>OY365821.1:13681598-13744098 GCA_959347315.1 Bimastos eiseni | reverse complement strand
GCCAGTAACATCGGCGTCATGCAACCGTTGTTAATGTACGTATCAGGTATTAAGCTGACAAGTAAACGCTTTGATCTTAGCCAAAAGGCCGAGAAGCAATAACGACGTCTGACTGATATAAGTTTATTTAACGACGCATCCATAACAACGATGATATGCGTCAAACAAGTACAAGTATGCAAGGTACATATTTACGTTTATAATAAGTATCTGTGCTAGTGAAAGTGAGGAAGTCATAGTAAATATACGTTAGTTCAGCATTTTCAATCATGTTCAGGATCATTTTAGTCGCGGACAATGGTAATGCATGATGGCCTCGTTTTGGAGTATGTAGTAATCATTTGGATACTCAATAACCCGCATAATCCAGAGGTCTTTTATAGCACGTCTGGGCATCTAAAAAAAGTTTTCAATGACAAATCTTACTTACGGTAATAACTATTTAATTCGGTCATTCACTGAAAAGTTACTTCGAAATATGAAAGTATACAATATAATACAATTTATAAGTAAGTCACATGTCATTATAGCATAATAGAATATAAAATAACTCTATTTCCCATCTGAGCCTGTGTAATCAATTGTTACCATGTGCCGCCATCTAACGACGTCGTTGTTAACTGTCACTATACAGGGCGCAACCATAACGCTATAATAATATTACAGACCTACCTCTAATTTTAACCAACTTAGAAGAGGTGCAAAAAACAAGATTTTAAAAAATCAAAAGTTTTGTCGGAAATCAAGCTAAATTAATTATATAAACAAGTTGGAGCTCTGTTCATGCTGTGTTTGATGCTTTTTATATCAAAACTGCTGTTACAAGATCCAAAGGAAAACTAATAACCAAAAAACCAAATAAAACCCCAAAAAATCACGTTTGATTTTTAAAAATCTTGTTTTTTGCACCTCTGGTTGCTTGTAAGAGCGAATACGCCTGCGTGTTATGATTTATGAGGCTCTTCGCCTCCAGAAATTGGCTGAGTTGGCTCATAAATATTCTTGTGCTTTTATAGTAATTCTACATTTTTTAATCAGCTTGTATAACTAGTCATTATAAGCGTGAATAACACCCACACAAGCGGCTTCCAGTTCAACTTTTGTGGGATTTTGCACATGATAGGTTACTCACCAACAGGGTCTCAGACTTAGTGTACAAATTCAGAAGGGCTCCGGAAATGTCTGCGCCTGCGTTTTCTGTAAACGTGTCTCTGCTAGTCATCTGAACGACAGTGGGCTTACTGGTAATTATTCTGCTGTTACTGAAGCACTGGTGCCAATCTACAATAATGAAGTCAAGACTCCTCAGGAATTCCTATCAATCTTCAAAGCATCTCTTCTGCTATTTCTCCTTCCCGCAGCCGGATTCAGATCTTCAACTCTCTTGACACAACTCTAACAACTACACATTAAAGATAGGCTGCTGCTGCCATGCATGCTTTGTATAAAAGCAGCGCCTTTGAAATTTGAAGCTTGTGCTTACGACTAAAATTGCACCAATCATTCAACGCGTTAATCCCCTTTCAGAAATGTTACGACGTGCTTGATAAAACCGTTGATTCTATGTTAAGAGCCTAAGATCAGTGGGAAATTGAAATCTAATTTCTTACTGTTAAGTGCTAACTCACAGAAATGTAGGGCTTAAACTCCTTGGCCCCGCAAAGCTGTTCTCCCTCAGCCTCGCTCATTTTCCATTCAGCTGCCACGCCTTGACTACACGCGCACGTGACATCGAAGGTGTTCATGGCTTTACTCCCTTTACGCTTCTCGCCTTCCTGTTCTTTCATCCGAGCGACGGTCATTTTGTGTACCACCAAATCAAGTTCTAAGACGCTCACAGACAGACGTTATATATTGAAGTGCAATGGAATGGGCAAACGACACGGGTTGCTCGTTGTGCACGTGACTTAGGAGGATCCTCGTAGGCCTATGTAATGTAAATAGTGGGTTAGTGTAAAGTTAGTAATAAGAGTATATAATATTCATTATTGTGTATGAAAACTATCTGATAACATGCAGAACTGTTAACATGAGGGATAACGGATCATAAAAGAGGTTATAGAATTGTGGAAAAAACTGTTTTAGTAGGCTTATAACGATCTGCCCATAAATTGAGAGTTGTCTTTGAGTGGGGAATATGGCTGTGCTCTAGGTCTTAATTGGTGACTGGAGAGGGGGCGGAGTGGAGGTAGGAGTTGGTGAAGGATATAGGCCAATGCTTGATGGAGTTGTGTAATACGAAGAAGAGGAGTTTGGCATCATTTATGTTGGCAAGTTCTCACACTGCTGGAAAGGATTGTAGGTCTACTATGTAAAATAAGCTTATGCGTATGGCTTTTCTTAGGAGCCTTTCCAGGCGTTCTTCATTTGAGTGTAGGAGTGCACAGAAGGATCATAGGAGGCATTTGGAACACTATTCTCGACATATCATAATAGTTTTGATCAGAAATTCGTTTTCTGAAAGTTTCCGTGATTTTTTCTTATTCTGGTTTAGGTTATGTGCATGGAGGCTAAGATGGCATCGTGGTCGATTTTAATAATTGCAGAGCTGACGACTGATTTTTAAAGGAAAGATAGATTTGTGTGACATCAGCATATATAAGTGATGATCGATAGAGGCAGTATAGGCGTATACAATATAATATGCGAAAAGAAGAGGGCAAAGACAGAATCCTGAGGCACATCACAGTCAACGGAGGATGCATGAGATAGGCCTAATGTAGGCCTACCATCAACGCAAACAGCATGATCGGGGTGAAGATAAGTTGCACACCAGTTAAAAGCGGTTTAGATAGAAATTTGGAGGGGAGTCCATGGATCGTGTACATCTTGGTTGTAACGTTGTGTCCGGTGTGCGATTGTGTGGGCGTACCTTAAAAACCCGAAAAAGACTACACAGCCAAAAAACCTGAAAACTTAATAGAAAGTACCTATAGGTCTTTTTACAGCTCTACTAGGCCTTCGATGTCGTTAAGTTAATAAGCTGTCAACGCCCGCTGTTGATTGTAAATGCTCGAGATATTTTTGCATGGGGTGTATGGTGATCGCATATTATAACGAAAATAGGAACCCCTCACTAAGCAGGCTTCCATCAACCATAAGCAGCTTTCAGCATTCTTAGGCTTTCAATCAATGTTCAAGTTGCGGTATCGCCTTAACGAGCGGTCGTTTACAAATTGCGTAACACTTCTACGGCAAGCCGCTCCAGTCGTACGAAAAATTTATTAATTATGAAGTATGTTCAGACGTTTCAAGGATGTCTCTAAGAAACCATTAGGCTAACTGAATAGTAAATGAATAATTCCTGACGAAGACGCCTCGAAAGAGGGGATGGACGAATCCAAACTGCGGACATGATGGGAGGGGTCATTATCATGCATTTATAAAGCGCCAATGCTTAATGACCCAGCATTTAAAACGATGACCAGCTGAGTGATGATTTAGGCATAAGGTGCATACACATCCGTTGATGCCAGCATAAATGAACCGACTTTGCATGCAAATAACTCCGTCAATATTTTAAAGTTATTTATACTTAATGCGTCAAATTAAGGCTATTTCACTCTAGTATTAGCTTAGAAAAAGTCGAACTGGTACTAGCTTTAATTTTAAGCTGCCATATTTTGGTTTCGTTGGGAACGCAAAAAAGCTTTTGAAAGACGATGATCGAGTTTTGATCCGAATTTTGACAACTGATAAGAATTTAATTCGTTTCAAGTGATTAAAGACTTCTCTCAGAGAAGATTGAATAAAAACGGAGCGGTTTTGCTTAAATTCAAACCGTAACAGAAGCCACGACACTTTGCGGGAAATGGTTTCTGCCTTTCAGCAATCGTCCAGATGTGACGTGTCACATCTCGTTTTTTGCTAACATAGACACGATCATTTTGGGTAGAAGTATATTCCGTGAATGTCTTCTCATCGCAAAGCCATGCCCCTTTAATTTTATCAAGTCCCTTGCATGCTTCGAGTTGTATCTTTTCGTTAGACTCGGACGGCTGACAGTCGGACTTCACGTCGACGAATTTTATCTTCAAATTCAGGTTATCTTTTGCAATAGCCTAGGCCTGTTTCGCGCTGATTTACCCAGGGAGATTAATTTGCTTTTACCAGGTTCATCGTGTTAACTGCAAATTAACTTGGACACACGAGCAATGATAATGGTTGTGAGCTCCATGCATGCGTACCAAATCGTGTGGGTTACGACTAGAAGGCTCGTAATCCCCAACCTTCTACAACGCCACTTGAAAGCCAAGCGCAGGGCACCAATTTATTCACGGGCGCTGAACCGAGCTGAATAGCAAGATGAATGCTCAAACCTGTCGTCAACCTCATCTCACTCACAGTTATACAATTAATTGTGTCATGATCTCTTGCGATAAAAAAATTAGGGCCTACTTATCCTCACGAAGAGATGGCAAGAGCTGATGGAAGCAGCGCCTGGTGAATTTCAATATATATATATATATATATATATATATATATATAAAGTTCAGTATTGACACTAAATATGCTAAGCGCCCACTCAGTGAACTGAACAGCTGCAGCATTTGAGTCTTAATAATAAGCAAAACACAGGAAGATATCTGACAAATCGGAAGTATAATCGACAAACTACATAACATAAGTTGTTAATTCATCAATTTAACTATGTACTTCTACAATAGGCATAGGCCTACTCTAATTTATTTAATCAGATGCAAGTTCAAGACTACAAAACGCCTCTGTCAATGGGCAAAATCGGTCCACTAAAAAAACATTCAATCCATCGAAATCAGTAAGTAAGTCGTCAGTCAGTCAATCAGCCAGTAAGTCATTTAGATAGTCAGCATACCCACCCTGCCTTTCAGTCAGTCAATGAGTGTGTCAGTCAACAACCAAAGTCGATTTTAGGTACCTTTTCATCTCATATCATCTGTTGAGCATTTAATCTCTTTGGCCATGGAATGTCATTCAGCCAGACGACATCTAAATTATTTAGCGCCTTTCTAGTCTGCTATGCACACGGGACCATCGCGCACAACCCAAATAACGGGAGATCACAGAGCCAATACAATATAGAACTATAATAGTCATCAGGGTGTAACAAGCGGGGGGCAGAGGGGGCACCGGCCCCCAGTTTCAAAATTGGGGGCAAATTCCCCCCATTTTAGTGTTCAACGACCCCATGTGTCCCCCAAATCGGTTCTTTTTTACGTTTCTCCAATGGCTCTTTAAGATGACTTTTGTTAAGATAATTTGTGCCTCCCCATTTTTCAAATTTCGGGGGAGGGCGGCAAAATTCAAAAAGTGGGTAGGAGGGCAAAAAAAGTTGCACTTCGGGCAATATTTTTTAAATTATGCCCCCCACTTTTCAAAACTTGTTACACCTCTGATAGTCATCAGTAATTCTGACATTGCCAGTCACAATTAAGTGGTCATGCCAACTTTCTTACAAGTCAATAATTATGGTAAAATAAACAACTCCTCAGACCATCCCTGCTGGCTGTTAGATGGCGCTGGGTTACCTGTAGAATAAATAGTTTAAGTATACACATCAGGTTAAACAACAGTGAATGAAGATAATCATTAGACTTGTGATGCTGGATAAGAAAAAACAACAACAAAAATTAACAAGATCGAAAGCACTCGGAACTAGACTCTTATGTTCTAATGGAACAAGCTCAAATTCTGACCGAAAGGCGCTATAAAAATGTTCAGTCAGTTACATACATGTCAGTAATGGAAGGCTCTGGTGTACATACATTCATACATACATTCACATACATATAATATTATACACACATACATAATATATACACACATATCTACATCGTCATCATAATCATTGTTTATTTAACAATGAATTGTGGACAAAACACAACAGATGACATAACTTGGATGTTACTTCAAATGGGTGAGGCCTAGCAAGTAAGTCATAGTTACATATGACACACACACACACACACACACACACACACACACACACACACACACACACACACACACACACACACACACACACACACACACACACACACACACACACACACACACACACACACACAAACACACAACACACACACACAATCAAACATACACGCATACTTATCGACATTCATCCACATACATAGATGCATTACACATATATACATCGACTCATCCATACATGTACCTGTATGTATTAGTGACTGTTGTCTTGAGTATTATAAATCTGTAGTGTGCGATTAGATTTATACCAATAGCCCAGGCAACTGTACAACATCAACAGATGCTCACACAATCTATACCTACACTATCTAGTTAAAGTTATGGTATTCTGTTACATTACATTAATTACTCCTACAATACTTACAGAAGAATTGGTGAAAGATATCTTCCATGTAATATTTTTATTTGAAATGTGTATCTTGTACAGATATTTGCGTATCACATTAGCTGTCATTATACAAACGGTGCCCAGTGGCATAGCAAGGTATTTTGGCGCCCGGGGGCAATGTACATTTTGTGGCGCCACCTCCCCCGACACCCTTCCCTCCGCCCCTCTCTCCGCGCGCTAAATTTGATGGTCCGATCCATGTCGCCAACACCCAAACAATACCATCATTTTTTTTTAAATAATAAAGATTTCTGAATTAGTTTATTCATGCATGCATGATCCTGTACTGCAAACTGTGCTGCCGAAACACCTCGAAAAGTTTAATGAGCCATGCCACTTAAAATAGGTTAATAACATGTATACATTGACATTTTCTGAGTACATATGGTAATTAGGTAAATCATCATTGCAGTAATGCAGTCTACAGAAGATTAATTTTTCGGGCCTTTGCGGCAGCAAATTTATCAATGATTGCATCAAAGTTTATAGTTTCCAACATTTGTCTTTCAACACTGAGAAGGGCCAGATCAGTAAGACGATCTTGCCCCATAGACGCTCGTAGATATGACAGAATGAGTTTAAATTTGCTGAAAGATATTCCACAGCTGGCGATTGACACTGCAATTGTAAGTAATATCTGCAGTGCAATGCGTAGGTTGGGGAAAGTGTCGTCTCCATATGAAATGATGAATGAAACTAGATCCAGACGAGTCTCACCGCGAGTGTTGAGTAGCATCTTGCAGTCAGTGATCTCATTGTAAAGTTCTTCACCTTCAACGTCAGTCTCATAGAAACTGCCAAACTTTGTTCAGTCACTGCGAAGAACTTTCAACTCATTTTCATTGCGGTCACGTAGAAGATCACTGATGTCAAGCAGGAATCCAAACTTTGAATTCAAGTCCTTTAATCGACAAAAGCGATTCTGAAGCTCCTGTCGAAATCTATCGATCGCATTCTTCGTGACGCGCGTCACTTCCTGTTCAGCTGAAAGACAAGCATCTCGTGCCAATTCTCCGGGCATCCGAGGTCGCCTCCGAATCCGTCGTTCGAGTACTACAAGTCTGATACTACAATCTGCTCTGTTTACTTATACTTGATGTGCGGTACTGCAAGTAGTATCCTCAACAAACCAGCCCAGCATCACGTGTAGTTTGGACAGTCACTCTGGTGCAGGTTCTGAAGCAGGTTGAGTTGCTGCTAGGCTGCTAGCAGCCGCCATCTGACGCGAGTCGCATCATCGCGATTAGCGATGTGGAGCCTCCGCATCCCTTCAATACCTTCATCGCCCTTTCCTCAATCTCTGACTTCCAGCAAATCTGCCAGCTGTTATAGTTAAACTGTAGTTTATAGGCCTAGTAGCCAGCGTGTGTTGTGTGTCACATCATCATATTATTCAATCAAAATTCAAAACTGGGGGCGCCGAAGTGGCCCCCACGCCCCGTCGCCCGGGGGCAGATGCCCCCTCCTGCCCCCCCTCGCTACGCCACTGACGGTGCCACATTATTATATTCCAATTACATTGTACAAATACTTAATAATTTTTACCCTGTGCATAGTAAATCAGTCTTGACATACACAACTTAGAAAAATTATAATAAGCACGTGTGCAGCTAAATCAGTTTCTTGATCTATATAATATATAATTATATATATATATATATATCTATTTTAAAGAATCTATTTTGGTAAGAGACAGCAGTGTGCAGATCTAAGATGTATTGGGTGTTGGTCGTGATGTCAAAATCATTTGGCAGGGGTCTTTTTCGTTCCTGGCTTCTGCCCGGCGCCTGAGGTAGGGTTAGCTGCAGCGCCCCCTGTGATAGACTTTCGTTGTCCAGTGCGAGGAGGCTGACCACTGCTGGACATCTGAATGGCTCGCTTGCCTCCCCTCTCGGCCTTCAGCTGAAACAAGAAATCACCTTAATATATGGGTGCTACTTAAATTACATTATGTTACATTACAGTAGTTACATGAAGGCAGAGACATAAAGAAGAACAAAGACAGACAGAGAGACATAGAGAGATATATAAACAGACAGAAATAGAAACAGAGACAGACAAACAGAGACAGGCAAACAGAGACAGACAAACAGAGACAGGCAAACAGAGACAGGCAAACAGAGACAGACAAACAGAGACAGACAAACAGAGACAGGCAAACAGAGACAGACAAACAGAGACAGGCAAACAGAGACAGACAACCAGAGACAGGCAAACAGAGACAGACAAACAGAGACAGACAAACAGAGACAGACAAACAGAGACAGACAAACAGAGACAGACAAACAGAGACAGACAAACAGAGACAGACAAACAGAGACAGACAAACAGAGACAGACAAACAGAGACAGGCAAACAGAGACAGACAAACAGAGACAGACAAACAGAGACAGACAAACAGAGACAGACAAACAGAGACAGACAAACAGAGACAGACAAACAGAGACAGACAAACAGAGACAGACAAACAGAGACAGGCAAACAGAGACAGACAAACAGAGACAGACAAACAGAGACAGACAAACAGAGACAGACAAACAGAGACAGGCAAACAGAGACAGACAAACAGAGACAGGCAAACAGAGACAGACAACCAGAGACAGGCAAACAGAGACAGACAAACAGAGACAGACAAACAGAGACAGACAAACAGAGACAGACAAACAGAGACAGACAAACAGAGACAGACAAACAGAGACAGGCAAACAGAGACAGACAAACAGAGACAGGCAAACAGAGACAGGCAAACAGAGACAGACAAACAGAGACAGGCATACAGATATCCGTATACAGATGGAAACAGGAACAGATATAGACAGAAATGACATATATACAGGGAGAGAGAGAGACAGACAGAGAGAGACAGACAGACACACAGACAGAGAAAGAGAGAGACAGACAGAGACAGAGAGTGACAGAAAGAAACAATGACCTAGACAAACAAAAAGAGACAAGCAGAAACATCTGGCGACACAACGTAGCTCTGCATAGATGGCCTTAACGAGATATTCATAAGCAACAGAAGAACAAAGAAGAACAAAGACTGCGAAAAAGAAGACAGCTTTGAAGTGAAGGACATCACATCCAACAGATTAACGCATAAACCAATTCCACGCGAAACACAACGAAACAAGAATATGCCATTGACGATTATCTTATCAGCAAAAGACAGCTGGAACGTAATCCCAAAAGATCTCCACCAATTCGCTCATCATCCCATCTTTTCTCCTAATTAATCCTCTCCTCCGTCTGTACTCTATCTTTCCACTTTGCGAATGAAAACTGAACTCTACAAGCTATCCTAAAGAGAGCGTACTAATGCAACCCACACAACCACAGATGCAAAATATTGTCATCTCGACATGACCTCCCCGGATATTGACCTGGCACTGGAACGAATAGAGCAGCTTGGCTATTGCGGAATTGAATTGATATATAGACAGTGTAAAAGCCTGTCTACCAGACGGCACATGTGTGAGCGCTGAGAAATTCTCTCAGATTTACATTACATTACATAACGACCACTAAGTTTTTATATTCGTAACACGATCAAAAGTGACACTTATATGGCGCTGTCACAATTATGCTGACAATCACCTAAGCTTACAATGATAATGATGAAATAATGATGGTGGTGACTGAGGATGGTGACTCTTGCGTTGTCCTCATAACAACAATGATGATGATGATGACGATGAGAGTAACGACGCCAATGATGATGATGGTGAGACTTCAGAGATACGAAGGCCAATATAACCACTATGATGGTTATAACTTATGTACACTTGCCAAACCAGCCACATAAATAACACAACATTTTGAAACCCCAAAGCTTGTATGTATGTATGTATGTGTGTGTGTGTATGTGTGTGTGTGTGTTGTATGTGTGTGTGTTGTATGTATGTATGTATGTATGTATGTATGTATATATTAGGGCATAACCGGACATTGCCTCGGACATTCGCCTCGGTCAAATATTGGACTATTCGGAAGTATTCGTCTCGGCAAATCTTACACCTGCAAATAGGTAAAAATAACTTTTTTATGAAAAAATATTTTTTTAAATATTTTTTCATCAAATAAATTAAGGACTAACGGACTTACTTATAAGTTATTGATTAATTAACCAAGAACTTAAAATTCCATTGAATTTTCTTTAAAATAATGATGTTAATTTATTCATTTTAATTTCTTTTGGTTGCATTCCTCAGGTGCAACCAAATCAGTAATTTTCCTGCTTGATTTGACTCCACCCACTTTCCGGTAAACATTAGAGAGTAAAGTCGTTGTTGATAACTTTGTATTTCATATTTTATAACAAGGTTTTACATTTTTTTTCACAAATAAAGTTATTAAATAATAAATATATTGTTATACCCTAAAGTGCAACGATACACTATATGAAGGATATTGCTATACTCTGCAGTGACTCTAGATAGTTCTCGTAGCTGTGCATGTGGCAAGTTAACTACGCTTTGCCTACGGATGGTACTCGCTGCCTCGCTGGCCAGATTTGCCGCTACTATTCGGTTCGTACCCTGATCCAGCAAATACTGCATCCAAATACTCGGATTCGGTACTCGGGGGAACTTGACTACTCGGTTATGCCCTAGTATGTATGTATCTGGCTATTTATACAGCGCCTTATAAGAACCTCTCGAATGCTTCATATAGAACCAACCGTATGAGCAATGATGCAATCTATGGTCATCAACGAATCCCAGGACACATCTAAATGACATAATTATGTGTATATGGCATTGGTGACTGACTAATGAATTTAGGGACACTAGGGTTAGAGTTATATTTGCAGGCGATGTTTATCTAACCCTTTCCTGGTATCTTCGTTCATAATAGTCCAACTCAGATTCTCCTGGACGACGCATTGCAGACATTCGCTCGGCCAGATCTTCATCTATTTTGTCATAGTCTGTAGTGAACAGGTAACAATGAATATAATATTTAACATCTTCATCTTTGTATTTAGTCAAAGCCTAATATTTAACATATTCATCTTCATATTTAGTCATTAGCCTGAATAGCAAGGACCAGTATAACCCACTTACAGCTCTATATATTGGGCCATCTACCTGGAATGGGATACTGGTAGAAATTAGGCAATTATCAAGACTAAAATTATTTTAGAAATCATTACAATATTATCTGTTGGATAGGAGTTGTTAATATTAATGGTTTGCTCCGAAATCAGCCAGCCACTGTCGGCCGACATCGTTAGTTAATGTTTAGTTAAGTTCTTAGTTAAGCATTATCTAAGATTAGTTCAATATCTAGAATATATTTTGCATCCTTAAGATATGTTTCACTGCTGCCTTTTAACTAAGATGCAACTTGGGTGATCCTATTAAGTGGGTCAGATGACACACTTAATAGAGCCACCTATTTGTTCTTATTTGATTTGTATTTACTGAAGGCTGTACCCCATATGTTAAAGATGTAAATTGAAACTAAAAGCAAATAAAAGATATTTTGATAGATTAATTACTTTCCTGCAAATTTTTTAACTAAAATATTATTTATATTATAATAAACATTATTAAACAAAAATATATATATCATTCTAAGTTTCTAATCTTCAATGGTGGTTTTGTGGTTGGTCGATATCTTGGCTATCAAAAGTGAATCGAGCAAAATGGATGATTTGATCAGGATTCATGCCATGATTAACATGATTAAAGCATGATTACACCATGATTAACATGATTACAAAATGATCAACAGGATTACAAAATGATTACTGTTTAGCATGTGTCTGGAAATTCATCAGATACAACAGTTCAGAACTTGGAAAGAATAACATTGAAAAATCTGCAACTAACACAACATTCTGATGCATTCTATCACATCATAACTAATTTACAACAACAAACTGAATCTAGGAATCATCTAAATGTAATAAACAATATAATAAATATAAATAAAATAAAATAAAACTTAATAAAAATTGTGAGAATTCACTAAAAGTGAACACTGAAAACTTGCAGTAAATGCATGCAAAATACGTCAGCATTGAGTTTAGCACTGAGTTCTAACACTGACTCTTACATCAGAGGAGATATATTGAAATATAGATTAAAAAAATCAAATATTACAAATAACAGAATTACTAGAATTACAATCAAGACGAATAAAGTAAATTAAAAGCATGATAATTCATTGCTAAAAATGATGATCCAGAGTAACCATCACTCTATTAGTCTAATGGGTGTTTTTAGATATAAAAATCTGAAGCAGAAGTTCATTACTCACCATAATTGTACAATATTGTAAAACAGAAATGAAACTTGAGTCAGAGGAAATGCAGGTAATGCATGCAGTCATGCAAGGGTTAACATCAGTTATGCCAACTAACTAAATAATGTACCAGTTATTCAGAGATTGGAACAGTCCACCATATCACTCATTCAATGCTGGAAAATATAAATCAGTACATAACGTCACTTGGAGTTGCACTAAGAGATGCAACGAACTTGAAAAATAACCTAGGACAGTGGAGACCATTTGTTCGTACCCATTGTCGCCACTTGGTTGGCATCAGGAACTGATGATGATTATGATGATGATGATGAGTGTGTAATTGCCTTGCAGGCTATGCTTCATCCTATACAACGGAATTACGTGTGTTGATCTAAATTATTCCTGTCCGCAGATCCTGTTGCTCTACTTTGCAAAGGCGACCTGGTTGTCCCAATGTCCACAGTACACTACAGAAGCCTTGAGGTGATTGGTCAAAATTTCTGCTATGGCCCTTTAGAATTGCACATACAATAATTGCAATTACAATATTTATAGGATCTAGGACAATTACCCCTCCCCCGGACAATTACCCCCCCCGGACAATTACCCCCCCCCGGACAATTACCCCCCGGACAATTACCCCCCGGACAATTCCCCCCCCGGACAATTACCCCCCCGGACAAATACCCCCCCCCGGACAAATACCCCCCCCCGGACAATTACCCCCTCCACGTACAAATTACGTCACGGACAATAACCCCCCACCCTCCCCATAGAACCATTAGGCTGATATAACATAATGACACTTATCCTTTATATACCTTTTCAGTTCACTCTTGGGTGGTGGGTTGTTTAT
This sequence comes from Bimastos eiseni, assembly GCA_959347315.1. Classification (NCBI taxonomy): domain Eukaryota; kingdom Metazoa; phylum Annelida; class Clitellata; order Crassiclitellata; family Lumbricidae; genus Bimastos; species Bimastos eiseni. The sequence continues at coordinate 13,730,629 of OY365821.1, read as the reverse complement.
GTAAAGTCCAGTCTTTGTATGAAATGATCTGTCATACTGTCCAATCATGTCTGTCCTATGTTTGCTAAGTATCTGCTAATTATCCCACATTGTGAAACATTTTGAAACCTACTCATGTGTTACCATAAAGCCTACTAATTAGCAATTAATTAGCAAACATGGGACAGTTATGATTGTGCAATATGATTGAGGCACTGCCAAAATAATGGGATGAAACCAGGATGGAACAGAATGGTCTTCAAGCGCCTGTCAAAAAGAGACAAAAAGAGGCTGAGGAGCTTACATCAGAGGTTGCCAAGCAACTAATTCAAGGATCATCGACTGACCACAGAAAAACTTCTAAGCTTGACCAAGGAAGTTCAGACCGGTGGAAGGAACAAGTCAGCTGAGTGGAGAAATCTGCGACCAGACGTGGAAGAGATTGAGGAACTGATTTCCACAATTCTTTCTTCACACACATGCATACGTATATGCATTCATACACAAATACATTCCTCATGTACTTGAATATAACAGGTTCAGGTTGTCTGACAGGATGCACCAGTGAGACAAGTCTTTCTTGAAAGGGTGCTTTATAAATCGTTGATTAACAATTAGAGTTAATTAAACTAGAACTTCACACTGCAATTAAGACTTGTTTCATGCTGTCTTCATGAATCAATTACAACAGAGACAGTGAATCAATCAAATAAGAACATAAATACAATATTTCAAGTTGTAGCCACAACGTAAAGGTCTCCGAAGTACACCAGAGACATAAAAAGCCATGACATGGATTCCAGACATGGCTGCCGTATACAGCAGTTTAGTAGTAGGCAGTGTTGGGCACGAGACCAAAACTTCAAGACCAAGAGGTCCAAGACCAAGACCAAATGGTTCGAAACCGAGACCGATGGTCCCAGACCAAGACCACGACTGATGCATTCGAGACCAAGACCGCAGTTTTCCGGTCTCGAGACCACATCCCTGATAGTAGGATATAAAACAACTGATTTGCTTATCATAAACTGATAAAGATAGGCTACAAATTTCGTGTCACACTAATATTTTAAAACATAACAAAAGTACTGTTACAACATATTTCCAGTATACTTACACAAAGTTTCATTGGATTGTGGCTAAGTGATTGGAGTAATGCAATGGACTATCCTAATGTGAATTGATTGTACATGTATAACCTGATAATCATTATATAGCCAAAGCTGACAAAAGCTGTATGTATTGTCATGAAAAACTGTGCATGTACTGACCAAATGAATGACAGAGAAGCGAGCAATCAGAGACAAAGACAGAAGAACTTACAAACTGACAAACACAGTGGCACACGTAATCGAAAAGCAGACAAACAGGCAATATTTGTGGCAAGCAAAACTCTGTTTAGTAAAATATGGCTTGGGTACCCAACTCCATTCTAAGTGGGCACCTGTCTATCCATCACTCCCCTATTAGTGAGAAAAAATAAAGGATTAAACAGCATGCAAGTCATGATATGCACTAACTGAAAATTAGTTAAGCAGTCACATCAAGTGTGAGGCCAGGATATCTCACTCATCTGATTAGGCTGTACTGGGCGAAGCGCTATAGAAATGTATTGCCATACGTAAATACAACACAATACAATACAATTACGACATTGCATTATATCTATTGACTTTAAGACTCTACAGAAATTTCTTGATGTTTCACTGATTAGTAACTTTCGACAACAACCCGAGACAAACCAATGCAGTCTATTTGATAGCTACACAATATGCGGACAACGCCGGACAACTGTGTCTTGTCAAGTCATGATACCAAGACTAACAAAGCAATCCAGGTAGACTGATCGCCATGGTTCTTCTGCCAGATTTTATTAAATGGGGTGTGGTGGCTTAGTGGGATGTTCGGCACCTTGCGTTCGGAGGATTTCAGGTTTAAACCCAGCCCGAGTCATGCATAGCTACCTTGGACAAGTAATAGTCTGTGAGGAAGGCAATGGGAAACCACCTCACTCATCTCAATTGCCGTTATTACAATTACAATCCCGTCCCTGGGTGGCGTAAAGCCAATGAACCTGCCTTCGGGCAGAAAACTCATCATTTTAACCTGGCAATTCTAGTGGTAAGGAGACTTCATATGTTCCTGAGCATCATTACTGCTCTCAATAACTTACTACCTGTATAAAATGAAGTTATAAACTAAGTGCTACCTTTATTTGCTCTCCGATTGGCCTGAATTGTAGGCACAGCAGCTCTGAGAAAAGCGTGGTCACTGGACGTAATCTCCTGGGAAAGAAATTCTTCACTTGGTGCACCTAGGAAAATCATAAAAAAGAGATTTAAAGAAATTCATGCAAAAGCACTTATGTATGTATATATGTATGCATGTATGTATTTATGTATGCGTATATCTGGTGATGTGTAACTCTAGCTTTGTACAGATATCCAGATAAACATGCACACACACATACAGCCTAACCAGTATGTTAAAATCAATTGAATACCAGTCTGTATTACACGTACACAGGGCAAAGTAAAGTAACACTGTAGTCCGTAATTGCATTTGTAATCGTGATTGACCGAACGTGAACCTAGCATGACACAAAAGGTAATGTAGCATTTAAGTGGTTCACACAACATCTAGTCTATTTCTCAACCCCTGCAGTGGAATCAAACCCCAGTCAGTCGACTCACCCCTTCCACTGGGATCGAGACGCATGTAGCCCTCGGCCAAGGAGCTGAATCCGGTGACACCTCCCATGGCCTGGTACGGGTTGTCCATGCCCACCGGGTGTCCTCTGGCCTCTCGTTCGGCCTTTGTCTCGACGACCATCTCGTGCTGGTTGTATGCAAGGCCACAACCGCAAGTGTAGGAGCTCTTGAAGCCCGGACAATTCTGGCACACATCTGACACAAAAACACACTGACTGATTAACTTACTGATTGATTTAGAAACCGACTGATTGATTTGGAATTTATGTCAGTCTGTTATCATATTTATATAGCACCCGGTTAGACCTCTCGTAGGCGCTCATTCTTGACCTAATTTGTCGAAACAAGCCAACTCATTGATATGATATTTGACATAAAACGCATCATACACATATCATAACAGACACTTTATTTATGTCTGGTTTGTGGCACACTGAATTCAAAACGTAAACATGGGTCTGTTGATGCAGTTGAACAACGTGTGCTCCATTGCCTCATTGTTGGCTGGCTATAGAAACCTTCGTTCATGATCAAAGACACTTTGTTGTTCCTTCTGCAGCTACTTAAACAATGCAACATGCAGTCTCTTTCCTGGCACAACCATCTACCTGGAATAGCTTCTCTGTAGGCTTGCATGTACTTTAAAACTGGGACACCACATGTACCTTTTATGGGCCCTTGATATCTGTGACAGGGCTGGGGGCGATCCTGAGTAGGCAATTCTCATAGTGGTACACACCACAACTGAACGAATGAATGGATTTGAAATGGATCAACCATTTTAGAAAACAAGAAATTTTCCTTGCATCTTTAATTTTACTGTTTCTTTTGGGACCTGCTCAGAAATGTTCTCGAATTACAACGCTGCCAAAGCGAGAATTATAAAAATATTTATAAAAAGAGAGTTATAAGACCATAAAACCTCTAAATGTAAAAGAATATTCAAGACTGCCAATATTATTGCTAAGTTCAAGACTGTACGCACAGTACATTTCTAGCAAACCATGAATGCTAATAAGTTCAAGTGAACCAACTTTTCTGGCATCGAAATGGTTTTGCTGGCGAGTGCTCATTGGCTGGATGCTTGCAAGTGCAGCGAATGGGAGTGCTGCCCATAAGCGGGACGTAATGGTAGGAAATGCACTTGCAACCTTTGACCTGACATGGTAAGAAGATGGGGCGCACATCAGGTATTCGCTCAAAGTCAGTCTGGTGCTGTTTATATCTGAAACGTTTCAAATCAATTAAATTATTATAATTAGTCCACATTTCATAGACATATAGCAATATGTTACAATATGTTGTTACAATAAACAATATATTCAATTCAAAATGAATACATAGATATACATGTACATTTCAAGGAAACCTCGTCTGTTTTAGCTTGTTCTTCAGGTCTCTCTCTCAATTAATTAACCAAATTTGACTCTCACTGTGGGTTCATCTGGGAGCCATTTGGTCGCTTCAAATGATTCTTGTGACCTGGCTTCTCTAATCGACTCTGACATCGACTATGGTTCGAATTCAAGTTACCATGGATTGATGCTATGTGCATAATAAATGATGACATTTATAATGCACATGGCATCATTGAATTAGATTAGCCAGAGAAGTCATTGAATTAGATTAGCCATAGGAGTCATTGAATAAAATTAGCCATAGGAGTCATTGAATAAAATTAGCCATAGGAGACATTGAATTACATTAGCCATAGGAGACATTGAATAAAATTAGCCATAGGAGTCATTGAATTAGATTAGTCATAGTAGTCATTGAATTAGATTGGCCATAGTAGCCATTGAATAGATTAGCCATAGGATTCATTGAATTAGATTAACCATTGTAGTCATTGAATTAGATTAGCCATAGAAGTCATTGAATTAAATTAGCCATAGGAGTTATTGAATGAGATTAGCCAGAGAAGTAATTGAATAAAATGACATGTAGTCAGAGAAGTGATTGAATTAGATCAGTTATAGAAGTCAGTGGCTCAAATGACTTCGATTTAGAAGTCAGCTAAACCAGTGTTGCACCTGTGTTCGCAGAAGCAAGGCGTTTCGGGGCCAACCTGCTTGCAATCCATTCCTTGCGCATTTGTCCAACTCGTAAATAGACGATTTTTCATTCTCTATACAAAAGCAAGAAAGGACGATGTTTAACACCCAAAACCATTTACTGAAACCTCTCAGAGACGTTCACATTGCATCAAATACGGCTAATTACAATTGAGCATGGCAATTGTATGGTTCAAGCTCTTCCAAGACAACATGCAAATAGGTGGAATGACATTTATCAAATTCCTTTATTCTCTAAGTGTCTTATGTGTTCATACCTATCTATGTTCCTTTAAATTTCATTCCTTCTAAAACCTCTGGAAAAAACAGCCTAAGCCAAATTCAGCCTTTCCAGTACATTCCATGAGAAAGTGAGTGAGTGAGTGAGTGAGTGAGTGAGTGAGTGAGTGAGTGAGTGAGTGAGTGAGTGAGTGAGTGAGTGAGTGAGTGAGTGAGTGAGTGAGTGAGTGAGTGAGTGAGTGAGTGAGTGAGTGAGTGAGTGAGTGAGTGAGTGAGTGAGTAGATATGCACATATACAGCACTTGGTTTTAAGAGGCACCAAAATGTGCTATATGAATACCCAGATATATAAAGTCTGCATAATTGTGCATATACAAAGATGCAAGGCCAACATACATGCAGTACATGGACTTGATAATACCATAGTCGTAAATGCAATGTTATGTAGCATGATACTAGTAATTGCATTGTAAGGTCATTGCATTAAAATTAGTTTCAATTACTGTGGTGTGTATTGTTACAATCCTACCTGAGGTATGACTTTCTTCTTGTATGCTTCATATTCCTCGGGTGTAAACATCTTCCCCCCATCATCGTCACCCACAATCCTAACACATAAATTAAAGGATAAATTTTCTGCAGCCAAAAATTCGACCCAAAACAAGCAAAAACCTTACTTCTACAACCGAACCCATAAAAAATTGTGCACGCGAAGACCTCTGCGCATGCGCTACCATTGATGCATGTGCACTTTTAAAAACACCTAAAATCTGTAATAATGCGTCGTGAGGGTCGTTTAGGGTTAGATTAGGCATCATGAGGGTCATTTTGGGTCAGGGTTAATGTTGTTTTAGACACACACAAATAACTTTCGGCCGTAGAAGTAAAATTTGTTGCGTTTTTAGGACGCATTTTCAGCTGCAGAAGCTCCACACTAAATTAAAACATTGCATAAGATGACAAAGAGGACATACTGATACCAGGAACCCCATTGTCTTACTGATACATGCTATGAAGCAATAGCATTAGTATGAGCAATAATATTATATCTGGCATCAAAATTCAGCACCATAATTTCAAATTTCAGATCGACTCACAATTTTGACTAAAGAAGGCACGGATGCTCAGCATATTTTTTGCTCCAGGGCTTCTGTGCCGTTGTATACAACTCGTTTGGACCCATCAACCATGTCTTGTTGATCAAATGGCACTTCATAGAAACAATTGAGTTTAGGCAATATAAATGTTGACAAAAGGATAGCCTTTATTTTCACACACGCACTACATTGTACACGACAATTACATACAATTTTGAAATAAATAATAACAGAAGAAGATTACATTTTACACATGCACAACTAAAATTGGCTAAAGACATATATCGACTAACAAATACGTTTTTAAACAATTAAGATTTAACAATAGGTAGCATTCAATTCAAAATATATTTGGTAAGCCCGTTGGACTGTGTCTCTAAATCCTTTGTACTTTCCTATACAGAACCCTCACTGGAGCAATAACAAAATAATGGAATTCGAATTCGAAGGAATTTATGACTCACCTCCTGTATTCCAAGTATTCGTCAACTGACGCCCCAGCATTACCGCCAAACTTCAAATGGTACTGTCGATCTCCCATATTCTTCCTCCTGTTCGCTTGTTTTCATACAATAAATAAAATTTTAATATACTTTTCTTTTATGTAGGCAAAAAAAGTAATGTTACAGACGTAAACACTCAGCGCGTTCTATGTTGCCCTTAGCAGCGAAAGCTCGTGCGCATGCGCGAGGACTATGAGAACTTGTTGCTAAATTTCTTCGCTTGCATAGAGTTTGAAACGATTTAAGCAGATAAATAATATTATTTTGTTCTCTATATTGTCTGGTAAGGGAGTGTGCTGTTTGAATTGTATGGCATATATAAATGGATTTACCTGTTCTCATATTCAGACTGGCAAGTTTACACACTATCTTAACCTAAATTACAACGTCTCTTTGAAACATACTCCCTCCAGCATTGAGACAAATAACGGATCCATCCTACGAACTCACTAAAACCTCACCTCTTGCTATCTCAACACAGGTTTCCCACTCAAGACTAAGGACATTGTTTTTTTTCACAAATCCTACCCTGTATCCTTCTCGTCGCCCTTCCTTCTACCTTATTAATTTTCAACACCAACCACCTATAGCATAGCAGTCTGACCTGTCTCAGACTGTCTGACTCTCTGGATTTTGAGTTTTTGACCCGTGCCCATTAATTATTTTATCAAGCACCTGTGTATAAGTCGGTTCCCCTCGACTTCGCTTCTGTGGGCGATGTAGAAATGTTGAGACGAGGATTACGATATTGTTGTAGAGCCCTGCATCGAAAGGGCCCAGGCTCACTGCAAAAACAAAACCAATGTTTATTTACTTTTCATGTCAGGCTCTATGGTTTTGTTTCGTTTTCGCAATTGACTATTATATTTCGTTACTGGTTGAGTCACTTGAGTGTTAGTAAAATGTTGTATTTAAAATTCTTAAAACAACATACTTACTTCCAAATTGTTGCCAAATGTTGTAAGAAGATGAGCCACGTTTGCGTCAAGCCTGAGGCCAAGTAGAGTAGGGGTGAGGTGACAGTTGGCGCCTCATCACCGATCGGTGACCAAATCATCCGTGAGCTCATAAACATAGTTCAAGAAAGCAAATTCAGAATTAGGTCACTTAAACTCGAGCTTACGACAGGCAGATGTTTTTAAAGTGTGTTACGGTAAAATCATATTTTAACATATTACATTCCTGTATTAAAACTTGGCTTAATAAATGAATACTAACTCTGAATCGTATTTAAGCTTGTTTGGAGATTACACAAGAAAGAATTTTATTATAAACACCAGTTTAAAATCATTTAGACAAATTTGAGTTTGTATTTATTGATGCTCAATTTTCTGTGTATGTTTCTGCCACTGCTAGATAGGTAATCACAAGTTGAGTTGTAGACACCCTATGCATTTTGTGCTTATCGCAGGAATAATGTCTGAGGTCAAGATGTCGGCAGAAGTTGAGCACACATCATCAGTTTCTGCATTTAGACTCGTAGTCTTTCAGAACATTCCGGAGACATATCAGTTTGATCAGCCGGTTGCCTGCACCTTCACGGTTGATTCATCCTTTAGTCCAAATGCACAGGATCGGATTGGACTGTATAAGGTCGGATGGGGGTCTCTCAACGACCACGTGTCATTTGTCAATATTGATCTACCGTTGAATGAAAGGTCTGGAACAGTGACATTTCAAGGCAAGCATTATTCAGATTGATTCTTTATCCTGGATCACCTGAAATCTCTCCTCTCCTGTAGAGTGGTGTATGTGACCCCACAAGACTTTTGTTTACTTTTTTCTTTGACCCTCATACACCTGATCTAATACATATTCACCTAATCCCAGCTCGTATTGGGTTGAATTCCATCTGTATTACACACCAACACATTGGAGTTACTAATTAATAATAATAGTAATAATAATAATAATAATATGATAAGAATAATAATGATTATAATAACCATGCAACGTTTTAACGCTGTTGTGTTTCGAGGCTCTTTCACCAACCAGGACGACAACAACGAGTAGGGCCATTTCCAGTGAACATATTTATTAAATGAATGATTTTGCATTTCTTAAGTAAGTGGCTTGCTACTACTGGTTATTAAATAAATTTTGTTTATGCTTTTTCTGTAGATGTTCCAAAAGATGACGAAGAATTCTACCAGTTTTGTTACGTTAGCTCATCATCACATGTCTATGGTGCTAGTTCACCATTCCAGTTTGTAGCAGATGACTTTGAAATAATTGAAGAGGTCATCGATGCCTCACTGCTTGATTCTTACACAATTGATAAAGAAACAGAGGACAGCAAGGTAGAAACTGCTTTTAAATGTTAGCAGTGCCATATTTAAATATTCTGGAATGGGGTCAATTTTGTGATCAATCAATCATTCAAAAATACTTGATATAGCACCCCTTCAAGATATCTACTCAGAGGCGCTCCCGGCCTAATTCTCGGCTGAAAAGGACAGTTTTAAGAGAGGCATAAAATGAAGATGAGGAGTTCCTAGGTAGGAGATGGAGCTCTATGGGAAGTCCATTCCAGATTGTAGGTCCCACGACCGAGAAAGCCCGATTCTGCATTATGGAAGTGCGTGCAAAAGGGACGATCAGATCGCCATGAACTACAGAGCGAAGTGGTCGTCGACCACTACTGGCAGTGATAGGACGACATAGCTCCTACAACTAAGCAGAAATGGACGTGGGGTGGCTTCATTTACGTGGTTAGTATTACAGTTGATGAATGAATTTTTCTGAGCTTAAGTTAAATGTTGAAATTTAACAACTTTGCTTGTTCACCCTGAATATCCAGTGCCCAGGCACTCTCTGCTCAAGTTTGAGCACCTTCCCTCTGCTTGTGGACTTCTAATGGGCAGTGCTGTGCTTTTCGGGACCTGCAATTTGGTCAAGCCTTCTTTGGCTCTTTGTTCGGTACTCGATGCCCTTCTCACCATTTGATCATGCTTGCAAATTTTGTCTCTATGTGTCTTGCGTTTACAGACGTTTGATTAAAGAACATACTTATTTACTGTGCTTTATAGCCACCTTAGGACTGTTCTTTTTGGCCAGTGTTAAGTCTGAATTGCTCCTGAATAGATTACCTTGAAGGGTGCTGTATAAATCACCAAAATGAATGAACTCACAAGGTAGTGTTTTTAGTGAGTTGTTGTTTGATCATCCTTGTAAATGAAGATTAAGTGGAGAAACATTATCTCTGACAAAGGTAAACAATAGCTGATTGTTCTCATCTATTTACTCCAGAACTCCATGAAATGCTTGTATTGCTATGGACAAGTAGCGACTTAAAAAAAATTCTATTTTTTTCTTACATTTAGTTTCAGTTTTCTTTTCTTTTGTATATGTTCTCGTACATCTTTAGTGTAAATTAGTGTCTGGATGTTTACCTTGTTCAATATGGTGTTACCTTATTGGTAGCTATGTATTTTAGTTAAATTTATGTTTCAAATTTCTATGGTTCCTTTCAGAAGCCAGTAGGTGCATATACTGCAGTGTATTTACCCTTGGGCCCACTATGTGCCATTCCTGCCAATTGGTGGCTCACTGTTGGTTTTATGTGACCTAACGAGTGTTTGGAAGAAACTAAAGAAGTTTTTGCTGTGTGTTTTAATTACAGAATGTCATTGTAAAGGAAGCGATGACATTGTCTGAGGGACCAGTTTTAGAGTGCAATGATTCTGTGGGAAGAAGAACTGACACAGCGAGCAGTAGTTTTGAAGACCATCTGTCCAGATTGACAGAGGAAAACAGGAAATTAGCAGAAGAACTGAGTTCCCTGAAAATGATATTGAGTAGATCTCAGGTAAATGGTGGTAATTTTCTCCTTCTGAACTTATCATTCTCTCATTAAGCTAGGATATGATAAAGGTAAATTTTCAAATGGCTACAAATTTACCCTGAAAGGTACTCTAGTAACTGTCCTTTGATACATACCTGTACATTCATTTACATTACACACACATGTTTACAATTACTGGAATTCATATAACTACAGACATAGGGCACTTTAACATATCATAGTCACATGGGGGACATTAAATAATTGACATATCCTGGTTATAGAAATAGAAGTGTTTGGCTTTAACCAATGTCTCTGTACTGATTCTGTAAGTAGTGGTACCTGGCCAGATTAGTTTGGATTGAATAGGGTAAAATGAGATCAGATTTGAAACTAATAATTGAACAATGTTAGATTAGAATAGGTTATCTCCTATTTAGGTTGCATACCTTGACTTGAAGCTAAAGGGGGCTAAGATTAAACATTGCACTTTCATTTAAATTTGGATTAAAATGGTTCATAGGTTGGACAACTGTTGTAATATTCTGTTACTTAAAATACAGAGGCTGATTAAAGATTATTTTTGTTTACATGTGTGTATACAACTATATGAATTTAGATTGTGGTAGATCAAATTAAAATCACGAATAAAACGTGGAAAGGCAGCGATCTTTGAGTACTGTTGATTGAGGGCTATTCAAATAATGGATGTTCGTTTAGTAGATGTTATGAATAATTTTGAATAACACAATAACCATTTCTACAGTTTCTCAGCAAGGAGGAAGAGCAGAAGTGTGTCGCTGGCTTGGAGCAGTTCACCTTTACTGAAACGTCACAGAGTGCTGGCAAAGGTAACAATCTGAGGAATGCAGTTGACCCTAGACACTTCATACAATGTGATGGAGCAGTACTGATACACATTTAAGGATGAATCAAACTCGGCTCAGATACTTCACTAGGCCGAGTGTGATAGTACTTGGAATTACACGGACAAACAATGGGTCTAAGTATTAATAAAGTAAAAATGTTGTTACTAGCGGTGCTTAGTGTTTACTCTTACTAGTTACTACTTCCTTTTGTAAGCTGGGGCACAGCCAAAAAAATTCATAAAATTCTGCAAACTGTCAAACTAAGGATCAAGAGATTGAGACTTTTTAAATATTTGATGATAATCGGTACTTGGACTCGGTAATGCTCACTCATAATACTTGGTACTCGGCAGGAATTTGACACTCCGTTCATCCCTAATAATATAGTTTTGTATAATTGATACTGGTGACAATAATCGGCACCATACCAATACGCATAATCGGGCAAATTATTAGAACAATAGGCTATAATTGGTATTGGTAACAATAATCATTGATGATGTTAAAAATTTCACTAGATGGTTTAACAATACGATGCACTGTCGCTTATTTACCATTTATATTCTAGAGGCTTTAAGATTAGCTGCAGCCAGCATGTCCAATTGTCAGAGTTGTATGGTCTCGAGACAGTGTCTCGGTCTCGAGACAGTATTTTAGTGTCTCGGTCTCGAAAGTCTGCTGTCTCAGTCTCGAGGTAGTTTCTTGAAGTTTTAGAAACTGTCTTGAAGTGAAAGTCTTGTTCTGTCTCAAACAAGAGATCTCGATAAGTTTTGTGTTAACTGTCAAAAAATCTTGAGGCAGTATAAAAACTGTTCTCAGGAATTGGTACTATACATGTATATATTAAAAGTTTCAAATTGAAATTACAAATACACCTTATTCCTGAAAACTGATACATTAGTATTTTACAGCATTTCATATAGGATCACTTGTGTTTTACTGTCTCATACTGTCTTGAGCCTAGTGTCTCGGTCTTAGTACCTCACTGTCTCGGTCTCGTCTTGAAGTTTAAAGTCTTGCATACAACACGGCCAATTGTCCATGCCATACATATGGCCCCTGCATGCAGTCATTGCATTGGTGTTTCAGTCTATGCTTCTAATGACTATTAAATAATCGCTTATACTCAGTATCGACATAATCGGTAGACCTGACAGCAGTTTAGAAATGCTCAACCTAATATTTAGCACTACAGTTCTTACCGTTACCAATAGCGTAATTGGTGGACATAACACTGTGTTGTGTTGGGCAGACTGGCACGTCTACTGGGGCCCAGTGTTGGGGACGGGGCCCCCGAGACCAAGAAGACCAAGACCGGGTGGTCCAAGACCAAGGCTCTTTTTTATAAACAGTTCAATTGATTAAGATGCTAACACGGAATACCACGCTTAAAACATTAGTTTTATTGCTGAAATAATACTAAGAATAATGACCTTAATAATGGTCCAGAAACAGTTTTATCGGCCAGTCTGAGCTTTTGCGGGTTCAGCCCTTGGCTTCGGCCTGAGAATATCACACTATAAATTACTTACAGTATACGATAGGTAAATACTTTCAGACAAGTAGATTAACGTTCCGTTTGAATGGTGTAGGCCTACTTGTACTCGGAATTGTAGATTAATAGTGACTACATGTGGCCAACAACATAATTATCAGATTGTTCCAAAACCTTGAAATGTTTGAAAGCAAATATTGAAATGGCTGGTTGCATTGCAAATGCATTTTTTTTGCCCACAGTAACATTGTATATATAGATGATCAACACGTCATAAATCGATAACAATCGCTTAGGGCCTAAATGCCGGTGTCTCTAATAGAAAATAACCGACAAATATCAAAGAAATTGCTCTGATATGGCAAATGACCAAGAATGCTAACCTAAGACGGAGACCATATCCCAGGACCGTTCCTTTAAGACCAAGACCGACGCATTCGAGACCAAGCCTGATGGTCCAAGACAAAGACCAAAACCGATGCATTCAAGACCAAGACCGCGGTCTCGAGACCACATCCCTGCTGGGGCCACATAAACGACTCCACACTTTACTAGCTTAGTCTTACATTGCTTAGAATTAGCCTGTGGTAGATCATCTTACACATCCGACTTAAGCAAACACATTTACTGATACAGCCTAAGTTTTCAAGGCACAATAATTAGGCACTGGTGTGTATATTGTAAGTGGGGTCATGGTTACAGATGATTTTCAAACATAGAATACTAAATCAGCATCAATCGAGTTTTTTCCAGATATAAAACATTAACTATTTTTTATCATATTTTCAGGTGGAACGGACGATGATGCGACTGTTGCAACGAGTTCTAAAGAAACATCTCAGCAAGAGGTTTGTGAAGTGTTCGTCAATGACGAATAGCCAGTTTATGTATGTTGTGCGTACCAAGGACCTTTTTGGAACCATTATCATCATTATAATTCATTTGAAATTGCATGACCTACTTGTATACCAAGGGTAATTCTACTGCAATGTAAAATTTTGAAAATCCAAGAGCAGTGCTCAAAAGATACCTTGTACATATTTTGTCATCTATAAATACAGGAAGAAACTAATTCAAAAAACCTAATTAGCTAGATAACCCTCACCTAATAAAATCTAACCTAATTACCTTGTCTAGCTAACCCAAAGTAATTAAAAAAATTTATCTGTGATAGACTTTGAAATATCACTCTACGGAGAGCCCTTGGTTGCACTTCATGAGTGTCCTTTACAATATTGTTGAGTAATGTAATTTACAATCAAGTAGAAAATTTTATCTAAAATACTTCATATTTATGTTTGTCTGATTGCCGATGTATAATACAAAGGAGCATTTAAATGTTATTCCTAAATATTTCAGAATATGCTCTATTCAACGACGACATGGTTTCATAATCCTTACAGTCACTACATTCCGGCACATGTCACCGACTTCTCTAGTATAAGAATTGTGGTAAGACTTCGTTTGTTGGTATTTCTTTAGTCGTGGCTGGGCTGGGAGCGCTCCTTAGTAGGTTTCTTGAAGAGGCGCTATATAAATGCTCAGAATGAATGAATGCACACTAGAAACTCGATCTTATGATGAGTTTGTATTATGAGGAGTTTATTTACCATAGGTTCATTCATTTTCAGGGCTATGTCCCAAGACCTTACCCTACACTTTTTTAACTCATTTCCTGTAAGAGTTCAATCTGTTCATTCTGATTGGTCGAGAAAAATTAAGATGTACTCGTTCAGGTAGGCAGAATCAGGTACTTGTAGGTTATGTTGCATGCTCCACTTTGAATGAGTCAACCTAAGATGCATCAATAGATCAGGCTTGCCTATTTAATTCTCCATTGATAAACTCTAAGCATGCGTACAACAAGTGCATTTGTTCCCATTGCAACATAACTTTGTTTTATTTTAGACAAGCGAATTGTGGCCGGAAAATGAAGTTATTCCAGGCAACAGACAAACTTTGTAGATGGCAATGGCAGTAGACTGACAGCAAATTATGCTTATGGGACATTGTTTGAGTTTCAACTAGATCCAGATGTGTTGGATGTACAATAATTCTTAGCCAATAAGCAGTTATATAATATAAACGAAAATAAAGAGCAGTTGTAATTTTTCTGTATTTTTTTCATCGTAATTAAACATTAGTCTTCAGTGTAGCATTCACACAAATTGCATTTTGATAAAAAGTCAACTGGACCGTCGCAGTTTAGGAAAAGGTCATTCGAACAAAAAGCTCATCTCGAACAAAAAAGTAGTTGAAAAAAAAATTTCAATGTTTCCAATGAAGTTTCATTTTGTTCTTCACACATTCTAGCAAACAATCAACTAAATTAAAACATGTAGTCCAATAACAATCACAAGTTGGCAGTACGGCTTTTACCTCAGTTTCCTTCAATCATATTATGTACAAGTCTTAAACAGGTGAGCCGTTATTGATGCGATGCGACAGAAGTCCACTGTCTGGGGCTGGTTCAGTTATCAGTTTTTGAATCTCCTTGAAGCGCGGATGTGTTGCATCTCGACACAGCATCAGCAGCATGCTCTCACTTGTAGTGATAAAGCCTCCCGCTTCTTTAATGCGCTCAATCGCAAACATTCTGAACAGAAATAGTTTAACACTTTAATGACGAGCTGCATTCATTTCACAGACAGTTAGTACATGCTTCATGATGCTTGTCATTAAATGATATTGTTAAGGTGAAACAAAAGGAAGGTATTTGTAAAATACTCTGCACTGTCAAACAAGCGATTGGCCACAAAACCTCTCCAGTTTAGATACAGTACTGAAATCATATATTCACAGCTGACATTATATACATGATAGGACACTGTTGTCAAATGGTCAGAGATGGTAGTACATGATATGTTACTGTGTAAGGACCTTTAGCAGTTCCTTCAATCACAATTGCTTAGCACATCAATTGGTGTTTGATCGTTCCAAACGATGCTTATTAAATGCATAACTGTAACCTGTATGAATGTACACAATCTAGATAAATTCATGGACAGCATTCCCGTCTTACTGATGGCCATGTGCAAGCTAAAATCTTCTTTTGTTCTTCTATGGCACGATACCTAGTCCAGTTGTTACTGGACTCTAAATTTATACATCTGAAATTTAATCCCTGCCCAAGCAGAAATTTGTTTTGCTATATTGGCTCCTCTTGTGCCCTGGAAGACTCAGCTGACTATACACTTTCAATAGTAAGAAGGGATGGTCATCCAGTCGTAGGCAAGGTAAAACATAAGGCTGTCAATGGGTACTCGCCCAAGGCTGACAACCCGGGTAATGAAATCGGTTTTTGAGTACCCGAAATTCCGTAAAAATGCGCGATTTTACCTTAACACATATGCCAGAAATATTCTGTTGGTCATATTGGCTGACTGCCCGGGCAATGAAATCGGTTCTTGGGTAACGACATTCTGTAAAAATGCGTGATTTTACCCAAACATATGCTAGAAATATTCCGTTGGTCATACCGGCTGACTGCTGGGCAATGAAATCGATTATCGGGTGCCCGACATTCCCTACATTTCCTAACAAAATATCCGCATGGTCGGATCTACGGGTACCTGGGTCGTGATTTCAAAATTTTTGACAGCCTTAGTTACAAAACACAGTCTCTAATACTTTACATCTATAGCTTCCCCTTGGGGCTAGCTTATGGGACTTCTCATTTCTATTATTCAGAGGTCCTTGTCTCCAGGGCATCATTGATATCGACTGGGTCTATCCAAAGGATTTGCACATCAAAAACATTATAACTTACAGCTTGCCACTGATTTGGTGCCTTAAATTGCATTACAATAATGACACTGTGCATTTTCAATTAGATAATAAAAAATTATATCACCTGAGATACATGTAACAAACAACGACGTTTAACATTCCTTAAGCATCCTTTTTATTACCAAACACTACATTGGTAATAGACATGAAGTCAAGTGAAAGATAATGACAAATCAAAGACATGAAAAATTCTGCCCCAGTCTTTAGTGGGACAAGTTCAGCTATTCTACACTTTATGTACTGGCAGACATCTCTCTGTGTGTTCAATTCAAAACATACAGACACCATCCCTCACAAAAGCATTAAGAGTATAATACAGATTCTAAATACTGCCAGTAACTAAGGCTGTCAACGAGTACCCGGGTACCCGACCGAAGCTGACTAACCGGGTAATGAAATCCAGGTTTTTGGGTACCGAAAATTCTGTAAAAATGCACGATTTTCCCTTAACATATGCCAGAAATATTCCCTTGGTCATATTGGCTGACTGCCCAGGAAATGAAATCGGTTCTCGGGTAACAACATTCCGTAAAAATGCACAATTTTCCGCGGGTAGCCTTTTGGCAGCCTTACCAGTAACATGCAACTCCAGCTTATTGAACACTGACCTATCGACCATACTGCGTGAAGAAACTGCATCTGCAATCACATGGACGTCATATTCGTTTTCGACAAGATCAAGAACCGTCTGAAGAATACACGCCTGCGTCTCAATGCCACACAGGATAATTGACTTCACTTCTAAGACAACACAGATTGGGGAAAGAATCAATCACAAAACTAGTCCACACCTTATTCATCAGCATGTTTGAAAATAAAATCATATTTGATAAACTTTTAACAACAAGTTGGATTGATTTCCTATGCATTTTAGTACATGGTCATTGTTAAAAGGGTTTTATCCGTTTTGAGGGTGCTTGAAACAAAAACATTCTAAACTACAGATGTTTCAGAATTTTAGGCAAGCAACAGTGTTTGTCTTGTTTCCCTCCTAAAATGCATTTTAAGTCCAGATACATACCTGCATACATGGCTGGATATAAAGCCCAGACCTCATGGTAAAATGTTAAAAAAAATTATTGCTTTCACTGATTACAATAAATGTATACACATTTTTGGACTAAATTCTAATTTATAGCTCCTTGCTTGTTAGTGTAAGTATGCCTAACTGGTAGCTATATTAAGAAATGTTTAGTTGCATTTTATTCTGTTCAAGAACCTTTTTGATAGAGTTTCAAATTTATAGCTTATACTGTAACAAAATTATCAATTTTTATCAACCATGAGATAAACACATGAATTGTAAACACATGAATTGATCAACTTTTGTGATAGAATAAATATATATCATTGAGGAATGAGAAAAAATAAATTATATATAACAAAACTTCCTAGAGATTGTAAATGTTGTTTTCAACTAACTAATATTAGTCAAATTCATCAAAAAAACCTGGCTGACAGATTAAATGGTTGGCTCTTACACTCTCTTAGTTTTAAATACAAATTAGAACAAAGTCTGTAAAATAATTGTTAGCAGCAAAACTAGTCTCATTGATAACTGTTGAATTGCTTTGCTAACATTACAGAGCTGTCAAATACATTGAACAGTACAGCATAGATGCATAGATATGCGTAGATTTGATAGAATTTCAAGTACGTGTGGGGTCGATAGTGTAGTGGTTTAGTGGGCTGGACTGGAAACATCTGGGTTCAAATACTTGAAAGGCAGACATTTTGGTTGAGATCTACACCCCAAGCAAACTCAGCCAAATGAGGACACTGGTCAACTGGTCGTTAGGAAGATGAGACAACGAATGACTAAGAAAGTGCAGTTGTTAACACTTCATGCCTCAAGGCTTGCCTAAGGAATTGCTCTTTGTCCTTTCTTCAAGTAGCCTTTATAAATAAATTGCTTCAGTCCAGTTGATTTCAATGAAATCATTTAAATCGATTATATGCTTACGTGGCATTGTTTTGAGATGCTTTTCAACCTCAGGAACTAACATGGAAAATTGTGTCTTTTGAAAGATGGAACACTTCTCAACATTCAACTCTGAAACAGTTGGGCCCAGTCCTGTAAAAGATAAAGAATAATTCATTATTTTCCATCTCAATTTCACTAAAACCCTAATATCTGTTTCTTAATGCCCTGCACCTTAACGAATGGTTGCATCAAGTAATCTTATGGGCAAAGGTGCAGAAGTTTGGTGCACTGCTGTGTTCATAACCTCATATGTGTCGAGTATTGTCATTTTCTGGTGCTAATAAATGCTCTTTTAAGTAAATAGTGTGTCTGCAAATGTGTGAATGTACCATTGTAAAAAGTTAATATGTATTCCACTTGATAGACATACATGAGTTCTTATATAGTAAATTTTCTTTACCTTAGCTTGAATCCTGTTACATGGTAATTTGCTGTCTGAAGCACTGCTGAAATTTTTAATTGTAATTTTACATTTATAAAAGCGCAAGAAACAGCTAATCATGTGCACTCTTCCCCTTTTGATGTTAATTTGTTCTCAATCTTCTCTAATGTCTTTGGGTGTAGCCTTCAATCTGCTGTAAATGCTAGGATTTCCAGGTAATAGGCCGTTATGTACTTATTTTATTATGGCATGTTGACAGACTCTTGCCTAGGGTTGCCAACCATTAAAAAATGGAAGGACAGTCCCGGAATCGACCCAGGTCCCAAGCGACGGTTTATTTTGTCCCGGAATCCAGGAATATGTAGGCGAAGTCATGAGTATTTGATTCAATGATATTATTCAAATCCAAGCAACACGAGCAATACTGTAATACAACATCTTAGTTCTACATGTTCATAATCATAATAATTTATTCATAAGTCAACTTTCATTCCAAATTCATGACTTCATAAGCCCAACGAAATGCGGTTTGTTTTATGTTTAATGTCAGTAGGTCTATACCTTTATTTTATGAATGGATGCGAACAGTGAACTGAATAACTCATTCATTATAATGGGAACTGAGAAATGTCCCAGAATGGGTTTGTTCAGAGTTGGAAATCCTTGCAGTTTGGCATTCATCAAATATAGGGAACTTGGAAATGTCCCGGCCGGCATGGGCTTTTTTAAATTCTGAAATTTGATATCACCCTTCTTCCAACTTTTTTTGCTCAGAAGTGCACACATCTTGACTGTGCAATTGCAATTGTACTGCAAAGCAATTGTGCATGAAGGACTTGCTCAAAATTTTCACAGTGATGCCTTGGACGAGGGTCGAACCCGCTCACTCAGCACACAGTGAATGCTACGGGTTGACCGCTCTAACCGACACACGGGCTTGTTCAGAGTTTGACTCTTGCATTATTATTAGAGTATCCATGCATACCTTTTTAGCCAATTAAATAGAGCAAATTTGAGCAGTTTTATGAAACCTCTGACTTTTGCAGTCTTGGTCACAGGAGATTTATCCATTTATTAACAAACCTAACCTTAACCAACCCTCAGGATGCCTAATCTGAGCCTCACACTGCATACAAAATTAAATCAATTGTTTGTAACAGTGCACATGCATTGACCGAAGGTGACGCGTGTACTAAGGTCTTCACCAGCGGAATTGTGTACTTTTTCGACCCCAGAAGTAAAATGTTTGTTCATAATGCGGCCGAATTTTATAGAGATGTCCTTCTGCAACTGCCGACTATTTGCAAAGGTATTGTTACAAATGGTGATGTCCACTCGATAATTCGAAGGTTTGATAGTCCCAACATTAATATAACTAGAAGCTAGATTAATTGATGAAAGCAATTTGTAAAACTGGGAGCTGGATTGATATGATAAGAATTATGCCTAAATGGAAACTGGATGAATGAAAAGACTGGTGCAATCCAGCTTCTAGCCAAATATAATCCTTTTCATCAATCCAGCTACCATTAAAACCGCAACCTTATCACCTATCGACCGGATACCACACAATCTTCGGACTATCTAACCTTCGGACTATAAACACCGAACCCAAATCGTGCAACCATTTTGAAAATCATGTTTAATGACGCACGGCTATTCCACCTATACAAACAAAAATGAAATAGTAAAGTAAACGGCATCAGTCAAAAAGTAATCTGTCACAGCGGGAAACAGACTCACAAATGAGCTTTCTTAACATCTGGGCTCAACCTCACCCTTCTTGTACTGCTCGGTGACAACGACAGGCACGTTGAGGATTTTAGCACCCGCCAACAACCTATTCGCAACGCTTATGACTTGCGGATAGAACTTGATCGTCTGGCGAAACTTTTCCTGCAAATCACACAGGAAAAGCGCCGAAGAATTAACAGCAATTCGACCAACTCCTCGCTTCGACATTTCCAAGACACCCTTTCTCTGTTTATGGCTGGGGCCAATGTCAAGGTTGGCTTGCAACGGCAGCGACCTAATTAAAAAGAATAGTTGTTTGGCAGCGACTAGTACTGGGCGATAATCAGGGTATATCTAGTCTCGCTAAAGAAGGCGCCAAACAAAATGAGTTACAAACGACCCTATAGGACCATTGGAGATTTGCCTGGCATAGGCCTACACCAACTTCTTGAGTCTGGAGCCCCATTAAATATTGGCTATAGCCTCTAGGCCCTAGTTATGGGCGATTTCGCACTTGCTGGACCAATTGACGGAGCTTAACACGACATCATCTGGATGGAAAATGAGGCAACTGTGTGGTGTAGGCCTATACAGCTGAATCATGAATCAACTCTCGAGCAGGGTTTCAGAAGGCGTGCACAGGTTACCTATGGTTGATTATTTCTGAATTTACTGCTTTCAGTCGTGAAGCATCGAGGGAAGACGATATATGCTTCTTATAAATGCATTGCAGCATTTTTATAGTTCACGATGAATTTTATAAGCTAAGTTGACATCCAGTTAATTTGTGTGAGCAACATTTGGAAAAACTTCCATTTCTCGTTCTCCTACTAGCTGGCTATTTTACATAGGTTCAAAATTAAGCTGGGACTAATATGGAAAGGATAGTATATGATATACATGTAAGCCAATAAGTGACCATCTTTTTTGATGCATTGCGGGCAGGGGTGTAACAAGCGGGGGGAGAGGGGGCATCTGCCCCACAGTTCTAAAACGGGGGAGGGCAAAGCTCCCAGTTTTAGTGCTCAATGCCCCCCCATATGTGCCCCCAAATCGGTTCTTTTTTACGTTTCTCCAATGGCTTTTTAAGATAACTTTTGTTAAGATAATTAGTGCCCCATTTTTAAAATTTCTCGGGGGGGGGGGGAATTAAAAAAATGGAGAGGCAAACAAATTTTTTTCGCTGCGCGCAATATTTTTTTATTATACCCCCCACTTTTCAAAACCTTCCTACACCTCATGTTGCGGCGATATTTGTGATCGACTACAAATAACCTTATGAGGCGATCGAATTAACGAGGAGGTATAGCTTCAGCGATCCTAGATGGCTTAAGTATATTGTAGAGGTATACACGTGACGTCGTATAAATGCAAAATAAGGACTAAATCTTTAGATTACAATTAAAAATTGGTCACTGTACATATTTGGCCTACTGTGACATAAGTTCTAGGACCACATTGACCTAATTAAGCCAACCTATTAAAGTCGCTCAAAGTGCAATGCTTAATTATAGGAGACGCAGATATCTGGATATTCTAGTTTGAAGAGAGAATGAAGACACGCTGATTTACCGTACCAACCTGAATGTGAATCTGTCTGGAGGGAATCAGATAGCCAATCAAGCCAACGCACTCTGGCTTCCGGCCGGATACATGGAAACAGTGGATGGGGCGACCGAGTAATTTGAGCCAGATTGCTACACTGAGGCGCTCCAAAAGCGGCAGAAACACTGAGCCACATGCGTAGAACGACGGATATTGTCGCCTAGAGGTGAAGATTGACTAGATCTAGGTTAACAGACAGACAGACAGACAGACAGACAGACAGACAGACAGACAGACAGACAGACAGACAGACAGACAGACAGACAGACAGACAGACAGACAGACAGACACGTCCATACATGCATGAATGCATACATACATACATGCATACATATACATACAAACATACATGCATACATACATACATACGCACATACATAGATACATACATATATACATGCATACATACATAATGCATACATACATACATACATACATACATACATACATACATACATACATACATACATACATACATACATACATACATACATACATACATACATACATACATACATACATACATACATACATACATACATACATACATACATGCATACATGCATACATACATACATACATACATACATACATACATACATACATACATGCATACATACATGTATCAGCTACGCTGACTGTGTAGACCCCTTGCAGCCTAGTGTTTTCGTCTCGATGGAAGGCGGCTGACGCGGCTATCGAGATGACCTCGACCGAATGTCACAGGGACTATTCAATCTACCGACCACCGCACGACGAATGCCTTTTCTGCGTCTTCCTTGCACTTCGACGAAAAATCCGGACGTGCAACAACTTACACCAGCGAGGGACTGCTCTTCGACATCGTCACCGTGTCTGCGAGCGATGTCAACCGTCATCACTCTACCCTTTCTACGCAACTTAATTGGCCCACAGACTCAGAACATCCATGCCATCTGTCAGCTGTCTACGGGAATCCGTTGGTTGGTTTTACGCTTGTGCGTGGGCCCACCACTGGTGACTTTGGTGCAGAGTTTTCCTAACTGGTGTATTTTTCGATCAGGATGAGAGACACATCATTATAGGCCAATGCAGAGAGCGACTCTGAATAGATATCTTGAAAAGACTCTATATAAATGCTCGATTACATTACATGTACATCACATCACATACTTATAAAATGGTTTCTCTTAGCGTTCATATATAGACATGTTTCAAAGACATCAAGTAATGTCTGGTGCTGGCACACAACAATGTAGCCACGATATTCTCTAAAACAGAGCTTCCCAACCTTTTATTTTATTGTTCCCCGAACTAAAATAATATTGGTGTGCGTACCCCAACAGAAAATACTTGTCAGAAACGTTCTATCATAATTAATTTAATTAGAATGGACAATAGATTATTAGACTTATAATATTGGTCATAGTTTTATTAATGAATTTTGCTAAATTTAATATATTAAAATAATTATTGTTGTAGCCTACAATGTATACAATAAAAGTTATTTAATTGAATTTCTCTTATTTTATTTCCCATCTTTTCGAAGATGGGCTTATAGCCTTTAATTAATCAAGTCAACCTGGAAGTTTAATAAATCAATGAGAGCACGGGGCTTAGATTTGCACGATTCTGCCTTATCAGGCTTTACTAATGCCAATTTTCCACGTAAGTCTGGTTCAAGTTTCGATCTGTATTTGTTTTTATTGCAAGCATCGCAGAGAATCCAGTATCTCACAGAGATATGACGCCCATGGAGGGAATCAACAATTCTACAGCTCTTTCAGAAATTAATCCATATTCGGATCTTCTTTCAAGTCAAAAATCACTCAGCAAGTCCTTGTTGAATTCATTCTTCGTTCGATCATCACCTGAAAGCTCAATGAATTGATCTCTTTCCTCGACAGAAAATTTAGCCGACAATTCAACCTCAGAAAATGGATTTCTTATCTTTTCTTGCGTACCCATTGGCAACAGCTGGCGTACCCCTAGGGGCACGCCTACCACCGGTTGGGAACCGTTGCATTAAAACACGAATTGCGCTATACATCAAGCATAGAACGGCATTGGTGACCTATAACCATTAACGAGCCACCGTGCTCATGAGCCATTGTTTAAAGCCACACTAGGTGTGTTATCTGAAACAATCAGAATCTGATGCCAACAAGCGTTCTAGCAGCATATTAATCTTTATATATCAGATGCCAACTTTCAGAAAAGATAAGAAGGGTAGCCGATGTCTGCCACCCCGTACCCATCGCGATACATGGAGCGCATTAGTTTCGTATCCCTATCGTCAGTATTGCTCGTGTTTCATTTAACCAAAGCTCAAAGGATGTCAATAACGCCGACAAGGTAATTGTCTAGAAACGCACCTGTGCTCCGATTTGCTGAGAAACCGCGCCTTAGCCAAGCGAGCATTTGTAGTAGACCCTCAGGTCCACTTAGGACACGTGATTGGCTGCATTCTGCTAGAAAATATATTAAGAACAGAGGTAGTTGGAACGCGACAAGTGTCTTGCTTCACGAGGGAGTTGGAGACCTCTATCTCTCTCCCTCTAGCAATATCTCTCTTCAACAACCCATTTGGGTGTCCCTCCTGTATAGTATGAACCACGACGCTGCCTTTCACAGCGAGCAGAAGTGACGTAGTTTAGTGCCAATAAGTACGAATCATACTTCAGGGTGTCAGTGCGGTTCAAATGGGCGAACAGATGGACTGACATATTAAATAGGAACATACCGACCACTCCACTCACACATGGCAGAAAACAGAGGGACATTTCATCGTACATTCTAATCAGATCCTTAAAGCAGACGGCGTGAAGAAGCGTCGTGTTCGCGTCGATGGAAACGCGCAGCGATACAGCATCCGGTCTATTTTACGACGCGTATACATACATTTTCCGGCATTCGCTCTCCGCCAGGCATTATATATATATATATATATATATATATATATATATATCCGACGCTTGTAACCATCCGCCACTAGTGATCGGCATGTTAATTAATTAGAAGCCGCCGCAGGGAGGAGATATTATCTCCATACAGCACACGTTTATATGACCTCGTCAGCGACAGACGATTAGAAAGCTAGCGACCAAATCACCGGCAATCTTCCACGCACTCATTGTCGGCGTGGCGTCGATAAGGGCGCGTTAATCGCGACCATCGGGGCAGACAAAAAGCCACTGGGGCAGAGAGGAGTCGTCGCAAACTCCCTATAAGAGCAATGCGCCGTCAGGCACTGTATCCCGTCGCGCTTGGCTGTCTAGCGGAGCGTTGTTAAATCGCTAACAGGGTCAGACGACTGCGCTGAACATTCCCAGCATCGTCGTCATCACCATCGGTCGCAGAGCTTCACACAGTAGAAGCCGCTGAATCCCAAGCGACGACCAGTCGAGACTGGCCATCTGTGAACGGCGCCAATCTAATTGCGACCGATGCCCAGGGCGCCGGAATAGGCTTCTGCAGTTGCCGGTTCAGTTGGCAATCGAACGTGATCGAAGAGTTTAGCTGCTGAGCGGTAGATATACCGAAGCAGGCCCATCTGTTGTTTTACGTCAAAAGAAAGTTACAGCTGCTGAACTCACGAAATGGAACAACGAACTACTGCACAGGTAATTCCAATCTAAGATCGTCTTGCAGGCGTGCCTGTGTGTGTGTCTGTGTGTGTGTCTGTGTGTGTGTCTGTGTCTGTGTGTGTAGGTCTAATGGTGCACGTGAGTGTGTGTGCATGTGTCCTTGGGTTGCGTCGTCTTGAAATTGTTCTGCCTCTGTACGCGAATAGTCTATACGCGATCGGCTTGTAACTTGGAGAGTATGGTTTTGAGCTTCCACTCAGGGTTTATATAAAAGAACCTTTAGCAAGTCTTTCACGCTAGTAACCGGAGTCGGTCGCTACTAATTGACAATTACTAATTAACTTAATTGATGATGCCGAGAACACAACTCCTCGAGATAGGAATATGATGGAGCACAGCCCAGATAGGAAATCACGCATCAACATTAGGATTTCAGACACAGCTTTTGTGTAGACAGTCGGAGCAGTAATCAACAGGCAGCAAGCTGGATATTTACGTCCAAAGAAAGGTCTACTTATATATATATATATATATATATATATATATATATATATATATATATGTATATATGCCAAACCTATGCAGTGTATTGACCCACCGGTAGCCTTCATGGTTCCATATGCACAGGTATGTGGTGAATATGAAATGATTCCATTACGAAGACCAACACTTCTGGTGGTCCCCCGCATGCGCTCTGCCACAGCCCAATCCTGACTGATATAAATTTATTTAACGACGCATCCATAAAGAAGATGATATGCATCACACAGCCCAATCCAGAAGCCTCGCCTATATATGTGGGTCTCACTAGCTGGAACAACCTCCTCCTTTCTCTTCGGGAAGAGCTGGTATCTCTTACCTCTGCCGCCTGTCGCAAGCGACATTAGACTTTCCTGTTCTCCGCCTAGCTTAGTGTTGAGTCGTGAGCGCCTCTAATTACGAGTGGCGCTATAAGTTTTCAATTACAATTACAATTGCAATTACTGTAGGCACTGAAGCATAGAGATAATTCATAACCCTGTCAATGGGTGATTGCCTGCCAGTAGGGCTGCCGAGAACCGAGTACTCGCGAGTACTCAACTTCAAAGTTACTCGAGTAATTTTGTTTGTACTTGAGAACACGCATGCTTCCACTTCCGGTCGGAAAATTGCACTTTCCGATTCCAGTTTCCATATTCTATATTCTTAGGCAGTCTGTTGACTGGCAGACGGCATTTTGTAGAGTATATGCTATATAGTATAGACCATATTTTATTTTTTTGTGTGACTACAAACTAACAGAATTCTGTTTCTTTGGCTATTTAATAGCTGGTTAGTTGCTACATTTAAAATTTCATTTTATTGGTGTGCCAGAGCGCTAGTTGGAACCTAAGCTATGGTCTACTTAGTCTATGTATAGTCAATAGTAGAAGCCATGCAGCTTGTATAAAGCATTTCCGGTATTAATGAGTACTTGAGTACTCGCTAAGCTACTCGGCCGAGTGCTCGACTTCACACTAATCGTTAGCGGTAGCCCTATATACATGCCAGGGTTAAGCATTGCTTAATGGTAATCTAAATCAATGAGGCTGTGCAACTATTATAGCATGGGGTCTGAAGTAGCAGTATAATTTCACCCAAGCTCCAACACACCCTAAGAGACGTAGGGTGTATTGGAGTTTGGGTGAAATTATACTGCCTCCAACTAAACAGAGTCAGATGACATTGTATGTATACATGTCATCATCGTCATCGTCGTCGTCGTCGTCATCATCATCATCATTGTAGTCGTCATCACTTGATATAAGTTTATAACTTTAGGTAGCCTTTCATGTCATATCACTTTTGCTTTTCCAGTTCTTTTCCAGGTTAATCTAGATCCGGAATAATAATTGGAAAGAGTAAGAGCAACACAAGAGAAGTATTAAATTAAACGAGATAAACAAATTCTAAAACTTCAGTCTTTAGGCACAAGCTATGGTCCTGTGACCAGAGGTATAACAAGGTTTTGAAAAGTGGGGGCATAATTTAAAAAATATTGCGCGAAGTGCAAACAATTTTTTTTGCCCCCCCATTTTTTGAATTTTGACCCTCCAGAAATTTGGAAAAAGGGAGCACAAATTTTCTTAGCAAAAGTCATCTTATAAAGCCATTGAAGAAGCATAAATAAGAACCGATTTGGGGGCACATTGATGGCACTGAGCACTAAAACTGGGGGCTTTGCCTCCCTCCAGTTTTGAAACTGGGGGCCGGTGCCCCCTGCCCCCGCTTGTTACACCCCTGCCTGTGACGACATGAGAGCGCAGCTGTTAATGGGCCATCGTCAGAGAAGGGCATGCCAGACGTTTACTATTCCTCATTGCACAATGTCAAAATCTAGCCTTGAGTCAAAACCGGGGCCAAAGCCCCTTCCTGGTTCTGATTTGGAGGCGAAATTGCCGACTATGCTGAGAACCGTGCCCAAATGGGACCTGTGTTCCGAAAACAGGTTTTCCTTGAGTGTGCTGGAAAGTTGGCCAAAAAACACAATTTAGGTTTCAAGAATGGAATACCATGTTCAAAGTGGTGGAGCCTAATGAAGAAGCAAAATGGACATGTAACTTTGCCATGTCCAGAGGTTAAAGCAGCCATACTCCATATTTGTATGGATCGTGTCAAAATTTCCAAATACTTTTCAGCATAGCATAAAGAACAAGTCTGAAAGACTAAGGAAATGGACAAGACAGGGTTGCAGCTGGAACACAAGCCAAGAGGTGTTGTGGCTAAGAAAGGTTCGAAGCATATTCAAAGCAGAACCAGTGGCGACAAGGAAACAATTACAAGACAACAACAACAAGGTCACTAGTAATAAAGCCAGCCAAAGAGATGTTTGTAAGTCATATAAATCAAATAACTCAATTGAAGTCAACTGGCAGTACTTCGGTTGCAATGATTATTATTTTGATAATACATTGTAAGTACCTCAATTTTAATGAGGACTGGGTGTCTTGCGTTGAGTAAGATTTGTTGCGGTTTCACAATTTATGTGCTTTGGATCATGGCAAATTTCACAATGATGATGTTCATGGTGATTTTACTTGTGCTGCATGCTTTGAGTCATCAAGTTGAATACAGTAATTCATGAGAAGAGTCTGAACAATCCAAAACAATTACTGTTTTAAGTTAAAACATTGACCAACTCAGCAAATTTAATTTGTGAATTAATAATTTGTCAATCCTTCTAAATCTAATTTGTTTAAATGCTGACAATACTAACATGAATTTTGATCGATAGGCTTAAAGTTTAGATTTAACTTTTATACGCATTCTATATCGTCATCTTTTGAAACCATGTTTGTAAATCTTTGGGGCTTTGTATTATTTGAAAGTGAAAAAATATAAAGAATAGGCCAAGCATACAAACACAATTGTCCTTGAATTTACAAAGGAGTAATATCTGGCTAACAAGCAGTGCTTTGAAGGGTGAATTTCAGGAATTTCATAATAGGCCAGTAATAGTTTAAGTTTAACGACACTGTGATAACAAAGATCACTAATATCCCCTTCCTAGTTTATCCAGACTTGTGACTATCAGAGTATGAGCAATGGTGGAATTCCATGCCAGTCATTGGCACATGGCATTAATATACTGTGTACCAATCACTGGTCGGGCGGCCAGTATATGGTCATATACGGCAACTATTTGGGCATATACGGCCACTATTTGGGCATATACGGCCACTATTTGGGCATATACGGCCACTATTTGGGCATATACGGCCACTATACGGCCACTATTTGGGCATATACGGCCACTATTTGGGCATATACGACCACTATTTGGGCATATACGGCCACTATTTGGGCATATACGGCCACTATTTGGGCATATACGGCCACTATTTGGTCATATACGGCAACTATTTGGGCATATACGGCCACTATTTGGGCATATACGGCCACTATTTGGGCATATACGGCAACTATTTGGGCATATACGGCAACTATTTGGGCATTTTTACAAAATCTGATTTAAAAAAAATTATGTTTTGTTTCTGGACAATTTATCAAAACATTATTTTGAACTGTAGGTATTTTCATTCTCTAAACTCTGCTCTTTGACGAGCTATATTTAATAGAATGGTGATTAAAATATAAAATAGTTAAACATTTGTGGCCAGTTATTGGATACTTAACCCTATCTTTTAAAAAATTATTATTTTTGCTTGAATTACTATTATTGTTCAGTTGCTGAACGCCTCCATGTACCAGATTATCGTGCAACAGTCGATGGCGCTGACCAATTTTCAATCAAGCCCTTCAAACATAGGCCTACAAATTATATGGCCTAAAATAAGAATTATTATCAAATTATTTTTTTTTCTTACTCCAATTTTCAATCTAGGATATAGACCTACATATTACATATTACATGTAATATGTAATATGTAGACCTATTACATTATTAATAATAAGAATTATCATCAGATTATTTGTTTTTCTTATTTCAAATTTTATTCTAGCCTTTAATTAGGACAAAGGCCAAAAATATACATGGCTTGAAATAAGAATTAAATATAATCGAATTCATTATTTTTCTTGCAGAATCGGGTTCGAGGTCGTAGTCCGATAAATTCCTTCCGTGGATGTGTCGGTGAGCGTGTGAAGATTGCTGTCTGCCTCGTTGTCTGCGTGGCTCTTCTTCTCGTAGATGATTCCAGAGCTCTGCCTCCAGATTTCTTCCGCGTTGGGTGAGACAGACACAGTTAATATCGACGGAGAGATCGTTTCATGTGTAATCATTAAGCCCTATTCATGCATCATCATCCATTCTGTCAGGCAGACCTTAATATAGATTGAGTAGTATTCCGTTCACTCGCCATCTTCACAGTTTTATCCCGCATGTTGTACGTGATGGTTCTCTTGCATCGTAGCTTTCATTTTTTTATTCCTCCGTATCTTTTTCTGCGCAAAGTTCTCTTCTTCGTCGTTTTCTTCTTCCTAGTCTCTTCCTCCTAACTTCTAACTTGAAGTTCATCGCGGTCATATTCTCACATGATACATAATATACAAGATACACAGCTCATGTTATGTCCATGCATCGAGTAGGCTACATGTAAATATTAATTTGGGATGAAACATACACAAGTTGAGTAGACCTATACATAAATTGTATATTTGGAGTGTAATGCATTTTTAAAGACTGTGCTTAATGTAGACAAGTAGGCCATTATATATATATGTACATTAACATTGCAGTGTTGTCAAAATGGACGAGGGAAGGATGATGGGTTTGACGATAGGAGACCGATGACACTTAAACAAAAACACAGCGCCTGACAGATTCATCTGCCTCTAATCCACACATGCCTGCCGTCTGCCATTATAACTGCCACCGCATCTCTCCTTATCCACGAATATCTAGCAGTTGTCGCAAGTTCTTCAATGCAGACCTACAACGTCTAGGCTACTTAAGACGACAGGATGTAATTTGACAGCAGTGGATGGGAAGAAAGTCCTAATTATATGGAGAAAATGCATTTCAGAGGGTTATACACAGGAGTCTCATTAGCGCACGCTTCTTATTAACACCGCCTCTTATATAACGCTATTGTGTACGCTAACCATATAGTTTTACAATGTTTTATATAATTGTACAAAGGATAAAAGCAAGACTGGCAAAGGCAAAAGGAGTTATGGCGGGCCTAAGCAATATATAGAGTGTCAAGCACATCAGTTATAGGACAAAACTTAACATCTGTAAAACATGAGTATTTAGTAGAGCAATGTATTCTTGTGACATATGGACAATTTTTGTCTGATTAGTCAACAGCAACGGAAAGTAAAAATAATTTTAAAAAAGAAGATATTCTTTTCCATGTAACAGTTCTGATAAAGACAGTCTACTCTAGAGGATCAGACAGTCAAATATCAGCAGCTACTGTTCTTGCCATATACTTTCATCTGAATCCAGAGATACAGTATAAATTCTCAGTACGAAATGCTAAAGACTTCTCTTCCGTAACGTCGGCATGCAGCCAATGCTCTCCTCTACAACTCAATCTCCCCACTGACAGTGTACATTACAGTTACACGGTCGTTTAACAGCTGTGTTTAATCAGTTGAATGGATTAGCGATAGCCTATATAGGTGTAAACCTGCTGGACTGTATTCAATCGCGCGGTGGATCAAATCCCAAATCCCAATTCATCTTCACCCGGATCCCACCCAACCTCGTTCCTACCCCACCCCAAAAGAGTCGGCCATACACATGCAGCGAACATTGCCGATGTAGACACCGGGCATCAACTGAGAGGACAAGCATGTTCAACTTCACTTCACCAAATTCACTAGCGCTTTGATGTGGAGGCTAAGAAAAATGAAGTCGCAAACGCTTCATCGACATCATCATTATCAGAAAATTCAACATGACGACATCATCGTCATAGTTATCATCATTATCTTCATCAACATCGTCACCAACATCAGTATCATCGTCATCATCATTATCATCATCATCATCATCATCATCATCATCATCATCATCGTCATCGTCGTCGTCGTCGTTGTCATCATCATCATCATCTTCCACGTCGTCATCTTCATGTGTATCATCATTATCTTCATCAACATCGTCGTCAGTATCATTGTCCTTATCGTCAACCATAATTGAGACACCTCCATTGTCATCATATTCATTGTTGGCGTCATTATCACATCACATCACATCTTATGCCTTCTGCGTTTTGCAACAGACGCAGTGGTCATCTCGGGACATCGTCCTCGCACTGGAAGCGGACGGAATCTAGCGGAGGACCATTTGGAGGGATGCGGTTGACAACGGTTAGCGACGACGACATACTGTCCGTCGTCTGCAGCTACTGCACCAACTACCTGAGTGCTAGCATCGGTGCCGCGTGCCAGACGAACAGCGCCGAGAGTCGACGGCTCTGCACGGAGTCCTTCCTCAAGGACATGAGAGCCTTTATTCTGATGGACGAATGATTGACCGATCCATCCTCCGTCCGCCACGGATAGGTCGCTGCCTGCCCTCTTGCCAAATGTCATTTGGATTTTGGTGTCCAATTAGCCAGCTCTGTTCTGACATTTCGGACGTCGGCGGCGGTTTGGCCTCTGTAACATTACGCTTATTGGTGTAAATGGAACAATAA
Organism: Bimastos eiseni; assembly: GCA_959347315.1. Classification (NCBI taxonomy): domain Eukaryota; kingdom Metazoa; phylum Annelida; class Clitellata; order Crassiclitellata; family Lumbricidae; genus Bimastos; species Bimastos eiseni. The sequence goes on along the minus strand of OY365821.1, from coordinate 13,697,707 downwards.
GTCTCGGACGTTGGTTCGTTGTTAAATATACATGCGCCTGTGTTCCGTTTTGTCTTCCATTCTAATCTCTTGCAAAACAATCCATTTCAATATGGTCAATTATCTTTCACTTTCTTCCATTCTCTTCGCTCTATAGGCAGTCCATGTAAATTCATTCCATTTGAACCACCTCTATTGAATATTCTCATTCAAAAACGACCACTTTAACATCTTCCACTCTATTAATTTCAATTCTAGTCTCTTTCTAGGCAGTTCATTTTGATGTCTCCCGTTACATTTATTTCTTTAATATTCCTTTAACATAACTTCCATTTCAATTCCATCCATTCCAATTCGCTCATTTACATTTAATTCAATACTCCCTCCGCACATTCAGTTCGCATGTTATTTATTTATTATTTATTTTGTTTTGAATTGTACTTTTTAACCATTAATCAGTGGAGAATTTGAGTTTGCAGACTGGCAAAGAAAGTTATAATAAGCTTAAGCAATGCGCTTAAGCTTATTATAACTTACGTTTGCCAGTTGCACTAGGCCAGCTGACATATTAGAGGTAGCACGAAGTTAATAATTAAAAGTCGCTCTGAGTTGTCAGTGACTTGTCACCCTTAGATAGCCCTTAAGACCTGTTATATAAGCCTACAATTACCGAGAATTTCTGTTCAGGAAAGATATATTACTGTGAAAACGCATTTTAAAATTGTGCATGGTTTAATATATCGTTAGAACGTTAATTAACCAAATGTCCACCCCATTATAGAAATTCGTTTGATTCAAAACTGCTCATAAAACACATGTTATTAGTTTACTACGCTTTACAATGGGACGAATGATTATGGGCCTTAACAGTATTGGTGAATAAAGGCCTATTCACTCACGAGATTGCCTCTTGCTAAGAAGCTGTTTGAAAAGCGCACTACATATTCATTCATTCATTGCGAAAATGTACATAGCGCCCCTACAACTTTACTACTCAGGAGCGCTCCCGACTCAACCCCGGCTAAAAAGAAACGTCTTAAGACTATGGCTTGGAACAACATTGGAACAACATAACAGGGTTGTCTGTTATGCCTCCACCCAAGCCAAGTATGCCTACTTGCAAGCCGATAGGATCAGAGAAAATAAATATTCTGGTCAAGATTTGAGAAATTTACTTATTTTCTTAAATTAAATAATATAATAACTCCGGATTAAGATGTTCCAAAGCTAAACGACATGAACTGAATTGAGTAGGATCTGCCCAGCAAAACCAAGTAGAGCCACTTAAGCGTTAGTCTAATAATAACTTTTTCCGCGGTTAAATTAAAAAAAGAAGGTTCTTTGTTTTTTGCAATTTTATTCATTGTAAAGAAAACAAGCATTAGAAAAGTTATTGGCGCATGGTGCATTTGCTGTTGAAATTAATAAACTTTAACACAATAGCTACAGTTTAGTGTTCAAGGTGAACGAGTGTTTAATGCTTAAAACTTATAAAAGCAATGTGGCATTACGCGTTTACTATAGGGTCTATAATAGTGTATACACTTTACACAGGTAGGCACCTGACAAGAATTGGAGTTACCCAGGAAGCGTTGTATACTATAGTTCCTCGTCAGCTGCATCCTTCCAGCTCTCATCATGTACCAGATTATCTTCTTTATTTGTCCATTTCGCTATTTTTGGCAGAACCGAATTTCTCATGGATACCAGGAAAGCACTCAGAGGACAGTCACTGTCTACATTTCGATTGGCATATATCGGGTTGGACCTGGTTCAGGTTCGTTGTGAATCACACTTTCTGTCATAAGTCGTCCAGAGACCTCCTTCAGAGGAGTACTGTTTCACATAATTGTTAAGAGAGCAGTCTTTTGATTGTCTTGCCTGAGACCTTGAACTTCTAATGGCTGCAGCAGCTGCTAGCGCACGGCCACAATAGGTTCTCTACTCACGCGAATCCGTAATATCGGCGGATTTCGTATTGAAACCTTGTAGCTGTCTACCACATCTCTCTACCACCTTTCGCTGCCATACGTCCAGCGAGTCCTCGAGTCTTATACCACTTCGTTTTGCAGGACTTTCGCAACTGGTTCTTCCAACTCCTGCTCATTTGAAGATGAGCCTTGGCTAATATCATCATCGCGATCAGTTGTCACTGGTGTTGGAATGCAGACCTCTTCTTCGGTGGATTCCTCAGCTTCTTAGGCCTATACTTAGCGTACTGAAACAGCATCTGGGCTTCAAACTATCCCTCAAGATTAAGACACCTTAGTATTTTACAGAAGAGAGCTCTCCGCATGATCAACGGTAGCCACTTCCTTGCTTCATCTCAACCCATCTACAAAGAACTTGATATTTTGACTATTGAGCAAATAACCACTTTCCAAATTCTTGAATTCATGTATAAATATACTCAGAGACAACTACCCGTTGTGTTCAATAACTACTTTTCCTCCCTTTCTGTTATAAACCCCTACAGTTTACGATCCTTTGCCAACTACAGACCTGTGTTTTCCAGAACTAATACACGAACGTTTTCAATTAGATACTTCTGCCCAAAGCCTTGGAACTACCGACCAGAGCCTTTAAAAATCGCGGTTCTCTTAAAGAAAGAATACGCGAATATTTGAACATTTGAATATATGATGAAATTGGGTTATGTGTGCACTTATAGATATATAAACTTGTTGTCATTATGCACGTAGTTAACTAGTTAAGAATTATTTTTTCCATATTTCAATGTCATATCAGCTGTCATATCATAATTACTAGTCACATTAAGGTGGCGAGACTACGGGACTTGTGTCCTTTTTGGGTTTTCTTCCTTGTTGACTCCTTTTCCTAAAAAAACTACATTTGAATTATACTTGTAATACTTGTTTGGATCAATAAGAAACCCAGTTGTTGTTTGTTGTTGTAGATCATCATCGCTCTCAATCTCTCTCGGAATAATGTTTCTAACATCTTATTCAGAACATTTTCTTTTAGCCATAATGTACTTTATGATTCGACATTAAATTATAATATCTAGACTTCTTTGCTATTCCTTGGCCATTGTACTCCATAATGACGGTGTGTGTTCTGTGGAATAGCCTATAGGTATATAGGCCTATATATATATCCATATGTATATATTAATTATCATTTCAATAGCAATTTCCTTAGTAAGCAGTATGAAAAATATTATATATAATCCAGAGATATTAAAAATATTTCTAAAGATAATCAGAGAAATTATTGCAAAAAACCACTGAGGTCAGAAAATGACCATACTGGATTATTCCTTTCTAAGGAAACTAACCTAACCCATTCTGTACCTTATGACGTACAATGGTTAAAATGCGGTACCATGTACAAAGAAGAACTTATGCTCTTTATGTGGAATACCAAAAATTACTCAATGTATGCATGTTAAATGCCGGTATAGCGATTTCAAATTACCCCCATTCACCTTACCCTCCCCCCGGAAACTTGAAATCGATTTCAAGTTACCCCGGGGGTACCTTGAAGGCGATTTCAAGTTACCCACTACGATTTCAGATTACCTCCAGGGGTAATATGAAATCAGCTTCAGGCTACCACCCGGTAACTTGAAATTGATTTCAAGTTACCCCCGGTAACTAACTACTCTGCTGCCTTGCAGTTCAGCAGTGCCAGTTCCAAGCCTGGAAAAAGGAGCAGGGTTCTGCGGCTAGAGTGTGGCCTCCCAGGTAAAACCACATCTTGAAACAGAAATGACACATGACAAGCTCAAACTCATTGTCGTGGCAGGTCGGTCGGGAGATGAGAGGGTCATGAACCCATCTGTGAAGGGTCGTAGTGAAAGCCGAAAGGAAGTCAAGACTCAGAAGTCTCAAATCTTAACTACCAAAGCCAAGGCAAAGATTGGATACTGGAATGTAAGAACATCATGATACAGGGAAGTTGGCGCAGGTAGTGAGAGAGATGTAAGAATACAAACTTTAAATATTGGGGCAGAGTGACATGCGATGGACCTACAGTGGCAATATTGTGTCTCAAGGAATCTTGTACTCAGGTGGAACCAAGCATGACAGAGAAGTGGGCATAATGGTCAGCCAATAATGATATCAGCTAATTGTATGGGAACAAGCAAGTGAAAGAATAATTACAATCAGACCACAAACAGGGCAGACCACCACTTCTAACCTGCAGCATTTGCTTATTCTTCTCATTACATTTAATGAGTCCAGTAGAGGATTGAAATATCAAGTCAAAAGTTACATCCCTAATTGTTGTATATTATTGTTGTAATTACACTAATTTCTTCACCAGTTAGGCTAATCATTATTATCTTATATTTGTATGTTTCAATGTGATGCACTTTGATCTCGTGTAGCCCTTTAATGATTTCACACATTTTGCATTTCTTTGACTTTTTTATATTTTTCACACGTTATAACTAGCCTTCTATCTTATAATAATATGTCACGTGTTTTATTAAACAGACTGATTATCATTAGTTGAAAGCATAACGATTTAAAATTTTGACTCATTCAGAGAGGAAGTAATGTGAACACGTAGGAGGTAATCTGAAATCGATTTCAGATTACCGGGGGTAACCTGAAATGAAGGGTAACTTGAAGTCTTTACACCGGGTTTACACAAACCCAAAGGTGTGCAATGACGTCAATGTGGTTGATGGTTGACGGTTACAATGGGGAGCGTGCATGCAGGCTACATTCGTTAGTTGGACACTTCCTTATAAGATTATGACATGGGAATTTTTGTAACGTGTTACGGATAATAATATTATTACCAAAGTGCATTTAGCATGTATATGATATATATTTATACATATATATATGTATATATTCATACCCCAAATGTTATGACTTTGATGAACTTATTCAAAGACTGCAACCTGTTTTAAATCTTTATTTACATACATCAATTCCGCACTTTGTTTCAAAGGGAGTAATGTGAACACGTAGCAATTGACGTCAATTGCATACTTGTAAAAGTCAGTGCTCTCGTTGAAGCTGATAGTAGCAAATAGCAGCCAAGCATAGGCACCGACTACACATCGGCGACAGGGACCTTCGCCATAGTACTAAGCATACTCACCAAGTTTCTGGGGCGAGAGAGTAGCTTTGTCCCAGTTCGTTTTTCGACATTCAGAATATAACAAAATCAAAATACTTCATCAGTGCTTTCTCCCCAATGTAAAATAATAAACTTTATATATTTTCTATTTAGTTCAGAATAGGCGACGGCATCATCCAATCACGGGATGATTTTTGGAATGAAATTCTTGCCCCTGCATACCAACGTACATGTATCTCTAAGGATAGGCGCCTATGCATACAAACTACATACACGTACATTAAACACGAGACGCTACTGGTTTGATCATTTAACCCATTTGAGACGAATAACTTTGGGCTTCCCATACATTTAAGTTCACGCTCGTCGTTGAAGAGTTAAGGGAAATGCCAAATTAGACTCAGTGTCTAACATACTTCGAAATGTCAACTGCGCACTTATCAAACTGTCAAATTGTACTCGAGCTGAATCATAAAATTATAATTGTTAGAAATTAAATCTGACTTGATCTAACCTGGCAAAAATGCACATAATTATACCAAGCACTGCACAATGTATACAAATCAACTGTGCATTTGATAATGTCAACTGCCCACTTTATGCTAGAAAACAAGCAATTTTAACTCAAACGATAGTAGTGCTTCATAAGTTGCTAGAATAGCTGAGTTGTATCAGATAAGACAAATGGATTAAAAAACGTTTAGACACATGGATAAACATAGCCTGGTATAGATTAGATGAAATGAGACCTTAACAACAGTGGGCTAGGTCATCTAGAACTGCTGTTGGTTATCACATGGGTCTGCTACACGAAATCATCTCAAATCAAGTCATCCAATGGATGAGCGATAGTCCGATGTTCATTGTGCTGGACTGTCCACCGAGAGGTCAATGGTACAAATCCCGTCACGGCAGAAATTGTTTTAGAGATTTATGTTTCAATTGCCAATTCAGCCATAATTGAAATTTGAAATTCTTGAAATTTGAAATCGCCAATCTTCCAACATCTTTTACTCGGAAGTGCACACGCCTCGACGGCGAAATTGCAGTTGTACTGCAGAGCAATTATGCGCGAAGGACTTGTTCAAGGTTCCTACACAGTGACTGACGCCTCGGAAAAGGGTCGAACCCACATCACACACTCAGCGCACTCTGTGTGTTACGGGCCGACCGCTCTAACCGATGTGCAATGACCACAGAAGGCGTGGGAGAGGGCTAGTCAATCGAGGCCAAGAAAAATGAAATCGTAGACACTTAATGCTCATGGTTGTCTCGCATTCTAGTCAATGGGATTCTTCCTCTTTTTCTTCCTTTCCAAGTCACACAAACGGATAACTATCTATACAGTAGTGCGAAACAATCCTAACCTTCAAAGAAGATTTCCACCAACATCATGAGCTACAAGAGTCGTTCGTCTTTATAAATACGCAGTGAACGATTTGACCGCCAGAGTTGTCACGAAATAATTTATATTGGTGAGCGGTTCTCTCAAAGTTATAGGACAAGAACAACGAAACAGTAGATTGTATCTAAAATAACCTAAATCATGGATGTCGTCACTTATCACCGTATTATTTTTATCACGTAGCTATTTATGCCACCACTTATCACGAACATGGCTATCACACATCACTAGCGATGCTTTCACATCTTGAAACCATCTGTAACCATGTCATATGTTATAACATCAATGTTATTCAGGTCGTCAGAATATCTTAGAACAATATGTTATCACCTACTGACAGGCTACTGTATGTTATCACCGATGCTATCACGTGCAATCGGCAATGTTAAAGTTGATGCAACCCGTTATCAATGATGTTACCAGGCATACACATATTTCGATACATGACCTATATACATAGCACCTATGCAGCCTTTTCACAGGCGCTGAAAGGAATATCATTGCCTAGTTTGTCCGTTGCTATGTCGTTCTTCAAGCCTAGTTCGTCGTCCGCCATTTTCCTCGCTTCGCGTTGTCATGACGACAGAGGGAAATGAGGTCATCAGGTTCGTCGAATCCATTGGTTACAGATGGTTTGGTTCCGCAAAGTCCAGGTCGTCCGTGCAGGAGTCGTATCTCTCCTGCGGGTTCAGAACTCGTTGTTGATGATCTGAGCGCGGTGCTTGAACATCTTCAGATGGTACTTATCGACGCCGAAATCATAGAACTCCTCCGACAATACGATTCTGTTCTTGGCGTTCGTCGCCAAGGCCACGGGATTGCCCAGACCGTCCTGGTCCGTCAGAATCGTCTCTGCCGACTGATTGCGCAGGTCAAAGAGGACTACCCGATGCTCCGCCCGGTCAGCGACCAACAGCCGACCCTCCGAGAACCAGGAGACCCCCGAAGGGTAGATCAGAGGGCCGATGTCCTCGTCCGACTGGCTCCCGTGAAGCTGTTCGCCGAGCTTGTTCAGGAGTTGCCCGTTGGCGTCGTAGAGGTAGACTGCGCGCTGGCCACCGTCGGAGACTGCCGCTATCTCGTACTCCTCGTTCCAGGCGACGTAAGACGGCTCTTTGAAGTCACCCTTGAACTCACGAACTACGCGTCCGTTCGTCTCGAAGAGGCCCACTGACGCCTGAGTCCCAACCTGAAACACAACATTTACCACACTCTACAACTGACCAGGAAACTATTGTCGCTCTGGAGTACATCTGAACAGTCGTTGTCGTCGACATCATCCTCATCATCATCATCATCATCATCATCATCATCATCATCATCATCATCATCATCATCATCAACAGCGTAATCGTCAGCAGCAACGGCGTCACGATCGGTGCATATTCTGCATCACTATCTGTTGTCTAATCTCTTGTATCAATAAAACGATTGATGATGATGATGACGATGATGATGATGATGATGATGACGACGACGACTACGACAATTGTTTAGATAGGGTTAGGTTACTCAATAATTGTTATCAATTGATGATAATTATCGGCCAGTACGATTCATCTATTTGCAGCATTGATTTGCAGGGAACTTCGGGCAATAATTCTCACAACTCGTCTCTTCTAAAATGAGCAGCCTGTTCAATCAATAGGAGTTATTGCAAATCCAAGTCTAGATATTATAATTGGTCGAGGTGCCAGGTGTGGTTAGGAGAGACATTCGTCGCGTGTCGGTCGATAGATTGAAGCGTCGCCTATGACTAACTGTCGATGTCACTCCAATGTCCCGCATCATGTCTCCTTCGCCGAGTCGATTACACTCGGTTATAGGCGTCGTGCACGATTATTACGGTTCAGACTATGATTTATTACTTCGGAAGGCTGGGCCTGATACAGTCACGTAGGCCAATAAATACGCAACTATTCTTGCTGACAACGATTGCATTTGGAAAACCTGTCGAGGAGGTCATGATCTCTCTAGACGGAACATGAGGATTGTGTAGAACTTTGCTGAATACGCATAGAAGCTATTAGTAGGTGTATGCACATAGCGGCGTTCATTAACATTAATTTTTTTAAACCTGTCAAGGCGTAGCGGGTTCCAGTTAGAAAACTCTTCTTAACACGACAGCCTATTGCGCGTATACACGGACTAACTGCTAAAATTCTCAAAGGCATTCTGCACGGTTTTAGCAGTTTTATGTTTTACACCTTATAGCTATATGTCGGTAATTTGAAGTGTCTATGCTCTTGACCATTCCGATAAATTCGAATAATCCTAGGTTGACTGAACGAGAGAGAACTCATAATAATAATAGTAATAATAACAATAATAATTCTGACACATGTCACCAGAGACCCTAGAGAGACACGCTACTTGTTCCAACGATTGTCAGTTTGCATCCAGCGCTTCAACGCAGTTGCCTTCAGAGGCTCTTTTGTGCAGCTGTAGTTTAACCAAACAATATAACCACTTATAATAATAATAATAATAATAATAATAATAATAATAATAATTATAATAATAATAACAGTAATTAGTAACTTAATTATTAATCAATTAGTTTTCCGACAATCGACAAGCGAAAGGTGCTTTTTTGAGGGATGTGGTCTCGAGACTGCGGTCTTGCTCTCGAGACGGTCTCGAGACTGGAAAACTGCAGTATTGGTTTTGGTCTTGGTCTCGGACCATCGGTCTTGTTCTTGGTCTTAAAGGAAAGGTCTTGGGATTGGTTTCCGTCTGAAATTAGCGTTCTTTGCCATTTGCCGTATCAGAGCAGTTTGTTCGACAATTGTCGGTTATTTTTCGATTATTAGAGACACCGGATGTTTGGGCCCAACGCGATTATTATCGATTTATGGCGTGCTGACCAAACTAATAGATTTTTATAGGCATGTTACTGTGGACAGAAAAAAATGAATTTGCAACGGAGCCAGCCATCTCAAAATTTGCTTTCACAAATTGTAAGGTTTTGGAACAATCTAATATTTATGTTATCGACCGCTGTTAACCTACAATTCCGAGGTAAAAGTACACAAATAAAACGGAACGTTAATCTACTTGTTCAGATGTCTTAAGATATTAATCTATCGTATACTGTAAGTAATTTGTAGTTGTGATATTTTCATACCGATGCCAAGGGCTGAACCTGCAAAAGTTGAGACTGGCCGGTGAAACTGTTTTCTGGACCATTATTAAGATTAGTATTCTTCAGCAATAAAATTAATGTTTTAAGCGTGTTATTCCGTTTTAGCATCTTAATAAACTGAATATTTTTTAAAGAAAAAAGAGCATCGGTCTTTGTCTTGGTCTTGGACCATCGGTCTTGGTCTTAGTCTCGGACCACTCGGTTTCAGTCCTTGTCTTCGTTTTGGACCTCGCGGTCTTGGTTTCGGTCTTGCATGGCCTTGAGTTTTTGGTCTCTTGCCCTACACTTGCTTTTTTCAAACAGCAGTAGTTCACCAAGTTGGAAACACAAAAGAAACAGACAAAAGACAAACAGGTGATGGGAAGCAGAGGAAGAGAAACAGACAAAAGATAAATAGACGAAGAGAAACAGACAAAGACAAAGAGACGAAGATAAACAGACGTTAAGAAACAGCCGAAGAGATCAAATCTGCCTAATGATCTATCATTTAGAATCGAATGATTAAAATGAAGTGCTTGGGCAGTCAAAAACTCTGCGCGCATGATCACTGCGTGGACAGCTCAAGTAATTAGGTCGCAATTAATTAAGGTAAGCCCTATCCGAATCAGCGCTGCTTTATTTTTGTGAAACAGCGAAGATGAAGAATTTGACCGGGCTATAAGCATATATATATATATTTATATATGTGTGTGTGAGCAACAATGTGAACTTTAAGTATATATATATATACACTTCAGGCGCTTCCGAAACTCAACGGTGAAGAGAAAAATGAGTTGTGAGCAGCTTCACCCGAAGGGAAAGAGGGAGACTGGTCCAATTAGAGGGACCCACTCAAGCAAAGCTCCTTGTTTGGACCATAGCAGTGCGCATGCGGAAGACCAACAATAATTTATGAGCCGAGAGAAGCCCGTTGGGGTATAGAGGACACCCTGGTACAGACAGCCAGAAGGTATGCCGGGGCAGAGCAACAAGACAGTTTCGCATCATCAACAATATAATATACAGCGACGTTTTAGATGACGATAACTGAACCAATCAGCAAATAAAAAATAAATGAAATAGCCAATAGATGGGACAACGAATCATTCCGCCCTTCATGTCAGTCTGTCTATCAGTCCATCAGTCAATCACTCAGCCTGTCAGTCAATCAGTTGAGCAGTCAATCACTCTATCGATCTATCGATTCCTTCAGTTTGTCAGAGAAAAAAATCAATAACTAAACAAATCACCGTCTCACCTATAGTCACCGCAGTCACGTAGCCAGACACTTAATAGCTCAGACACTCTCAAGCAGAATGATTTTCTGTGCTCTTAGTGAATGCGACAAAGCAAGCCCTTCATTCAAGAGAAGTTCTTTACTTCTGAATAAACAGATGAAGGGCTTCGCGCTTCCTAGTCGAGTGCACTTTGAATTTATAGGAATTTCATCTAGGAAAAATAATTAGAAATCCGTTTCAGTACGGTTTCACACTAATCCAAAGATATCGCCACGCTATGAATTTGGTTACTAATAGTAAACACGATGTGCTTGATCTCCACAGGCAACTTTATACCTTGCAAACATAATATTATAATAGGCCCGACGATAAACTAAAAGGCATGTATCATGTCCAAAGGTGAGATATTTTCTGATCTTTTAAATATTGCCCAGCTATATATATATATATATATATATATAGTTCAAAGTCATCCAGTCATGTACATTAGGAGTTTCCAGTCCTGTGTATAATAGGTTCTTGGTTAGATTGCATGGCATGAACCTCGATTTAAGTTACAACGCAGCAATGCGAGGTAAGTACGTAGATTTATGAGATTGCGTGAGATTGAAGAGGAACAGGAAGGAGCCATAGGATGGAGACAGTTGAGGAAGAGTATGCAAAGCTCTGTTTGGCGCATTTAATCCACCACTTGCGGAACCTCTAAGCATTATGTGGCCCTGTCTTCTTCGCTTATCTCTCTACACCACTAAATCGGTCATTTTAGAGGACGCCATCTGCGACTTTACCATCAGAGGACGTACAAGCACATTCCAGACTGGACATTTCGCCTGTTCTTGTTCGCAGTGGCTTTGACTTTAGAAATATCGCGTTCACTGGACTGTTACTGAGCTCTTTCTTACTCGGATGCTCACTTTGAACTGTCTTCATCCTCGTTCCTCACTTCCTCTTCATTCTCATGCATTCTCACAACTCTTCCTCTCCGCCTACTCATTGACGACTCTACCTGTATCTGCATATTTTATCATTCACGGAGTAGGCCTATTTGTAAAGAGTCTGCGGAGCATGCTTCTCCTTCTATTCATCACCACACAATAACTAATTAATTATTAATTACTCTCTTTCTCTACCACTCCTCCTTTTTATTTTCATCTTCATCCTCCTCTTCATTCTCCTCTTCATTCTCCGCTTAATCATCGACTCATTTTTTCAAACAATCCACTGACGAAGGTCTTAATTTGTAACTTGTCGGAGAGGTGCGGGTACAGCTAGAATGGACAGATAAAGAAAGCTAGAGAGAGGGAGCGAGCGAGAGTGAGAGAGAGAAATAGTTCTAAAAAGAAGAGAGAGAGACAGAGAAAGACAGAGAGAGAGAGGTGAGAGACAGAGAGAGGAGAGAGAGAGGAGAGAGAGAGAGAGGGAGCGAGCGAGAGTGAGAGAGAAATAGTTCTAAAAAAGGAGAGAGAGAGAGAGAGAGAGCGATGACGGATACAGGCTAGCGTTCCAAAATCTAGGTTTCGTCAAGAGAAATAGTTCTATAGCTGCCGAAAGAATTCCACTTTTTAGCCTCACCTCAGTAAGAATGAGTTTGTTGTTCTGCGTGAATGCGACCCCTCGTAGACTGTTTCTGCTGTTGATGATCACCTCAGCCTCGAGCCGTCCATTCGCGGAGGCATCGACGTACAGCAGGCGACTGTGATCCGTCACGGCCAACAGATTGCTGATATTCGTCTCGCAGATTCCGGTTGGAGCGATCCTCCGGAAGTTGAGGGGATTGGTGAACGAGGCGGCCGTGCGGTCGTTCTCGCTCTCCGGTCCAAGACATGCCAAGGACTTCCCGGATGACGAGAAGATCTGGATCCTGGCGTTCTTAAACTCAGCGACGGCGATGTTTCCGGTGCTACGTAGGAAGCAGACGTCGCTGGCACACTTCAGCTGACCCGGAAGTCGACCGACCTTATCGATGACCCAGCGCGGAATCCAGTCGGGTCCGCCTGGATTGTCCATTCCGTTGGTCACCTCCGAAGATATGGAGATCATTGACGACACGGACGAAATCGTCGAAGCGTAAGAAGCCAGTGAACCGGAACTGCGCGACTTCTCGAACTTGCTGATCGTTCGGATGCACGAGTGGTATTCCTCCACTTCCGCTTTGTTGCGCTTTCGGGCGTTGTAGCCGGCCGGAAGTCCCGGGTCGACCGCCTTGCGCAGGACATCGGACGTAGAGCCACGCCTGGCAGCGGAGTTCCCAACCGGGATCGTGTCCATCATCTGGAGTTGGGCGAGGAGTGGCGCTCGGGCAATGGAGTTCTTCCGGAACTTCTCCGGAAGGCTGACCTGTGAGGCGGATGGCTGCTGGACGACGCTCTGTCTCCTATTGTTGCTCATCATCACCTGTAGCTGGGTATTCGGTCCCTGGATGACGGAGACGCGCCTCGTGTTTTCGTTCATCATCTGCTGGTGACGGTCAGGTGGAACGATGACCGACATGCGTCGCTGGTCAGTCGCGGGTGGTGCAGCTGGATTGGCCCCCGTTGCCGTCGTGAGATTGGCCGGCGGAGGCTTGACCGTCGACTTCTTCCTAGGTTGATGGTTCTCAGCCATGATAGGTGGAACAGCGTTGATCTGCGACTTCTGTCAATGATATCGCTCAGAACTATGACTTCGGTCAAATTTAATGGCTAATTAAAATTCATCAGGAAATCTATCGGAGCAGCTGCTCTCTGCGGTGTATTAACTGAAGCACTGGTTTCTTTTAGAAATATTCACGAGAGTGCTTCCGTCCAGTAATTCGTCCAAACGACAACTTATGTCCATAGGTTGATTGAGAACGATTTTAGTCAATAAAATCCACCGGGACAACGCTAACAAGAAAAAAAATTGCTATTGTTAATGAATCCTTTTGAAATTTCTCCTATTATCAATCCGTGACTTATCCTACTTCCGCTGTCAATACTCTCGCGTCGAACACCTGTTATTACAGAAGAAATTTCACATCATCAAAAGTTTCAGACAATTTTTTTCGCTGTACTGAACTCTCTTGCTCGGCTGTCTTGGTTGTACTCAAGAACACATAGCGTAGAAGTCGAGAGACACTGTTGCGACGTAACAGTTTCTAGTCCGTTTCTAGAATAACAAGAAAACGCAATTGAAAAGACTGTCATTAATTATATAAACAAATCAACGCTTGTATTGTTAATGTCAAATTCTGAAATTGGCTAACAGTCGAAATTGACAAACATCAAGTCCATAATCGCATTCGCACTACTGGATTTTTTCAGTACAAAAAGGCGAAGGCGCCCAAATCAGTTTATTCACATCTTCTCAGCTAAAGCACAACAGATGGAACATAAAATCACTCTGAGTGGAGATCCTATATATAAGCTCACCATCTATAGGAAGACAGACGGAATGTTGGACCCAAGAATCACAGCGATGACCGAGATCAGCGTGGAGCACTGTTAGGCCTACTGCCATTGACTCGCGCTAATTACTAATTAAAATGTATAGCCTTTACAGAAGCGTAACTACAACTCCGTACTTTTAATTACATCTGGACTAGTTTCACTACTATTACAATGAGTAGCAATAGTCTTAGAAAATGTATGTAAATACTTGTTGAATTTTCTGTTCATATCTCACTAGTTGAAAGGCAACGTTTAGCTAATGCGCTACGCCAAACGAAGATCTCCTCGCACTAATTGACCCTGACGATAAACGATCAGCGAATAATAATTTGTCCTGATGGACTCAAAGCGTAGGAAGTAGAGAGTTGTTGAATGAAAGCGGCAAGTGGGTGTGCGAAGGATGACTCAAGTTATAAACAAAGAATGGGCGACGATGAGAATATACGTTAATCAGACATCTGTGACTTGCAACCAACGGTGCATCAACTCACTGAATCTTAGCGTGGTCAAGACTTCTCGCAACCAAAAGCGCAATTCCTACCTACTTTAAAATCTATGCTGTCGAATGAAGCATAAACGGACGTCGAGGATGAAAGACAGAGTATATAATGCGTGGCACGGTGGCCGATTGGTTAGAGCGGACAGTCCGTAACGCTCAGTGTGCGCTGAATGAGCAGGTTCGATCCTCGTCCGAGGCGTCACTGCGTTGGAACCTTGAGCAAGTCCTTCGCGCACATTTGCTCTGCAGTACAACTGCAGAGCAAAAGTGCGCCGCCGAGGCGTGTGCACTTTTGAGGAAAAAATGTTGGAAGAAGGGCGATACGAAAATTTCAGAATGCAAATGAAACAAATATAGCTAAGCAGATGGCTACTCATTAAGAATACGATTCGTCGACCTATTAATTCACATTCATCCTTTCCTCTACCATCTAATACTCATCGTCTCAGACGCAATCTCCCTCAGCACGCCCTCTGCTATGTCCTTCTCTTCCAGATCTCTAGGCAACGCTCCAGCGTCCAAGCCCAACTGAGATGATACAAATCAGTCTAATGATCACTTAAATTAAGTAATAACTTCCAAAGTATCAACCGACCGCACCTCGAATAAAACCACGCCATAATGGGGTCACAGCCAGAAGGTCAGAGAGGCAGCTTATGGTGGATACTCAATCCGAATGCGTTACGTCAGTCTTAAGTTGAAATTGAAGCAACATAAAACGATGAACATAACATACATGTATAAAAGCAGGGAGGAAAGGGAAAAGAAAGGGATTGATGGAGGGAGGGAGAAAGTGAAGGATAGAGGGAGATGCCAATAATTAGGTCTAGCAATTGAAACATCTATCACCCAGACAGAACGCAGGAAGGAAGATATGAGCGAAAAAGCAACAAGGATTCGTGTAAGTAGAACAGTGAGTCAATCTTTCCTTCATTTTCAATGCGTTGAATAGAGAAACATGAATAATTTCGATCCTTGTTGTTGGAAACTCGAAGCCACCACTTTTAGTATCGAAGAAATCGCTGTTACATTTGATCTATGGTTAACCTCGCAGAAGAAGTGTAAACGGTCGCAAATGAAATTAGTGATCATATCCAGAGATATTAAAAATATAAGAATACGTGAGGCAAAACTTAGGCTATATATAGCAAACAAAACTCCACTCGTGGCTTTTGAAGTATCTTATTTAAGATCGTTTAAATAATTACTGAGTTCATTGAAGAATTATATATAATTAAAACCGTTATAATTACAGTTTACAAAATGCAAGAAGGGGTGTCGTGTTCCTGTTGGTTTGTAAGTTGCAGCGAAATTCTTTGCTTGTGTGCTGGAAGGCCATCTGGCAATTAATTCAATTAATTCAACATAAAAACTTCATTATCTTCAAACGACCTTT
>OY365821.1:13617675-13678898 GCA_959347315.1 Bimastos eiseni | reverse complement strand
CCTGCTGATGTTTCTTGATCGACGGGCCTACAACTTAACAAATTACTCTTTGGACGATCCCGTGTGTCTGTTGTCTAGTTTCTATAGCACCTTCAATAAGCAAAAGAACAGAATGCGTTGCATAAAATTTTCATGCCGAAAATTTGGTATTTAGCGATGAGGATTTAATGAAGTAGTCATAGCAAATTCCCATTTGCGATATTATAAACTGTGGCCATGCTATGGGCTGCTGTTTCACAGGTCATTCTGTATTGCAAAAAACTAAGAGTTATTATCATCAATATTGATTGTGTCTCAGATGAACGCAACCAAAACCTGCACTGTCGGCAGAGGCTGTAGATATGCTCCATTACGGAATACAAACACGGGCCCAGACATTGACCCTATAATTATGGGCACCATGTGGACACGCGGGTAGGATGTTAGACCTAATGGCGAATTGCATATTAAGATGCTTTTTTGTAAACGAAGTCGTAAAAAATCGTAAGATTCCTTTCGCGCACAAGAAAACCAAGTGGTGGGAGCCAGCTTATTCGCATTCACTCAGTCAAAACAAAGTTCGTAGGTAGTTATATATAAAGATCATGTTCGATTCGAAGTTTTATATAGTCAAATGGCAGCAGTGATTGGTGTTAAGAGTTAGGCTATCTAGAACACTGAGAGAGACGAGCTGAGGAATCGTTTGCATTCTAGGTATGTTATCCCGTTGGAGGCCTCTGATAATCATGTAATTGACGGGCGGCTTAAACTTATGTCTGGAGTCTGACCTCTCAGTTACATGTACAGACCGGCGCAGTGGCTGTTGTAGGTTTTTCCATCAGGGGGCTATGGGGGCCGAGGGACCTGACAGAGTGGGCACCTGGATACCAGCTTTGTCGAAACTGAGAGTTCTAGGTATTGTCCACACTGAGTGACATCACATCAAAAACTTCAAGATATAACACGTTGGAAAACAGTACGACTTTATTTGGATGTGAGGCGTGAATTATACACAATCCATAGACTTAATGAAGAGCAAGTTTACGATTGTCATGTCTAGAGTAAAATAAGTCACCCACAAAGGTATCCATGTTAACAGACTGCAAGAGTAGATTCAACAACAAAATCTCCAGACTATGTTGACGAATAGCATACATTGGCCTAGTCCTTCGCAGAATTGTTTTAATTAATTTCTCAGCAGATAAGCTTTGTCCACAGGCTGCTGATGCTACTAGTAGAACTATGGCTATGTTTGACAGAGGGTCTGTTCAGAAGGCCGCCAATGGACAGGCGACGAAAGTAAACTATAATATGAAACAGACAGGAATGCTAGGAGGGCAACAGTGCAAGGTGGAGACTCGAGAGGTTAGTTCTGAGTTGCTTCAACGTCAGAACACTCGATGAGCGATTCTTATGAATTTCATTTGACCAATAAATTGATAGCTATGGTTAATTGATGGTTATTGTCCTCGAACAAAAAATCTAATTCCTTTGCCTATTCTCGCCCCCTCCCCCAACCCAACCCCCAAGCCCCCACTTTCCAGATTCCAGGATAGCTCGGCGACGGATAATTTGGCGACGGATGAGGTTGCTGCCATATTTTTAGCAAACGCGCAAGGAGGCGATATGGTTCCTATATGTTAACTATGGCAAGCCTCCATGCTGGCAATAATTATAGCAAACAAGCAAGGATACGGTCTCTATGTTGAATATGTTAATAGCAAGATATTAGAAAACGAGCAATTTGGCACAATAAATTATTGTGCTGACCAGACGAGTGACTCACCAGGTGCAACTGTAGTTTAGCCTACTCAATTATTTCGTAGTTGATATCCTGTATTTGAGCTTATTCATTTTGCGTCGTAAACGTTAATCGTTTCCCAATGGATTGTTCACGTTTAAATGGAAGTTGGATGTGATGAAATATTCATGCTTGAGTTGATGCTGGATGTGATGAGAAGAATCACACCTATCAGTAGAAGCTGGATGTGATGAAAATAATTCTGTTTAAATGGAAGCTGGATTAATGAAAAGTTTTAAGGCGCCGAATTGACCGTCGCCGAATAGACCGGCGCTGAATTGTCCGGTCACCGTGCACTCTCCCAGCAGTGGTCCACTTCCCTCTCCCAACCCAACTCCTGCTGCCTCTCAGTCTTCGCTCCCAACTCTCTCTCATCGGTCAGTGAGGTGGTAGTGTTGCTTCTGCTAAGCTCTCTTAATTGCATTGTATTTACACATTTCTGTAGCGCCTCTTCCAGTACGATCTAATCAGAGGCGCTCTCAGTGCTAAAAGCATGGTGGGAATAGAAAAGTCTTAAGAATGCGGTCAAAAGCAGAAGCAGCTCCTCGAGTTAAGTTACAAGCATGCAACGATACTCACTTACAACGATAGTCACTTGATCATCCAACTTTCAATTCTTGATCTCCTGCTAAACTCTCTTCCTAACAAGCAGTGCGAACTCTTATTACGATTCACCTAATCATCCAACTTCCAGTGCTTGACCCAATTAAACAACACCAGCCGTAACAGCTATACTTCGTCTCCTCTGACTCCGACCTTCTTCGGAGAACCCAACACAGCGCTCGTGACTGACTGGTGTAATTTGCCTGGCTTTTATATGAAGCCTTACAGAAATATGAAGATTACGATTACGATTATGTGGTGTAACTTTCTAGCCTGGTCAAAGAGTTTTGCATCAATTGTAGTTTGTGCTTAAAGCCTTAAAGGTGAGTATCCTCAATCAGGACGATAAGAGACTAGGGCGTTGGCGGGATTCGTCTACCTCGATACCGGCGGTATCGAGGTAGACTCCATCTTGTCCACTTGCTGCAACCAGCGAATCAGATCCAAACTGTTAACGGTTAAACATTAGGCCAAATTGTTTAAATAAGCCAAGTGTTTGTGGGCCTATTTCAAAATGATATAAGCAAGTTTGACTCGACCTATGAATACGAATGTTCTTCCTCTTGGTAAATATTCTTCTATGTTTTTATGTTTACAGCCTATACATGTATCAGGAAAGTCTGATCTCTTGACCCCATCAAAGGATCTCTCATTCAGCCGTTCCGCCCTGTTACACAGTCAAAAACCAAGCCGAGCTTCCTTCATAATAACAGTCCGAATGCAGTGATCCATGTGATTCAGTAGCCAACGTCATGACATTCACGTGATCTGAAAGATATTAATATACTATAAGCGCTTAACATACGTGACATACAATGAGTTTAATTGTAGGCCTTCACTCCTTACTTGGCGGCCTATTTGGAGAATCTCTGCCCATACTTTCATGAATTGCGTCACACGAACTCTATATTAAGAACCTTCAGACACTTGAAATATCTGCTCATACCTTTCTGACTTATCGTCTCACACACACACTCAATCCAATTGCAGCTTGTGTTGACTGTCAACATCAGCACCAAATAAAAACAGATTTTTAAATTATAAACTAGTGGTTAAAACTACGCAGAGGTTGATGCACACAAATCGCTAGGTCAACTCAAAAAGGCTTCAACAATCACATATGGGGGGCTCGATTTGGAGATTCGCATCGTTACTTAAAGAATTACTGTACATTGTAATTCTGCATTTATAAATCCAGATTTATGTGGCTCCTCTTGAACGAGACATACGTGTGTTATAGGAACTTCTGACACAGTGACAAGAAACAGGATTGAGCAAAATGGTTTTCAAATCCTTAAAGGATTAGAAGATAAGACCGAGGAATAGACGCTCATCTGAAAGAGTTACATTCAACAGGCAGCCTTTTATACAGGTAGACGAGGAATTAAAGAAGATATAGGCTACAGCACGAGAAAAAAGAGGAAGTGGAATCATAGTCGTAAACTAAACATTTCTACTGCGTCCACAAAAACGATGTCGTGGGTACCAGCTTATTCACAGGCAAACACAAAACTGATAGACAGGCGGGGTCAAAACCGATCCAGAAAGTGTCAGATGCAGGCAGGCAGGCGGTTTTTGCGGATGTTTAGAGTTGAAGCATTGAAACAGCGAGAGATAATTCTTCAGCCTATCACTGATCAGAGAAGAATGGATGGAAAGAGGAGTGAATGGCCGTGATGGAAACTGCTGAACAAGACGATAATATGGTGAATATAAACTTTGAAAGGCCTATTAAAATAGCGGGTTGTACGACTTAATGAATTATTAGTTAAGGAATAGAAACCTGGATATGATTGTGATTTTCCATAGTTTTGGTCTTGAGGTTTAAACTTAGAGTCTTTGGTCTTGGTCCTGGTTCCACAGATTTTGACGATACTTAGCCTTGATCTTGAGGCTTCAGGTCTTGACAGCAAGGCTGAATGTAATCAAAAATGTGGACAAACTACAGCGAAACTTCTAAGCTGCAGATCAAAGACATCTACGGTTTAGGTATGCTACATTTTTCGCCATCAAATCTTTCGCCATCAATTTTTCGTCGCATCAAATACACGTAAATGAAAGCGGGATTGACGAAACAAATATACCTAAATAGAAGCCTAGTCTAGTTGATGAAAAGAAATATACGTAAATGGAAGCGGGATGGATGAAAAGTAATATCCCTAAATGGAAGCGGGATTGGTGAAGAAATATGGGCCTACCTAAATGGAATCATGATTGACGAAAAGAAATACACCTAAATGGAGGTGGGACTGTAAGTGGGATTGATGGCTAAAATTAATGGCGAAAATGTGTCGGTCACCGACATCTACGGTTAATACTGGACGAGACGGAGCCACACGACCACCTTGGACTGAGCACAAACCGCAAAAGGTGATTGCGCACAACCATTAAGATGATCTTGATGGTCGTGCGTCAAGATCTCAACTCGGTACCTACTCAATTAATTGTGTCTGACAACTGTTTGCCCTACAATATGTGTCGACCACCCAGGTTCCGTTGATTATGCAGAGGCCTATATCTACTGCAGGTGTAGTGCCTTCAAAACGATCACTGTTATGAACCCAAAAGCATCACCTTTAGGATGGACCAATAAACAGACACAACTATTATTATAACTTGTGCATCGACCTATATTAATCACATAGGTTTAACAGTTAATGGTGACTTTGGATTGACCTCTGATTAACATACGTGTAGCCTATTTGTCAAATCGATATATACATACGCTTTAGGCCTGTACTGCGTAGTGAATCGGCCCTATTAATCAAATAGGCCTAACAGTGTCGTTAATGCCAACTCCACAACTGTTTGTACTGTGACAGTGCCAGTCCCAAGGCTGGATAAAGGAGGGCCACGTTAATGAATGTTGATAATGCAGTGTCGTTTACTGAAACTACTAACATTGTTAATTCTCAGTTGACCTGCGGTTAACACAGCCTATTTTTTAGGTTTACTGCATGCTTCATTGATATGCAAGATATTTCTAGTATATTATCACGTGTCAATTAACGTCATTAGCTTATGAGTTTACTCAAATTGATGAGATATTTGACATTCTTTCTCGAGTATCGACACCTATATGGATTGTGGAATTTATGTATTGGCTACATAGACATATTCTGAAATGCAGTGAGATTTATCACACATTCTCACTCGTTAATCACCATATGTAGGCTACTTCAAAACTTAATATTTCGACATTATAGGCGATGCTATTGTTAACTGTCATAATAAGTTATAATTATTTTGCCGATGTTATAAGTTTTGATTAAACTGCTGACCGTAGAACGGCCATCGTAGGCAACAGTGCTTAACTTCTAATTTATTTACAGTCGACAAATTCACTATGAATATTATGTTCCAGAGATGTTCCGGTTGACTTGACCTATTTGTCTATTACGAATCTTCTACCACGAGTTCTCTCTTGGCTTAAAATGCCCAAGCTATGCAAGGACCTGCAACAGAGGCATACACGTTTTTGGCCTAAACTGGTTTGTGAGTGAATATCATGCGAACAGGAAGAATCATTCTTGTGCGTTTGCACAGCAGATGCAAACGTGTAACAGTAAGACCTAATAATTCATTCATTCGGGAAGTTATATATAAAATTATGGAGGTCCCTAAAGGAAACTATGAACAGCTTTAAGTTTAGCGAGAAAGGTCTCGGGCTGCGTCGTATATGGTTAAGGCGCGACTCTAGGGGAGACCAAGGGGAACACCACTCCAGATCGCTGAACCTAGGGGCCGTTCACATATTATATAACGCTCAAAGGGTAGGTGAGTGGGTTCCGGTTTTGTTAGCGTTATATTGTGTAGGGTGGGGGGTAGGTTGAGGGTTTCGTTATATAACAAACTTTTTCAGCTTATGCTATTTTGCCTGTTTGCCTGCCAATTGGAAATTCCATGTACCACCTTCATTGTTTAATCGAAGTTCACAATACGTTGTGAACCAAAACTAGCACCATTAGCTGCCACCTGGCGATTTCATTTTACGTTCTTATTTATTATTTAGAAATCCACTTTTAACAATTTCCTGTTTACAATTTTAACAAATTCCTGTGCATAGCTTTAAACGCTCTTAAATTCAATTCTGTGTGCTTTGTTTTGATTTTGGTTTAAATAAAAATTAATCCATTTGAAACAATTATTTTGGTAGGTACTATCATGATGCTTGAGTTCATTTTCTATAAGTATATGTAAATAGTTTATGTTTGCTCAAATACCCAATTGCAGTTGTAGTATACACTCTATATACATGTACATCATACGCTATAAAATAGGTAGGCCTAGAGTTGTACCACGAACCTATTGTTAAATACCTGATAGTGCAATATTAAACCAATCCATTCTGTGTGATACTGTAATGCTCCTTTCTAGTGCAAAAAAGGAGGGAAACTAAAATGGTGCCTTAAATAGGATGTATGTCACTACCATGCATTATCATGCTGTATTAGTAGGCCTATATGTACATACATAGTGACAATCATCGACTACCCAATTAGTTACCGTAATTAATACAAGTGAATTTAATGCCATTAAAAGTCTGATTATTAAGATGCAGAGTAGCTCCGTACATCCGGTCTAATCATCATTGGCATAAGTGTACACAATTTTAAGATAGCTTTTGTTACATTGCTGATTGGGCATATGATGATTTTTTTAATACAGTTCTTGAAAGAGATTTAGGCAACTATCAGCTGAATCACTACTATTAAAGTGCTAACTAACATTGTATTGTTATAAAAGTTTCAAATTGTGCAATACAATTACGTCGATTGTAACGTGCTTATAGACTGGGGTGGGGTAGGTAGTATATCTGTTATATAATTTAGGGGTGGGGTCACAGCTGCTGTTACATAACGTTAATAGGGGTAGGAGGTGGGCCAAAAATTGGGATTTTATGCGTTATATAATATGTGAACGGCCCCCTACCATAGAAAAGACTCGTGTCCGCATCCTTGCAGTAGGCCCCTACGAGTGAAAGGAACTAAAAGAACTCCATTTTCTCAGATCAAAGCCCTGGGATACCTAAAATCAAACAACTCCAAACCAAAGCAGCAACCCTGTATCCAGTGGGCTGGCGGATAGAGTCAATGAAATACCGTTAGCATTTAGCTTGAGATGTGGTCATAGTTGGAAATTTTACCCACGAAGGCGTGCTTCAGAGCGCAAGACTCGGTTCATGCGTGTGACCCCGTTAAATGTCCAGAGTCGAGCGATGTGACTCGGTTAAATTTCCATGCAGAGTCGAGCGATGAGCAATTTAATTTATAATCAGGTCGGTCTGTGATTAAACAATGATGAACAAAACGAAGACGTAATTAAGTGAACGGGTAACAGCTGAGTGTAGCAGATGATGAGGAAGTTGTGGTGCTGTATTGTTAGTCCAACTGGACACTGAGGTCACGAGCCGTGGTTGAAAAAACAATTGTCAGCAATTCAGGCGTAAGAGTGGTTCAGTCAAGTTTAGCCTGCTGTTTCCAAGCACATATATAAGAGTAGGGTTATAACCTTTAGAATTTTTGTAATGAACGATTTCCTGTGTCATAGTTCGATGAACTTTTGCTACATACTGCTGTTTCCAAGTACATATTATATATATGTATATATATATATATATATATACCCTATCCAGATTAATTAGGTCTTTGATGGGTTCAAGTACAATCGATCAGACGAAATCCACTTTTCTATAGCCTCCATTGTCCCGATCATAACCCGAACTTCTGAGATTGCGTTGAATTATATGGACGGTATCAGCGAGTGCATACTTGCACGTCATCATCATATTGCTGATCTTAATGAATAAATGTCACCAAATATACAATTTTTAAAATTTTAATTCAGAAATGTTAATAACAAATGAAAGACCTCCATCTTCTGGTGCGTAGCCCCAGACAGCCTCTTCTGAATCTCGGAGTCGTAATTTTGCGAATTCATACAATGAGACCAATTGAAGACTCTCCATTTCTCTTCAGTTCCCTGCGTTCATTTGGCATTGCGACAGCTTCTCAGGTGTAGTTTCTTCTTTAGTTCACAACATTGAATCTTTGGTGCAATCCTTACGTCATAGGCTACCATCAATATCCATTTACCGCTACATAGGGGGCAAGTGTACGACAAATGCTCCCATTTGCTTAGGACATTTGCCCCCGGACGATTGCCCCTTATATAAAGGTTTAATATATATACATACATACATACATACATACATACATACATACATACATACATACATATATACACGCATGCACGCCATCACGCACGCACGCACTGACGCACGCACACACACACACACACACATATATATATTTATATATACACACTGAAATACATGCATATATATATACTTACACGTACGTAACCATGCACGCGCGAAGGACTTGTTAAAGGTCCCTACCCAGACGAGGGTCGAACCCGCTCGCTCAGCACACACTGAACGTTACGGGCTGACCGCTCAAACCGATGGGCCACTTGCCACACAATACATACGTCATAGGCGTATGTATGTAGTATGTATGTATGTATATATATATGTACATGTGTGTATGTGCATATGTATGAAAGCATTTATGTATGTATATACGTACGAGTGCATGTGTGTATGTATAATTTTGTATATATGTATGTATGTACGTATGTATGCATGCACGTATGTACGTGTATGTATATATGGCAGCAATTGTCAGTTCCCCATAAGTGGCAGAGAAAGTCTAACTTAATTGCAGAGGCGGCGATCTCGTTTGAGAGGTGGGGAGACACCCAGTGAGAGGGGTTTACAAGAAATATGGGAGAGACAAGCATATATAGCGTGTCCCCACTCCGTAAAAGAGGCGGGGACTTGTCCCCGTCGACTCCCCCGGAGTCGCCGCCTCTGCTGAATTGTCCCTCTTTGGTAATTGAGATTATTATGTAGAACGGATGTAGGGGCCTACGTTTAAGCCTAAACTGGCGATTAACTGAAGCACTGGTCTAGTAGGTCAATGGTGGGAGGCTACACAGATTAGCTAAACAGTTGAATGGTTTAGGAGATCAGAAGTGAACAACAGAATGGACCAATTGATAAGTCATTTTACATATACTAATATCATCATTTTTATCACCCTCTGCGCTGTCATCATTATTATCAAAAGCAGATGCAGCAGTTGTCAACTAATCACTTCTTAGGAACACCCTATTATCGTCGTTATCATCAACGTCGCCATTATCGATCATCGTCAGTCACCATCCTCCTCGTCATCCATGGATTTTAACGAGAGCTGCATTAGCAACCCTCTGCCTCCTCTCTATGGCAAGCCAACACGGATAACAAACCACTTCATATCTCTGACTCGGTATTCAGCGCTCGCGAATAAGTTAGTGCCCTGCGCTTGGTTCAGGTGTCGCCTAAAGTCTGGAATTTAGTCAATTTACAATTACGATCAGACATGACCAAATTCATGAACGTCACTAATCACTAGTGGAAATGATTAATTATAAATCGCGTTCCATAATTTAAGCCAATCCTTGCGGTTGAACTAGAATTCAATTGAAATGATTAATCATTAGAATTCAATTGAAATGATTAATCATCATAAATCGATTTCGCTGACATGCCTATTATCTCTTCCCAAGGCCACACATTTCTCGTGTCGAAAAACTGTTACAGGAGCAAAAATTAATTGCAATCAACTATAGCTACGGCCTACCGCGTGTAATTAGATATTGTCAGCGATAAGCCAACGTGGACAAGAGTCAGAATTAAGACATCTCTATCTGTCTAACACGACTAAAAGGTGTTGGGTTCATGCGGACTGAAACTGATAAACAAAGTGTAGGCCTGCGTAAGTTATTAGGATGTATGTCACACAAATAGTTTATTCGCTCTCATTTATGAGACGTAGGTCTGTGTTAGGATACAAGTTTAATCAGATACCTCATACCATTCCTAGTTGGTTGGTGTCGTGTGCAGCTATCTGCAGATCGTGTAACACAGGCAAGGAAACAAGTTGTCAAGTTTAAAGAGGAGGCGAAGACTACAGCACGTATGGACTGCGGAATGCACTCGATATACCGAGGCCATTTGTTGAAATCAGTCCGATTGAAAGTGACACACACATTAATGATTAATGCGTTCTATACCAGGAAAGTATGTGGATCTCTTAGACCCTATCAACGGTTGTTGAGAGGCCAAACAGTGGATTTGTTTAGCATAGAAATGCGTCTGGTTATCACTCGAACGCTCAAAAACAAATGATCTCTTAATGTCAACTGATAGGAGTAGGCCAGGAACAAGACAAGGCAGACGGTCGACAATGTTTGAGTGGCGAAAGAAAATTCAAAATGTTTTGGTGATTGATCATCACATTTCGATCCAAACGTTTGGATTTGTCATCTTCAGCTCCTGGATGTTGTGCAGGCCTTTGACACCGTACAAATACAGCTTCTTTAACCTAAAGGGAAAGATTGTGATCATCATTTTCATTAGGCCTATATCGTCATTTCAATATCATCACCAATGTCATTATCGTCATTGTCATCATGATTGTCCGCACCATTCGAACATTATCATCATATAAGCAATCGTTGCTCGTCACCTCAGAATTATGTCGAAATTGTCATCATCATCGTCGTCGTCATCATCATCGTCGTCGTCATCATCATCATCCTCCTCGTCGTCGTCATCATCATCCTCATCGTCGTCGTCATCATCATCCTCCTCGTCGTCGTCATCATCATCCTCCTCGTCGTCGTCATCATCATCATCCTCGTCGTCGTCATCATCATCCTCATCGTCGTCGTCATCATCATCCTCATCGTCATCATCATCTGCATAAATGTCATCATTGAATTTGTCCAGTGAGGAGGCAGAGAATAATGGATGGCACACTGGAGAGTAGAGTTGAGGAATCAAGTTTAATCTCATATCCCTTTTAAGGCTGACTAGTCCTTCTTTCGCTAGGCGCCGTCGTTGGTTAATTTAGATGCAAAACATAATGCTTGTCTGCCAACAATTAAATTCCACTCATGTGATGACTTCTCATCATTCGTTCATACTATGTCTGTAATCATACTGCGGTCTGTCAGTTTGAAATAAACAAAAATTATTACTATTATCATTTTAATTATTATTATCAACGTGCTTATTATTATTATTGTGGAAAAGGTCCCTCAAGTTCAATGAGAATACAGAAGTGCGTTAAAGCTTTAAGTCCCCGTCGGGCTGAACGAAAGAGCCCTGAATGCAACTGCATTAAAACGCTGTGTACAAATACATAGACGCTGAAAAAGATGAGTTGTTTCGCATGGGTCTCCCATTATTATTGTTATTATTATTATTATTATTATTATCACTTCCTCAAAAAATACTCTGCATGTAGGCTATAACAGAAAGACAACAGCAGGCAAAAGGAGTCAAGATAAACATAAAAAGCAGACATCATATAACAAAAAATGCAACAAAATTCTGCATTCGGCGCTTATACGAGACTCAAAAAGGCGCTATATAAATAATGTCCTGTCATATAATATTACACTGGATAGGTTACTGTAAGTGCATGTAGGACTATGCCAGAAGGACTCCTTGACAATATCTCAAGCGACTCTTGTCGAAAGTGCAGAGTCCTTTGATGAACACAGATGATAACAGCGATATGACGTTTTCAATTTATCAAATGTTGAAGTGCAGCAAGTCAGGGTTTATCGTCAGGTTGGAGACAAACGAGATTAAGAATGTGACACATTATTTATTCTTTAGACAGCCATCACTGCAATATTGAAATCATCTAAATACAATTAATATCAAGCAAAGTATTTACAGTACCTAAACATGCAAAACAGCATCATAACTTTACAAAAAATTTCATCACAGAATTTTAAAATAACGTAGACGTAATGAAGGCCCTCTTACTAATCTACCAAGGACAAGTGTTAAAACCATATCCTATACAGCAATCTGATACCAAAAAGAATCTGTCAGATGTATGAATGTAATCTAATTTAAGACCTCTACAGTTAATGGGGTCTGTGCAGCACGTGGTTTGGCAAAAATAAATAGCCACACGTCACTTAAGATCAATTAGTTGCTCGATAATTTTCATTTTATTTGGAGGGACGACAGATATTGCGGCCCTAGGACAGAGCACTCACAGGCATTTAAAATATCTTCAACAGCAATTTTCCTGGATTTAGCTGCAACAAAATCGTTTATAAAACCATAAGTTAATTGCAGGCCTGTATAAATCGCCAGGCCCCTGTATATTTGCCTTTTGCCCCCTCGTGGTAGAGTAGAGTTGAGGAATCAAGTTTGATCTCATATCCCTAGGCTTATTTGTTTGAACTGCTAGAGCTGCTGAGTATGTCTTATTGAAGTAATTTCACCAGTGTTTCTAAGTGTTTTGGATAACGCGCGGTTGCTGGTTGGGATCTCGCTTATAGTCCATCCTCAGGGATATTTAAGGTTACTAATTAAATAGCAAAAGCAAAGGAAGTCCTTGGATCATTGCTGAACGTTCTGCTGGGGTGATTCTCTGTGACCAATTGCCACAGGCAAAGAAAGTCATTCTCCATGTATCCAGGGGCAGAGAGATGTCTACTAAATACAACGAAAGCCTCTTCCAGCCTAACCGCTCTGCCCATCCGTCGTCTCATCACTCAAATTTGCAAATCGCTCCATAGCCACGGCTGTCCCGCCTCTTTGGAACAAACTCCTTATCACGACAAATATCTGATCCATCCTACGAACTCACAAAAATTCCAAATCTTGCACCCTCCCCACAGGTCTTTCACACAAAACTGAAAACACTGCTCTTTCACAAATCCTATCCTGAATTCTCCTCTTTGCCCTCCATTTGTCACTGTTTCAACTCTAAACACCATCCACTGTAGCCAACTCAATGTCTGCCTGCCTGACTCTCTGAATCTTGACCTCTGCCTATTGATAACGTTTTGCTTAAGTGCCTGTGAATAAGCTGGTTCCCGTGACTTTGCTTTTGTGGGCATTGTAGAAATCTCAAGATTACGATTACAATATATAAATAGTGCCTCTGCAATAATACCATCTTCTAATAGAATGCAACAAATCTCAACATAAAACAGACCGTTTGCAATTCTTGGTGAGTCGAACGAGACACTCGATGTTGATCTGTTTGCAGAAGTTGAGTTTTAAGACTTCGAGTCTACGACTGCAGTAACTGGCAATGGCCATAACACTAGACAAAAGAATAGAGTCAGCTTGTTTAGGTAGACTGTGGTAGACTGAGACTGAACTTCAACCTCTGCCCTTGGTCCGAATCATGAGATATCCAAAATATCCTTGCTGAGCCACAAAACCCTTCAGGGAAAGATTGCTCATAATTACATAAATTCCTTCCAAGGACAATGAGCAGTGCCTTGCAGTTAGACTCCACTGTTCCCTGTCAAAGCGCAGTATAAATGCCTAGTTGTATTGTATAGTTGTATAGTTATTTTCATATTGCCATTATGGGGTCCCTTTATTTCCGGACACAGTGTAAATTCCTTCCAGGGACAATGATGCAGTGCCTTGCAGTTTGACTCCACTGTTCCCTGAATATGGCTTGCTTCAATATTGTTCAAATGTATTCCCTATGTACACTTTTTATGTTGTGCATAATACAGTCAGACAGGGAAAGGTTTCTGTGTAATGTCCATGTAGTAAACATTATACCCACATCTTACCAAAACAATTCAACGACAATACAACAGAGTGCATTAAAATACACCACATTTTTGCGACATAAAATGCACTATGTTACGTGTCCTGACACAAATGCACTATGATAAATGTCTTGATATGGGACGTGGTGGTGTAGCGGTATGTTCAGTACCTTGAAACAGGGGTATGACTAAGGCTGTCAACGGGTACCCGGGTACCCGACCGAGGCTGACTACCCGGGTAATGAAATCGATTTTCGGGTACCCAAAATTTCGTAAAAATGCGCTTTTTTACTTGAACATATGCCAGAAATATTCTGTTGGTCATATTGGCTGACTGCCCGGGCAATGAAATCGGTTCTCCAGTAACGACATTCCCGTAAAAATGCTCGATTTTAACCGACTATGCCCGAAATATTCTGTTGGCCATATTGGCTGACAGCCCAGGCACTGAAACTTATTCTCTGGTGCCCAACATTTCGTAAAAATGCACAATTCCCTATATTTCCTAGCAAAATATCCGCGTGGTCAGGTACCCGGGTACCCGAAATTGCGAATCGACAGGTAACCTGGTCGTGAATTCAACATTTTTTGACAGCGTTAGGTATGACAGGCTCATACCTACCACAAGCCATTGCTCAACCATAAGTGTCCACGAGGAAGGCAGTGAGAGAACTTCACTCATCTCTTTCACATAAAAGCCAAAGGACCTGCCTTTGGGCAAAGGACTCATCATCATCATCAAGTGTCTCGATACAAATGCACTGTATTAATCTATACGACATAGAGACAAAAGATAATACCTTCTGTGGTTAATGGCTGTGGAGCTGAGATCAAGGTATTTCAACATACTACATCCACTGATTAGTGTCTTCAGTCCAACGTTCGTCAATTTAGTGCAGCCGCAAACATCCAGCGACCTGGCCAGACAATCAAATTGACTATCAATCCAAAATAAATCACCAAGCAACCAATGAATTTTAAGTAACCAATCATTCACCGAATAATCAACATCAAAATCACCGATAAATCAAGAATAAACACAACCAACAATAAATTCAATCAACAACCAATAATCACCAATCAAGAAAGAAATACAACAACCACCAATTAATATATGATCATTCAGTTAATCGAATAGTCAACAGTTTAGAGTAAAGTGTCAGGTTCGGACAATGGCGCTTCTTGCTCCTGAGTAGATGTAACTGTTAGATGCTTTTGAAGGAGAGCTATATAAATCCTCTTAATAAATAAAATATGCAAAATATGAAAACCATAAGAAATATCAAAATAAATAATACTATCATGCAGATGAAAATATAATGATTGCAAACCTCAAGCGCGGGCACTGGACAGCAATCTCGGCCAGGCTACTATCGGTCAGGTTCGGACAGTTGGCCAATGATAAAAAAGCTAGTTGACCACAATTCTTGACCAATTTGTGTATTGTTTGATCCTTAATCTGAAACGAAAACATTAAAACAAGCAAATAAGAAATTGAGGATTGTCATAAGTCAGTAAATTACGTAATAAAGAGTAACAAATAAGTGAATTAATTGAAAAAAACATTTAAATATCAGCTTCATCAACTTTGAATTCAGTCGCAAACTATGGAATTGGGAGCTTAAAGAATGATAAAAAATGAAAATGACAACAATATACAAATTTAATTGGTCTTGTTAGCAAAGTTTCAACTACCTGTTTGCAACCACGAAGATCCAGGTTTTCAAGCAGAGGCATATTGGAGGATAGGTGAGCAAGACATGTGTCTGTCAACTGCAACATTTAAATGTACAGAGTCTTCATACAATTGGAACAGCTCACACGATCAGGTCAAAGATCAGAAACCCATAACTATGTAAAGGTCATACATGTTTGTATGGTTGAAATACGAACTGGGTATGTATACATATGTATGCACATACATAAACATAATATTATACATGTATACATGTATGATGCATGCAGGCATCTGTGGACATTCTTGACTCACCCTGGAATTTGATGCACACCCAGGATTTTACTAAGCACTGAACCTCAGCTGATGATTTATGGAATAAAGCAGTAATACTATAGATACTCCTGGATTATCAATCAAGCAATCAATCAATATGTTTTTATTAAACCCAAAAGAAAGAAGAGCATATGTTGGCATTGATAATCCACAGCAGTGGGAACAATAGAGAAGCAAATAGGTAAAAAGCAACCATGTTCATATAATATATGAATAATTGTATATGTGTGCATGTATATATATATGCATACGAACAAGTACACATGTATGTATGTATGTATGTGTGTGTGTGTATGTATGTATGTGTGTGTGTATGTATGTATGTATGTATGTATGTATGTATGCATGCATAAATGTATGTATGTATGCATGTATGTATGTATGCATGTATGTATGCATGTATGTATGTATGTATGTATGTATGTATGTATGTATGTGTGTGTGTATGCATGAATGTATGTATGTATGTATGTATGTATGTATGTGTGTATGTATGTATGTGTGTGTATGTATGTATGTATGTATGTATGCATGTATGAATGCATGTATGTATGTATGCATGTATGTATGTATGCATGTATGTATGTATGTATGTATGTATGTATGTGTGTGTGTGTATGCATGAATGTATGTATGTATGTATGTGTGTATGTATGTATGTGCATGTGTATGTATGTATGTAAGTATGCATGTATGAATGCATGTATGTATGTATGCATGTATGTATGTATGCATGTATGTATGTATGTATGTATGTATGTATGTATGTGTGTGTGTATGTATGTATGCATGTATGAATGCATGTATGTATGCATGTATGTATGCATGTATGTATGTATGTATGTATGTATGTATGTATGTATGTATGTATGTATGTATGTGTGTATGTATGTATGTGTGTGTGTATGTATGTATGTATGTATGTATGTATGTATGCATGTATGAATGCATGTATGTATGTATGCATGTATGTATGTATGTATGTATGTATGTATGTATGTGTGTGTATGTATGTATGCATGTATGAATGCATGTATGTATGCATGTATGTATGCATGTATGTATGTATGTATGTATGTATGTATGTATGTATGTATGTATGTATGTATGTATGTATGTATGTGTGTATGTATGTATGTGTGTGTGTATGTATGTATGTATGTATGTATGTATGCATGTATGAATGCATGTATCTATGTATGCATGTATGTATGTATGTATGCATGTATGTATGTATGTATGTATGTACGTATGTATGCATGTGTGTATGTATGTATGTATGCATGTGTGTATGTATGCATCATTTAATTTATATATGTATGAAAAAACAAATATCGTAGTAATATTGCAAAAACCACATCTGCACACTGTGAGAGGGTAGAGACACTATATAAATGTATAGATACAATACAAAGTCATTAGAAATTAATCTGACACCACTTCAAAAGAAGCAAATCAGAGGTGCTTTCTACACTAGACTAAACAAATTAAGGAAGTTCATTTGTGCATATGTAATTGTAATGTACGTTGTAATCTGACTTGAAATTTCTTGAAATTTGATATCACCCTTCTTCCAACATTTTTGGCTCAGAAGTGCACATGCCTTGACGGCGCAATTGTGCACGAAGGACCTGCTCAAGGTCCCTACAAAGTGACTCCCCAGACGAGGGTCAAACTCGCTCACTCAGTGCACACTGAGTGTTACGGGCCGACCGCTTTAACCGATCAGCCACTGTGCCACACAAGTTATGACTTCATAACTTAAGACAATTTTAATTAATACAAAGTTATTAATGCAGCTCAAAGCATTGAATATCATTCTACAACAAATGAATATCAATAACTGAACTTTAAAACAATGGTCAAAATTATTGAATTAATTAATCAGTTAATCAATGCAAAAATATAAAAGCCACAGGGGCTGACATACTTTCCAACACTGACCCAACGTCAAGGTAACTAGGTTTCTACAGCAGTTACAAATGGTCTCCACAGCAACATTTGTTAGACCAAACAATCCGAGCAACTCAAGCGTGACCAACCTGAAAGAAACAGTCAAGAAAGTAATACAATTAAAGTAAACAATTTAGTCAATACAAACTAGTTAGTACATAGAACATCAGATATAAAATAAACAAAACAAAAATTCTGAAAAAAATTAGACAATCATCCGCTTTCGTCTCTTAAGAATAAACTATGCACCTACTTGGTAGAAAAATAATTAATCTCATGGTTGCATATTTTAATTGATAATTTTTGTTTGTTTTAGTTAAGACTCGTGTGCATATTAACCTTATATTTAATTGCTGTATTACACTCGGCCATCCGTGTTTGTCTTAAATTGTACATACTAGTGTCCCTAGTAGCGGGATCGCTTTGATCCATTCAGGGCCCCTCCTTGTGGCCGCTATCAAAAATAACGATTGTAATTTTATTGTATTTTTTGGGGTTGGTTACAAAATAAACGATTTGATTTGATTGATTTGATTTGAAACTACTTGAACATTTATTGAATACATCAACATAATTATAATTGAAAATTTACATTGCTCCACTTCAAGACACAGTGGCATGGATCACATAACAATTTATACTATTAAGATTATATTATCCAAAGATAAGAAATCAAAATTGTTACTAAACAATACAAACCGTTCACCATGACGTGAAACTAGAGTCTGAACTGCTTCATCGTTTATAGATTGACAACCGTTCAGGCAGACACTCACAAGACTAATAGGGCAAACAACAATAAAAAAAACAATAATTAAAAACAACAATAATTAAAAACAAACAGCAAATAGATGATAAATAATGTTGCATATCTGTCATACATAGTCTGTTTGAGGTGGAACCATTTGTGAGGCTGGGGGTCAAAACCCGTCGCATGTCGGCTCCTAGTTATTGAGATAAAGGCTGAAATAGGCAAAAGGGGTTAAAACGCAGAAAATCGTTTTATAGTATATTGTTAAAAAAAAAGTCTTCTTTCAATATCTGAAATGTAAAAAAATGTTTAATTCGAATATTAAGTTGGAGAAAAATTACTTTTAATGCATGTGGTGTCAGGATTTGCATTGTTAAAATAAGCATTTTTCCAGAGGTAAACGACCTAGATTTCATACACCGACCTACTATAATTAGCAACGTAGCAGCCAGATTTTGATGCTGTGTGCTTTATTTCATACAGAATATAGTTCTTCATTGACCAGTAGAGTTGCGGGGTAATCAAGTAATGGTTGCTACGATCTTTGATGACACGAATATTCCGAAACTTTGACTTCTATTTTCTCCGTTGTTAAGATAATACTAATGACTGAGTCAAACTAGAATAACTTGAGTCAGATAAAAGCTATTTTGATTCTGTAAAAAGCATTATGAAACAGATGCATTGTACAATACGAATTAATAAAAAAGTCAAAAACTACAAGTGATGGTTTTGACCCCTGTCTCACATTTTCCAAGACTATATTAATTGGAATATGAATATTAATTGTTGCAGATATTGATAAGCCTTGCAGTCCTAGATAAGGTTCCTTCAATTTGATCAATTTCTCTGCCTGGTTTAGTTGCCTCATTCAACAACACATTGTCCATTTCAATCAACAACACACTGACTATTTCACTCAATAACACACTAACCATTTCACTTAACATCACACTGATCATTCCACTTAACAACACACTGACCATTTCACTCAACAACACACTGACCATTTCACTCAACAACACACTGACCATTTCACTCAACAACACACTGACCATTTCACTCACAGTGAGAGAAGTATGTATTATTGACGACACGAATTCATCATAAAATGCAGTACAAAAAGATCAGGAATCCCGTTAATGCCAGTCTGGAGAGGCAGTCTTTTGTGTAGTATTTTTATTCGGTCTCTTAACCTCAAAATATTAGAATAGGCGACTAGTCTCCCTTGCCATCCGACAACTCCACCGACATTGTATGATCAATCAACTCATCTCAGAGCTTCTTTAATTAACTTAAGGGTGTTTGTGGAACAAAAATGCTGATATATCTATCTGTTTGATCGGATTTGAACCCATGACCCTATATAGGCTCACAGCACAGCACAAAACCAAACACCACAACTGCTTGCACTTTAACAGTGCCAGTCCCAAGCCTGGATAAAGGAGGAGGGTGACGATAATGATCTTTGTCATCACACATTGTCATAAAACTTCAATTAGCAACAAAATCAAAACAAACTCAAAATAAAGTCATCAAATGACTTATACAGAAATCTGTAGACCGATAAAAAATTACATGCAACCGAAGACGACAAGTTCTAAACATGTGATCACAATTAACACAACCTTAATATCAATCAACAGTAAAATGGATGCCTTGGATTGTGGTAATGACAGAAGGTACTTTGGAGTATATTAGTAAGAGAAGCTGAGTGGCTTTCAATGGCTGAATAAAAGGTAATATCTGAAGGGCAGACAGACATTCATAATTTTTTCTAATAGACAGGTTTGACAGAACCATACGGTTCATACGCACCGTTCAGATTCCTCTGAGAATGCAATGATGCTTTGGCTGCTGAGGTTGGTCCAACTGCCATCCAGGTGTGTTATATTGCGACACCTGTTGGTGGCATGAAGCAGTATGTTCTCACCTGTCAGATGGCCTTTCGAACAGCCACTGAAACGCAGTTCCTGTAATCATCGCAATCCAGAAACATTCATCCCTCATCAGAACTGTTGTCCTTTAAGAAAAGATTTGACTAATATTATCATTGTGATTATCTAACCAATAATTAATAATAATTATTCAGCTAGTTTTATTTTCAAGCACCATCATTTTGTTTCGTCAATATAAATTTGGTGCGGCACAGTGGCCGATCGGTTAGAGCGGTCAGCCCGTAACGTTCAGTGTGTGCTGAGCGCGCGGGTTCAAGCCTCGTCCGGAGCGTCGCTGTGTAGGGACCTTGAGCAACCCCATTCAACACCAGCCAAACCCCATTCATCATTACTCAACTCCATTAATCACTACAGAACTCCTATCATCATGAGTCAAAGCCAATTTGTCACCACCCAACCTCATTCATCGCCGTCGTCCCTACTCGCCATTGCCCAACTCCTTTCCATCATGACCCAACACCACACATCACACCCAAACCCCTTTATCAGACTCTGAGCATACCCTGAGTGACTCTGAACATTCCCAGAAGAGCTGTCGCAGTCCATTCGATGTCACTTTCTCCCCTGTGCACTGAAACAGAATGAGGCTCGACGGCATTTTCCGTCCAATGGCTGCCAGACGCTCATCCGTCATGGCTCGCTCCTCCAGTTCTATGCATTTCCCTGACATGTTAAAACTTCAATATAACGCACTAACATGGTACACTACGTTAAACACCTTCTATGACATTGATGCAGCGGTAAGATTTGTTCAAATCATTGTATTGTATCGTAGCCATATATTTATATAGCGCCACATAGTGCTACACTAATCAGAGATGCTCCCAGCATGAGAGAGTCCGAGAAAATAAGACTCTTTAAGCAGAGCAAGGATGCAGGGAGGCCCCAGCTTCAAACAATGAGCTAATTATGGGAAGATGTTGGTTCCTTAGAGTGGAGACAATAAAAGCAAGAGCAGGAGATTTAGTCCTGGCAGTCCAGGCTCATGGGACAGAATTCAAATCAGTCAAGCGAGGGCAGATGGACGAACTGAGGTCGTTGACACCGAGAGGATGATAAAAGAACAGAGGAAACAAAAGGGCCAAGCCAGAAGAGGATCCGTAGATGTGTACAAGGCTATCGGTCAAGTAGCAGCATTCAACACACATTGAAGGGGAGAAAGACGGACTTTTTGGAAGATTGATGAATGAAGAGATGGCAGGAATCCATTTGGGAGGAAATGAAGACCTGAATGATAGAAGGTCAAGGTGGAAGAGGACACAGAATATCGTATAAGTCCGAGCCGTCTCAGGATTCAGCAGTGTAGCTACCCAGCAAGAGCATCAATGCGGCTAGTGAGAGCCCTGTACGGCCATGACATAGAGGTCATCAGTTGAGGAAAGAAGTTACAAGAGCGGGTCTAAAACAGAGCCCTGAGGGACACCAAGTTTGACGACAACCCAATGGGTCATAGTGAGAGAAGTTTGAAATTATTTGGTGCCTTATATGTACATCCTTGGCACAGAGGTGGTCAGTTGAGGAAAGAAGTTACAAGAGCGGGCCTAAAACAGGGCCCTCAGGGACACCAAGTTTGACGACAACCCAAGGGGTCATAGTGAGAGGGTTTGAAATTATTTGGCTCCTTATATGCCCCAAATGAACGTAGCCATAAAGCGAGTACACTGTACAAACGCTGAGGTTAAGAAATATAAAGTAATATGCTTTACCAATGACAGCCTCTAAGTTAGCCCAAACTCTGTACCTCTACCATATTGAAATTTAACGCCATTAAACGATAAAATAAGACTTGTGATGCATGTTGACTTACACAGAGAGTTGTCCATTGCTACTCGGAAGAAATGCTGACAGACTCTGGCGCATTGGCTGAGGCTAGACCGCGGCAAGTAGGAAAATATTTTCAGAAGAATTTCATCCGGAAAACTTGTCAACATCGACAATTCACCGGCCTGGATTCGTGGACTCTATAAAGGATCGTAGATAATAAACAAAATCCTCTCAATTGCTAATGATTTGGGCCAAAGATGTAATAAAACAGAGTGAAACCTAGAATTGAGTTATCAAAATTCCACGGTATAAAATAAATACAAAAAAAGAGAAAATTTGTCTTTGTTTTATTTTAAGGATATATCAAGACATTTAATTCAGCATGTTGAAATACCTTTTCAATGATATTTATAATTAATGATAATTCTTAAAAAACTAATGCAATATAACATTATAATAAGAAAATGTCTTGATATTTATAATATAACAATAAGCAAATATCGTCATGATTAATATCTTAATAGAAAACGATTCCAATAAAACAAATAACTTCGCATTAAAAGGACAATGATATTTCAATATAAATTTATTACAACCCATTAATATAAAATCCGTCTTACAGGAGAGCAGAAATTCATCAACGAAAAATAGAAAATTACTGACCAGTGCAGAGTATTTTTCATAGTCTTCTGTTGCAAATCGAAAAATTTGTCTACTTTGGCCTGGGTAAAAAATACAGAGTAAGATGTCAACGTCATGCTTTTCTCAGCAGGCATATAAATGCTACTTCGCGATAATGGATCTCAGTACAAAGTCAGAGGCAGTGGGGTATCTGATCCACAACTTCTATAGTGCCGCTACTAGAGGGTCTAAGGCATCAGTCAATGCTCCTCACGGTCTATCACATATTGAAGTTGGTACTTGAGTGGGCTGGGAGAGAAAAATATTTTACTTTATTGACAAAACTGGTCATGATACCACAACCAGGAACAAATTGAGATTAAGAAGTAGAAGCAATGCCACCATGCCTGCTCAGATTAACAACAAGCCAGAAGTAGTTCTTCATTACAATGGGAATCATTACGAAGAAGAAAGTGTTTGTGGCTAGTTTACATCTCATTCACAGAGTTCACATGCTTGCTATTTTCTCCATGAAACTAAATAGCTTGATCTACATGTCCGAGACTTTGGGAGCGAATCTTTGCCTGAATCTTAGCCTGAAGCTCAACTAGGCTGTCTGTTTGAAATAGTACATATACACAAAAAAAGCTCCAATCTTATAAAATTACTTAGAAAAATTTACATCAAATATCATTCCTTAATTATTAATTCAGGTTAAGGACTCTTAGATCTACATCTCCAAAATGTTATACCACAATTTGTATGACAGCAAAGTGTGTCAAAGTTGTGTTCCACAGTAGATAACATAAGTGTTTAACAACTAAAACTAACATAACGGGCAAAATAAATGAACACACCTTTAGTCTTGTTAGCTTGAACCGACTGAGTCAATGGTGATCGACGCTGGGCTTGAATGTGTCTGCCACCAAAATCATCAATCAACTGACTGGGCTCAACATCACTGGATATCAACCTCTTTCTAAAGTTTCAAACAGACGTTACCATATAAAACCTAAAGTTATAATCCGACTGTTTCTAAGACTGATAGAAAAGCCTTAAATCTTTAAAAACCAGTGACTGGGAAAATAATCACTGACAAGTCCAAGTTTCCAATTAAAATTTAAGAATTGCAATATGAATTTAGAAATAAGATAGAAATTTAAGATAGTGTCACCTCAAGAGTAAATCGATAAAGGGTGCTAAATTTCATCATATCATAATTCTAGTCGAATGACCTTAAAAACCATTATCACTTTCGAAGCTTTCATTTGACTGCACATGCTTTATATACACATATTTAAAAAAAAAAAAGTAAAAATAATCACCAAATTAAATACAACAAACACTGGGTCAACAGAGAACAAATCTGAATTAAGCCCTGACCTTGGCCCAACACTTGAAGGTCTCTTTCTCCTGATCAATGAAGCTTCACCAACTGATTTTGACAGTCCAGGTGCAAGCGAAGAATGAGCAAGGCCTGAATCATCTGGAAAAGAATTTCGAGGTAAGATCTTTGCACTCCAAGGTCGCCGTGCAAGCGAAGAATGAGCAAAGCCTGACTCGTCTTGAAGAGAATTTCGAGGCAAGACCTTTGCACTCCAAGGCCGTTGTCGCAAAGGGGAAGCAGAAACATCCACGGCCAATTCTTCCTCTTTCCAGGCTGCTCTGGCCTTTCCCAGGACCGAGGACTGACTGACAAACAGCCTTGATTTAGACGAACTCGCTTTAGAGGTTTTTGCCAGAGAACGACCCATCGATTTTAATGGTAAAGACGAATCAATATTTGGCTGCAGCTTTGGAACATGTTGTGCAGAGAGGCTCTCCGAGGATTTTGATTCTAGACCAGTCTTCTTGAATCGAGCGTCATTCACGAGATGGTGGACAAAATCTCGATAAAACTCGTCACTCTTGGCAGGAGCATCTTCTGTACCTGAGCGCTGAGTCCTGGAGGACTTAGTGGTAGGTACGCTTTCCTCCTGCCTAAGTTTTTGATTTACACTTCTAACTGCATCCACCTGCTGCCTTTCTGGAGATTTTGATGAAGACTTCCTTAATGGATCAGCCTTAGAAGACTTCTTTTGCTGGCTCTTATCCTCTTTCACTTCAAACACATCCAGCGTTTCTTTCTTTCCCATTCTCGGCTGTTCTTTTTCAATGTCCATGGAATCGGCGAGATCCAAGTGCAGTGTTGCCTTGAGCTCTTCCGAAAAGTTAAGTTTGTTCTCGACGACGTAATCAAAGTTCACACTATCCATAGCGCAATCCTCAACTATACCCTTCAGCTGTGGTTGTGGAAACATGGAAGAATTTCTCGACCTGCCAACAGCATTTCCATCGCCCGAATCACGAAGGTTTATGCTCATCTCGTCCTTGAAAAATTCTCCAAAGGAACCCATTCCTCTTCTTCCAAGGTCAGAATATTCAAACTCTTCCGAATCACGAACGTTTAAAATAGGAGTGAAGACTGGGTTCTTAACCACCTCCTTCCTTAAACAGCTCAAAGAACTAGAGGAAACCTCCGACATCCCAGGAATTTTCTCGTCGCTAGTCTCATCCATCTTCCAAACAGAAGTCGTAGTACAACTCGAGTCAACGGCTTTTGAAGATCGCATTTTTTCACCAGTTTTTGCGTCATCTCCAAGGTTACGATTTAGACGTTTTTCTTCTGTTATGACCTTTGCCAAAGTACTCTGCGGTGAATCCTTACTTGAAACGTTTGTGACCGTGTTAGTAATCTTTGATTCAGGAGGTGATGAAAGCGATCTTATGTTTTTACTTCTCTTACCAGCCTCGAGGTGCTGTCTTCCATCAACCAGAGAGGACTCCAAAGTATGATCATTGTTCAAAACTTCCCTTTGGACATCTTCCTCCCTTTTAACAACATCAACAGCAGAAGAGATCTTACTGAAGAGCGTATCGTTGCTATGATCAATTGCCTGAAAATGATCTTCCTTCGCATCGGTCGGCCTCTGTCGAAACCTGTCCTCAGCATCAGCAACTGAGGTATTGTCCTTCTTTAGCGATCTTCCTACAGCGGAAAACTCCAACCCGTCTTCAAGAGAATTTGCCTCCGGCAAACTCTCTTGAAGTGATTCCCGGTCAAAGGATAGGTTCTCAAGAGACTTGAAGTATCGGTCAATGGCAGGATTCATGTAGCAAGTAACCTCTGCCGAAGCATTCTCAATGACGCCTCCTGCCCTCA
The DNA here is from genome assembly GCA_959347315.1 of Bimastos eiseni. Classification (NCBI taxonomy): domain Eukaryota; kingdom Metazoa; phylum Annelida; class Clitellata; order Crassiclitellata; family Lumbricidae; genus Bimastos; species Bimastos eiseni. The sequence goes on along the minus strand of OY365821.1, from coordinate 13,652,600 downwards.
AATGCTCCTCATTCCTACAATATTTCACAGCATCTTATAAAAACTGCTCTCATAGAATATTAACAGTCATATTCAATAAATTGAAATTGAACTTCATGAAATTTGATAAAGCCCTTCTTCCAACATCTTTGTTCAGAAGTGCACACGCCTCGATGGCGCAATTGCAATTGTACTGCAGAGCAATTGTGCGCGAAGGACTTGCTCAAGGTCCCTACACAGTGGCTGACGCCTCGGATAAGGGTCGAACCCGCTCACTCAGCACACACCAAGTGTTATGGGCCAACCGCTCTAACCGGTCAGCCATTAATAAATGCCCTTCTTTCATGCCATCATCAAATGTAAACATGTGTACACCGGTACATTAAAGCAATGGACACTTGTCCCCAGATTTTAACTCTGAATATGTAAAATAAATACTACACTAATATAAAATTACACTACTATAATAAAATACAATGCTTATTTGCTTCTTTACTTGCACAAGCTTTGCTACTCTACCCCAAGTATTGCTCCGTGCTATGGGGTGCTCGTTGTCCCCTTTGCCGTATTTCTACATGGACTTTCTTCTACTGCCTTCTTGGTAGTCCATCTGAGCCCTCTGTCTGGAATGGGTTTCCGTTGGTGCTAGCCTTACAACTGTTCTACTTAGTTGTGTTGGGGCTTGGAGAACCTCTGAGTAGTAACCATGAGAAAGTGCTATATAAATCCTTGTAATTGATGAAGGACACCCACATCATTGGCTGAGCAGCAAGACATTGATAAATGCGAGTGGGGTTGAGTGTCAATGGGGCAACATGACAGACCAAATGTACCAGTTCACAGCACCTGTATAAATTCAAATTTTAATTTATTTGAATAGAAGTTAAACAGACCCTTGCAACTGCTGCAGCATTTTACGGCGAATTCCTTTGACGTGCTCTTCTTTGCTGTTGGCCAAAGCATCTCGTTTCACAGTTTCTTTCCTCTCATGTTTCTTCTTTTCTGCTGAGTCAATAAAACCCTTTGCTTCAGCTTTTGCAATGTCTTTGCTCACGAGCTTAGCATGTGTTCCTTTGAAATCACAGGCATTCTGCTCATCAACAAAACCTGTGGCTGGTTTATTTCTCTTCTCTGCCAGAGTGTCAAGCACCATTGCCATGGCAACATCTGACTTGCTTCTGGAGCCCTGTCCATCTTTAAGCATCTGAGCCTCAGCATAGATTTCGTCGCTGAGAAACGAACATTTCATTTGCTCTTTCTTTGCCTTGATGCTCGAAGAACTGGAAGAATTCAACAATGTACAAGAAGCATCTCGAGGGCGATGAGTTTTCAAACCAAGACTTTCAGAACTTGCCTGCACCCCATTCAACACACAACCCAAGTTATCTGTGCCATGACCGTCTCGAACCTCAAAAGTGCCAGAATCCGTTAGAACCTGTGGCTTAGCCTCAAATTTTCGTGGTGCATCGAAACTGTTACTTGCAGATACGTCTGTAGTTGCGCAAGCCTTTGGACTGAAGTCAGAACTGCCGTCAATTTCCATAATGTTTTTCAGCAGCCTTTCCATTCTGTTCTTTCCAAGGACCAACTCCAGGTTCGCTGAGCCAAAGTTCAGAGTGGAAGCCATCGTGGAGACAAGGGTTTCAGAGGCAGGAGCCTCAGAATTCGGACCAATGTAGAACGAGGATAGAAAGTCATTGCTATCATTGATTGGAATCTCACTTCTCTGAACGGCATTCACTTTTGGTACGTCCTTCAGAAAGTCTGGCACCTTATATTCAACCGATTCTGAAGGCGGCGGCTGAAGATCGGCCGTTTTCCAAACCCGGTCTCCAGAAGAGAGCACTGGCTTTGGCAAATGCTTCATTATGGTCTCACCATTCTCTTCTGATACCTTCGCTGTATCATCAGCACGATTGTCACCTGCAACCGATCTCATTAAAGATGATGATGCTGATGATGAAAATGGGTCTGATTGTCTAGGGTCAGAGCACACTCCTTTGTTCCAAGAATTTCTATTGTGATCCATCTGTATAGAAACCGAAGACTTAATCTGAGACTTACTCAATAAGTTCCTTGACTGGGATAACACCTCCTCTGATTTCCCATTGCCTGATGATATCCCTGCTGATGAGGTCTTATCAAATGAATTCCCAGCTTTCAAATCTTGATTACATAATGAAAATGTGGATGATTTGAACAGCCTTGCAAGATCCTCGTCTTCTAAAGTAACAGAGTTTAACGACATTCTCTTTTGTGTTGGGACAGAGCAACCGGCTGCCATTCCAGAACCATCCTTCTGTCCCAAATAATCAATTTTCTGTCTCTTTTCCTCTTTGAAGCTGGCAGGCAATGCATTCATGGTGTCAGTGGAAGCCTCCATCTTGACTACTTCAGATGAATGAAAACACTTGGACTGTGACATCGTAGGTTTAACAGATGGACTGCGACTTGACACTGGATTTAAATCTTGTGTAACTACAGACTTCTCAGGAAGATCTTCCTTCATAATACGATAAGTACTTAAGCCCTGCTTTGCAGACTTTTTTGAAGAAATTGAATCAGATAAAGAGTTTGCACTTAGATGCCGTGACATATCAGGATGCTTCTCATTCAATGCATAGGTACTTTCAGCTTGGTTTATGTCACAACTTTTTCTCTTATCCTCATCAGTTCGTGAATTTGAACTTGCCTTTCTGACTGCCTCTGAGCTGACCGCTTCATTGTTCAATGTTACTGACTTGCCCAAGTTTCTGATTTTGTCAACACCACTCTCGCTTGGCACCCTTTTCGAAGATATGTCATTGAACAATCTGAGCTCATTGGTCACGGAGTTGTTCTTTGTAGGTTGTCTGGCTGAAGCAACCACTTTAACATCTCTTGGAGTCTTCTTTGCACATTTCTCAACCAAATCAGTTCTTTGCAAATTATTTTCAGATTTATTCAACCCAGAATCATTAGAAAACTTAAAGTCATGACTGCTCCTGCTGCCTGCAACTAAAGATGATTTTGCAGAATAAGAAGGGCCTTCTAAGTTCCCAGAATTTTTACCAGGTTTTGGTTTATCAACGTTTGACTCTCCAGCAGCATCCCTCTCCTCGATGATTGATTTGCTAATTGTTCTCTCTGTTCGACTAGACCTAATCCCACTAAAACAAATAAATATCAATAGTTTTAAATTAATACAAAAGTAATCAAACGTATTAAAGTTAATCTAAAATTAATGGCCCCTTAAGGTAAAATATATGACTCTTAATTTGAAAAAAACAACTTAAAATTCACAAACAAATGTCATCAAAGGGATATTGATTGAGTAGAGTAATTTAGTAGCATACTACATGATTTCCCAGGATAAGATGGTTAAAACATAATTTTAAGTATGTTTCCCACTAAAATGAGCCCCAGGCAGTATTATGGATAGTTGTTTATCGATGCAAAAACATGTACAAGAATCTGAAATTTAAACGTCAATTCGTCCATCCGAACATCTGTCCATGCAATTGTCCACCTTTCTTCATTTGTCCACCTTGCTTCATTTGTCCACCTTTCTTCAATTGTCCACCTTTCTTCATTTGTCCACCTTGCTTCATTTGTCCACCTTTCTTCAATTGTCCATCTTTCTTCAATTGTCCACCTTGCTTCATTTGTCCACCTTTCTTCAATTGTCCACCTTGCTTCATTTGTCCACCTTTCTTCAATTGTCCACCTTTCTTCATTTGTCCACCTTTCTTAATTTGTCCACCTATCTTCAATTGTCCACCTTTCTTCATTTGTCCACCTTTTTTCAATTGTCCACCTTTTTTCAATTGTCCACCTTTTTTCAATTGTCCACCTTTTTTCAATTGTCCACCTTTCTTCAATTGTCCATCTTTCTTCAATTCATCACACTCGCTTATCAGACTGTCTCTTCTATCATATTATTGAACAGCTGGAATTTTAAAGAAAAATTTGTGGTATATTATCATAATGTCTCATCATAATCTAAAAGCGAGAAATGTTGGAATGCTGTTTCGCATTCCTATTACATGGTTTGGGATGCGCTCCATGCATGCTCAAATAGAAACCTAAATACATCATGAAAACGTAAATGCGTGCGATGTAAGAACATTTTTGCCACCCCTACCAAAGTTTTTTGTACTCAGCTGCATTTGCCGTCTCAAATTCTGTGCAATCCATAGCGAAGTGGTCAGTGCTGACTTAGGTATTTGAGCATTAATGGTGCACAACCCAAATCATGTACCATATATACTCGACTATAAGTCGAATCAAGTATAAGTCGAAGTGTAATTTTTTTACAAAAATAGCGCCCAAAATCGACGGCTGGAATATAAGTCGAACCAATACATTAAAAAAACGACTTATGTTTAACAATAATCAGTGACCACCAAAAATTTTTAATATGCAAAATCTAATAAAAAATTATGTTTTAAGATCATTTTAAATAATATAAACAACATGTTAATACTTCCAGTTTGTTAAATAAATTGAAATGCGAAATAGCATTCCAACTTTTCTTTTATATCATGTATGAGACATCAAAAAAATGTGGCACATCAATCAATGGTCACAATTATTCAATAATTTGGCTATTAATTATTTGGAAATCATAAACATAATAGCAAAATGTCAAGAAATGTCTATACTGGAAGAAATTATAGCAGTGAAGAGATGAGTTAATACATAACTGTTAAAATGCAATAATTTATAATAGAAAATAATTATTCTGTCAAATATCATTTCTGCACGTATATATTTTTTCATATCTTTGATAGGTCGAGGGCCACTTTTTGAAGCTTGGCGGACAACTTTTGGCCCAAGAGCCACAGGTTGAGAATTGCCAGATTAGATGATGAATGTAGTAGGAAACAGAGCATAAATCTTTTAAGCAGGTGTGTAACCATTAGCAGAATTTTTCAGGTCAAATCCAATGATCCCCATGAGTATGTGAATGGTATAGATTGCAATTGGGGGATATGTAATACACCTAGTACAATACAAACCAATAAAATTCTCAGAACTGGTTCTTCCTGCTCCTCCCACTATGCGTTAGGCCTTTAGAACTATATAACATCAATTCATTCAAATGTGAGATACTTGATTTCTATGGCCAATACTTCGGCCCAAAAACAAAGAAAATTTTTCTTTTTCAGCCGAACTCATACAAAATAAAATTTAGTCCGTGAAGACCTCTGTGGATGCGCTACCATCGGCTAATAAGTGCACTGTTAAAAAAACACCTCAAATTTATAATATGCATCGTGACGGTTGTTTAGGGTCAGATTAAGCATCGTGAGGTCGGTTAGGGTCAGTGTTCGGGTTAGTGTCGTTTTTAGACATATTCAAAAACTTTCGGCCGCAGAAGTAATTTTTGCACTTTTGGGCCGAACTTTCCGCCGCAGAACCTCGACGCTATAAATTATAAGAATTAACCCGGTGCTTACTTTATGCTGACTGGCACTCCATTTGATATTTCAGCTTTCTTCTCCAAAAACGCCAATCTTTTCTGCCTCACTTCTTTTACTTGCTTCGTTCGAGGCGTGTCCGTCATGATGAGTGCTCTTCGCACAGGATCGTGCTTCTGTCTATGTTTGCCGCCGCTTCCAAAATTTAATCAAAATCTACATGCAATAAAAAAAATTTCTACTGGACAAATTCACGGCTTTCCTGCACTTTGATTATGGAAGCCACACCTAATACGTACTGAAATAAGACTGAAAAATGTCACATTGGAACATTTACTATCCCACGAAATTATTTACGAAAATATTGTTTACCTTGGTTGGCAAGGTTTGCGATTTTTCGTCGGCATAACACCGACTATATAATTATTATGAGTCTACTCCAGTTAATGACGAATGTTATCCATTAGTAGCCCCTAATAAGAATTTTTGGGTAAAAGTTTATTTATTTATTTATTATCGGTATATGATGCACCTTTTTACTTGATTGTTTTAATGTAATGCAAGGGTATCATACAGGGCAAGAATAAAGAAAACCTCTATGCCAAAGGATACTAGCAGCAGAGTTAATGACCAACTATGACTATTACTATGACTAAAACACTTCTATGGCGCCGTCATTGTAACGCAAGTGGCCTCAAGCGACGGCGTACCAAAGCAAATCCGAAATCAGGTCAAACCCAAGGTCAGCTTTAAGAGATAGAAAAACAGTCTAAGGAAGATAAAAGTCTTAAGTCGAGATCGAAAAGAAATTATAGACTCAGCGGCCCGAACAGCTTGAGGTATTGATTCCAGAATATAGGACTGGCAACATAGAAAGTCTGCATACCAAAATTTGTCCTAACAGGCGGTATAGCCAGAAACAAAAAAAATCAGAAGCCGCAGTCGAGTGTCGATGACCCTGGGGACAAGCAAAGTGCGCAGGTTCCCCAGCTGAAAGAAAGTGTCTTCACGGTGAAGTTTTGTGGGCGGTCAGTTTTGTGATAAACTGAATAGCGAGCTACCACTGTCTTGTCAATCAAACCTGAACTCATTGAGTGGGGCTACGGTCAAGAAGTGCCATATTCAAGTCCACCGCAGGTCAATTCCTATCAGTTGAAATGCCTGCACGCCTTGGAATGGGGCTGGCATTGTCTGTCTGTCTGTCTGTCTGTCTGTCTGTCTGTCTGTCTGTCTGTCTGTCTGTCTGTCTGTCTGTCTGTCTGTCTGTCTGTCTGTCTGTCTGTCTGTCTGTCTGTCTGTCTGTCTGTCTGTCTGTCTGTCTGTCTGTCTGTCTGTCTGTCTGTCTGTCTGTCTGTCTGTCTGTCTGTCTGTCTGTCTGTCTGTCTGTCTGTCTGTCTGTCTGTCTGTCTGTCTGTCTGTCTGTCTGTCTGTCTGTCTGTCTGTCTGTCTGTCTGTCTGTCTGTCTGTCTGTCTGTCTGTCTGTCTGTCTGTCTGTCTGTCTGTCTGTCTGTCTGTCTGTCTGTCTGTCTGTCTGTCTGTCTGTCTGTCTGTCTGTCTGTCTGTCTGTCTGTCTGTCTGTCTGTCTGTCTGTCTGTCTGTCTGTCTGTCTGTCTGTCTGTCTGTCTGTCTGTCTGTCTGTCTGTCTGTCTGTCTGTCTGTCTGTCTGTCTCTACATATACCTATCCTGTAAGAATAAACACACGCGCACAGCCGCAGCACAGGTGTCGTGGGATGAGGCCTAAATGTGGGCTTGGTTAGAGGCGAATTGAGGAGGTGCGCTGGATGATGTGTAGACCTGCACAGGAAGGACTAAGTACTTACTAACCTAAATATACCTTAGCCTATAGCTGCATGGGAACAACTCAAGAAAAGTCCACATTCCTCTTTTTACCTCAACCTTGCTTCTTCATTCACCGACACCTGCACTGCTAATTCTCATGTCCTCGACCTAGACATGACCTTTTACCAAAACCTTAGCTTCTCCGTACGTTTTATATGATTCGTTCAGTGTTCTTTTTATCGGCACATAGGATTCACAAGGCCTTGACTTCAGGATGATTTAAAAGTTACGTAATAACGACAGATATGCGTGTAAGTCAGAAATAGACTGAAAAGAATACTAGATGAATTCGATCAAACGCCGCATATATATATACACATACACATACATAGAATATATGTATATATATATATATATATATACAGAGTGAGAGATCGAGATCTGCCTAGTGTAGTCGGCGTGACCCTCAGGTAATAAATGCTCAGGTCCGGGCATACAGGGAGCCTCATCTATGCAGCCCTAATTCAGTGAGCGCGGCTCTGAATAGACACATCAACCGATTGACCAGTATATATATATATACACGTATATTTATATGTATATATAAGCATATATATGTATATATATATAATATGTGTATATAAGTATATATATAATCTGTGCTGTGCTGTGCTATACACAGAGGATGAAACTATAATAATATTATAACTGTTCCACAACGAACACAGGCACGAAGGCATATGAGTGGCATATCAAGTACAGGTGAGTAGATGCATATAATTATAAGGACTACTATGAAGCACGATCATTGTTTCAATCGTTATTTCCAGTGCATTTCCCTCAGCTGTCTACTTGACCCATTTGAGCCTATTCAGATAGACTGACTACAGCGGTCCATTTGGTTAAGATTGTACCCCAGGTGGATGAGATGCTTTTGGGCAGATCTGATTGGTAGCTAGCAGGCGGCAGGTATTCATTAGACCACGCCTCTCAAATCTTCGGCTTTAAGTAACCCAGACAGCAATACCCGTTGGGCCTGAAGCGGATTACTATGGGAGATTCGTGGCATACTATGGGGGTCGGCGAAGTGTGGTCCTTCCTCTACTTTGCCACAATCTCAGTGACAGTCGCGCAAATCCGTTCCTTGGTCTTGCCCCCAGCGGGCCAACACTGCCCCTAGCGAGATGGAGGCCCCACAGTGGCCCTCGTTTGGCGCACACTAATGAACTAAACCGGAGCGCGTTCGTGTCAACCACAGCTTGGGTGGGAGGTTTGGACGAGTAATTGGGTGCAGCCGTAGATTCGAACGGGAAGCAAGTGATGACGGCTGCAGGAGGGGGGGAGTGAAGGTTGTTTGGCCGGACTTCAACAATGGAGTCCCAATATATAGGCCAAAGGCTGTTGTTAAACATGCGTTATTGCTTGGCGCCAAATGCGACTATACGATGGTCTTTGCGCAAGGAAGAAAGTATAGATGTAGGTCTCATATTAATAATTCACCAAACATTGGTAACAAAAAATTACTAATGAGAAATACTAAATCGCTTACGGTCTTTTAGAAAAAAACACACAAAATCTGACAAAATTATTGACACATGATTTCGCAGTTTTCATGAGGGAAAGGCATTATTTTATGATGGTGTTATAAATTGATCATGCGTACGTATTCAAGTTTAAAAAAATACTTACTTATTTACTTGCTTGCTTGACGTACGTACTTACGTACTTACTTACTTATTTACTTACTTATTACTTACTTATTTACTTATTTACTTACTTATTTACTTATTTACTTATTTACTTATTTACTTATTTACTTATTTACTTATTTACTTACTTACTTATGCACGTACTTACGCACGTACTTACGCACGTACTTACGCACGTACTTACGCACGTACTTACGCACGTACTTACGCACGTATGTAAGTAGGCACGTACTTACTTATATACCTACGTACTTACTTACTTACGTATGTACTTACGTACGTAAGTAAGTTAGTAAGTATCCTCCATGTCAATCTGGGTTTCGTAAGGGTCACTCAGCTGAGTCCCTCCTACTTCGTCTTCTTTCCGACATATATAGTGCCATGGACAGGTCCCAAGTAACCCTTCTGGCCGTATATGATGCAAGCGCTGCATTCAATTCAGTAGATCATGATATCCTCTTGAGTCGCCTCTCCTTATCTTTTGGGATAAGAGACTTCCCACTTATCTGGGTCAAGTCTTATCTCTCCGAGCGTTCTACATCTGTTGACTTTCACTCATCTCGTTCGCCTTGGCGCTCTGCCCCTTTGGTGTCCCTCTGGGATCGGTCCTTGGACCTTTTCTCTACATTCTTTTCACTGCAGATATCGAGTCTCTACTCACATCTTGTTCTCTTGCGAGCCATTCTTACGCAGATGATGTTCAATCGTATGTGCATTGCTCATCATCCCAGGCTTCTTCTACATTCCGAAGAATGTCTCAAGCTACAGATACCATAACTGCCTGGATGTCATCAAATCGAATGCGACTTAATCCGCAGAAAACTCAATATATTTGCATGGTACCCGCCAGCAGCTGAACATGCTCGACTTGGGCTCTCTGTCTTCTGAATTCCCTAACTTTGTATTCTCCACCTGTGCCACGGATCTGGGGGTAGTTCTGGATCAAGAACTGTCTTTTGTGAAGCATATTTCTGCATTGAATCATTCCTGCTATTAGTTCTTGCGCCAGTTGCGGGTTGTTTCCCGCTCTCTCTCCTCATCTTCTGCTGCCACTTATCGTTAATCGACTAGATTACTGTTCCTCTCTCTTCTGTGGGCTCCCTCAGGTCCGATTGCAACCCTTGGAGGGGGTTCACAGCTCGTTTGATTGGTTGTGTTCCTAAATTTGGCCACATCTCTACGTACATGCGGGACGTCCTTCACTGGCTTCCGGTTAGGCAGCGCATTCAATATAGAATCTCCTCTATTGTCTGGCACTGTGTTGTGGGCAATGCGCCTGTCTGTCTTAGGGATCTGTTCACCTTAACTTCGGCTTCTTCTGGTCGCCGATCTCTTCGCTCGGCCTCTAGAAGCGACTTTGAGGTTCCACATGCTCATACCGCAACCAGACAAAATAGAGCTTTTGCAATTGTGGGTCCTCGTGTGTGGAACAACCTCCCATCTGACCTGCGCTCTCTCCCGCGCGACCTGTTTGGCTCTTTCTATAAACTTCTCAAGACTTTCCTTTTTGACCGGGCCTGGGTCGGGAGCGCCTCTGAATAGTTATCTTGAAGAGGCGCTATATAAATTGCATTGATTGATTGATATATAAGTTACTCACTCACTCACTCACTCACTCATTTGCTTACTTACTTACTTATCTACCTACCTACCTACCTACCTACCTACCTACCTACCTACCTACCTACCTACCTACCTACCTACTCACTTACTCACATACTTACTTATTTACTTACTTATTTACTCATTTACTTTCATACGTAAGCAAGCAAGCAAGCAAGCAAGCAAGCAAGCAAGCAAGCAAGCAAGCAAGCAAGCAAGCAAGCAAGCAAGCAAGCAAGCAAGCAAGCAAGCAAGCAAGCAAGCAAGCAAGCAAGCAAGCAAGCAAGCAAGCAAGCAAGCAAGCAAGCAAGCAAGCAAGCAAGCAAGCAAGCAAGCAAGCAAGCAAGCAAGCAAGCAAGCAAGCAAGCAAGCAAGCAAGCAAGCAAGCAAGTAAGTAACTTACGACAAATGCTAACGACTGAACGTCAAGTCTTTAACCAGACTTTTTTTTATTGACAACAAAAACAATTTTAAGTAAGTGAAGTACCTAGTGCGCACCAATACTATATCTCGAGATCAATTGAGAGGAAAACTTTTTCGTCTAGCCTACTTTCCGCTTATTATTAAAAAAGCTCGTCACATTTGTGCTTTCGGCCAAGTTGGATTTGAAGTTAAGTTTCAGAACTTTGATAAGTGTCTAATTCCTTAATTGCTACGATTGCCTGTGCTTTGCAGTATGTAGTGTTTTTATTTCAAGAGGAGAGGACAACTCTGGTTGCAGCAGACGAGATGGATAGATGATTATTCGCCGTTTTCAGAAATGGTGCGTATTTTAGCTTTTATATCCCTGCCAGGGTACCTTTTTATCGCCATTAAGGCGGTAATTTGGTTCGATAACCGGCTGCTGAGCATAGTTGGGATGATTAAATGTTTTTTGGCTCCAATGTATTGTAATAAAATGTATGGTAACATTTTATTGCCCTTCATGATGTGCTGGGAATGTCCTCCACGTTTGCCAAGTGCTGTTATTGGTTGTCGGAAGAATGCTCTGTGCAAATCACAGATTTGAGTAAGTAATAAAGTTCATTCACATATAACCTTTGCCGGTTGGCTGACGCCTTCCCTCAGTTTACTTTTTCACGTACTGTTTGTGACCTTGTTGTGATGATTGATCAAGGAGCTCAGTCTTTCGCTGCACGTTAACTCGGTTAGGCAAAGCTGTTATTATCAGCTTCATAAGTGGCATGTTGTTCTGCTTTCCCTCTTCCATGATGCTGCTGTAATCCTTGTTCGTGCCTTTGTCACCAGTTTCAGGGGCGGCAACAAAATTTGTGAGTCCTAATTCCTCTCAGTAGGCTCTGGGACAGTTTGGATGATAATCTAGAAGAAAGTCTTGTGGACGAAAGGAGATAGTTGTGATGCACAGCGAGCAGGAATCAATGCACTGCAAAGTGTCACAGATGTGAATAATGGGGAGAGAGGTCTTTTGTAGTGACTTTCATCAGTCTTATTCTGATCTGCCATGAGATGTTTAGACTCTGTTGCAGTCACCCTGCACTTATCCGGTTAAAACTATTGGTTCTGGTGAATGATTTTATGTTGGTGTTGCACGTGACCTGGAATTGGTGCTTACCAATATGGACTTGAGTTTAATCCACGTGGTCTATTTACAGATTAACATTGATGGTTTGCCATTATTCAGATTCTCAAATTGTTAGTTTTGGTCAAATTTATGTGTAAAGCAATCACCATTGAAGACCCATTTGTTGTTGTCTTATTTTGTAGCAATTCTAAATTCAATGTTTGTTTCTTGATTGACTCTGTGATGAGGTCAGAGGCTTAGCGGGCAATATTGTTGATGTGTGTGCACTGTGCGGGACCAAGATGGATGTTTTTTGTGCTTAATTTCTTTTGGATATAAGTATGAACTCATCGTGGACAGAATTTGCCTGGTGATCAGACCCGTCGAGAGCAAAGTGGGGGCCCGGTACAACTTTTAGAATTAAGTATGAATGAAAGTCTAATTGACAGTATACTGCAATACACAGTACTAGAAAATGTTGCAATATTCCAAGCACTAAACTTACATCAAACATGTTACATCACTCACTTTTCAAATTTTCATCGATTCATCACTATCAGTCAGCCTGCCTCGGCTGAATAATAATGAAAATAAATATTTTTCTATTTTTTTGTAATTCCTTATTTTAAGGAAAAAAGCTAACTGAAAAACATCCTACAAACATCCAAGAGCTGCGGTTGTAAAGACAGTTTTACTTATGAAGTCTGCAAGGGATGAGTTCAGAGATGGGATGTTTTATCTGATTATTGATTCCGTAGTAACTAGACTTAAAAAACATTTTGTTCCAGTGTCAAGTCTTTACAACAAATTTGAATTTTTGTGGAAGTTTCTCCAAGAAGATTATGGCTAAAGGTAATTTGTGAAAACTTTTGTGAAAGTTACTCTGCCGACACCTGCAAAGATTTAATAGATGAGGTTGACTCATTAAAACGACTTTATCAAGAAAATATTGGCTCAAAAATTATTCAACCTTTTCAGTTGTTGAATAAACTGCATGAAATTTCTGCTGCAGAATCTCTTCCCCAATTTAATTGTTGACATGAGGATTTTTTTGGCTTCCAGTGCAAGTGCAGAGAGAACATTGAGTGTATTAAAACGAGTCAAAACTATCAGAGGGCAACAATGTGTCAAAACAGAGTCAATGGATTGGCAACATTGGCCATTGAAGCGGAGTTTGCAAAACTTTAAATTTTGATTCAGTTATTGATTCTTTTTCAAGCAAAAAGACCAGAAAGGCCCGCTTATGAAGTAATTGAGAATATTAAAGTAGAAATCTAATTAATAAAACCAAATGTGATTTGTTAATAAATTTGTTAATAATTACAGAAAAAGTTTACAAATAATCAAAGGGTGGGACCCCTTATTTATTTAGTTTGGGTTAGGGGCCCCTTATTTATTTAGGTCGGGGTGGGGGCCCGGGTCACTTGTCCCCTCCCCTTCTCCCCTCTCAGTGAGCCTGATGGTGATTCTATTACTTCTTGTGCTAAGTTGAAAGTTTCCTTTACAATTTTACTTCTTGTGCATTTTTCTAAAAAAATTTTGTGCTTTTGCACATTATTTGGATGCAGACTGCTATTTCTAAATGGTGGATAATGACAGACACAATATTTCCAACTGGACAGTGTTGTATGAGTCACCTTCTACAGGGAATTATGAAATTCAAATGATGAGCCCTCTTTAGAGTCCTTGGCTACTTTGATTGACCTGAGCAGACGTAACGGCTAGTGATGCACCGAGTTTGAATTTCTTGCGGAGTACTGAGTTTTATGAGTCAAATTTTGCCAAGTCCGAGTGTAGAATATTTTTGAAAAGTTCCTTGATTTTTAATTTTGCAGTTTACACGACTTTTATGAATTTTTTAATTTGGCTTTGGTTCACACTAGGAAGAATTAACTATTAAGTACTAATAGTAGCAGAAGTTGTTTTTTTTGTTAGGTCGATTTGTCAGTTTGTAAATGGAAATAGTTTGTAAATAGAAATAGATGATCGACCTAACTAAAGACACAAAGTAGTTTTTGTGTCTTTAGTTAGGTCAATCGTCATTTTGTAAGTTATAAATCAAAAAAAATTGGAGCGATTAAAACTCAGACCCAATATTTGTCCAAGTTTATGCTGACTGCTCTGAAACTAGAGCAGAGTTCCGAGTAGAGTTTCAGTTCATCCCTGATACGCTCGTAATGGCTTGAGAGATGCCTGAGTGCTATGGCTGTAATGATCCACAAGGGGATGCCAGCAGTTGAGCTTCATTTAGCTGTTGCCTTGCTTTATCTCATTGCAACTAAGCATAGTGTGGTGTTGTGTTGTCTGTCTATCCTGTATCTTACTTGTTGGTTGGAATGAATATACATGATAGAGCTCACCAGTTATCTAAGCATTGTTATATAAAGATGAACTTGCTTAGACTTGTATGCAGAAATGAACTCTTCGGTTTGCATGAGTTAATGCTTTTTAAATCTATGTAATATCATTTATTCATATTTACAACATATGTACGAGCATGAACTTTTTTCTGTTTTATGCTCTACACAAGCTTTTTGGTGACATCAGACATGCATTTGACCGAGACCACTTCGGGTGTCATGAAAGAGCTGTTAACGAATCGTCTGGCCTTGCAGTTTACCTGGATTGGAAGCCGTGACAAGCAGAGTTTCTTGGACTTGAAACTGTTTGTTTTTGTTTGGGGTAAGCATTTTATATGTCAATACGTTTTTAGTCATTTATGAGTAAAAAATTGTTGCCTTGGCTTCTTGCTAAACAAAGAATATGTCTCAATTTGAGGCTCAAGGTGTAGGAAATTGAATTGTAGCCACTCACAGCATTCAAAGTCAGTCCTTTTACCTTGAGCTGTTTTATCACCTTTTTTAACAAGGTCACCAACTTACCTTTGTCTGTTCATTGCTCTCATTCACCTGTCATTTTGTTATTTTCAAATTGTTTTTCTACCTGAGACTATCTCTGTCTCAGTGCCAGTCGCATTCTGAATATTAACGTGATTGCGGCTTAGTGTTTGTGTACCATCAGTTGTTTCTTGTTGTGTATTTGACGCCAGCACTTTACCAGTTAATAATAATAATGATAAATGAGTCACTAAGGCTATGCTCAGGGTACATGCAGCCGTGTTACTTTTTGCATGTTAATGGTTTGTATGATATATAAATGGGTTCCAAATGCCTTCATTCCAAAGTTAGCAACTGCACACATGGTCATACGACAGAACATAGGTGGCACTGTGCAATTGTGAATAAAGAACTTGCTGAAGGTTGTTATATAGTGACTGTGAATAGAGACCGGAATGCTCGATGATTGACATGCTGAATTGTTAACTCTGATGCCTGGCTATTTAAAGGCTCGCTGAGGTACGCATGTGTCTGTACCGCAAGCACTCTGCAATCTAGGTACAATGACATACCTTGCAATTTAAATTCTGAGCAATGCTGGGAGCAAGATAAGTTTGTGAGGACTGATCATTCACTCTCCTGCACGTTGGGGTTAAAACTCGAATTCCATGACTTTGTTACTGGTTGTCAAAGTCTGATCTTCTATATTCATATTATAATGTTATACTTTCCTTTCTTTTCGTCGCTTGCAGTATGTTGACAAAATGCAGGCGCATATGTTTAATTTCAAGGCGTTAGTGGCCATCTCCTTTGGTGAGAAATTGATTGAGGCATCAAAGGTCCTTTGTGCTTGGATGTCATTTTAATGCCTGTGGCTCAACTGGTCTGGGTTGCTAATAATTTTCATCTCCAAAAGATAACCTTGCCATTTCATTCTCCAAATGCCTCGCCTCTTCGGTGCTTGATTTGAGTATTACACACAACCAAGTATTAATCTTCTCTGAGCCAGTGGCGGATCCATAGGGGGGGGGGCGATGGGGGCGATCGCCCCCCCCCCCCTTATATTATTTGGAAAGAAATTTCTTTAGCGATTTTTACTTGGCTTTTGCAGCCCTTTGTAAAGAAAGTATGCAATGTCAACAAAAATGTTCAAATTTTAATGTAGATATACACTGTTGTAAATTATATTTTGAAGTAATTTATAATTTTTGAAATTTGAAATACAGTCATTTGATGAAGACTAGAGTTTTAGATTTAGATTTAAATTTTAGAGTTTTAGCTTTAGAGTTTTAGTGGCAACCTGCGGTTGCCACTAAAACCTAAAAATCGCCCCCCCCCCTTACTATATGGTCTGGATCCGCCGCTGGTTATCTACGTTAAATGGGAAGCGTCTGTATGCCTGTATGCCAATACAAATACAGGAATTCGATCTTGTGGGCTTGTTCAAAACCGTGGTGCCACCTATCGAATCAAGTGAAATGTTTTCAGCTGTGTCTACTGAAAATGTTTCACTTTTGATTCGCGATCAGTATCTCGAAAATGTTTCTTGTACAGCCGAACACATATAAAATTCGGCGAGTTGCGACCGTTTAGGGTCAGGGTTGGTGCCGTTTTTGGACATCTGCAAAGAACTTTCCGCCGTAGAAGTTCTTTTTCCGTGCGTAATTGTTACGCCGCATAAGGAAAGGGTCAGGTTAAGCATCGTGAGGGTCCAGTTAGGCGTCGTTTATGGTCAGGGTTAGTGCCGTCTTTAGACATCTGCAAAGAACTTTCGGCCGCAGAAGTAATTTTTCGGTGCGTTGAGGTCGAAGTTTCGGCCGCGAAGCTAAAACGCTTTGTGATTAACGCTTAATTTTTGCGCCGCATAAATGTATTGTCTACATTAAATGGGAAGCGTCTGAGTGTTACATTGAGTTTTGTTGGTTAATCTGTGATCGATCAATTATATAGCGCCAATCGACATGCTGACAATTCGCAACGCTAACGGCTGGATTCTGAGTCGTTCGGCCTGTATGCCAATACAAGGCTATAACAGGACAACGTTTCCTCAAATGCAGTAATTCGATCTTGTGGGCTTTTTGAAAACCGTGCTGCCACCTATCGAATCAAAGTGAAATATTTCAGTATCTACTGAAATTGGTTCACTTTTGATGCCCCATGATTTTCTCGAAAATGTTATTTCTACGGTCGAACAGATACAACTTTCCGCGAGTCTTGACCTCTACGCACGCGCAACCTTTGGCGCATGCGCACAGTTGAAAACACCGATAAATTTAATGTGCGTTGTGAGAGTCGGAAAGGGTCAGGTTAAGCATCGTGACGGTACAATTAGGCGTTGAGTGGGTCGATTAGTGTCACTGTTGGTGCCGCTTTTAGGCATCTGCAAAGAACTTTCGGCCGCAGAACTAATTTTTCCGTGCGTTGAGAGGCCGAAGTTTCGGCCGCGAAGCTAAAACGCTTTGTAAGTTAGGCGCCGCATAAATGTGTAATCTACGTTAAATGGGAAGCGTCTGGGTGTTACATTGAGTTCTGTTGGTTAATCTGTGATCGATCGCTTATATGGCGCCAATCGACATGCTGACAATTCGCAACGCTCAAGGCTGGATTTTGAGACGTTCGGCCTGTATGCCAATACAAGGCTATAACAGGACAACGTTTCCTCAAATGCAGTAATTCGATCTTGTGGGCTTTTTGAAAACCGTGCTGCCACCTATCGAATCAAAGTGAAATATTTCAGTATCTACTGAAATTGGTTCACTTTTGATGCCCCATCATTTTCTCGAAAATGTTACTTCTACGGCCGAACAGATACAACTTTCCGCGAGTCATGACCTCTACGCACGCGCAACCTTTGACGCATGCGCACAGTTGAAAACACCTAAAAATTTAATGTGCGCTGTGAGAGTGGGAAAGGGTCAGGTTAAGCATCGTGACGGTACAATTAGGCGTTGTGTGGGTCGTTTAGTGTCAGGGTTGGTGCCGATTTTAGGCATCTGCAAAGAACTTTCGGCCTCAGAAGTTATTTTTCCGTGCGTAATTGTTACGCCGCATGAGGAAAGGGTCAGGTTAAGCTTTTGATTCGCGATCAGTATCTCGAAAATGTTTCTTCTACAGCCGAACACATATAAAATTTGGCGAGTTGCGACCGTTTATGGTCAGGGTTAGTGCCGTCTTTAGACATCTGCAAAGAACTTTCGGCCGCGGAAGTGATTTTTCCGTGCGTAATTGTTACGCCGCATTAGGAAAGGGTCAGGTTAAGCATCGTGAGGGTCAAGGTAGGCGTCGTTTATGGTCAGGGTTAGTGCCGTCTTTAGACATCTGCAAAGAACTTTCGGCCGCAGAAGTAATTTTTCCGTGCGTTGAGAGGCCGAAGTTTCGGCCGCGAAGCTAAAACGCGTTTTAATTTTTGAGCCGCATAAATGTTTTGTCTACTGTGGCGGATCCATAGGGGGGGCGATGGGGGCGATCGCGCCCCTTATATTATTTGGAAAGAAATTTCTTTAGCGATTTTTACTTGGCTTTTGCAGCCCTTTATGAAGAAAGTATGCAACGTCAACAAAAATGTTCAAATTTTAATGTAGATATACACTGTTGTAAATTATATTTTGAAATAATTTATAATTTTTGAAATTTGAAATACAGTCATTTGATGAAGACTAGAGTTTTAGATTTAGATTTAAATTTTAGAGTTTTAGCTTTAGAGTTTTAGTGGCAACCTGCGGTTGCCACTAAAACCTAAAAATCGCCCCCCCCCCTTACTAGATTGTCTGGATCCGCCGCTGCTCTGAGCCAGCAAGGACAACATGTTGAATCTGCATTTATCATCTGTGCCATATCCGTAACATATGCCAGTTCAGTTGCTGTCTGCTAAAGCTGCTTCTATGTTAATGCATGTTTTCATCTAGAATATGGCAGTGCCATTTATGCAGGCTGTCAGGTTAATCAACTTCATTCTTTTTTAAATTAGGTTGATTGATGGGATACTGAAGAATGGTCATGTATCTTAATAATTGCAACAAGTCGTAACAGCAATCATAACAGCAACCGTAACAGCAATCGTTACAGCTATCGTAATAGCTATTGTAGCAGCAGGAACAGGAAACGTAACAGTAATCGCTACAGCAATCGTAACAGGAATAACTGCAACCGCAATAGCAATCGTAACCGCAATCGTAGCAGAAACATTAGTTGGATTCCATTCGCTAGGTGGCGCAATATACATGGTGTTTGGCAAAATTTAGTTCAGTTTGATTAGCTAGGTGGCGCAACATATAAGGCAAATGGAGGAGAGGGAGGATGAGCTTATGCCTGCACCCTTCCTTTCCTCCATTTGCCTTCAAACGTAACAGCAATCGTAACGGCAATCGTAACAGCAATAAACACCGTTTATATGGCGCTACATAACGAATCGAAATGAACTAATCCCTCACCCTCCTTTTCCTCCATGCAGAGACACGATTCGGAGCTGTGGCAATTCTAGACCGATCCATTATTCTAAGACCGGAGACGACAGATGGCGGCCAGGTAGGCAAGGGCAAAGTTAACTCAGCCTGTGGACACCCGTGCATTGCACATCCACGTTCCATGGTACTATAGTACTGCAATAATGCTGGATTATTTAAGAAATTTATATATATATGTATATATATATTTGCATTTTGCATAGCGTCTCTAAGCTGCTAAGATAAAGCGCAGCATTACCCGATGCTCTAATAGAAACGTAGTCTATGAATTCGCATCGTAGCGCAGGAAACCAGCGTTGTTTACCACGCATGTGGCTGTTTATGAAAGTTTCTTTAGATTAATTGCACGCGTTTTTATAAAAGTCAAATAACATGGGGATCACCGCTTTCAGGAAGGTGGATGTTGACCGGTTTTCGGACGAGAGCCACCAAGAGGATTAGGCGACTGACTAGATGGCTATCGGACCGTCAGAGGCAGGTGAGTGGCGATAGAAAATCCTCATGCAATGAACTTCTGCAGCAAGAACAGAGGGTCGAGCTCACATGACTTCGCAGCGGAAGACATGATGAGCAAAAGTTGCCTCACTTAAGGTCGTTAGAGTGCAGTCAGTAGAGACGAATTCAGGTGGAGGCCAGCCCGAAGTGTCAGCTCTAACAGATTGAATTTTGGTGGTACAGTGCTTTGCAAAGGCATCAGTGGTGAAGGCGCAGTCCTGAGATTAATGTTCTTCTTCAGTTTCTGCCATTAGCTAAACATGTCTTCCAACTTTTCAATAGCATTCCATTCAAATGTCGGGATACTGCTGTTGACCAAAATTATGCGAATAACTTCACTTACAACGCACTGTGAGCTGTTAAGATGCCTGACCAAGAATTTTGGAGATGAAAGTTAATACATCTCCATTACAAGTGATGAACAGAAGGAGAGATGAGTTACCAGCGTCATCATGCTGGTGGTCTCACGCCCCAAGCCAAGGACCCAAGGGCCAGAAAGTCACTGCTTGTCAGTGATGATATTCCACAGAGTATTTGAGTAGGGCAACTAAGATCACTAATGATTACTGATTGGCTTTTCCAAAATGAGTTTTGCAATGACATTGTTATGGCAGTTTTTAGATCTATTTTCTTAAAAGTCCAGTTCTTATAAGCATTTGACACTCCTGTGTTGAATCTGTTGATATTGCATCTGAACGATTTTACTGATTAATAAATAAACAAAAATACCGTATTGTCAGATAATAATTTCGTTAGGATAATAATTTCATTAACTTCACAGATGTTGAGCCACCTCTAAATATCTAAATGTGTATCCAACATCCTAAAAATAATTACTATGAATTTCTCTCATGACAGCTAACAAAATAGGATGTACCACCAAAGAAATTCAGAAGTTCATTGGTGTCCCTCTAATGCATACATACACAATATACTAAAATAGGTGTTGAAAAGAGATGGGGACAATCAGTTAAAGTGCTTATTGAGTTTAATTATAAGTTGTTTATCAAATCAATTAGGTAATTGATTGGCTAAGTTGGAAATCAATTATAATTAAATTTGGGAAAATATTAGCTATTTCTACAATCAACGTGAATCTAACTGGTAAACCAAAGCAGTTTGTCGTTTAAATATTAAGTGTAGCCGTGTAATGTATTCGAGCACTTATATAGCACCCCTTCTAGATATCTACTCATGACATCTCACTGCTGAGTTCTGCTGTTCAAATAAGTAAACTATTTGTTTTATTTTCTTCAGGACAGAGCATTGCAGTCCGTGATGAAGGTTCTGATGTCGTTCAAGGCCAATGAGATTGAGGCCGGCCTCAAAGGCCTCGACCAGACAAGACAGTACACGCTGATGAAGTATGTCTATCGAGGATTCGAGAGCCCATCATAGGGCAACAGCGAACAGCTTCTCGTTTGGCATAATAAGGTAATTCTTACCATTACTTGTATTATTAATACTAGTAGTAATGTAATGTAATCAAACATTTATGTAGCACCCCATCAAGATATCTACTCAGTGATGCTTTTAATATCACTACTACTATTATTATTATTGTTATCATCATTATTATTATTTCTCTTGTTTTTGTTGTTGTTTTTCTTTTATCATTTCATTGTTATGTATTTATTTACCATATTTGTTCCTGGCTTCATATATGACCACACAGATAACTCGTTGGTTCTGAATTTATGTCAGCGGAGGCCTTGCAGCCGTGCTCAATGTTCTCATACAGCAAGTATTTCAGTGGAGGGAGTATAGATTACATGGTAGCAGGACTTTACCCCATACCATTACCCCCCTGCCATTACACCCCGTAGGATATTTCCCTCTGCCATTATCCTCCTGTCATTATTCTTCTGCCTCTTTTCCACAATTAAACTTTGAACACGAATTTTATTAGATGCATTCTTTTAAATAAGTAGCATTTTATAAGAACAATGTCAACAATTAAACTATGAACATGAATTTATTACATCATTATTAGTCATCATGTCATAAAACGAAATCAGTAACTTGAACAACACAAACTGGTCAAACAAGTTTCTTTTGTTGACTTGTTGTATGAAGCATCAAAGGCTAAATAGGCAAACAAGAAACAGCAAACAAATCAATAACACATACTATTCAGAGGTGAATGGAAGAGGTTAAATACAGAAGAATAATTCTCCTGTGGTTAATGGCAGAGGGGTAATATCCTATGGGGGTAATGGCAGAGGGGGGTAATGTCGTAGACCCAGATTACATGACCTCCACCCCATTGAAGCCGTGTTTGATGGTCACAATTCAAAGTATCCAGTCTTGTATTTCTGGTTTTGGTCTGTTCTTGATATGATATCTACTTTGGGTTGAATTTCATTTGGGCTTGAATTTTATTTTCATTTGGCGCTTAATTTAACTGCTGTGTTATTCAACGATCGATTCAATTTGAGTATGATTTAAGGATTGATTCATTTTGAGTAAGTTAGAAAGTAAGTTATTTGAGTATGCTTTAGGATTGATTGAGTTTGAGAATAGTTAAGCAAGTAATTTGAGTATGGTTTAAAGATGGACTCAATTTGAGAGTAATTAGTAAGTAGGTGATTTCAGTGTGATTTACTGATTAATTCAGTTTGAAAGTAACTTGAGTGTGATTTAAAGATTGATTGAGGTTGATAGTAGTTAGTAAGTAGGTAGTTTGATTCTGATTGAAAGATTGATTTAATTTGATAAGTTAGTAAGTAATTAATTTGAGTGTGAGTTAAAGATTGATTCAGTTTGAACGAGTTAGTAAGTAAGTTAGTTATTTGAGTGTAATTTAATTAATAATTCAGTTTTATTAAGATACTAAGTAAGTAGGTTATTTGTGTGTACTTTAATGATTGATTCGGTTTGTATTAAGTTAGTAAGTAAGTTATTTAAGTGTGATTTAAAATTGATATAGTTTGAGTCAGTTAGTAAGTAAGTAATTTGAGTGTAATTTAAAGATTGATACAATTTGAGTAAGTTAGTAAGTAAGTAATTTGAGCATGATTTCAAAATTGATTCAGTTTGAGAGTAGGTAGTAAGTAAGTGATTTGAGTTACATGATTTAGAGCTTGATTCACTGTGAGTAAGTTAGTGTGATTTAAAGATTGATACAGCTTGAGTCAGTTTGTAAGTAAGTAATTTGAGTGTAATTTAAAGATTGACACAATTTGAGTGAGTTAGTAAGTAAATAATTTGAGAGATATGATTTAGAGATTGATCCAGTTTAATTAAGTTAGTAAGTAAGAAGTGCGTATTTTGAGTTTTCTTGGATTTCATAGAGTATTCTGGAAAAATTGAGAAACTTTAAACTGTTTGATAATCACTTGAAGATAGTTTATTATGACAAAGAGAAGCTATATTTTATATTATAAGCCCAATTGAGGTCAAAAATCATCATATTTACATAATTTTATTTTTATTTTTTTATGGCTTAAAATATCAATATCTCTGTTATTTCTTCATCAAGTGAAGATATTTCTGCAGTCCGCTGTTGCCCATAAGCCCATGAACAAGCTGTGAAAAAATTATTCAGTTTGGAGAAGGTCGACTTTTTTGTCCGAAAAAACCGATGGACTAACAACCATCATCGATTTTTTTGCGCGAAAAAATCGACCTTCTCCAATTTTTTCCAACATGTGTATGGGCCTACAGGCATCACGGATCTGCAGAGATATCTTCAATTGATGAAAGAATTACAGAGATATTACGGTTTTCCTGAGAAATCGAGAAATTTTAAAGTATTTGGGAATCACCTTAAAATAGTTTAGTGTGATAACAGAGCCTATATGAATCCAATTTAGGTTATAAATCATTATACTTTCCCCCAAATTTTTATTTTGGAAAGATAAAAATGTCAATATCTCTCTTATTTTTTCATTATATGAAGATATTTTTGCAGTCTGTTGATGCCCATAGGCCCATACACAAGCTGTAAACAAATTATTCAGTTTATAGAAGGCAACCTTTTTTGTTCAAAAAAAATCGATGAAGTCCATTGGTTTTTTCTAGTGAAAAGGTCGACCTCCTCCAAAGCGAAGAAGTTTTTTACAGCTTGTGTATGGGCTTTTAAGCTTAACAGATCTGCTCAGATATCTTCATTCGATGAAAGAATAACCGAGAGATAGACATTATGGTTTTCTTGAAACCTATAGAAATTTTATAGTGTGCCAGAATTGCTTTAAAATGGTATATTTTGACAATGTCAATGAAACTATATTGAGCACTGAATGTCATTTCTTTTGACAGACTACTACAAAGTCCTACAACTTGGAAACCAATTAGAAGACCCAAACACAGAAGAAGACAGGTAATTTAAGAAGCCAAAGTCATTTATTACTTGGAAGTATTCATTGTATATAATCTCAGGAAACATCTCTTTAGAGAAAAGTAATTGTTTGTTCTTATTAGCATAAATCAGTCCATGTTCATAGTCTTATGAAGAGCTGTTTCTTCATAAATCGATCCATGATGTTATGAAGACTTCTCTCACGAACTTTCACTGCTGTCGGAGCTGGAGCTTCTCTAGACACTGAAAGCAAAGCAAAACATTAATTTAAACTTTATTTTTAATAATGTTGGGCATTAAAATCTTCAACAGGGCAGAAGTACAGTTGGAGTTTTCGCTCCATCTGTGCCCATAGCCAGCTCGGCTATAATGAGCAAATCAGCCAGCTCGGCTATAATGAGCAAACCAGCCAGCTCGGCTATAATGAGCAAACCAGCCAGCTCGGCTATAATGAGCAAACCAGCCAGCTCGGCTATAATGAGCAAACCAGCCAGCTCGGCTATAATGAGCAAACCTGGGAGGTAAGATAGAGCTTATGCTCCATCTGTGCCCCTAGCCAGCTCGGCTATAATGAGCAAACTGGGGGTGGTAAGATAGAGAGATCTATCTTACCACTCCTAAGGACACAGATGGAGTATAAGCTCTTATACTCCATCTGTGTTCTTAGCCAGCTCACTGTGGGTGGTAAGATAGAGCTTTAAAATAGTTTATTATGATAATGAGGCGCTTTGGGTTTTTATAAGAGGAGCTATATAAATTTTCGAAATGAATGAATATATGAACACACTTCAGGTCAAATATCATCATAATATGATGATATATAACCTAAAGTGTGTTCATATATAATAATACCTGCTATCAAACTGAATCACTTCCTAAATCACAATCAACAGTTTGTCCATTTTTGCCAAGCTGGCTGTGGGCACATCTTATGTGCTCTAGCCAGCTTGGCTATACTGAGCAAACTGTTGATTGTGATTTAGGAAGTGATTCAGTTTGATAGCGGGCAGTGTTATTCTTGTTGTAGCTGTTTGCAGTGACCGGTCTTGGAAGTGTCGTCCGAGTCTTGACCGACCGCAAGAGAGTTTGGAACCAGCGTACTCGACAGGCAGGCACCACATTCCCTCCACCGATTCTGTGGACACGACTTTCATCTGAAATCAAAGACAAACTCTTCATTAGACACTCGATGCTGGCAAAATACCCTTACGGAACACTTTGATCTGATGTTGAACATTGAGATTGGAGATGTGACTTATAATTATTACGTTTAACTGTGGCAGGGTTGCTATTGACTTTGCAGTTGTGTGTGTAATGCTGTTACACAGGTATTTTTTTGAAACACAGTGATGCTATGTTATGTGAAACTGAATATATGCAATATGCAGATCAGTATCAAACGTCTTGGTTCTTCTCCACTCACAATTGTACACTGAACTCGACAAACATGCTTACTAAAGCAACCCTCTGGCTTTTGAGCTGCCTTAGCATTCATGTATGTATGCATTTGGTTATTTACATAGCGCCTTTTACGAACCTCACCAAGGCACTGAGCGAATTCACCCGCTTTACTAAGTCAAGTCAGCCATGACCAAGCTTCTTGTTCTGCTCCAGTCTCAGGTCAAAATCTAGGATGTCAAGCAAAGAGCCTTGTCGAGGCTAAGACTGCTGAGTGAATAATCCACCTCTGCATCAAATATATACCTTAAATAGACGGTCAAGCTTTTATGGAAAAATCAAGAAATTTTAAAGTTTTTGTGAATCACTTTAAAATAGTTTACTATGATAAAGAGAAGTTATATGAACCCAATTGAGGTAAAAAATTATCATATTTACATAATGTTATTTTTATTTTTATGGCTTAAAATGTCAATATCTTCATTATTTTTTCATCAAGTGAAGATATTTTTGCAGTCCGCTGTTGCCCATAGGCCCATGAACAAGCTGTGAAAAAATTATTCAGTTTGGAGAAGGTCGACTTTTTTGTCCGAAAAAACCGATGGACTAACCATCATCGATTTTTTTGCGCGAAAAAATCGACCTTCTCCAATTTTTTCCAACATGTGTATGGGCCTACAGGCATCACGGATCTGCAGAGATATCTTCAATTGATGAAAGAATTACAGAGATATTACGGTTTTCCTGAGAAATCGAGAAATTTTAAAGTATTTGGGAATCTCCTTAAAATAGTTTAGTGTGATAAACAGAGCCTATATGAATCCAATTAAGTTCAAAAATCATCATATTTCCATTTTAAATTTTTTTTGAAGGGCTAAGGTGTCAATAGCTTTGTCATTTCTTCAAAAATGAAGATATTTCTGCAGTCCGTTGGTGCCCATAGGACCATAAATAAGCTGTGACAAAAATCATTCGCTTTGGAAGAAGTCGATTTTTTTTTCAAAAGAACACAAGAGTCTTGCGGGTTTTTTTTACTAGCGTACTCAATATCAATCAATTTAAAAATCACACTTACTTACTAACTGTTCTCAAACTGTGTAAATTTTTAAATCACAGTCAAATTATTCACTTACTCAAACTGAGATAAATTATAGAAATTACGGTTTTCTCGAAAAATCTATACATTTTCAAGTGTTTGGGAATCTCTATAAAGTAGTTAATTATGACAAAGAGAAGCTAGGCCTATGGGAACCCAATTCAGGTCAAGTATCATCATATTTTAATCGAATTACTTAAAAATTCCATCATTTTAATATTGATTTTAGAACAAGACATCAGCCCAGTCGGAGAGCGGGAGGAGGGCCAAGATCTCCAGACACAGACCCAGGATCGAGACCCAGACCCTGACCGAGAGCCAGACTAAGACCGAAACCCTGACCAAGACCCCAGCAAGATCAAGACCATGACCATCACTGCCTGATCCAAACCGAAACCAAAACCCATACGGAGGCCTTGTTCCCAGACCTCGAATAAGACCCAGTCCGAGACTGACCAGACTGAGACCCTGACCGCAGCTCATACCTAAATCCAGACCGAGACCCTACCCGAGATCCATACCGAGACTTTCCCACACCAAGATCCTCACCATGGCAAAGACAGTGCCTCAAACCGAGACTCTGAGCAAGACCGAGACCACGACCCGACCCTGAACGACACCCCGACTGAGACCAAGACCTTGACCCACAGCCTGGCCGAGATTCTGAACATGACCAAGACAAAGACCGAGACTAGATCTTACCAAGGCTTAGAGATCCTAGACTCAGACCAAGTGTGCTGCAACCGATTTCAAAATAATTATAATACTATGGGAAAGAGAAGCTATAGGCTCCGGTAAAAAAAATCCTCATAGTTTAATCAAATCACCGCAAAATTACAACATTTTAATCATTATTGTGAAAGCTTCAAATGTCAATATCGCTATTATTATTCTTTCATCGAATGAAGATATCTATGCAAAATTGTGGCCCATACACGAGTTGGTCAAAAGTCACTAGTCTTTTAAAAGCGCTATATAAATTCCTCGACATCTGGCGAATACTTCTTCAAGTACATAGCATGCATATGCAATCAATTTTGTTATAGCGCTATTACATTTCAACGGATGAATGTATCTATGCAGAAACGCGGTACTCACAGTCCCGGATGATGATAGGCTGGAACCACGTGGCACTCGGAAATTTGTTCCTTCTTTCTTCACTCGAGCGCAGGAGAACGGATCACAGTCTTACAATCCATTCACGTCATGCTTCGAGTTCATCTGACATCTTTCACGTCTTTAAGCCTAACAAAATCAACTTAATCTATTAAATACTGTCTGTGCTAGATTCCGGGGCAACTGGCGTTACTCAAAAACATTGAGACGCCACAGGTTGTTGAAACAGCCTATAGATAGCCTTCTATGAATGGCCACCTGCTTGGAATCATTGAAGCGTGTCCATCCATACATCAGCTGCCCAATTATATTACGCAGTTGATCTGCGCGGGAAATTTGACTGGAATCAGATTGTCTGGCATAATGCTCTCCCATGTGGAATGTAGGAGGCCCCTATTTCTGCATGTATGTTTGCATATGTTTGCATGCCTCTACCTGTGTATGTATTTATGTGTGTGATCCCAATTTAATGCAGATAGACCATCATCATATTTTACTCGAATCACTGCAAAATTCTAAAATTTTAATCTTATTATTGAAGGAATTAAATGTCTGTTTTGTCCCTTTTTGCTTTCATCGAAATGATCGAATGAAAACATTTTCTGCAGACACAGACGCCGACTTTTAGTAAAAGGTACTGGGGCAACACCGCAACAGGCCAAGGATAATATTGTGCAACAGCCAACAGTGTCTCTCCATGCTCAATCATTCTTAAATGTAATGTACTGTAAATCCTCGAAAATTTCTTAGCACCCACAAAAGCCACGTCAGGGAGACCAGCTTATTCACCGGCGCTAAAAACAAGCACTGACCAATCAAGAGCATCACTTAAAAAGAAAGGAAGAGAGCAAAATTGTGAAAAGTGAGGAAGATAGCTTATGGAGGAAAGGGAAGATGACGGCAAAAATGGAGGAAGAGAGCAAAATATAGGAAGGGAGAATGCGGGCATATGGAGGAAAAGGAGGGTGAGGAATTGGTTCATTTCGATTCGCTAGGTGTCGCCATATAAACAGTGTTTCGGCCCTTCAGCGTCCAGTAAAATTTTTAAAACCTACCCTTATACGGCAGGCAAATTTTATATCTGCATATCTATGTGTGTATATATATATATGTGTGTGTATATATATATATATATATATATATATATATGTGTGTGTATGTATATATATATGTGTACGTATATATATGTATATATGTATGTTTATATTTATATATGTATATATATATATGTATATATGTATGTATATATATACGTATGAATATGTGTATATATGAATATAGGTATATATTTATGTGTATATGTGTGTACGTATGTATGTATGTATGTATATGTGTATAGATATATATATATATATATATATATATATGCATATACATGTATATATATGTATATACATTCATGTATATACATTCATGTATATGTATGTATGTATGTATGTATATGTATACATATATGTATGTGTATGTAGATATGTATGTAAATATGTATGTATATATGCATATATGTGTATATATATGTATACATGTGTATATATATAAGTATATATATATGTATAAATATATGTGTATATACATGTATGTATATATATGTATGCATATTGTTGTATACTCGCATAGTATAACTTAGCTTCGATGCTAGTAGGAGTCTAGGCAGATAGGTACGGTTAGGTACTTCTGGCTGAAGGAAGGTAAGAAGGTATATAAGAAGGTTAGGACAAGGTGTGGGCGCAGACTGGTCCATTTCTTAGAGAGAGCACCCGTTGTGCATAGGCCAGGTCTGTCGTTTTGAGTTTAACGGTTTGAGTGTCAAGGTCTGGTGTTGTGTTGGGTATTTTGAGACCCCGGTGAAACCTTCACTTTTGTTGTCGAGCTTTCGTGATGTCTGTACTAAAGCCACGAGTATGCTGGTTCGGTTGACCTGTCTTCGCTGTGGAGAAAGTAACCTTCGGTTTTGGATGGTATTACGATTTTCCTTTTGTTATTAACTGTACATACTTGTGCTTAAATATACATTTTAAAATTTAGCATAAAGTTTTATGTTTGATTCGCTAGACTCGGGACCATAGAATAGCTGAATCCAACACAATATATATATATATATATATGTATTTGTATATATGTGTATGTATATGTGTATGTGCCTGAATGTATGTATGTGTGTATGCATGTATGTATGTATTTACGTACGTATGTATGTATTTATGTCTGTATGTATGTATAATCAATTGGATTAGTTCATGTCTATATAATCTTGATTATATTCGGGTTTGCCGTCTAATGGTTAGTTATTAAGGACGAATATAATCGAGTTTGGCGCTCATTTCGATTCGCTAAGTGGCGCCATTTATACGGTGTTTATTTAACGCGTTATAATTAGTTCATCTTGATTCGCTAGATGGCGCCATTTATACGGTGTTTATTTAACGCGTTATAATTAGTTCATCTTGATTCGCTAGATGGCGCCATTTATACGGTGTTTATTTAGCGTGTAAAAATGAGTTCATCTCTATTCGTTAGGCGGCGCCATATAGATACAGCAACCGGTCGAAAGTGAGAGATCTACAATACAATAATAAAATACAACTAGCACTTATATCGCGCCTTAATGAAAAGGAATCTTACTTAAACGTGCGTCACAGAAACAATTAGGCCCTCTCCCTCCATTTCCTCCATTTACTCTCTTCCTCCCTTTCCTCAAAACGTAACAACAATAACAGCAATCGTAACAGCAATCGTAACATCGATAACAGCAACCGTAACAGCAACATTAACAGCAATAACAGCAAACGTAACCGCAATCGTAACAGTAATAACAGCAAACGTAGCAGCAATCGCAACAATAACGACAGCAAAAAACAGCAATCGTAACAGAAATAGTAACAGAAATAACAGCAAATGTAAGAGCAATGGTAACAGCAATAATAGTGACTGTAAAAGCAATCGTAACAGGAACTTAAACTATTAAATACTGTCTGTGTTATCTAGATTTCGAAGACGCAATGGCGTAAATAAAAAAATTGAGACAGCAAACCCAGCATCAATCGTAACAGAAATAACAGCAAGCATAACAG
Organism: Bimastos eiseni; assembly: GCA_959347315.1. NCBI lineage: Eukaryota > Metazoa > Annelida > Clitellata > Crassiclitellata > Lumbricidae > Bimastos > Bimastos eiseni. The sequence goes on along the minus strand of OY365821.1, from coordinate 13,621,830 downwards.
CAACCCTTACAGCAGAAAAGCATCAAACGTAACATCAAACGTAACACAAATCGTATCAGCAATAACAACAAATGTAACAGCAATAACAGCAACAGTAACAGCAATCGTGACAGCAAACGTAACATCAATCGTAGCAGCAACCGTAACAGCAATCGTATCAGTAATAACAGCAATCGTAACAGCAATAAGAAACAAACGTGCAGAAAGCGTAGCAGCAATCGTAACAGCAATAACAGCAAACGTAGCAGCAATTGTAACAGTAATAACAGCAACCGTAACCGCAATCGTAACCGCAATAACAAAAACGTGCAGCAATCGTAACAGCAATCGTAATAGCAATAACACCGTATATTTGGCGCAACCAAGCGAATAGAGATGAACTAATTTTAATACGTTTATTAAACACCATATTTATGTTGCCACCCAGCGAATAGAGATGAACTAAGTTTTCACCCATATCTTCCTCCAAATGCTCTTTCTCCATTTTGCTCTCAGGGCGACGCTGATGCTTTGTTATCACACAGCGTCTTGAAACAGCAACAAACACTGTCGGCACTCTGGCGAACTGGAGGAAAGGGAGGTTGGGAGTGAAAATGAGGAACAGAAGAGTGAGGGTATAATGGAGGAAAGGAAGGTTAAGAGCAAAATGGAGGAAAGCGAACTAATTATAATTATTGTATTAAATATTCGTCGTATACATTGCGCCATCTATCGAATAGACGTGAACTTATCACATCGTGTAAATCGACACCGCATACATATCGCCATCTAGCGAATGGAAGTGAATTAATTATATCGTGTTAAATAGACATTGTATATTACGGTATATAAATTATAGTGCCACCCAAAAAATCGAAATGAGCTAAAATTTAGGAATGGGATGTTGCAACACTTCACTCGCCATTTCCTCCATTAAATCTCTTTCTCCCTTTCCTCCTCTTTGCCCTCACCCTCATTTCCTCCATGTGCTCTCTTCCTCCATTTTGCTCTCATCCTCGCCACTGCTCCCTTTCCTCCATTTTGCCCTCATCATTCCTTCCTTCCTTCCCTTCATTTGCCCTCACATTCACCCTTCCACCACTCGCTCTATTTTGGCGAAGGTTACCTAGTTGGAATTTTGCGGAATAAAAGTCTAATTCCGAAAAATCTTAAAAGTCATTTCAAGTTTGTTTTTGGGCCAATAAGAACCATGGATCTACTCAGATACATTCATTCGATGAAAGAATAAAACCCACCGATCAATCCACCAAACGATCAACATAGCCTACCCACCGATCAACCCACAAACCGAACAACCCACCCACCAATCAACACACCCGCCAATCAACCCACTCACCGATCAACCCACCCTCCCGTCAACCCCCCTTCCGATCAACTCACCCACCGCTCAAACACCCACAAAGCAACCCACACACCGATCAACCCACCCACAGATTCACCCACCGATCAACCCACCAACCAATCAATCCATCCACCGATAAACCCACCCAGAGATGAACCCACCCACTAATCAGCCCACCCACTAATCAGCCCACCCACTAATCAACCCACCCACTGATCCACCCACTAATCAGCCCACCCGCGGATCGATCCACCTACCAACCCACCAACTGAACTCACCCACGGATCCACTCACTCGCCGATCCACCGATAGACCAACCCAACGAATCGTGGTTTTCTTGAAAATCGAGAAATTTTAAAGTGTTTGAGAATCGATTTCAGTTTATTACAGTAAAGAGGAGCTGTATATATGTTTAGGTCAAAATAATCATCATATTTTATTCGAATTACCGCAAATCCTATAAAAAAAATTTATTTTCGAAATCTTGAATCACCATGGATAAAAGTTCCTACGTCTCTATTAGTTTTTCATCGTATAAAGATATCTGTGCAATATTGTGATTCTCACGGGCGGAGACTTCGGCGGGGGGCAGCGGGGAGGGTCCCCCAAAAGTTGAGGTGAGGGGGTTGGAGTAGCCTATATCCCCCCTCCAATTTCAGGCGATTGAACGTGTGTTTGCTGTTGTCTTTTTAATGTCTGAGGCTGGTTCGTGGTGTGCCTGCCTGTCATAGTTTGCGGGTTGTCTCAGGTCAGTGAGTGTCTCATCATCGTGAGGTGCGAGACACCAGGCCCAGAGATAAGAGGCCGACCTGCAAGTCAATTTAAGGTTCAGAGGCCGTGACCTCGCTTGGGTTTCGATGCTGTGTCTGGTACACGTGTGCCTAGCTGTGTGTCGGCTCTCTAGTATCAGTTACACAGCGGTGATGCTTAAGGTATGGTGTACTTAAGCAACCGACGGTGCAATCATATACATGCTGCAAGAGAGGGTATGATAAATTATAATGAATATTGAATATTGAATTGAAGTCTTGAAAAAATATTTTTAGGCCTTCATAATACATGCTTAAATTCACGCAGACCGAACTATCTTTTAAAAATAACTTTCAAAACTGATTATGCCTAATCTGCATGATGAAGGTTGAAATTGTCATAATTATACTTTTAAAGTGGGCTATCCTTCGAACAATGAAATAAGGCGGCCCTTCACGGTCACCGTTGCTTCATCTGCTATCAACTCTTTTCACTTTGTTCCTAAGTGTTTATGTGGTTAAATCCTTATCCATAAGTTTACTATTTTATTGCATCGAGCGTCTTTGAATATTTGAGTGATTTAGTGTAGCGGCAGCGTTGGTTTTTTGTGAAAAATGAAACGAGATTATTATAGTAGTCAACAAACAATCTCATACTAGAGGAGGTAAGCGTTATCTGTAGCATAATTTAAATGTAAAACCATTTGGACTTGTATTCCATGTGCGACGGAATAACCGTGAATATAGCGCGCATACGGTATTGTGGCAGTGACGACTTTAGCCGTAGGCTAGGGCTAACTTACCTACATCTCTCCTGGTTGCATGCCAGGGTCCCTCAAAATCAGACCCACCCATCATGGTTGGCTAAGTTTAGTATTGCCAAGGTTTTTTATCATTATTATTTTAAAGTGTTATGCTCGCCAGTTACGGCGCTGTCTATTGCATGGCTCGTGCATCTCATTGAAGAATATGGGCCTACTTACTTAGTTCTATTTTTAGTATCAATAAAAATATGCTCATCACATTTCAGTTCTCTAGATCTACTCTCAACTGTGCTCCCCCCAAGTATTCATCACCGCTCGTCCTTTTGAATGGATGCCACGCCATCATTATACATTTGCCTTGTCTAAAATGAGATGTGTAACGTAATGGGCGCCATGCGTGGCTGCCGACGGTTAAGCTCGACTCCTGCAGTAAGGTTTTTGTTAAATTAATAATAATAATAATAATAATAATAAATCCTACATATTTCAACCTGTGGCCATCGAGACCTTTGGTCCTCTGAACCCTTCTGCTTCGGATTTCATCAATGAAATTGGCAGCCGTATCTCTTCTATTAGTGGTGACAAGCGCGAGTCAATCTTCCTTTTCCAACGTCTGTTTATCACCATACAGCGGTACAATCTTGTCGCATTTAATGGTACCTTCTCTTCAAGCCCTGATGACGAGGCCTGACCATCCAGACAATTTCGCATAATTTAATCATCTCTAAGTCCCTGGGGAATGAAGTACCTCAGGGCAAAATAATAATAATAATAATAATTACTTAGGGTTCCCGTGCAGGGACTGTACTAAACCAAGATTTAAATCTCTGAAATAATCCAGCATCGATAAGCGAACCGCAGCAATAATAAGGTATTCGTTTATATATAAATAATATAACGCAGAAATGCTTGGGCCTGCATGAGTGACAACAAACAATAGTAGGCCAGTCGCTAAAATAAATTTAAAAAACCAGTAAATGTTTTTGTATAATGATCTGGGGATAAATTTAGAGTCGTCTTTGGTTGGGAGAACATGGTTGTGTGCTCTTAATTGGTGATTGGCGTGGGTACAGAGTGGAGGTAGGAGTTGGTTAAATCATGCTCGGGGTTATGTAAAATGGAAAAGAGGAGACGCACGAGACGCGGCCCATTTTTGCTGCATCCATGATTGGGAATTGAATTTTTTCCCCATCTGTCCCCCGAACCAAATTTTTTCATCTGCCCCCCCCCCCCCAACCCGCGACCAAGTCTCCGCCTGTGGTTATTCTCTAATGCCCATACACCATAGCTTGGAAATGAT
>OY365821.1:13415896-13617475 GCA_959347315.1 Bimastos eiseni | reverse complement strand
CAAAATGGACGAAGAGAACATATGGAGGACAGGGAGGAAGAGAGCGAGACCGGAAAACTGCGGTCTTGGTCTCAAATGCATCGGTCTTGGTTTTGGTCTTGGTCTCGGACCATCGGTCTTGGGTTCGGTCTTGGTCTCGAATGCGTTGGTCTTGGTCAGTTATTCCGTTTTAGCGTCTTAATAAATTGAATTGTTTATAAAAAAGAGTAGGCCTATCATAGTCTTGGTCTCGGACCATCGATCTCGGTCTCAGACCACCCGGTCTCGGTCTTGGACCTCTCGGTCTTGGGTCTCGAGGTTTTGGTCTCGTGACCAACACTTACAGCTACTCTGCCCCCTACTGACCTCTAAGAAACAGTATTCTGACCTCCCACGGACTATCCTTCGGACAATCCCTTGATTTGATGCAACGCTCGTGAATAAACCGGTGCCCTGAGCTTAGCTTTCTAGTGGCGCTTTAGAAGTTTGGAGATTTAGATTATTATAACAGCAACGCCGAAATGAAGATTGGAGGAAGTTGCAGATGAAGTCGAATGTGGCGACGTCAATGAGGCAGATGCGGACTGCAGAAACCCGTTAATTGTACGGAAAGGTAAGCAGAAGCCAGATTGGTGGATATTGAGGAGTGAGCTAGGCAGTGGGGGACGATTTCAAATGAAGAGTCGACTGATCTCCAGCTGTACGGAGTCTATCACATAACTTGTCAGTATTTCTATGGACAATCATTGGGATCCAAGTGGGCCTCATATAGGTCTCATTTGGACGATTTTACATCAACATAGTTAATACACTCCTGTTATTATTTTATTATCTCAATCAAAGAAAATCGCAGAATTGAAGATCGTGTACATCACAGTGAATGAATTTCAGACAAAATCACATCAACATGAAAATAGAACCAAATTTTAAACGATTTGCATCATGCTACCAAACGCACGACATTGTCATTGCTGTAGAAGTCATAAGACATTCAAGAGAGCTGCTGACAGCAAACCTGTCTGTGGAGAGAAATCTTCACAAGACCACTCAAGATCACATAAGACCAAAGCCCAATTCCCAAAACAGAGTACAGAAATATCGTGGAAAGCTCGATTGCAAATGATCAAATTGAAAAATCGACGGTGAAACTAAAGTTGAGACAGCGCCCAAGTGAAACAATTTCAGAACAAACAAAGACTTGCCGAAAACGGAGGTGTTGTGCATCTAATTAAAAATCCTAGGGAGCAGTATGTGCAATAATTGTGCATAGAGGCAATTGGAGGCATTAGGAGTGCAAAGATGAATCTGATAGAACTAGGATGAAAACTGGACACCAAATGTCCCTGAGTAAGATTACGATACATTACTACATTTTTCTCCAATAGTTGTTACAGTACATGTAACAGAAACGTGATCAAGCACAGCAACTATTCCACCATTCTAAGAAACTGGAAGCATTCCAGTGTTCAAAGCCTCTCCATCACGATAATCTGAGTATGCTGGTCTCCATAAGTTCAATGACGTTGTGGAGAGAAATGATTAGAAAGGCATCAGACACAGGTCTACGGGCGATGAGTCCATGTATGGTTGTTGATTGATTGAACATGTGCTCAGTTCACCAAGGCCACGGACGGCGTATATGATTTATGATGACAACATATAGGGCCTATAAACACACGAATATATTTATATATAGTGTATAATGTGTGTGTGCGTTCGTGTGTATATGGGTGTGTGCGTGTGTGTGTGTGTGTGTGCGTGCGTGTGTGTGTGTATGAGTGTGAACACATCAGCGTGGGTTCGGTGGCGCCCACGAAATGTCGGCGGCGCGGCCGGCGTGAAGCTCTAGTAAAAGGGTACGGCATAGCAACAGGACTCAAACAGATTTGGAAAAATCGTGAAAATGGGATATAGTTAACAACAGAACTCAGAATGCTGAGGACCCTTGTATGGCCAGTGGCCATGTGCACAGCAGAAAGTTGGACGTTAAGGAAAGACGAAAAAATAGGAAAAGATGCCTTCGAAATGAAGTGTTTGAGACTTGTCCTAGGGATATCTTCGAAAGACATGAAAACAAATGAATGGGTGTTGGAAATTGCTGGTGTGGAAAGAAAATTCTTAGGTGCTGTAAACGAAGCGAAGATGAAGCATTTTGGACATGTTATGAGGAAAGAAGAAGGATGTATAGAGAAAGAGATAATACAAGGAACAATAGAGGGTGCTAGAGGAAGGGAAAGACCAAAAACAAATTGGCAAGATAATATCAGAAAACGGACAGATCTTTCAACAACACAGACGATGAGGGCTACAAAGCGCAGGCAGAACTGGAGAAGGATTGTGCATGACGCGGCCTACATGTACCTTCGTACCGAAGACGGCTAAAGAACAGAACAGAACAGATAGACCTATACATGTATGTATTTAACCCTTCAACTTTGGATTATATTAGGCTTATTATCCATACATAATCCAAAATGAATGCATATAGGCCCCTGCACTGAAATTAGGAATCACGCATTATTATTCACGAACTGAAAAGAAAAGAGAACATGACTGATTTATTTTTCCCCATTCACTTTAATCTCTCTGCTGCTCGTAGCTCGCACTACCTATGTACATAAGTCTCTAACTCTTTCTATCTCTTTATATTTATATATATACATTAGTTAAATATATATACACGCACACCTTGCCTACGCCACTGTCTACGACTAGATGGCAGGTGCTTATATCAGCTGCGTATATGAAGATGATAACGATAAACCACCTGGACGGTTCTCAATCCATTGTTCAATGGACGTCTATAAGTAAGAAAGTAAACGTATTCTTAATCATACCATGCAGTTGCCGAAACCGTACTCTGGCTTACATAGGCCTACATAGGCCTACATAGGCTTACATAGGCCAAACGATTATGAAGATTCTCATTTAAACTGTTAGACCCTAACATCTTTTCGTTCCTCATTGTCGTGAAAGTTTTCTATCTATAATTTCTAATGGAGTCGACCTGTGGAGTGGCAATTATAGGTATGTAGGAGAATGATTAGGCCTATCGTGTAGGCCTATAATTTCTAATTATTTCTAATTCTATTTCTAACTATATTTCTAATTATAAATTATTATTTACTTTTAGCCTGCAAGTTTCACAGCATTCACTTTCACTACTTGCAAATTTGCCTTACAATGCGACGTATTTTGTAAATTAGCAGGTCTACTAGACTTTTATTCGTTTTTAATTGGCCGACAATAACCTTATTTTAAAATATGAAACCTCAGGAAATCCTATGAAACCAATGGAAAGCATATTTGAAACCCAAGGAAAGCTAACGCATATGAAACCGACGGAAAGTTTGCGTCCTTTTTGCACTACGCTGTAGGTTCTAGCTAATTTAATTTCCGTTAAGTAGCAACTTCACATCTTCAGACTACACATTGCTAGCCGTGAACTGTGAGTTGATAATCGTATCGTAATCGTATCGTGATCATAATCTCAACATTGCTACAACGCCCACAAAAGCGCATGTGTTGTAGGTGATTGAAATGACAGATCTATAGCGTGTAAGTCTACATTCTCAGCCATATAGGCCTAGCCTATGTCTGTGAGAACATGGTAGGCCTAGGCCTAATATAGATTCTGGACTAACTTATGTTAGAATAAGGCTATAAGCTGATTTTATTTGGTTTTAATTAGTACTGTACCATATTGTTATAGCGTTGTCGCCTGCAGTTTGACATATCAGATTAAGTAAATTTCGAGAGCTTGGATGGTTTAAAACCTTCGATACCATAAACTACATAATACGCACTTGAATACGTTGGCATCAGTGACGTACAAGAAATATCTAGATAGGTCCGTATATAAGTTTTCTTATAGGAAGACTTAGTCTAACGTCAAACACCGTATAGGCGATGTATGGCATCCTCAAACCAATGCTCTTGAAACTGAAGACTTAGTATTCTAGCGAATAGTTGGCTCTATATGGATAAAAACTAGTCTGCTAAAATGTCATGGGTTGGTTCTCACCTGGATTTACAATAGGTCATGGTCCTCAGGTCTTGTTGATGTTCTTTCAACTTTTTTGTGTAACATGGTCAAGCGTTCTATACTCTGTCAGAGATCTTGTATACGCGTACTCGATCTGGACCAAGAACTCACCTTCGCATGGCACATTCACTTGCTCCGCCAAAAATTGCTATTATCAGCTGCGCCGGCTCATGAGGACGGTATCCCGCTCCTTGTTCTCTGATGCTTCTGCAGCGCTTAATTGCGCACTCCTTCGTGGTCTCCCACCTTGACTACTGTAGGGCTCTCTATGACGGACTCGCTGCATGTCGGATCGGGTGCTTAGTGCTTGTTTTGCGCACGGCGGCACGCCTTATAGGCCGAATTCCAAAATTCGGCCATGTATATGCTGGACGTCCTTCATTGGCTCCCATTCTCTCAGCAGATCTCATACCGGGTCTCTTCATTAGTATGGCATTGCATTGAGGGATCAGCTCCCAGATACATGCGGGAGCTACATGTACACTGTTAATAAAAAGGGTGGAAGATTCCACTAAAATTGGTGGTCCACAAACTACACCGTAGGGTGGAGATATTTCCACCCTAATACAAGGGTGGTCCAGTTCCATCTTTGACTTGAGGTGGAAAGTTCCATCATAACTTGGAACTTTCCACCCTATCTGAAAGGTGGAATCTGCCACTGATTCAGGGTATTTTCCGCCTTATCAGAAATTTGGAATCTGCCACTAACTTAGGGTACGTTCGACCCTATCTGAAAGGTGGAAAATGCCACTATATCAGGGTACTTTCCACCCTATCTGATAGGTGGCAAATGCCACTATCTCAGGGTACTTTCCACTCTATCTGAAAGGTGGAATATGCCACTAACTCAGGGTACTTCCACCCTATCTGAAAGGTGGAAAATGCTACTAACGCCGGGAACTCGCCATCTTATTTAAAATGTGGAATCAGCCACCAACGCAGAGTACTCTCCACCTAATCTAAATGGTGGAATCTGCCATCTACTCGTGGGAAAGCTCCACTTTTCTCGATGATGGCTTGTGCTAATCATTCATGAGAAATTTACTCTTTGCGTCAATGGTGAATTTCCACCATAGAAAAATTCCATTTCAGTTCAATGGTTGTAAATGTCAAAAGCAGCTCATCGATCCTCGTTTCTGTAGTGACAACACCATATATTTCACCGTTATGCATTCGCTGCTTGCTAAAAAATGCATGGGAGATTATATCCACACAACTTAACGACAGATAACTATCTTAAAAGATCACCACCGGCTTCCTATTAAAGTACTAAATCGATCAAATTCCTTTATTAAAAATCAACTCGACAATATCACAGCTTATAACAACAGTCACACCATATTAACGTCACTGAATTTGATATGAAAAGCTAAATATAAGAATTAGACTACATACATGAGGTGAAAGCAAAATATATTCTAATCATGAAAATGCTGAAAATATTACATTATTTGAAAGAACATGCAGCAAACATTACATGATACAATCAAAAGACTTAAAACGTATTCAAGATTATAGCTTCACACTTGATACAATATGAGGCTAAATTATTTCAGCAGACTAGGGTAGAAAATGTTACAATTACTGGGAACACTCAACCCTACTTTACGGATAGAACGTTCAAAATGTGAGTTAAACAGTCGTTTGAATGTCAAATCTTTAAATACAGCATACTTAGCTGAATTTAAAAAGATGTAAATATTCAATGATTTCAATCTGGTTTAGCTTGATGGATATGTCGATTTTATAGCAACGGTGATTATTAAATTCCCATTCCCATGAATGTTATAACCGTTGCCGTTGCAGTAATAACCACACTTTAATTTCCATCCCTATGGCAACACAAGAGGTTTCGCTAAAATTCCCACTGTATTACAACATCTTCTTCCTCCCTCCCCCCCATTATTGTTTTTAACCGCTATCCCCATTATCGTATCAATCTCTAATCACAACCCATCTTTTCATTCTGGCGTGCTTTTAATTATTCTAATAAATCGTGATGCTAAAAATTATGGCTCAATTATATACATTAATGATTCGAGTAACAATTAAAACGGAATAATTTTTGAATATAGTTTTTACTAAGAACAGTAGACCCATAAAAAACTAAATTGACATCAGTATGAACGAGCATGCACTATCTAGGCAGAGATTTAATCACAACAGTCACTATATAACAGTTTTAAGCCTCTTTGGACAACACAATGCATTGCAATGCAATGTAGGCCCTAATGACTGAAAGTTCTTTCAAAATGTTCTTTCGAAACTTCATTGCCAACAATGAATGTATAATAGACAGTAAAGCCATCAACATTCTCCTGGTTTTCCTGCAAAAAAGATACAAAGAGTTACAATTCTAACGCTATTTTGCAAACATAATGTTTCAATTAATGTCATGAGACAGCGAAGTGTTTTTCAGGTCATTATTTCTGCCTAAATGTCTCTAAATATAGGCCTACCACTATGACATTAGTGGTAGTATTCAACAAGAACTTTAAATAAACTTGTGCACGTGTAAGCTGTCTGTAGTTGCAACAATCTAAGCTGTGTAATCTGTGTAAAAGGACAGTCCTAAATTCAAGAGAAATTACTTTGAAAGGATCAATGACTACACAAAAGCCGATTAATTTAAAAGCCTGCTTGCATGTTACTCCATGTAGCATAGCTTATGGCAGTCATGTATTGCACATTTGACATCTTTGAATTCCAATGTATTCCATTAAAAACATATATGCAAGCGGCGCAAAAAGTAATTTTTTAAACTGACATTATCTGATTTTATTACAATTGAAGCGAAACCAATTTCAGAAAAGGAGATGTGGAAGGACTAAATTCTCTCACATGTCATTGAACATAATATTATGAAGACAAAAAATATTAGTGACTTGAGAATTATAGGCCTACATCTCAACGGAGGAAGAAGGTTAATAAGCTGAGTAACAGGTGTATTAATATGTAAGAAAAACCATAACAATGCCAACATAGAGGTAGAGCTGTACAATTCGATTAAAAACATCTAGATTTCTTCGGTTTTTAGACCTAAAAACCTCAAATACAATGCAAATTAACGATCAAGGTCATTTCTATGATATCTCGATATGAATTGCTGCAACGATCCCAGCCTTTGAATCCAATATATCAGGCTTCTACAATGCTTCTATTCAACAACGCACACAATTCAAAACCATTTCCCTTATACGCCTACTTGGGCTGGCCTCGACCTACCTGAGGCTTTTCTGCACTCTGGTGTCCTCCTTATCTGCAAGGGCCTCTCTACGATGTTGCGTTCGTGGTTTCCTGGTTGTTCCTCGCATCCACTCTACCACGGTCCAATCCATGCATGAGCTATGCCTGTGTTGGCCCTTCAGATTGGAACTGTCTTCCACACTCCACAGTCCTTGTGCTTGGAATTACTAGTCCTCTCACCTTGTCAGTTCCGGAGGTAACTTAGGACTTTCCTGTTCCCGTTCGCAAGCACAGACGCCCGTTGAGAGCGCTGATGACTCAAGCGGCGCTATAGAAATGTTTGATTACATCACTTTAATTACATCTAAAGCACTGAACAAAGTCAGAAATTTAAAAAAATTTATGAACAGAAACCACGGGTTTCATCAAGTCAAGCATTATTATTATTATTATTATTATTAATATGTCACATATAGTATTATTCATCATTGACATTGCCAATGGATCTGTCATCAGGCTATCTGGGTCGCCGCTTGTCAGTGAGTTGTAATCTTGACATAATCAGTTCATATTAATTATTACTATTAATATTATTATTATTATTATTATTATTATTATTATTATTATTATTATTATTATTATTATTATTATAGCTGCACGAAAGGGGCTCTGAAGGCAACTGCATTGAAGCGTTGGATGCAGACTGATAATCGTTGGGATAAGTAGCTGGTTTCTCTAGGATCTCTGGTGACCTGTGTCAGAAGGCGACCCAAGTCTTTGTTATTATTATTACTATTATTATTATTATTATTATTATTATTATTATTATCATCATCATCATCATTATCATCATCATCATTATCATTATTATCATTATTATTATTATTATAAATATGATGTGAATTATTATTATCATTATTATGATCATTATTATTATTAGTAGTAGGTGGAGTAGTAGTAGTAGTAGTAGTAGTAGTAGTAGTAGTAGTAGTAGTAGTAGTAGTAGTAGTAGTAGTAGTAGTAGTAGTATTATCATCATCGTCATTGTCATCGTCATCGTCGTCATCATCATCATCATCATCACCATCATCATCATCATCATCATCACCCCTACCACCACCATCACTGCCATCATCACTGTCATCATCATCATCAGACATGTGGAGCCCAGTCACCAATAACCACGACGAGAGGAGGCCTACGCTTCAAGCACATATCGATAACCACGACAAGAGATGTCTTTACTACAGCTACTCACGATTTCTACTGCCTATCGATTTTTTTACTTGAATAAGCGCCTGCATGCGAGTAGCCTACGCTGGTTGCTGTCACTTCGCTTGTTCGAGAGCTGTAGTGAAGACATCTCTTGTCGTGGTTATCGATATGTGCTTGAAGCGTAGGCCTCCTCTCGTCGTGGTTATAAACTTTGTCTATTAATAGCACTATGAAACTCTCGGAATTTCATTCGGTTTTTTGTGGGTTTGCGATGCATTTGAAATGCTTTTAGCCTCAAAAGCATTTCGAACATTGCATTATAGCACATTTCTTCATCGGCTACATCGATAGTTCTAAGGTAAGCTGTAGACCTCGAAAGAAATACTCTATAGATATTAAAAACTATGAGCGTTACTATTAGGCCTACATATAATTTTAAAGAGCATATGATAAAAATTAATATTATCATAAGTCATGATTGACAATAGGCCTACACAGAGTTACCGCTTGAAATTCATACATAGGACATGAATATAAAACGCATGTTTCTCATATAGCAATTTTCATTCAGATTATGCACTCAATTTAGATAAAAGATAGGAGCAGGATATCATTGCAAAAATATTTATAGATTTTAGTAGATATTACAGCCCATAGCAGACGCGTTATTGCTATTGCTTTGTTTCCGAGCTATTCACAGGGTCGAGGAAGCTGGAATACTCAGCAAGTAGACATAGTGGAGGACTAATTGTTCGCTAACAATAATAATTATAATAATAATTTATCATATCATTCATATGTCTGAAATGGCAAAGTATAGTGGTTTCTGAATCCTACCAAACAGCTATTTGAACAGAAGCTATTTACTGAGACTGTTGGATTAAAGGCGGTCGTTTCTATGACAACTGCTCTTCCAGAATTTTTGTTATTGCAATTGAGAATTCATGGAGCTTGTGTGACAGATCTTTAGCAGAGACTCGGATTTTAAGAAAGAGTAGGCTGCACAGTACAGTCGATGCATAATTGGAAGAATTAAAGCATTAAAGCGAGAGCGGTGCGATAAGTGAGTCGGAGCCCAACACCTAAAAAAAATCTTGTAAAAGGGCAGTTGGAAATTAATAATACGCTTGTACATGTAAGGCGGTGAAACTGAGATTACTCGCAGCCAGGGTTGATTGGAACAAGCTGAGGTCATGAGAAGGTAAGAAAGTGTGAGTATTATGAAGATCTTTCTTATACGAAAATTTATGTAAGAACCTATCGGCAGAGGATGAGTTCGAGAGTAAAATAGCACATTGCACTTCAAAACAGCACAAACATGATTAAATGTCGCTTGATTTATTGTGAGCGTGACTGACTCCAGTGATCAGGTCTCGCGTAATTAAATGTCACGAGCAGAGTTTCAGTTTTTGAAAAAGTAAACACTCTTGGCCTTTTTATAAACGTCCAAAGGATTTTCTTCGTACGCGGTTCGGCAAACTTGTTATTTCGCTTGATGAGAGAAGAGTCCGTGAAATAGCACGAAAAGAATAGGGCTTACGTTTGTCGTTGTAACCAGTTTGAACAAGATAAGCCTACTATCATCTGAGCATAGTGCCTCTAAGGGTCTGCGTGCCCTAATTGCTTCACATCGCTAGATTCGAAACAATTGACATGACAAACTGACAGTGTGGTGTTGGCTTTTGAATTAAATGGCTGCACATCGATGTTTCGATATGGACAGCATGGATCAAACAAGTGGTAACGAGACTCCAGACAGCGGAATATATTCGCCAGACAACGGAAGCAGCAGACGTTCTTCGATGTCGTCGTCGATGGACCAGTCGAATGGCATGCACAGTCGAAGGACATCAACCGACAGCGGAATTGGAGGAATCATGGCATCGAATCCATCGAGAGATGGAAAGCACAATGGTTTAAGCACAAGTCTATTCACACAGGTTCAATATTCACATGGAGCTTTTTACTGAAAATTTTCATTACATTGAAGTAATTAAAATGTAGGCCTACTGTAGCCTACATGTGGCCCGCATCAGTGTTATTTAAGTTTCAATTTGCTTTTTAGTTTCAGTTCTGGTTTCAGTTTTGTTTTAACTTTCCAGTTTAGTCTCAGTTTTATAATTTTGTAGTTTTAGTTTCAGTTTTCAAACTTTTCAATTTTGATTTAGTTTTGTACACATTCCACAAATGTAGGGAATCAAATTCTATCAAAAATATTTGCGCTTATCCGCTAGTAATCAATTCTGCATCCAATGCAAGCGCGATATATCTGTAATAATGCTGTGAAATTCCTAATTGTTTTCAAGTCTGGATTTGCGCAATTTTGCGAAATTTTTGCTCAATCCGTAGTAGTACTTTTGATCTCGAAATAACCGATATCGCTGGACGCAAAATAGGAATTAGCTAGCTGAACTGTCATGTGATTGAATTCAGCTTAAACAGTAGTAACTTTCATTTTTGTTGGCTGAGTAGGCCTATGGTTTCTGAATATTCATTGTTGTCTCACAAGGCAGTCAACATTTTATTACCATTTGTGACAATGTAATTATTTGTGTGATACACATTTTCAACACTTGATCCAGCTATCTGTACTTGGTCTTCATATTTGAAGACCAAGTACAGATCCAGACTCGTTGTTGAAAGTGAATTGCGAGTTTGCTCATCCAAAATACTAGGTCTACAAAGTATTCATAGTTTGTGCAATGCAAAACAAGCACATCCCTCCCACTGACATTACTGGTTTTGGTTAAACCAATATTTGTTATTCTTACAAAATGACTGTGTACCCGCGTAAAATTCTCTGGAACTCAGCCTGTAGTTATCAGCCCTCAGTTGCAGCAGCATGTAGTCGCCCACGATGTCTATAATATTTGATCATCTGGTCATTGATGCTACTATTGGCCAATGGCGCACGCATCTTGAAGCTTGTGTTGAGGTCTAAGACGACACTTTGAACACACCTTGTAGTCTAGTATTATCTCAAATACAAGAATAAATTTTAACTAAATTTATGGCGGTTTTCGATAACATTTTTAAAAACTTGAAAATTCTGTCAATGAATTTTAGGCCGTCCTTAATACTTAAATTTTGATACAAATGACATCATTATGACGTTACTATTGGATGACAAGAACTATCTTATTGTATGCAGTATTAGATATATGTGTCAGGATCAAAACGGTTGTGGCATGTTCAAAATCTACAAAAATTTAATATTTATTTTCATAGTATCATTAGGGGTTTCATTATCTCCGGACGCAGTGTGTATATTGAAACCATATGCCACTTTTAGGACATGAAGGATAAAATTACACTTGAGCTGGAACCGATCTATTCATCTATATGTTTTATAAGAAAACGACGCCTGACTAACAGCCTCACATTATAGATGTCAATTTGTCAAATTTGTCATGAGCATTAGGCCTATCAGTGGGACTCGAGGGCGCCTCATTCATGCTTAACAAACTGTTTGTATGGAAGATATTTTGGGGGTGCCAAAATAAAATGTTATTAACTTAGTTGGAATAAATTAGTTTGCATCAAAAAATGATAGTTATGATCATCATTTTACCGCCTCTTCTGAATTGGCGACGGCAGACACATGTACTCCTCTGCCCCCAGCTACACCTCTGATTGACCTCCTGCGTAAAGGAGGCAACTCTGTTCACAGAAACGGCTTTCCCACAGGAATTTTAGTTTCAGTAACGAGCTGATGGATATCTACATAGAAATAGCCCTGTGTCCTAACTTGGCTCACAATCTTTTCCCACATCGTCGCGTGAGAATTATCTTGGCGTAGGCTTATCTCCAAAATCGAAAATTCCGAGAAAAACGAGTTTGAAGATTTTGGCGGGAAAGCGTCGCGTGAGAATTAGATTGACGTAGGCCTATATCCAAAATAGACACTGCTATACCGTGCAAACTCAATGCAACTCTGGTGGTACGATAAACGTGTATGGAGATACGACAGTTAGTTTTTGGTGAATTTCCTTAAAACGACATGTCGTATCTCTTAGTTATTTAAACCGAAGAAAGAAAACATATTGCCCGCTACATAGGCCTATCAGCTATAAAAGCATTTTCGAAAAAAAGTCGAGATACGACAAGATAATTCTCACACGACGACATATCAACCAATTTTAGGCCTATTTTTCGTTTGACTAGCAACTTTGTAGGCCTAAATATCGGATTTCATTAAATAGTGCTTGATCTACAATCAATAATAAAAATAATCCCTGAATGAAACGTGAAGCTTTCATGCATTAAATTAGATTGTAGGGGCCTACTGTGTGAGGCGCTTGCATAAGTCCGTAAATAGAATAGAATAGAAACTTCTAACGATGGGTAAGAAATGCTTTGCGTGCTGTTCTTTTCCAGAAGGTGGCTTCGGCTCTGGTAGACATCAATGCAAAGACCGAGGAAGGTATGCCGGAGATAACCGAAGGACAAGTATCGAACAATTTGACGGTTCGAAAGCTTGTCTACATTAATAGCATTTGCAATGCAGAATTTCAAAGGTACGCCTAAACTGCCAAAGACAAATAGGCCTTATACACATTAATACACAAATAAATATAATTAATGTGATTTGGTTGCTACATGACAAATAAGTATAGGCCTGGGCTAACTCGTTAACTGAGGAGAAAGTCTTCCTCTGGTTAAATCACGGTATTTTACAAAATAAGCTAGGTGCAAGTTCAAAATAAATTGGGCTAAGCTATAGTTTAATTATCGGATGTTCACTGGATCTGAATGAGTCACGCCAATAAGCATGCTATATCTATGAAAGTCATGCAATGATTAAAAAAACAGCTAGGCCTAACGTATGCCTCACTAAATTGGCCACTTTCCAAACAATCAACAGTCCCACTTTGCTCCATGCTTGGGCCTGCTTCTTTCTGATTTTGACTGAGGTTTTCTTGCATCGACAGATTGGTTCGAGAAGAAACATCTCGAGATCTGAAAACACAACCTCAGGTGATATACTGCTGCATCACTTATTTCGCATGAAAAACAAGTAGCAAGTTATACATTACATGCGTTGATTTTGATAAATCCGAGAAAATCACTTTTATTGTACTAAACAATTCCTACTTTGATTATGAATTTTACCTATTGTGAAAATGAGATAAGGATGGTTTCTTCACGTATCCCGGCAAGCGGGTTAATATTAAGACGCCTCGATTGTTCGTAACGGAAGATTGGGAATTTGACAAAGACGGCCTCACATTGAGTACGAGTCTGTCGGAAGATTTGGTACTCAGTGGGTCAAGTGCCAAAGTCCAGGTCATGTTTTAGGTTTTAATGTTGTAAGGCTATTTTTATCAGCGGCGTATACCCATGCAGCTGCGCAAGGTGCGAATAAACATTATCTGTAACATTCTGCTGTAGGCCTACCATTTCTATAGATTCATTGTTGCAAATTTGCTGCTCTTATAACACAAATTAATTGGTAGGATCGTGATCCGTTTACAAATCTTTATTGATGCTTAGTTTAGTAATTTAGCATAGCAGTTAGGCCTAATTGTTCCTTTGCTTCTTAAGTGGCCTATAGGCCTGTGCAATCTGCTTCACTTCTTAAAGCATTGTTATTGCGTTGTACTTGAGCCTTTTATGATCTAGGTAGGCCTTAAGATGCGAATCTGTTAAAATAAGAAAATGGGAAAGTTGATTCCGTGATTGTCCAAATTAACCGCGGTCCCTTTGCAAATTACTGGTAGTTTACTTACATGCACTGCGCGTCTCTTTGGTAGAATCCGGTTTCCTTCGATAAGAGCGGTCATATACATGTAATTAAGGACGCTGTCAAATTATACCGCTTTAAGTGGTTATCCATCGATAAGGGCGCTCACACAAAGCATAAGGAAGGATGTATATATATATATATATATATATATATATATATATATATATATATATATATATATATATATATATATATATATATATATATATTGCTGCAGCTAAACAAAAGCTTTAATTGTCCTGCAGACTGCACTCACTGCAGCCAGTTAATCAGGCCTACGTCTCCGTGATATCAGTGAATGATTTTGCGATCTGCTTTATGATGGATGTCTTACGTTTCTCTTTACCAACTCAAGTGCTTTCAGTCAAAGAATTTACAATTGTCGATCGGTTGATTTAGTTAGACAATTTCTCCTCTTCCGATCACCTCGCACTAATAAAATTTGTCTCGAATGCAGACTTTGATGACAAAAAAGAGATTGCTCTGAAACTCACGTGAGTCTAGTTTATAACTATGAAATTTACAGCAACTAATCAGTTCGAATCAGAGGTGTAACAAAGTTTTGAAAAGTGGCGGGGCATAATTTATAAAATATTGCGTGCTCCCCCCCACTTTTTGAATTTTGCCCCCCCCCCCATTTGAAAAATGGGGGGGGGGGCACAAATTATCTTAACAAAGCCATTTAAAAAAGCCATTGGAGAAACATAAAAAAGAACCGATTTGGGGCACATAGGGGCACTAAGTCCTAAAACTGGGGGGCAAAGCCCCCCTGCCCCTCCACTTGTTACACCTCTGGTTTGAATCTTAAATTGTGGCCACCCGTCATCTACACCGCCTCTGTTCAAATAATTTGTGTGTCATGTGTGAGTGCAACAGATCTGCTCCAGCCATTGGCCTAATAAACGCCCTATTAGGCCTATATTAAGCACTGTAACTCCAAACGAGTCAGTTCTCTAGACATCAGCTATATCCACGGTATTAGACAGAAATAAAGTCTTTAGAGAAAATACATTTGATTGCATCAGACACAATGGGCATCATTGTTTGGAAATCGTATAAGACATGTGAATGACTGATGACCGTGGTTACTCATCCGTTACTGGAAAACACTGCCAGGACTTGTGTAGTGCGAATCCCAAGCGTAGATAAAGGAAGAGGGCGACGTTATTGATCTTTGTTATCACACAGTGTCGTCAAACTGCAACTACTACTACTACTACTATCAGCCTATTAGGTTGATGTACATGTACGATGTGCAACGTAAATTGTCGTTTTGATTTCAGATTATAATCGAAAGTCTACTACTCAGAGTTCGTATGATTTATCGAAACTCTATTCATGTAACGATTATGCAATGCAATATTATACATATAGTCACAGAAGTTAGCTATGATTATGCTAATTAATGCATATATTATCATGTAGTATATAATGCAATGCAATTATAGTCTCGTGATGTAAATATAGTGCTGCAGATTCAGATTTGCATATTTCTATTGGCTATTTCATATTATATAATGTAGCCTAGAATAATTATTTCATAATGTAATTATATTACAAGGTTGTATAAGTAGGCCTATGTTATAGGCTTAACATAGGTAAAATGTAATTTTACCTTATTAGGCTACGTTATTTTAATTACATTACATTATACTGCAATTCATTACTTTTCATTATAATAATGTAATGATATGATATAATAGATATAATCTACTCTACTCTAACCTTAGATGATCTAAGTAAGTAAGTAAGTAAGTAAGTAAGCACATTCTTCATTGGACAACTAGCAGACGTCTTATAGCTTGCAAAAGGTAAAAATAAAAGCATAAATTTAAAGAAAGTCGTGTAACATTCAGATAATAAAGGTTTTCTTGGCAAAGACATCGATCTACGTGTAGGTCGGATGAGGTCACACAATGTCCTGGATCGCATATGTTGTTTGGGTTGACCTACTGACATTACGGGAGGGAGAAGGTCGTGAAGGATCTGGAGCGCAGTCGTGATAATGCATTGTCAGTGATCGATTTAAGTGAAACTGAAGTCACAAAATTTTAGTATAATCCGTTGGATTAGCCTGATTTCAATCAATAATGTGATCATAATAGTTGATAAAAGTGAACAAATTAAATAGGTAATACCAAAATTGGTGATTGATTGGTAATAAATAATATTCCGTTTCGCAACATTAGGGCCTAGGCCTACTATTAACCTGTTTGAGTATAGGCCTAAGAAGAAAATAAGATAGACCTAATCAAGTATTTAATCGGCGTCTAGGCCTACACTATACGAGGCGCATCGGTTCAATCAGAATTGACAAAGTCATTCGACAACAGTACTGTAATCTGGGTTCTGTATACCTTATTACTTCAAGAAGTAGATGAGTAAGTTGTTACCTCTTGATAAGGATATAAGATAGATGCTCGGATATGAATTAGATGTTTGGGGAAGACTAATTCTACATGGAGAGACGGTACGGGTGTAATGAAGTTTATTCTAAGACAAGCATGAATATATAATTTAGCATCTAAACAGAATACAATTATGCGAAGTACTAAGTCTAATGCAAAAGGTTAACATTACAGTACTCAACTTTATAATACTCACGGATGATATCATTGTCAGAGAATGATGTGAATACAAGAAGCGGAACCTTGATAAGAGTTGCTGTAGTAGAAAGAGTTGATGTCTAGATTTGATTAACTAGATATAAGATCTAGTTGCGCGGTCAGAGTGATATAGGGCCTACGAGTCAGAGCTTGCATCTTCTCGTCCAAGTGTCTTCCGGCCCTTTGCTAGACGACATCCACCAGCTCCCTACGAGCCTCGTCCGGCTCCTAGCATCGACTCTTTCGGTTTCTAGAATCTTCTGACCAACTCTCTAACTTGGAACTTCGAATCCACTGCGGGTTATGGCTTATATAGCCCTACTAACTGACTGTCCAATAGGATGATACTAGGTAAGAGGCTTAGTGACTGATAGATACGTCTGATCATTGACCGACGTTCCTAGCAATTAGAGTTATGCTATTAGACTTATGCTAATGATGTAGAGTTGAACTGACAGTTATAATGTATGAAGCTAATGATATAGAATCTGAATAGCGCCTGCTACAAATGACATAGTAACTGTAGTGATAATACATGAAATGGATAACTTTACGGTTACAGTACTGCTGAGATGTTTAAGTAATTGACTTGAAGGTAAAGCCATGAATCTGTGCGGTTTTGCAGGTATACAAGTTTTCGCGACTGGGCCAAACAGCAAGACTCTTCCGTTCAACATAAAAATGGTGGGTGGAGCAGTTTTAAGAATCAAGTAGGCCTAGCTATCGCAATTCAATTGACTGCACCGTTCGTATAAAATTCGCACAGAATTGCATTAGGCATTTGAAAAGTAACAGTCAGTATATGTTGTATGGGTTCAATGGATTGACCTATTCTAATATTGAGATCATAATAACGGTACATGAGAATATCAGTACTGTGATATTTGTTAGCCAGACAATGAGAGACTGCCAGAAAACCGTATTATTTGTCATCTATAGATAGACTGTAGCTGGTTACATTGTAACCTCTACAGAGACAATTTCAAAATGTGAAATTTCTGAGGAACTACGCTGCTGAGTTGAATCATCCAACCCTGCAAGAGCCCCATCAAGCCAGAAATCTGAATTCTGTTGACAACAAATTAAAAACTGGCTACTCTAATTAATATGAATAAATTCTAATCTTAAGATTTATTAAACCTTAGAGCAACACCGGATTGGTTCCTTTTAACACCGAAAGGAACCAATCCGGTGTTGCCATAAGTTTTCGCGCTAATTCCTTAGCCATATTCAATTTATTTGATTTTAACTGATTAACACCAGGGACCGATGTGAACCGCGGTTCGTCAAAGCGCTTATGTAAGAGATTTAAATCTCAATTTCGGTCCTTGCACAGGGAGTCAAAGAACCGGGCACTTAAAAGGCGCCCGAGTACTTGTCTCAGAAGTCAATCGAGCGTACCAGGTTTAATCGGCTTTGCGATAGCCTTGATGGTCTTCTGCTGCTCTTTTCTCACTCAGGTGCCTAGAGGATCTCTAATTACCAATGAAGAACGCATGCACAGAAGATGATAACCGTAACGAATTATTAAGGAAAGCATAGATTTAAAAAATATGCTCTTGAAAAAGTTGGTGGGTCGAAATGAAGTCGGAGTTGGGACCAGACCCAAATCGACCCACCAGGATCTCGACCCAACCCGCCTAATCTGCAGATATTCGTGACCCGATCCGGCCCAGACTCGGGTCCACCCGACCCGTGGACAACGATGGTGTCAGTCCTCATTATGTAATTTCCTTATTTATGAAATCTATCCAGTATAGATCCTGGTTTGCTTTTGTCCCTTTGCCTTCAAATTGTGACTTTGTTGTGCATCACGTGGCATTCGGTCAACTGGCATTCTCTCTACATGTCCAAACATCGGATTCCTCGTTAAACGACTTAGTCTAGCAGAGCTGTCTTGATACCCAATGATTGTCACCCTTTCTAATTTTCTGTAGTCTTCAAGCCAACTCGTTTCTGCTTTAAGCAATCTTCTCTCGCCTATCTTCTCTCATCGTTCAACATTCTGATCCGTATGGGGAAATCTGTTTATTTTATCATCGTCTCGTATATTTCTATGTTCGCTTTCTTTGTAAATTCGTTGCTTTTCTCTTTCATCATTCTAAATGCGTGTGAAGTGCAACCAAATTGACTAATTAACCTTTGAATATATTTTATATTGCTTCCATCTGCATTTATTAGCACTCTTAGACCTAGATAGACCAATTGTCCTACTCAGAGGGCAACATGAACATTTTTCTGGGGCTCATACTGCAAATGCCGATGACTCGAAGCAGCGTACTGAAATCACCTCTACTCCCCCCTCAAAAAATAAAACTCATTGGAATTTAATCAATTGTGTGGGTCAACTATTTGGTCCAGAGGTGCTCAAGCACGCATCAGCACCCCCTCCTCTAGTTGCGCTACTGATCCTACTAATTGTTCAATAGCTTCTCCGTCCAGGGTGATGGTTATGTCTCTAGACCTAGTCTTTTCAATCGCCATTTCTTTCTGTGTTAGGGTTAATCTTCCTCTTGGCCCACGTGTATGGCGGATTATAATGCGGTTGTAACGCTAGTCCAGCTTTGGGTCCAAAGACGGACTTCGCAGGCTGATTTTTGAGACTACGGGAAAATGACGTGTCAGAGACTTGGATGGGCGTGGGAAAACCCTGCACCAATGGCCTACGCGATTATGGCTAGTTGCGCACGCGCAAGCTATTTATAGGCTATATGCGGACTTGATCTGGCAAAGAAATTTATTATGCTCAGTTTTAATTAACAAATGATTTTGTTAAAACACAAATCTCACCGTTATCGCAATATTACGCCTCCGCAAAAATTATTATGCATAGATTAAGATTGCCTTACTCAACTATTATCTAACTTGCATGTGGGGAAAAGTTAATTCGACCGTTGCAAGCTAAAGGCCGTGTGTTCGGCGATGCGATGTGTTTACCAGTGTTAAAACTCCCAATTAAACGAAGATCATCGTTATTATTATCATTTTGTGACGGCGAAAACGTATAGAACATAATTCAGTTTATCGTCCGACAATAGCAGAGTGAACAATGATCTCTCTTAAACCCTCCTTGAAGTCTGAAACTTCGTCGAAGTGGACCAATCGAGACGGCGGCCGCCATTTTACTTCGCTAAGCCTGACTAGTGAATTTACGCCTGCCTGCCAGGTGAACTAGCGCTATCGTCGTGTTTTAGAGGACTTATATATGCGTCTCCAAGAATCTCCATACACTCTGATCTAGTTCGCTAGTCTGGTTTACAGCGATAACTGGTCCGGACTTAGACTTACGACCGAATAAAAGAGATTCATACATCTGGCCCCTGGTTTCGCTAATCTATGTCTTAATATCCTGTAGTTCTGGTCGGCATAGTAAAGAGTCCAATGTCGTCAGTAAATCGGACATTGTTCCCCATCTCTCCCCTTGACCTCATTCTGCGCAGTATTGTTAATGCTGAGTCGCTGAGTGACATTATAGCTGCTTCCAATAACAGGCTAAATATTGGTTTGGGGATTTATAAGATACATCCTTGTCGTACTCCTGTATTCGTATGAATGTATTCTCTGATCATTTTTATTAAATTTCTATGCACTGCCGTCATATTTCGTATTTAGATCTGTATGTGATTCTTTTTATTCAGAGTGATTCTGTTGACACGTTGATTCAACTTGTGTTGAGTGCGTTTGGAATGGACTCCCGTCATAACAGTTATTTGACTTTCAACGGTATGATGAATTACATTTGTCTTCAGACTTAGGTTCTTTGGCTTCTTATATAAACCGCATAACACATAGGCTAGTATGCTATACGACAGTAAGCCTGAAAATCAACAATAACTATCGTTACAATAAATTTAGTTTGATTCCCGTAACCAAAATATTCTAAAACTTTGTGAAATTAAATTTTCAGAGGGGACTAACAAATATATCATAATAGAAACTACGAATGATTTTACTGAAGCACTAATTTGTTAAAGACCAGACTCAGGAAATTCTGGATATACATGGGTTTACATAAACTTCCTAATTGCCAGATTACCGAAACATGTTATATTAGGCCTATGCAGAGTTGCAAAAAACCAAGATTTTTTAAATCAAAAGTTGGTGTCTTGGTTCTTTGGATTTTTTGGTTTTACTTGGTTTTTCGTCTTCCTTTGGATTTTGTCACAATAGTTTTGTTATAAAATGCATCAAACACAGCATGAATAAAGAGCTCCAACTCGTTTTTATAATTACTTTAGCCTGATTTCGGACTGAATAACACACAATTAGTAACATACTAGTGATATTAGTAAACTAAATAAAAATATCTAAAAAAACCAAAAATTGCCTTTTTCGTATCTTTTAGTTTTTCGTAAGAAAACAAAAAACCAAATAACCATAAAACAAACATATTTGCAGGCCTGGGCCTATGTATGAAATAAACTTGTCAAGCATAACCATAAAACATAAATAGACCTACCACACTGACTCCTTTCTAAGCAAAGAAACTCCTAGCAAGACTTAGGAAATACCTAACAACCACTTAATTAACGATACCTAGACCTAGTAGGCCCTAACCTACCAATGCGAAGAAGTAGGTCAATGGTAAAAATAATTAGGGGCCTAGTCCTAGGTAAACTGAGACGAATTAAGTTCACTAGGCTACAGACAGTGGTGTCATTAGACGTTCATAATAAAAGTTGCTATAGCCCAGGGGCATCCAGATAGGGGTTCGGAGGCAAATGCCTCCAATTTAACATAGGGGGAGAATACTTTTTTAGTCTTAGCGGGGAATATCTTGCCTTCCTGACTTGGGATCGGGGTGGGGGGTTCTGCCTCCATCACTCAGAGGGGGATTGACCCCCCTGTTATAGCCTAATAAAGAATAGGCACAACTTTAATTATCTTTCTGCCACGTTTGTGGTCGCCGATTTATTTGAAATGATATGATAAGCAATTCTTATTCTTATTACCGAAATTTGATACCGCCCTTCTTCCAACTTCTTTTGCTCTGAAGTGCATACACACGCCTCGACGGCGCAACTGCAGTTGTACTGCAGAGCAATTGTGTGCGAAGGACTTGCTCAAGGTCCCTACACAGTGACGCCCCGGACGAGGGTCGAACCCGCGCGCTCAGCACACACTGAACGTTACGGGCTGACCGCTCTAACCGATCGGCCACTGTACCACACCTATGTTATTAACTTAATAGACAATGTACAATGTATAACCTTTAGGCAAAGGCATTATGCATTAAACCACTAAGCGGATCCGACCTTCCCTCCAAATGTGGCGTAGCGTTCGCACCTTTCGCACCCCTTAATTGGCAACGGGCCTGTAATTATTATGTCTTTCGCGTCATAAATAAGATGCAATACTACTTCTATGATTAGTCTGCGCAGGCCACAGTAACTGTAAAAGAGCATTCACCGAGGAACTGAGTCAATATCACGAGTTGTGATATTACTACTCGAGTTAATCGAACAATCGAGCTAATCGAACAATCGATTAGGGGCCGTCCACATATTACGTACGCAGCGAGGGGAGGGTGTTTCAAATTTCGGCCATCTTGAGTACGGGTACATATGGTGGGGGAGGGGGTCCCGAAAATATGTACGTACGCAAATATAATTGTCTAATTATGATGTCCACAATACAGAATATGAAAACCAGAACTGTAAACCTAATCACAGACTATATTCCTGCTTAATAAATTTTAGAACGGTTTCAAATGCAAGTGTTGTTAGTGTTACAATTCTTCATAACCGTTAACAAATTTAAGCTGTTAAGGTGTTCTTAGCTATTTAACCTTTGCAATAGGGGGGGAGCGGGGTAGAGCTCAAATGTACGTACGCATGGGGGAGGGGTCCACGAAATGTACACGGTGCAACAAGGGGGAGGTTGGATCCGAAAATCCGATTTTTTGCGTACGTAATATATGGATGGGCCCTTAATCGATTAGCAGGCTATTAATCGATTAATCGAACGAATCGATGCTAACTAATCGCGATTAGTAAAAGTCACTAATCGCCCAGGCCTACTGTTATGACCAATGATTCTCTTTGCAGTGATAACCGCCATAATTCTCATGTAATGATGCTTATGTTGCGACTTGATAAGTGGCAGTAGACCTACTGACATTAATCTATGGTTTGAAGGAGTTTTTTCCAAATGTGATCAATATTAAATTCTGGGGTTACGACCTGGACGGTTAATCCCTGTGGTAGATGCTAGCTAACTTGGCGACGCGACGCTAGACTCGTAGTCGTTAAAGGTTTCGCCGCTGTGTCAATCTTCCTCAGTTTTCATACCCTAAAAGAAGGGCGCATTCACCGCTGCATGCGGGTAGCAATTCTGAGGAAAAGGAACTGTCGTTTTTCTCTCTCGCCAATTCCTTCTTCTAGATGACGAGAGATAACGCCGGTTCTTTTGTCTATCACCAAGCTCAGCAACATGACACACTTGATGGTTTTAATATGTATATTTTAAGGATATATATATACCACTCATCCTATCTACACTCACTGGAGTTATTAGTGTCCTTTTAGAAATATTTCCATGGTATAAGTTGGAGACGGGATTCCCAACTACGTTGATTACCCTTGTCGTCAGAACGACCTAGCGTATCCCCCAGTTCCGAAACAAGTCCCTTTCCTTGTTGTTGTTGATATAAGTTTATTTAACGACGCAACCATAACGATGATGATATGCGTCAAACACGAACAGTTATACAGAGTACATATTTACATTGTCGATAAGTGTCTTTATGTGTGTCTCTCTTCTAGCTTTAATGTTTCATATGCAATAATGTTTTATAAGTAATATGATATTGTATGGTAGTGTTCATTGTCTATATACAGTAGTCCTAGATCTTCCGACCAGAAACTGCCAGCCACTTGTAGATGGTGTCCAAGCAGCTGGTTTGACCGAGCGCGGTGCTCAGTTCGTACGGCCAGTTTTTCCGTGCGCACATCCGGATGAGTTCGTCCTGGAGGCCCAGCTGGGCCGGGCACTCCAGCAGGAAGTGGCGCACGGTTTCCTGGACGTCACCGCACTCGTCGCAGTTCCCGGTCGGGTGGCGGCCCCACAGCTTCAGCTGTGGGTTTAGGAGACAATGCCATAGCCGGAGCCTGGTTATGGTGACTTCCTTCCTCCGGTTGGGATCGTTGTATTGCTTTGCCATCCCGACGTTCGGCTCCAGGGCTCGGTAATGCGAACCAGTGTCAGAGGTGATCCAGTCAGCTTTCCACCTCCGAAGGAAGTGGTCTTTGTACATCGCTCGAGCTTCCTGGAGCTCGAGCGTCGTCGGGATGGCGATGACGTCGTTATTTAGCGCTCGTTTGCAGATGGTGTCAGCGGTCTCATTTCCCTCGATGCCGATATGTCCGGGATCCAGACCAGGGTTGGGGTTGAATGGGTGCGTTGAGCGTAGCGTCCAGCACGTGAAACAGTTCCGTGAGCTGCTGTGGTCTGGCAGCGGACAGCTGTCGCTCAACGCTCTGGATCTCGGCGACAGAGTCGGAGAAGATGACGAGATGGTGTGCATCTGCGCTGGTGGCCCATTCCACAGCCCTCTTTATGGCCTCCAGTTCAGCTGCCAGGACCGATGAGCCGTCGCTCATTCGGCAGCTTTCGTGGTGGCCGCTAGAGGGCACGTAGAATGAGCACGATGCTGCGTTCTTGGCTCCATCCTTGTAGACAGCCACTCGCGCGTCGTAGGAGAGGGTGCGATCTTTGACCAGATCCCTCTTTCTCAGAGAGTCGTTCAGGTCGCTGATCTTCTGTGTCAGAGTGGTGTCTATCTCAGATGGTCGCAGCAGCCACGGTGGTGTTGTGGTGCAGGCGAGCGGTTTGATTTTTGGTGGTTCGATCTCTTGGTCGATGTGTCTTGTTTTGATGCGGATGGGGTCGGTGTCGTCATTGGTGTTTTTCAGCTTCCGACCGCTGGTGATGGATTGCGTCGGGTGGTTTGGGATCGCGCTGACCTTCGTGATGAGCTCCATCATCAACTGTTTGCGTCGTAGGTCGAGTGGCACTTCTCTGCATTCTACCTGCAGTGCAGCCAGACTCGTTCCTCGGAGCGCTCCAGAAGCGATACTCAATGCCTTGTACTGGATTGTACTAAGCACCCTTTTCTGATATCTGGAGGCGCTGTCGTAGGCGACGCAGCCGTAGTCGATGACGGAGCGGATGAGAGCACGGTATATCATCAGGAGGGTGTCTTTCGATGCTCCCCAGTGCGAGCCCGCAATAGCGCGCATCAGGTTGAGGCGCGTCTTGCAGCGATCAGCGATGTGATGTGGTCGAACCAGGTGAGATGTCGATCGACGATCACCCCCAAGAACTAGACGTTGTTGTTGTAGGTCAACGGAGTGGTCCCGAGCTTCAGTGGTCGGTGGGCTGTAGGTGTGCCGCAGCGGTGAAATTCTACGGAAACCGTTTTTGTTGACGACACCTTGAAGCCCCATCCGTCAAAGTACTTTTTCAGTTGGTCCAGATAGTTTTGAATATGACGCCGGTTCACTTCCGGGTTTGGGCCAGCTCTCCAGATGGCGCTGTCGTCCGCGTAGAGAGAAAGCCTTACGTCGTTCTGTGGCTCCGGGATGTCGTTCAACATGATGATGAAGAGCACAGGGCTGATGACACTGCCCTGGGGGGATCCGTTCTCCATGAGGAAGAGATCGGACAGCTCTGAGCCGACGCGGACACGGATGTGTCGGTCGGTCGGTCAGGAAGTCCCGGATCCAGTTGAACATTTGACCGGAGATATTGTGCTGCTGTAGCTTCGACAGCAGCCCATCTGTTCACATTAGGTCGAAGGCCTTCTCTAAGTCTACGAAGAAGCCAGTGATGCTGTGCTTTGAATGAATGGCGCGTTGGATGTCGTCTTGAAGGCGGACGATGTGATCCTGGCAGCTTCGCAGTCTGCGGAAGCCCGACTGGTGCTTGTTGAAGCGGTGATTTGTTTCCATGTGCCAGGTCAGCCTGTCGGTCACTAACCGCTCCATTAGTTTGCACAAGACGAATGTCAGTGCGATGGGGCGGTAAGAGTTTCCGTCGTAGGCTGGCATTTGTGGCTTCTGGATAGAGACAACGATGGAGTTCTTCCAGCAGGCCGGAAGTCGTCCATGTTGCCAGACCGCGTTGTACAGCTCCAGCAAGGCTAGCAGACTTGGATGCGGAAGCTGGGCCAGGATCTCGTAGGTGATGGTGTCCTCTCCTGGACTCGTGTCCTTTCTACAGCGCAGGAGGGCGATTCTCAGAGCCTGGATGGTGAGAGGCTCGTTGAAGGGCTGGTCGTCTGCCGGCAGCTGTCCCCCATGAAGCTCCTTCGAGTGCTCGTCCTCAAAGGCGGATTTGCGCTCTTGGAACTCCACGGTATGGTTGCTGTTACTGCTGACATCTGAGAAGCACCTCCCAAGATGATTCGCCTTCTCCTGGTTTGTTGTGTAGGAGCGTCCGTCCTTTTTCAGAGTTGGTATGGCCGGTCGTCATCTCGCACCGGACATCTTTCTCATCGTTCCCCAGACTTTTCCGAGCTTGGTCTTGTCGCTCAGCGTGGTGCAATAGTCTCTCCAGGAGGTCTTCTGCGCGTTCTTGATGACTCTTTGGGTGATTCCTTTGATGCGTCGGTATTCTTCAGCATCCGCCGGGTGCCTGGTCTTCTGCATCTTCTTGAGGGCTTCTGTGCGCTCCTCGACGTGTCGTGTGCACTCGTCGGTCCAGTACGGCACACTCTTGACCTTCTCCTTGGGAGGAGTCGATCGTGAAATGTGCCGCGTGGCGATCTCCAGCAACGAGCCGAGGAAGTTGGTGTGGGTTGCTTCGATATCGTCGGTGATGTGTGCGACGGTGAGTTTTACCCTGCAGTCGTCTTTGAAAGCCGTCCAGTCAGCCTTTCGGTGAAGCCACCTAGGGATGAAGGCTTTCTCAACACTGACTGCTTCCTCGATGTTGATGAGGATGGGCTAGTGGTCGCTTCCCATGGAGTCGTCAAGGACCGTCCAAGTGCACTTCCGTGCCAAGGGCGTCGAGGCCATAGCAAGCTCCGGTGGCGTGGTTGGCGGGTCGGGGCGCCGGTGTTGAGGGCGACGTAGGCGTTGTCCTCCATGTCGTCCTCTAGTCGGCGTCCTCGTGCATCGGTGGTTCTGCACCCAAAGAGCGTGCTGTGCGCGTTGAAGTCTCCCAGAATGACTGCTGACCTGTTTTGGAAGAATCGAGAGTAGATGTCCGGTGGCAGAGGGTTTCCAGTTTGGCGTGGTCGGTGGTAGACGTTAACAATTTTGATCTTACCTGGTAGTTCGTTGAGGGTGATGGTGATCGACTCCGGGACGTCGGTGGTGCTGGTCGTTGAGAAGGCGATGCCGGTCTTGACGAACGTTGCAACTCCTCCAGCCTTTCCAGTGGTTTGGTCATGCCGCACACAGGTGTAGCCGGGTAGCTCGAACTTGATGTTAGTCCTCAGCCACGTTTCCTGTATGCAGATGATCGTCGGCGGTGTCCGCATCTCGGAGATGCGGTGCCTCAGCTCCCCTACGCGGGGTCTGAGGCTACATGCGTTCCACTGGAGTATTTGGAGGTCCGTGATGGTGGTTGTCGGTTGCAGTGGCTGACGTGGCGCTCGTGGCACCGGAGGAAAGCGCGTAGGCGGTCGTCATCGCGCCGCACACCTGCTCAATCGGAATCCTGAAGACGGCTTGGATGGTGGTAGCTAAGATCTCGATCAGCCTAGAGACAGAGATAGCGCCACCGTTGGTCTCCATGGCTCCGACGAACAGGGTGCAGGCACGGTTCAGAGCGTCAAGGACATCCCTCTTTACCCTACCGGCGTCAGTCGTCGCCACCTCCTCCTGTTGTCCGTCGGGCACGACAGGGGTTGGCGCGGTCGGTGGGTTCACCAAGTCCCTTTCCTTCCTTTGCTACACTATAAGAACCCTGCTAGAGGCGATTTCCTTCGCCCTCCCAAACGCAAAACTCGTATCTCTATTGGACGACAAATCACCTGCTGAAACTATTCCTAAACCGGGTTGGATCTTGATGTCCCTAGCATAACGTCAATCACTAGGGGCGTACAGTTAATGTGTGACTAGTGGCTGTCATGGCTGGGCCTTGCCAGTGTCATAGACGGCAACAGGTCCCAGAGATCGAATTTCATTATTATCGTTATACTGCCTAATAGGTTTGCGCCGTTCATATCGGAATTGTCCCATATTCATGATCCGTGACAACCAGCCCGTCCAGACCAAATCTTCAACTGATTCGTGAATTTCTTGTCTGTGGGTCGTAGAATTAGAAGGGACAGTCGGCTCTGGCATCTGCCTCGCGGTGTCGGGTTTCGTTGTTTGACACCCCGGTGATCTTGGCATAATTCTTGCCGTCTGCCTCTGAGGAAACCCATTGATGTCTCCCATCTCAGTTTTCAGGTAGACAACTTCATCTGTGGTCCTCCTACGCCTCTGTTGTCGTTCGATGACTTTTATATAGCGCCATCGTCCAGAGTGTCGCGCGTGACAAGAACAGTGGAATGAAACGTCTGAACACCAATGCTTTGCTCATGTCAATACACAGCAGGGATGTGGTCTCGAGACCGCGGTCTTGGTCTCGAGACGGTCTAGAGACCGGAAAACTGCGGTCTTGGCCTTGGTCTCGAATGCATCGGTCTTGGTCTCGGACCATCGGTCTTGGTCTTGGTCTCGACTGCGTCGGTGTTGGTCTTAAATGAAAACGGTCTTGGGATTAGTCTCCGTCTTAGGTTAGCGTTCTTGGTAATTTGCAGTATCAGAGCAATTTCTTTGATATTTGTCGGTTATTTTCGATTATTAGATGTTTAGGCCCTAAGTGATTGTTATCGATTTATGACGCGCTGATCATCTATATATACATGTTACTATGGGCAAAAAATGCATTTGCAACGAAACCACCCATTTCAAAATTTGCTTTCACAAATGTCAAGGTTTTGGAACAATCTAATAATTATGTCGTCGGTCTGGTGTAATCAATGTTAACCTACAATTCCGAGTACAAGTGGGCCTACACCATTCAAACGGAACGTTTATCTACTTGTTCAGATGTCATAGTTAGAACCTATTGTGTACTGTACATGTAAGTAATTTATAGTGTGATAATCTCAGGCCGAAGCCAAGGGCTGAACCCGCAAAAGTTCAGACTGGCCGGTAAAACTATTTTCTGGACCATTATTAAGATTAGTATTCTTCAGCAATAAAATTAATATTTTAAGCATGTTGTTCCGGTTTAGCGTCTTAATAAATTGAATTGTTTATAAAAAAGAGTCTTGGTCTTGGTCTTGGTCTCGGACCCTCGGTCTTGGTCTCGGACCACCCGGTCTTGGTCTTTTTCTTGGTCTCGGACCACCCGGTCTTGGTCTTGGTCTTGGACCTCTAGGTCTTGGTCTCGGTCTTGGTCTCGAGGTTTTGGTCTCGTGCCCAACACTGATACACAGCCGTTACCATTAATCTTAACTGTAGGCCTACGTAATTATTTGTCTACATCCTTGCCTCATCATCTTGACAGTATGCCATTCTTATGATCGAATATTGTGCGTGTGTAAATTACAGGTAAAACTCTGGAGCGTGGGTCTGGTCTTACAGTGGAAAAGGCAGGCATAGAAAACAACAGTCGGATGACACTTTGTACACGCGTTGTCGGTGGCTAATGAACAAAAGACTGCGTTCAGACTACTCATGTTGTGAATCATTTATTATATCGATGTTCTTTAGCAACTCCGGCGAGAAGCTTTATACTTAGTTATTTAATTGCTTTCAATCGTTTCTGATGGATCCACGAATCGTCTTAAGCTAAACTCTAAAATCATTGAATGTTTGACAACTTGTTACAAAATGACTGCAATACGTGAATAGCGAAGAGCAGTGTTCCTTCTAATTTTTTGGAGGTCATATGTGCACAGGCACATGATTTTGTGTGTGAAACATTTTTGAAATGGTTCACACTTTTGTGCGCAGATCCGAACTGGACACGACGGCCATAGACTAGTTAAATTGAGACCATTTATTAAGTGTATGGAGATAAATTATGATGCCCGAAGTAAAGTCCCCTGCAAAACGATAAATAGCTTAGCTTCATAAAAAAGAAATCGTGGCTCTCTATTATTTCAAAAGTAAATTTTAAAATAATTTATTATTTGTATACTTAATATGAAACATATTCGTAAAATCTTCTCAACGTTACATGCACATCATCACTTTCATAAACCTATAAGAGTTTTGTATGCTTTATTAATGATGGTGTGAAGTGTGAAGGTGTTCTAATACAGCTGCTGATGAGAGTCCCATGTAAATTACAAGTTCACGCTATCGAGTCTTACAATTAGGACTATTATATAGCCTACAAAAAGAGATTCATTGACAAACTGGCCATGACAATCTTACAGACCAACTGTACATTCATCATTTTCTCTACGATCTTTGGAATTTAGGCTACCCAGTACCCACTCAGAATATACCCTGTCTAGACTTACTACTCTGTCGTCTAGAATGAGCATTTCTAGATGAAATTCTTCTAAACGGTTACATAGTTTGGTTTCGAGATTATTCATTCAACTGAAACCCCGTTCACATGTATTCAACAGTTGAAGCAAAGAAAGTTTCTCCCAGAGGCGGCGATCTCGTTTGACAGATGGGGGACACCCAATGAGGGGGTAGGACATGTGGGAGACAAACGTATAACGTATCCCCTCTATGTAAAAGGTGGAGTACTTGCCCCATCAACCCACCCCCCCGCGGATAGACGCCTCTGTCTTCCAGTATCCATCGGCTTTGAAATAGCTTGAAACTATTCACTCTGAAGTGCAAATGAAAGCATATCCGGATTATTAGAGATCAATGTACTTTTAATCTCTCTCAGCTACAGCAACTACTACTGTTGAATAATAGCTCTAGTGTCATCGTTTCCCAGAAGATCCTTGTATATTGAGGAGACTCTTAATTTGTTCGACATCAAAATTAAAATTAGCTTGCATTGTGCAACGGCGTCACAATAAAAATTTCACTAATCTTGAACTTCGTTTACGGGTTATCTCTCTTCCTTGCACTCGATGTAGGCCTATCAGTTTATGCTAATCCATTATGCTAAGAGCCATTCGTCGTTGAATGATGCCGAACATTTTTCCGTTTCAGATCATTATTAGATAAAAACATTTTTAGATGGTCGATTTAAAAATGCTTTTATTACTACTGTCAAATACCTTACATTTCTCGATTATTAAAAAAATGAGAGCAAACTGACTTTAACTAACAGAGCAGCAGATGACGTCATTATTAAGCGAAACGTTTATCGATGGCGCGTGGTTGCATTATCTGTGCTAATATGTAACACGGGCATCTTGGCGGTGTAAGAGCTAAAACTAAAACACGAGCTCATGAAATAATAGCATCCCAGGTATACGCGATAAAGAGTACGTAGACCTAGGCTAAAACTTTCTAGAGCAGATAACTGAACGTCGTTATAATTAGCTTTCAATTTATTTGCAACTTTCTAACTGTTGGTTCAGAGTTAACCTTAATACTTTTCGTTTTTCCGGGGGAAATTTGTGTGCGCGCACTAAATTCTTGTGTGCGCTAGCTCCACGACCCGTGTGTGCGGGCACATGCGCACAGCTTAGAGGGAACACTGGTGAAGAGAGCCAGAGACTGTGTCGCACGGACTGCCATCAAATTACGAATTTAAATTGAGGAAACAACAAAGAACAATAAATTCATCTCAACCTTCGGGCTGGGCCGACCTCGCTCAGCCAACCTCGGGCTGGGCCGACCTCTGTGCCTCAGCCAACCTCGGGCTGGGCCGACCTCCGTGCCTCAGCCAACCTCGGGCTGTGCCGACCCTCGGGCTGGGCCGACCTCCGGGCTGGTCCAACCACCGGGCTGGGTCGACCTCCGGGCTGGGTCGACCTCAGGGCTGGGCCGATCCCCGCCTGGGCCGACCCCCGCCTGGGCTGACCTCTGGGCTGGGTCGACCTCCGGGCTGGGCCAATCTCTGCGTATGGCCTATAAAAGGCCTGTGCCTGCTTTCTTCAGTCGTGATATTTCTATTTTCTATTCGTTAGATATTAGATTCAACTGCTTTGTCTACTATGTGATCGTCTCTAATCTTGCGTTTAGAATTTTTTTAATATTGTATCGATTTAACTGTTGCTTAAATATAATTAGTTATTGCTTTGTCTAACATAACTGTTCTAACTTAGGTTAAAATTGTGTACGCGCCTCTCGCTGGACATGAGTTCTAGCGAGAGACGCCTCGCCTCCGGGTCTGAGCTTCGAGCCCGACTCGATGCTGGCACGCCGATCGACCTGACGGTGTTGACCCCGTCCAAAAAACGGGTGAGCCGCAGTGACGAGTCCGCTGGTAGCGGAAGCAAATTCTTTTATTCAGCTGAGTCTGAAAATGACTCAGACAGTGATGGTAGAGAGGGGTCGAGTTTAAGACCGTCACCAGTAAGGCAGAAAAAGCTGCCAAGCGCGAGAAGCGAAGAAAAATTCGCAGAACTGAGGCAAACCTGGACTCCTACCGGAGGGACAGTAGGACTACGGTCCAGAAGCCGATGATGAAATCGGCAAAGGTCCCAGTGAGGCGGAACCTGCCAAGCGTTCCGAAGAACGTCCAACCTGCCGCACTGGTGACGGCAGCGCAGGAGGCCCTTCTCGCCCGTGTGACAATTAGCCGGTCTGTTAAGAACCAGCTGTTTATCGAGTTTGTAGGCATTTGTTTGTCGAAAGTTAACGCTCCGCTGGTCAGGGCGGGGCAGAACAAACAGTTCGGCCCCATGACAGCGGATGTGCCTGCCGCGTCTGCAACGTGTGTACGTGTCCACTTGGGCGGACCTGAGGGCAGAGCACACAGGGCTCAATTGCTCACTACCACAGACCTCTATGGGTATCAGGTCAAAGTGTCCGAACCACGCGAAGTTGTCAGACACAGAGGCAGATACGTGCAAAAAGTAATTAAGGGCGTATCCATCACCTTAAGTGATGCCGATATTTTTAGCAGCCTGGAGAGTCCGGAAAACCTCCGTGTAATTAAGGTAGAACCGATCCTTAAGATCCAGAATAAGGTTAAGATCCCGACCACGGCGGTGAAGATTGAATTGGAACCTGGTTCAGTCGCACCTGCCAAACTGCATGTTGGCTTTCTGAGCTTCAAAATGTATGATTATATACCACCACCTACACGCTGTTTTTGCTGTCTCTCTTTCGGCCACGTAGCCAAATTCTGTAGGAAAAATCAACGATGCGGAATCTGTGCCGGCGACCACAAGCACACCGAGTGTTCAAAGCGCGAGCAGCAGAAGTGTGCAGCCTGCGGCGGCCCACATCCTGCGATGACCAGCAGCTGTCCAAAGTACACGCTGGCCAAGGCCGCTACCACCATCAGCGTCCAGGAAGGGAGGCTGTACAGCGATGCCCTTCGGTCTGCTCGCTCACGGAAGAACACTACGGATGCTTCCGAGACAACGATGACGACGAAGACGACTGGAGCAACGGCCGGTGCGGTCAACACGATGACGATGACAGCTGGCGCTCCAAGCACCGGGGGGAGTGCTAAGGCGGAGTCTGAAGGCCCGCGTCTTTCTGGTCGCCCAGTCCGAAAACGGTCGCAGGTGGACCCACCGACCGCGTCAACCCCTGTCGTGCCCGACGAACAACAGGAGGAGGTGGCGACGACCGAGATCGGTAAGGTACAGAGGGATGTCCTTGACGCTCTGAACCGTGCCTGCACCCCGTGCGTCGGAGCAATGGAGACCAACGGTGGCGGCTTGATCTCTGCCTCTAGGCTGATCGAGATCTTAGCGACCACCATCCAGGCCGTCTTCAGGATTCCGCTTGAGCAGGTGTGCGGTGCGGTTACAAACGCCTACGCGCTTTCCTCCGGTGCCACGAGCGCCACGTCAGCCACTGCAACCGACATCCACCATCACGGACCTCCAAATACTTCAGTGGAATGCATGTAGCCTCAGACCCCGCGTAGGGGAGCTGAGGCACCGCATCTCCGAGATGCGGACACCGCCGACGATCATCTGCATCCAGGAAACATGGCTGAGGACTAACATCAACTTCGAACTACCCGGCTACACCTGTGTGAGGCATGATCGAACCACTGGAGAGGCTGGAGGAGGAGTTGCAACGTTCGTCAACACCGGCATCGCCTTCTTAACGATCAACACCACTGACTTCCCGGAGTCGATCACCATCATGCTCGACAGACTGCCAGGTAAGATCAAGATCGTCAACGTCTACCATCGACCACATCAATCTGGAAATCCTCTGCCGCCGGACATCTACTCTCGATTCTTCCAAGACAGTCAGCAGTCATTCTGGGAGACTTCAACGCGCACAGCACGCTCTTTGGGTGCAGAACCACCGATGCACGAGGAAGCCGGCTAGAGGACGACATGGAGGACAACGCCTACGTCGCCCTCAACACCGGCGCCCCGACCCGCCAACCACGCCACCGGAGCTGCCGGTCACCTCGACCTTGCTATGGCCTCGACGCCCTTGGCACGGAAGTGCACTTGGACGGTCCTTGACGACTCCATGGGAAGCGACCACTCGCCCATCCTCATCAACATCGAGAAAGCAGTCCCTGTCGAGAAAGCCTTCATCCCTAGGTGGCTTCACCGAAAGGCTGACTGGACGGCTTTCAAAGACGACTGCAGGGTAAAACTCACCGTCGCACCACACATCACCGACGATATCGAAGCGAGCCACACCAACTTCCTCGGCTGGCTGCTGGAGATCGCCACGCGGCACATTTCACGATCGACTCCTCCCAAGGAGAAGGTCAAGAGTGTGCCGTACTGGACCGACGAGTGCACACGACACGTCGAGGAGCGCACAGAGGCCCGCAAGAAGATGCAGAAGACCAGGCACCCGGCGCATGCTGAAGAATACCGACGCATCAAAGGAATCACCCAAAGAGTCATCAAGAACGCGCAAAAAGTATCCTGGAAAGACTATTGCACCACGCTGAGTGACAAGACCAAGCTCGGAAAAGTCTGGGGAACGATGAGAAAGATGTCCGGTGCGAGATGACGACCGGCCATACCAACTCTGAAGAAGGACGGACGCTCCTACACAACAAACCAGGAGAAGGCGAATCATCTTGGGAGGTGCTTCTCAGATGTCAGCAGTAACAGCAACCATACCGTGGAGTTCCAAGAGCGCAAATCCGCCTTTGAGGATGAGCACTCGAAGGAGCTTCATGGGGGACAGCTGCCGGCAGACGACCAGCCCTTCAACGAGCCTCTCACCATCCAGGCTCTGAGAATCGCCCTCCTGCGCTGTAGAAAGGACACGAGTCCAGGAGAGGACACCATCACCTACGAGATCCTGGCCCAGCTTCCGCATCCAAGTCTGCTAGCCTTGCTGGAGCTGTACAACGCGGTCTGGCAACATGGGCGACTTCCGGCCTGCTGGAAGGACTCCATCGTTGTCCCTATCCAGAAGCCACAAAAGCCAGCCTACGACGGAAACTCTTACCGCTCCATTGCACTGACATCCGTCCTGTTCAAACTGATGGAGCGGTTAGTGAC
Source organism: Bimastos eiseni (assembly GCA_959347315.1). NCBI lineage: Eukaryota > Metazoa > Annelida > Clitellata > Crassiclitellata > Lumbricidae > Bimastos > Bimastos eiseni. Next base: position 13,582,157 of record OY365821.1, on the reverse strand, counting down.
CGAGAGGCTGACCTGGCACATGGAAACCAATCACCGCTTCAACAAGCACCAGTCGGGCTTCCGCAGACTGCGAAGCTGCCAGGATCACACATCGTCCGCCTTCAAGACGACATCCAACGCGCCTTTCACTCGAAGTACAGCATCACTGGCTTCTTCGTAGACTTAGAGAAGGCCTTCGATCTAATGTGGACAAATGGGCTGTTGTCGAAGCTACAGCAGCACAATATCTCCGGTCAAATGTTCAACTGGATCCGGGACTTCCTGACAGACCGACACATCGGTGTCCGCGTCGGCTCAGAGCTGTCTGATCTCTTCCTCACGGAGAACGGATCCCCACAGGGCAGTGTCATCAGCCCTGTGCTTTTCATCATCATGTTGAACGACATCCCGGAGTCACAGAACGACGTAAGGCTTTCTCTCTACGCGGACGACAGCGCCATCTGGAGAGCTGTTCCAAACCCGGATGTGAATCGGCGTTATCTCCAAAACTACCTCGACCAACTCAAAACCTACTTCGACAGATGGGGCTTCAAGGTGTCGTCAACCAAAACCATCGCCGTAGAATTTCACCGCTACGGCACACCTGCAGCCCACCGACCGCTGAAGCTCGGGACCACTCCGTTGACCTACAGCAACAACGTCAAGTTCCTGGGGGTCATCTTTGACCAACATCTCACCTTGTGCGACCACATCAGCTACATCGCTGACCGCTGCAAGATGATGCGCGCTATTGCGGGCTCGCAATGGGGAGCATCGAAAGACACCCTCCTGATGATATACCGTGCTCTCATCCGCTCCGTCATCGACTACGGCTGCGTCGCCTACGACAGCGCCTCCAGATATCAGAATAAGGTGCTTAGCACAATCCAGTACAAGGCACTGAGTATCGCTTCTGGAGCGCTCCGAGGAACGAGTCTGGCTGCACTGCAGGTAGAATGCAGAGAAGTGCCACTCGACCTACGGATCATCACGAAGGTCAACGCGATCCCAAACCACCCGACTCAATCCATCATCAGCGGTCGGAAGCTAAGAAGCGCAAAAGACGACACCAACCCCATCGGCATCAAAGCAAGACTTATCGACTAAGAGATCGAAGCACCAAAGATCCAACCGCTCGCCTGCACCACAACACCACCGTGGCTGCTGCGACCATCTGAGATAGACACCACTCTGACACAGAAGATCAGCGACCTGAACGACTCTCTGAGAAAGAGGGATCTGGTCAAAGATCGCACCCTCTCCTACGACGCGCGAGTGGCTGTCTACAAGGATGGAGCCAAGAACGCAGCATCGTGCTCATTCTACGTGCCCTCTAGCGGCCACCACGAAAGCTGCCGAATGAGCGACGGCTCATCGGTCCTGGCAGCTGAACTGGAGGCCATAAAGAGGGCTGTGGAATGGGCCACCAGCGCAGATGCACACCATCTCGTCATCTTCTCCGACTCTGTCGCCGAGATCCAGAGCGTTGAGCGACAGCTGTCCGCTGCCAGACCACAGCAGCTCACGGAACTGTTTCACGTGCTGGACGCTACGCTCAACGCACCCATTCAACCCCAACCCTGGTCTGGATCCCGGACATATCGTCATCGAGGGAAACGAGACCGCTGACACCATCTGCAAACGAGCGCTAAATAACGACGTCATCGCCATCCCGACGACGCTCGAGCTCCAGGAAGCTTGAGCGATGTACAAAGACCACTTCTTTCGGAGGTGGCAAGCTGACTGGATCACCTCTGACACTGGTTCGCATTACCGAGCCCTGGAGCCGAACGTCGGGATGGCAAAGCAATACAACGATCCCAACCGGAGGAAGGAAGTCACCATAACCAGGCTCCGGCTATGGCATTGTCTCCTAAACCCACAGCTGAAGCTGTGGGGCCGCCACCCGACCGGGAACTGCGACGAGTGCGGTGACGTCCAGGAAACCGTGCGCCACTTCCTGCTGGAGTGCCCGGCCCAGCTGGGCCTCCAGGACGAACTCATCCGGATGTGCGCACGGAAAAACTGGCCGTACGAACTGAGCACCGCACTCAGTCAACCCATCTGCTTGGACACCATCTACAAGTGGCTGGCAGTTTCTGGTCGGAAGATGTAGGACTGCTGACCTGTAAATAGACAATGAACAAACTTAGTGTGAACATTACTGCACAATATTATAATATATTACAAACCATTGCCTAAAAAACATTAAACTAGAACAGAGACACTTAAGACACTTATCATAAACGTAAATATGTACATTGTATACTTGTACTTGTTTGACGCATATCATCGTTGTTATGTATGCGTCGTTAAATAAACTTATATCAATCAATCTCTTCAGTCGTCGAGAAGAACGGCGAGAGTCTTCAGTCGAGTCTTCAGTTGTCGAGTCGTCAGTCGTCGAGTCTTCAGTCGTCAAGTCTTCAGTCGTCGAGAATTCAGTCGTCGAGTAAAGCGAGTCAAGCCTTCGAGAGAGTCGAGTCCTCTTAAGTCAGCCAGGGAGTCACCGCAGTCTTCGAGAGTGCAGCAGTCTTCATTAACAAAGCGAAGAAGAAGAAAAGAAAGTCGACATAAAAGACAGTTCGTTCGTCGAAGACAGTTCCGCTCGCCGACCGTACGATTCGGTGCAGACAGTGCAGTTCGCTTGGCGACAGTGCAGTTTCGTTTTAGACAGTGTAGTTTAGTAGCTGACAGTGCCGACTAGTTTGCTGACTGTTAAGTTTTCGTTCGCTGAGTGCTGTAATAAAATCTGAAGAAGAACAAGGTCGTCGATCAGTCACCTAATAAACAACGGGTGCCGTACTCCACGGGCTCTAGGGGTAAGCTGTCCTGGTAAGCCGCTCGAGTCCCCTAGGTCCGTAACGCAACAATACTTTAAAGTCTGAAATAAAGCATGTGTCATATATATCATTTCAATGTCTGATGCGGTCACTCTGGTATCGTCGTCCAACAGTTAAATAGCAAACAGTTAATTAGTTCTTTGGTCTTTTTGTTGTCAATTTATGATAGGTATATGTACACTGAAGGCACCACTGTGCGTAATTCATTGTAGGCTATCTGTGAGACGAATTTTTCAGACGCGTTAGGCGAGCCTATGCAGAGCGTATGTGTGTTATCTGTGACACGATCTCTTATATACATTAGACCGGGGCGTCAATCGCCCTCTAACTGATGGAGGCAAACACCCTGGATCCAATTAAGTGTCAGGTAGTCAAGATATTACTAAGACTCAAAAAATACCTTCCGCCCCTATCTGGATGCCTCTGAGTTAGACTAATAGTCGTACTGAGTGTCACCTGTAATGTTGTGCAGACTTTGTTAGTAGTGTCAGTTATTATGGTATGGCTTCTAATTGCAGAACCTAGTTAGGGCCAGATGGGGGTTTTTGTCTGGGGGTTAATGCCCTGGCTAAAATAGGGGGTTTATGTCAGAGGGGTTTTGTCAGACACCCGGTTCCCATATTTACCGTGTCCGGGATTTATCCATCGTTACAGCCTGCCCCATCAACCTCTTAACCGAGTGTAGGACAAAAGTCTTCCCGGACAAAGCCCCACGGACATAAGCCCCCCCCCCGGACACAAGCCCGCCGGAAAAAAGCTCCCTCAGTGTAGACCATACACTCGCCAAAATTATATATGCATGCTTGTATGTGTGTGCATATGTTGCATGGTTGTATGCACAATATGTACGTGTGCATGGATGTGTCCATGTCGGCTAAGTGTTACTGAACCTGTGAAATATCTATTTTTAGCGGGATTACATATTGCTTTGTTCCAATACCTGCAAAGTTTGAGGACGAAATGGTTCGTAATATGAGGTGTGAATGTTAGAAGTCTTCGTTTTATAGGCTCACATTTCTGAGATTTTCATCTATAGAGGTCTTCACCCACTCTCAGAGAGATGATATCGCGTGTCATAGTTGACCCTCACCGCTTATATTCTTAGATTATCATCTATATAGAGGTATTCACCCACTCTCTCTTATTAACGGAAGATGATTATCGCGTGTCACTGACAATTTGCTAACAACTGTAGCTGCTTACTAGACGACGACCTTCACCGCTTATTAAGGCGTGTCATGGACTGTCTGTAGTATTTATGCATCCAGTAAGATAAATAAAGACTCAGAACTGGGCACACTTTGTCTCGTATACGACACGATAATTAGTTGCTTGTTTTCTTATATTTTACATAATGACATTCAAATATATAACCTGTCATCATCCGTTCATACTTCACACTAGGGGGGCTTTTGTCCGGGGGGATTCTGTCCCTTCCCCGTTACGACCAGCCTGTCTCCCCTACATATATATATACAATATCATATATAATATATATATATATAATATACATGGCGTTCTGCCGTCCGAGCGCCTGCCTAGCGCTAACGGACGGTGTCGACTCCAGCTCGCTAACACGTCTGGAGTCGCCCGAGTCACTTTCTTATCAAATCTCAATGCCAAATGGTTGCTCTCTACATCTACCAGGATGATCACTCTCACCAGGCAAGATTAAGAATGGGCCTCTTCTCCAAGAAAGTTTACTCCGTTCGAATTAGTCACGAAGTCTGACTCTGCCTATTCCGCGGTCGCCGTATGGGCAACGTTCTGAGGATGGCCGTACTCAAAACAGGGTTCGTAATCCGGCAGAAGTCTTTCTCGCATTGCCTACCTTCCTAGCCACTAGCCTCTTCTTAATCGGCAGACACCGGGCCCTGGGAGTCGTGGCTGTCTGGGAAGTAAGTAAGTAGGAATATTCTTTATTAGACTACCAGCAACGCACAGTAGCTTACAGAATGTATAAACAATAGTATACAAATTTAGACAAGGTCAAAGAACATTCTCGTATTGAAAGTACTCTTGACAAATATACCAACGCTAACAGAAATTGTAAAATGCAAATAGACAAATTGTGTCAGCAATAGGTTTCTAACAAACCAGTCTTTTAGTTTCTCACTAAGAAATCTGGATAACGCAAAGTTCTCAAATTTAATTCGTTGCTTAGCTGGAAGCCAATGCAATGATTTAAGAACGGGAGTTATCAATTATGTGATCCATAAGCCAATGCTTCGAAGAGCAATCGGGACACTTACTGCAGCCTGAATTCTCGCAGATTTTGATCATGTTTAAAGATATATTAATATATCGGTTTAGCCAAAGGTCCGTGCATTGAGACGCGTTGACGTTTTATATCTTTGCCGATAGGGGCGCCAGACGCCATTTCAGGCACACGACATTGTGTTCTACGTATTATAAGACCTTGATTGCCAACTAAACGATTAGCCTTTTCATATTTGGCATAATATTGGAGATCTGTTTGCAGTTATTTTAAATCTAAAAAAATGCGGTGGAAATTCGGTCGAAGACAGTCGGCTGAGTACACGTGCTGTTTTTGCTGTCATGTTCGGATGGGAACGATGTTCTTGGGAATATTTTACCTGGTTAGTCATTCGATGGCTTGCAATTACTTCCGCCATTTTTATTGTCTTGTTCTAGCGAAACAAACAACAGTATAAATGGTATTTAGTGCTGATGTACTTTGTTTTGTCGTGATGGCAAGCGTTTGCAAGATCAATTTCGGTAATCTCGAAGACTATGTAATATGTAAACAATATGGCCACCCTCCCCACAATGCACTCAAATAAAGTCCTAACTAGCGCACACATCCCATGATGCACCACGCATTCTTTTAAGCGTCGAGCTTCTGCGGCCGAAACTCTGGCCTCTCAACGCTCGAAAAAATAACTTCTGCGGTCGAAAGTTCGATGCATATGTCTAAAAACGCCACTAACCCTGACCCTAAACGACCCTCACGACGCCTAGCCGACCCTCACGATGCTTGGCCTGACCTAACTGACCCTCACGACCCATATTACATTTTTTAGGTGTTTTTAACAATGTCCATGTGCCAAAGGTTGCACATGCACAGAGGTCTCGCTTGCTAAATTCATGACGTTTTCGGCCATAGAAGTAAAATTTTCGTTTGTATTGCGGGTGAATTTTCGGCCACAGAAGATTTATCCTTCTTTTAAACCTATGAAGAGTTCTGTTTTGATTTGTTTTCTAAAATAAAGTTGTTTTCTTTACTTATTTTGCTGAGTGCAACACATTATTGGATGTGGCTGGTAGGTATCAGCGGCCATATAATTTACTATAGGTTAAGTATTCTTCGGGCCACCAACAATCACAGTAAGCAATTACAAAACAGACGTCTTCTGAGCTGTGAGAGAGCAAAGACAAAGTAGGCAAAAAGAATAGAGTCATTTGTATGGCATTTCAGGAGCGTCCAAATAGGGGGGTCCGGAGACAGACGCCTCCATTTTCAGGTAGGGGGGACATTATTTGCATCTTGGGGGAATATCTAGCCTTCCTGGCACTAGGGACCGGGGGGGGTTTGCCTCCATCACTCAGGAGCGGTTGATGCCCTGTGGCATTTGGTGAGAAAGTACACCAGATTCAAGAACCTGTAAACTCGAAACTTTTCTGTACAATTGTGAATACACTGTTGACCCTTTGACGACCAGCATTATTGATTATGCCTTACATTTTACTATGCACTGGTTATTAATGGGTTAAGGATATTGGCCATGCTAGTTTTCAGAATTCAAACTCTTGGTAGAAAATCTGGTAGAAAAACTGATCTTTTCACAGACTTTTCATCTCGTCCATAGTCTGTTTCCGTGTCTTTGTAAATTCCCTTCTTTGCTTTTGGATCTAAATCTGGGGTGCAACGATTTTGCACAGTAGTAGCGACCATCAATTGATACTTTTATTATTATTGTTACTGTTGTCATTGTTGATTGTTAATCTTGTAGAAGTTCTTAGCTTAGATTGAAATAGTTGTGACTTAGATGAAGAATTCACATTGAGTTGAATCACATTCACATGCTATTAAACAGAAATGCAGAAATTTCACACTGTTTTTATGTTATTTGTTTCAGCTGCTCGATCTGCTAGCAGTGACGATGATCGCAACTCTGACGATGTATCCCGATCTTGTCCAACAGGAGTCAGACATAATTGCCAACTATCTTGGCATCGAGAGCAATTCCAACTCAACTCTGGCACCTGAAAATCGCACTGTGTGGGTCATTCAAAATCCTTTGCACTGTGGTAAGTAATACAATATAACAAAAGTCGAACTCGTTCACTCAGCGCATACTGAGTGTTACGGGCCAACCGCTCTAACCGCTCAGCCACCGTGCCACACAGTAGTAGTAGAAACTGTTGCTACAGGGAAATTCTGTTCATAGTTTCATGAATTCATTATTTCATTTTTAGAATTTATATTGCACCCTTCAAAAAACCTACTCAGAGCGCTCCAAGTTCTCCTCCCATTCCTGTTCCATCCCCTCCACTACCTATCTTCATCCTTCTCCCTTTTCAATCCTATTTTTTCCAACTCTTCACCCTCCCTTCCAATTCCACTTCCCATTCCTTCCCCTTCCTACTACAGAATAAGGACTTGAGTGACTTATAAAAGCCAGTTGTGTTGATCAAGACTGCAGCTCTAGTGGGATATTTTTCCACATGGAGGGCCTACAACTGAGAAGGCTCAGCCTAGCCTTTAGTATGCCAGGTGAGCCCTTGGAGTTAACGTTCACCCCTTGCCACAGAACGAAACAACACAACACTGCAACATCAGACATTCTACAACAGATCATGTAGGTTGGGTGAATCGCAGCCAGGAATGCAATGAGAGACTAGAGCGGCAGTGCGGCAAGAGATCCATCGCGCCACATCTTAGGAAGTCACCCGATGAGCCGAACGCAGGACCCGATCAAGTCGCCCCAGGACCCCAAGGGGAAGGCCAACAAGTATCGAACAACTGTGGTAAATTGATGAAGGTGTGGAAAATAACCCCACAGAGTGCTTTCTAATAGAAGCCATTTGAGAGGCTGACAAGCCAACCTAAATGAAGTGGAGAGAATCTGCTGGAGGATAGAGTAGTCCAGGGAGTCAAAGGCTGGGCTCTCATTGAAAATTGCTCAGAGAGTAATCTGGTGATGATGGTCCATAGTGCCATTCAGATTTGATGTATAGCAGTGAAGAATGGCACTGGTAATGCCCCCCCCCCCCCCAGTGGCACAGAGGGGAATCTAAACAGTAACAAAAGTCTACAAGTCATTGTCATTAAAGAGGAGGCTCAAACCATCGCAATTCATGTTACAAGGCATTTGTTGAAACGAATCAGCTACTAGGTTAATGACTATGGCCTCGTTGTCTAAATGCAGGACTCACACATTATATACCTCTGAAAATTTAAAATGGAACGTGTTACATGACGTGCAATCAATGGTTGCTTCAATCAGAATTGTAGTTGAGGATCATTATTTGGAGGAGTCTTGTTGAAATTCAATTGGAGGTAATAAATATATACATTAACAAATAAATGACTAGATGTTTATCATGTTTTTATCTGTGGCAATGTTTGGACTTTGATATCTAACCAAAGCCAAACAGTTTTTCTTCACATGTTTGGAATGCTTGCATTTTAGCCAACATTTTTTCATCCTTAATTTGACCTCTGACCCTTGCTATTGTTACTCATCACTTGTCTCTTCCATCTGTCCAATGTGCTGCATATGGAAATGAATGTATCTGCTATTGCTGACCTTCCAACCTTTGACCTCTCAGGTTAGCCTTGACATTTCAGATGAATTAGGGTTGCTTACTTCTTGCAGTCTTCTTTTGAAATATTCATTAGCATGATAACAGCTTCTCCAAATTTAGATCTTTGATTACTTACATTTGTTTTCATGCTTTCGAGAGGTTCATAAAATGTTTTTACTGGTCATATGCTATGTACTATAGTTAGGCCCCGTGAATTATGCAATTTAAAAAAAAAATTACGCGAAAAATCGCATAATTGCATAAACCACAGGTCCAAGTCATCAACAGTTACGTCGTCTGGTCGATAAACTATAGCCTCTATAAGCGAACAATAGCCTGGACAAGCCAATTATTTGTTGACTCTGACCGAAAATTTCAAACTTTATGCAATAATTTGTGAAACTTTCCATTTAGGAATTGATGCGAAAACTGCCAATTTATGCGAAAAAATGTGAAATTGCACAATCGCGTTAACCACGGGGCCCTAGCTTTAGTTTTATAGATTTGCTGTAAATGTGGAAATATTAATGAGTTTCTTATTTCAACAGATAGTAAACTGTTTGGTCTTTTCCTGACGATCGGATATTCTGTCTTCACTCTTAGTCTCATGTATGGAGTAATCACTGTAAGTACGCTACTTATGTATTCAACTTGTGCAATATGCTACTTAGGTATGCCCAGGACCGTACTGAGCTAATTGTGCCCTGTGCATAGCGTCAATTTGTGTTCCCCACATTTTTAAGATAGTGCATTTTATGGCATAATAAGTTATTCCATCCTGAAATTGTGCCCTTTCCACATTTGCGCCCTTGGCCTAGGTCCCGCTGGCCCCCCTCGGTACAGTCCTGGGTATGCAACATGCTAATTATGTGTTATGGTTCGGTACATAAATGGTCTAACTATTACAGGTGAATTGTAAAAGATACCATTGTCATTGGTAATTTTATAAGAATAATAATTAACAACATGCATAATTAGTAAATAGATGGTGTTGTATAATTTACCTTAACAATATGACCATGAGGTATATGTTAAGTCATAGGTTATTTCATGGGTGAGGACACGACATACAAGATAACTTGTACCTCAGTGTATATCAGTACACATCAATTGTATAAGCAGTCAGCACGAGCACTTTCAAATTAGCACATAACCGAGTAGATAATTTCCACCGAGTCGCAAGTACCATCCGTAGGCAAAGCGTAGTTAACTTGCCACGTGCACAGCTATGGAGAACTATCTATAGTCAATGCAGAGTCTATAGCAATATCCTTCATATATCATATCATTGCACTCTAGGCTATAACAATATATTTATTATTTAATAACTTTATTTGTAAAAAGAATGTAAAACCTTGTTATAAAATTTGAAATATGAAGTTATCAACGACTCCTTTACTCTCTCATATTTACCTGAAAGTGGGTGGAGCCAATTCAAGCGGGAAAATTGCTGATCTGGTTGCCACCTGGGGAATGCAACCAAAACAAATTAAAATATATAAATTAACATAATTATTTTAAAGAAAATTCAATGGAATATTAAGTTCTCGTTTAATTAATCAATAAGTTATAAGTAAGTTCGTTAGTCCTAAATTTATTTGATGAAAAAATATTATTTAAAAAAATATTGTCTGAGGCGATTTCCGGTTATGCTGTATTCCAAACCATCATCAGGTTACTAGATCTGCATATTATTTGTAGCTGCAGCCATGCCATGCATTACACAGCATATAATGTGCACTGTCTGACGTGAGCATTCTGGTAGATAAAGTGATCAGTTACTGTAGAGTAGGGTTGTTAACAGTGTCTCTGTATTTCAATTCATTTTCTTTAAATCTCATAGTTACCGTAGATAATAAGTGATAATGGCTGTTACTTTCCAACTTCTATAAGTGAATTTTTATACATCCTACAGTTCTGGGCTGCCAAGTACTGGTAACAAATGGTTGCACAGTCAAGGTGTTCAGATAATTTAAGATGGGTTATTTATAAATAAATAAATAGTTGGCAACTCAATTTTGAATGGCTAGTCTCAATTTTGGAACAGCTCAAATTAGTTTGATGTTGATACAGTAGTTTGCTAAATTGCATTCTTGCTAATTGTCAAGATAAATTCCATATTTAAAAATGTATCTTGTATGAAGATTGAAGACTTTGCTTGGAACTACATACTTACATTTATACTTGCATGTTTGCTTCAATATATGCATGAATCACACTCAAACACACACATACCCACACACAAACACACACAACTTATGTACATTGTACATGCACTCAAATACATGTATTCAGACATATGTGTGTGTGCTACGAGAAGGCAGTCTTTTAGAGTAAGTTAGTTTGAATGAACTGTTGAATCGTTGGCAGGGTCGACCTCGTTATCTTCTCCCATTCTTCTGTCTGCAAGTGTTTGATTTCTGTGCGACCAGCTTCTCTTTCATCAGCTACTTCTCGTTTGAACCAGACATCAAAAAGTGGATTGCATCACAGGTGTGTTGGTCTGTCTAAAACTTGATGTTTGACTCTTTTAACAACTGCTCTTTTACATCAGTCATCATGCTTTTACCTTTTGGGCAATGTAGCTCTACGAGATGGCATTCGTGTAAGTTGTTTCTTAAAGTTACGTAAAGTAAATGAGTAAAACTATTACACTAGAATTTAGATTAAAAAAAATTTGTCTAGTTGACATTGAAACATGGTAATTGCTTTAGAAAGCAATAAATTTAATACAATTTATGTTGATGTGAGACACGGTGGTCTGTTCTGTAGTGCACTATCTCCAAAATCCGACGATTATCGACTTCCACTGTTCAGTGGGCTCCTCAGTAATGACATTGATTCCAAAATGACTGACCTTCAGAGTGCAATACATACAATAGGTATAAATAGAAATGTAAATGGTCTTCAGTGTTATTACTACTTGCGCGAATTTGTTGTGTGGTGTTGTAGAAATTGTTGCCACTAAAGGACGAGCTGCTGTCGATTAGTACAGACTGGCTGCTGATCTTGGCTGCTCTTACAGCTGTGGTCATCCTTTGGACAAAGGTATGATTGAGTATTGCCTCAAGGGCTGAATTCACAGTATACTTCAGGGGTGTCGAACTTTTTGTGATAGCCAGTAGCAATATTTTCCAGCAAGTGGCTGGCCAGAGACCGAAGGCACATGAGGAAAGGAAAATGTTGTAGGGATCTCAGAGATGCCATACAAACAGTTGAATTAGGCTTTGAAAACAATTCTGATATGCATTATCAATTACAAACTTCACAGAAAACTCATAAAGCTTTAAAAATTACAAATTAGACCTTTTGCTCTCAATTGTTATGTTGACTTTATTCAAGGCTCTGTGTGTCTGAAATATATCGTCAGTGGGCTAGAAATGGCCTGCAGGCCGGCTCTGTGTCACCTCTGGTCTACTGTTTAGAGCAGCACCGGTGTCTGATTCTACACAATAGCAGCTGCTGGGTTTTCTTAAGTAGGGCTATATATATTTGTGATGTCATGTTATTGCCACCGTGTTAGTATTAAGCGCTGTTTTTATGCTTGAAACGTGAGTGTGCAATTACCTACATCTAGATACATTATGAGCTCAATTGTGTTGTGATAATGATGTATGCATTCAAATTAGCTGCCATTATACAGCAGGATTATCAAATATGGAATATCTGTTGAGGCGTGAAATAATTGGCAGGTTAATTCAGCAGCTCCTTTGGACTTTTTCAGACTGACTTTCTCACCGGTCACTGCAAATGTTTCTGGCAGTAATAGTAGTTTCACTTTAATGACACTGTGTGATAACAAAGATCAGTAACATCACCCTCCTCCTCTATCCACGCTTGGGTCTAGCGCTGCCAGAGTGCAAGCAGTTGCAGAGTTCCTGGTTGCTGGTACCACTGTATTTATACAGTGTTGATATTTGGCAATGGTTTATGAATGCTGTTGCTGTTTATCGGTCATGTCATCAGTGACCAATCATTTTGTTCTAGATGTTTAACTGGTGTGGCTGTCTTTCCCACTTCAGGGATATTGCATAATCATCGTCTGGTCTTGCTACAAGTATTTGGTTCACGGAGAAGTTTCGTCTGCCGTGCAGTCGGTTGACCTCGAAAGGTCGAGCAATAGTTATGAGGGACAGGAACAGACAGAAAGTCTTTCTCAGGTAAAAATGGGAACACATTAACTAAATGAATTCTGCTTTGATATTTGTTCATTTTTTTCGGTCATTCGTTCTGTCAATAAGTGATTAATTAATTCAGTCATTCCGCATACTGGGGTTTGAACCCGTTAACCTCTCCTGTTATAGGATGGTGAAATTTAGTTCCCCTGATCTTCCCTCCTGCTTAGCTTGTCTTCTCCTATTCCTTTCTCCTCCCATTTCTGTTTCATCCCCTCCACTACCTATCTCCCTCCTCCCCTTCTTAACCCCATTTTTTTCACCTCCGACTCTTCACCCTCCCTTCGGACTACACTTCCCATTCCTCCCCTTCCCACTGCTCTCACACACTTCCCCTACTCCCATTCCCTTCTCATTCAACCCATCTTATGTCCTCCCAATTTCCCCTCCTCTTTTGCATCGCATGGCATCGTCTAACAAGTGGCACCATGCACAAAGATGCGGTGAGATCAGTGCTACTTGCTACACACAGACAGATGGACCAACATCTCTCTTCTATCTATTAAATTAAATTATTATACCACTAATAGACCTACAGTAAAAGACATAATGAATCAATTTTTAATAGCAAGTGGGATGTTAATAATCTAATGGAAATCTGTTGAAAGTGTAAATCCAATTGGAGCAAAATAGGTTCAACTGAAGTTCTGAGCTTTCAGAATACAGTGAAGTTGATATTATTGCTTAGACCCATCAGGGGCAGAGATCCCGGAGGGTCTAGGGTGACAAGTCCTCCCCCCACCTTTTACAGAGAGGGGACAAGTTATATATGTGTACCCCCACATTTCCTACCCCTACCATTGGGTGTCCCCCCACCTGTCAAACAAGATTGCCGCCTCTGCCACCCGGAGCTGCTTCCTCTGTGGGAAATCTTCAAGTACTGCTTTTCTTTTAAGTTTTTAAGATCTGGTGGCACAGAATGATTCAAGAATCAGAGCTGGAACATTAAAGTTTCATTTGGAAGGAAGTTCTTATTAAATTTTAAGCTCACATCTAATTTGATCATATTATTTTGGGTACAAGTTGTTTAAGTGTACAGTGAGTAGTCTTATTGCTTTAAAGTGACGCCTTTAAGTGTACACACTGAATTAATAATAATAATAATTATGTGCAAACTGTATCTAACATTTCATATTTAGATTGTTTTGCCACCAAAGTATGAGGACGTTGTGCAAGTTCCAATCCTGGCTCCGGCGCCTCCACCTTATGCCACTATTGAAACCGAGGACTGCTGTGCACGCAACTAGAGATCGTGGATACACGTCTGCCCGTGTGTTGTTGTATAGTTTCTTATATAGCAATCTGTAATGGGATGTAACCACCCGGTTAAACAGGGACAACCATATAAACGGGTTGCATGAAACCCATTTATGTGATGTGCCGGGATATACATGAGGGTCGTCCATAAAGGACATCCACAAAAAAGCCAACTTTTTGTCCGCCCTCCCCTTGTCCGCATTTGTCCGCATTCCACTGACCCACACCCTCTTTGCAGACGTCCGCATCACACATTTATCAGGCACCATTGCAACTGCTAATAATTATTTTACTGCATCGCTTTTTAATAGACATTTATTGACAAAGAATGAGATTGAATAAATACTATGTAAAAAAATTTAATTTAATAAACACTTATTTGCATGTAAGCTTTGTATCATTCTCCCAAATGTGAAGTTTAGCCTAAAGCTAATAAAAAACAACTAGATCATGACGTAACTACCATTAGACGTGATTTTGGCGATAGTTTAGCATGGTCGCATGCGGACGTCCGCACAGTCCATGACCACATCTGTCTGATTTTCCCATGACCCCTCCCCCTTGTTGTGGACGTCCTTTGTGAATGACCCCATGGGACTCCCCTCATTATGATACTTGTGGGAATGGTATCGTTACTCTGTTGTGTGCTGAAGCCAATTTTAAGTATGCTGTGTTCATGTTTAGACCATGTTCTGTGTAAGAATCTGTTTAAAAGAGGAGGGTCTAGCATATATCAAATTGTTTTGGATGGCCGAACTTAATTGGTACTTAGATGACTAAGCACATTGTATTTACGACCAAACATTGTCCTAACAAACCAACATTGTCCTGGCTAAACAACATTGTTTCATAACTAACCAACATTGTCCTAATTGACTGCGCGTATTTCCGGTTAAGGTGTGGCATTTTTCCTAACAACTTCTGTTGGTTTGCTAATTGAACAGCTGTAGAATATGCATGATGTTTTTTGTGTACAGCAGTAGGGCAGTTTCTGTGTGACCAATAGTTATAGATGGACATGTTCCTTTAACACTTATTTTCCATGAGGTGATAGTCGTGGGTTGTTTAATGTTTATAGCTTGTGCTGATTAGGTATTTATGTTTTATAGTCGGTGGCATGTTTAGCATACAGACGCCTCAGTAAAATACTGCCATGAATTACTTTCTTTTATGCACTTTCTTTGAAGTCTTGCCTTACTGAGTCTGTTGGGCAATTGTACAGCATGGTGTCTTCATAGAATTTGTGTAAGCTCAGCCTATAATTCCTTTGTGGTCAGTAATGAGCACCAATGTTAGCCTGGATGTTGTTTCCCATTGCTGCATTGCCGTGAATGTCCTTTCTTGAATCAACACCAAATGGTTAACTTTCATGATGGGCTGCATTGGTTTCCCATACATTTTGGTACACGCTCGTCGTTAAAGGTTACACATCTGGGACCATTCTTCAGAATAGTATACGGGCGTATTTACTTTTTCGTTTATGCAACACCTTCAAGCAGATAGGTGAAATGGTGCCTAGTTTTAATTACAATTTCATCAGTTTGAGATTGAGTCATTTGCATCTTTCTGCAATGTGAACAAGTTATTTTTTAATTATTAATTATTAAATCTGATAGCCCTTCAGTTCATTTGAGAATCTGCAACATGCTAAACATCCATTAATGTCTTGTGAAGACTCTGCTTTCTAACTTTCAGCATAGTTATCAATTATCAACAGATATTTGTGTTTAATGAGATAATCAAATGATATAAATATTAGAATAAAAATCATCTGTAAAGTGTCACTGTGTTTCCAAGTTCATTAAGACATTACTGTGCACCATGTAATTAATAATGGAAAGACCAACTCTTTAGGTCTGCTGAGTATTCTTAATGGTTGCCCAGCTTCATTGTGTACTTTTTAAGGAGGGCAATATTATATTATAATTCATTATATTGCAGTTCATGGCGACCTGATCGTCCCTTTTGCACGCATTTCCATAATGCAGAATCGGGATTTCTCGGTCGTGGGACCTACCATCCGCCTCCTACCTAAGAACTCGTCATCTTCATTTTACACATCTCTTAAAACTGTCCTTTTCAGCCGAGGGTTAGGCCGCGAGTAGATATCTTGAAGGGGCGCTATATCAAGTATTTTTGATTGATTGATTGGTATTGTATAAACAGCACAGCTGCAGAATTGTATACCAGTAATAAAACACTGTTTATTAGACTTGCATGATCATTAACAACAGTCTAATTTTTTATAATTATACAATACACCTGCAAGTCCTGCATTTTTACTATCAATCAATATTTGTTTAATTCAAAAAGATTAAAGATGACACGTCACAACTTAAATTACAATGATAAAAAGTCTGATTGCTGTTCTGTCTGGTTTTCAGAGTCAGCTTCATACTCATTATATCCACCTATTCCCTCAACGACTAAGTAAATGCTCTAGTGAGGTGAGGGCTGCAGCATGTTGGGTTTTTTTTAAATGGCATTTTTTGGTTTTTTAAATATTTTTATTCAATTTACTAATATTACTATTATATTACTAATTGTGTGTTATTCAGTCCAAAATAATGCTGTGTTGATGCTTTTTATAACAAAACTGTTGTGACAAAGTCCAAAGGAAAAGTAAAAACAATATAAAACCAAAAAAACATTCTGTTTTTTTTTTAAATCTTGGTTTTTTGCACCTCTGAGTTAGGCATACATCAGCGATGTGGCGACATTGGTCATTTTGACCGTCTCTTGTATGCCCATGGGTGTTAGTAGGCCCATGGGTGATAGACAATGTGAGTGGAGGACCCTGAGAGAGCATACAAGGACGATGCACAGGAAGACAATGCCTACTATAGACAAGTGCCCATACCTAAGTCAGAACCTAACACTTCTGAGGCACACACACACAACCATACGACAAACAGCAATGACACAGATACAATTATATGACAAAGCAATTGTGCCAAAGGGCTTTCTACACAACTCAAACGAGAACCGAACCCGTATTCTCCGACTCTAAACTAATTGGCCACCCACACTAGCAATCACTAAATTTATATCTTAACTATAAAGCAGGAAAGTTATTTCTCTGTCCTAACAAAGGCTTATGGACAGAACACTGGGCTATGACAATATTTACAAAACGTTATTATCTAGATTTCTAGGTGAATATGACTTATTTTCAAAAATATTTCACTTTATAGATTCCGATATTTGAGACATTTTTACTCTTGAATTGTTCAAACTTCAGACATTCAATTAAATAAATGTGGTCATTTGCATTTACAGCATATGAGAGAGTGCTAATTTAATATGCAAATCAAGCGTGCTAGCCACAGCATCACTCGGAGCGCTTGCCAAACGAAACACTCGTCATCAGGGAGAGCCACATTGAAAAAATGTCATGGGCAAAGTGGTACACCCACTGAGTTCATAATCCCAGGCACATCTGGGTTGCAAGGCTAGTCTGTTTATACAATATGAGTTATGAATTGTGCACCTATATGTACATAATTTAAAATGCAAGATTAGCCTAAAATCACAACAAATATCTGATAATGTTCAATATTTTCATGCAAATGTACACAGCTTAAGCTATAAGCCCCATCAAAAATACACTATAGGCTTAAATCACTACCAAGATTTTCAAATGTGGACACAGACTTTAAATCAAATATATATTTACACCAAGAAACTGGAGGTTTTCCCAATCACAAAAGCTCCTGGAAAATAGATATTAATTCCACAAAGAGTGTGTTTTATGGACAAACCAATGAAGAAAATATTCAGTTGGTCAGGTGCTAAGAGGGTTTATGTTCAATACATCCCCTTATGATTCCACCTTCATTTATCTTGTAGAAAGCTATATAAAGTATATATATCAGAAAGATAAGGGATCAGTCACTATCTGATGGAAATGGTATGGGATCTGTTATCTTATAGAAAGACGTGAAAATCATTGTCTCAGAAAGATAAATGATCCGAAAATAACTAAATGAAAGATATAAACAGTCATCTTCTGTTTAGAGATCAGATATTATCTGTAAAAAGATAATGAATCTGTTATTATTTTACAAACATGTGTGGAATCAATTATATCACAGAAGACATGGTATCACTTAATATCTTACAGAAACATAACGGATAGTTATTATGTGAAGGGAAGGGATGGTTGGTATCAGTTGTCTTACAGAAGATAGGGAATATTTGTTATCTCACAGAAGGATAATGAATTAATTATCAAATGAACATGTATGGAATCAGGTATTGGATACATGATCAAATACATAGACCTATCTTATCTTAGTCTTATCTTTTGGCAATGTACACAACCAACAGCAGCAGAAGAATGACGGGAATAATTCCCAGAAATAAGATGCAACATTTCATTCTGGCCTGAGTCTGAAACAAACAAAAAATACATAGACCTAGAAATTACTCGAACACAGCTCAGTCAACTGGTATTTTTCATCTTATCCATAGTACATATGACACATTACTAAAGACACCACTAGTAACACAATCTAATGAATGGTAAATGTAAAAAATTTTATATGTCTCAATTCTTCTTCAGGATGGGACAGTAGCCACTTTGTTCGAGTGCTCACTTTGTAATGCAGAGAGTGTGCTTTTGAGCCTCACCTGAGACATGTTTCAGTGCACGTCCTTCACTCAGAATTACCCAGTGCCACTGAGGGCCTACTTTGGTGTCTAAAGACTTCTTTCTTTTCTACGAGTCATTCACACTGAAAGCATATATGATTGGTAACCACTGCGAGGGACGCTTTACAAATATATAGATACAATACAATAGTCTCGTAATAATCAAATTATGAATACCAACACTCCACAACATATTAAAAATTCACCATTTGGCAAAAAAAAAAGAAACTAGTGAAGAAATGGCAGATCAACTGAAACTTATTTGAAATAATCGAGTGCAGAGTTGAAGTACTGCTTAATCTACTATTTAGTATAATTTTTTATCATTAATTAGTAACTTGTATAGTGTAGTGGTCAAACGCATTCATGATGTATCAACCAATGGCACAACAAACCCAAATCAGGTCAGGTAATCAGGTCAACAGCAAGAAGATCAGTCCAATGACCTCCACATCGTTGACCTGAAGACCGCATGGGTTTCATGTGCCTTGATTCTTTGCATACAAGCTGAAATGGAACGAAGTTTTCACTCACCGAAGCCATACTAACACAACATAGCGTAAAACTGGTGTCACTGTCGTTTGTCAATGCGAAACAGAAACGCCAATGATGATTGCGACGATTACGAGAATTGCAATCAGAATTACGAGTAGGCAAAATTTTCGTTCACGAATCTTTGCCTGGAAAGTTTTCAAATCAATAAAAAGAATGCACCATAAATCCACGGCAAAAGTAACGACTGCCAGCATCGACTCAGATTAAAGTACCGATTAATTAGGCTAACAATAAATTCAGATTAAGGTAGATGTAGTTGAAATATCAGATGCATCACTACTCCATGCAGTGATCGAAATTAAATCACTGCTAACCACTGCAAACAAAGTGGCATAAATACATTTTAATAGTCCCATCACCTTGATCAATCACTGAAGACCGCACGGTAGCCAATTTTTTATTTACCATCCAGATCCAGCCTATGTTTTAAAGGCCCATGACACATATGCTTTAGACAATACAAAGGCTTTAAGGATTTTAAGACTAAGATGGGGCAACAAACATCACAAGGAGAGTAAGCACTAGTTACAGTAAATGTAAGCTGATTTTTTTTACAAACTTTATTCTTATAGGACTTCCTGTTGCTACAAGCCTGTTGCTACAGGCTGCAAACGGCTGCTACTGCTGGAATATTTATTTTATTCTGTTCGCAAAATTTTTTTAGATTTTCAAATTAATAATTATAATTTTATTTTTTTTAATGTAATTATCAACTTTTGGGCAAACACACTAGATGACAAAATTTTTTGTGACAGAGAGAGTATTGTTGAGAAATGAACTACGAACAATGAAATGTCAATATTTATAAAGATTTTTAGTCTTTGTTTTCATATAAATGTTTTCAAATAATGGTTAAATTCATTAAAAAAAATGCAGCTGGCAAAGAGTTACAGAAGCAACCAATCAACCACGAAAACAGAACTCATACTTAAATAAATAAATTGAAAATACAAACACCTGAATGTAAAAAATTTAGTAAAGTCCAGCATTTCCACAACTTAGACATTGCCTCAATACCAATTTAGCTGATAAGTATCCAAGCATCCTATGCACCCATGCGATGAAATTGAATTAAGCCATAATTAAACAATTTCCTAAACAACAATAACCAGGGCTGTTAACAATACTGGAAAAGATTTGCGATATCAATACTTCATAATAAAAATATTAGGAATATCTACATATTTCTTAAAAGTATTGTAAGACCAATAGTCCAAAACCTTTACCATTCCCTTTAAATAACCTAGGCTTGCTCTTAACAGACTTCATGCACCGATATAGGAATTTCTCTCCGAGTTGCACGGACCAATGGCAATTGGCAATGTATTTGAAGTAGCCTTTTTTAATATCGCTGCAATATCGAAAAAAGTATAGGCAATATTGCAAGTATTGCGATACTTTATCGCGATATTAACAACCCTGGTAATAGCTGACTATCAGATCATTTGCGAGTCTCACCTTGTAGTTGCGTGCTTGCTGGAGCTGTTCTGTTCCTCTGGCAATATTCAGTGAAGTTGATTCAACGTTGGCTTCGATGCTATCTACAGTTTTTAAGCAATTAAACCATTCTCAGCATCTCCAAAAGTATTGAAATTGACTGACAACAGTCACAATTTACATTACCAATACTCATTCATTCACGAGCACTCCCAGCCCAGCCACGATTTAAGAAAAAGGTCTTGAGGGACTTGTTAAAACTTGACGGTTGGTCCACGAGGAAAGAGAGGAGAAGTTGGAGATACACTAGAAGTCAAAAGATAAATGATCATACTTACCAACAACTTCTCCTTGTTCGTGCACCAAAACACTCAGCTCTTTGAATATTTGATTTACATCCATAATATCAGCCTGAAATTAAACACCAATCTCAGTGAAGTCTACAACACAGACAGGCGACAACGAGGTTAATTCAAGCCAAGCATAACACACAGGAGCCAGGGCATCACCCTTGAAACATGAATCAACTCCTGCGTTTGTCAACATGCCAAATATCCATCTATCAATGAGTAAATGAAGAATTTTAGCTGAAATGCTACACTATATCATTCATTCATCCATTTCAAGAATTTCAATGGTGCTCCTTCAAAATACCTACTCACTACAGCACCCAGAGGCGCTCCCAGCTCAACCACAGCAATACAAATTAGATTCAAGTTACGTGTAAAACATGTTGGCATTGTTTCTTGGCAGTATGAATGTCCATTCCAAGTGGAGGGCTAACAATCGAAAATGTGCAACATTACCTAGTTCTGGTGCTAGAAGTTCACCATTAGCAGAAGAACAAAGGGCTCGACGGTCGGCTATAACAGAGACCAGACGACAGAGCTCAAAACGGTACCCAGGGCACTAAAAGAAGACACAGCCAGACCCGCTATCCTATAGGCGATACACTGCCTGACTGGAAGCCAGTGCAGCGTGACTTGCTTCTAAACTGAGACAGCAGAACAGAGCAGTTGGTCAAGGCAGGCGATTAGAGCAAGGGGTAAACTCACCCAAAGCTAATAGTATTTAGCAGTTACAGGTGAGCTGATTTAAGTGCTCGGAAAATCTCAGCTCTTGGTCCAGAATGATCCACAAGTCTTTGACTCAATCCAAGCAAGTAATATGTGGGAAATACTGAGCAACCAGCATCGGTCAATGTCTACCACCAACCCACCACATAAATTGGGTCTTAGAAGAGTTAAGAAGTTGGCATTTATATATGCCAGTCACCATATGGACAACAAATGGGAAAGCTTCTCCAAAATACTCAATTTGAACAAAAGCAAATATCAGCTTACAAGTATTGTCTAAACGAACTAACTGTTGCTGACCTCTAGCTGTCGAACACTCATTTCTCTGTCGTGCAGGAGTTCAAGGTCATCCTCGTGCGAAAGCACCATCTGCTGTTTTCCACTGTAATGGAAAGTCATAAACAGAGTCAATGGAAGTCAATTAAGTGAACTGGATTATGTATGTTCTACTAATAGGGTTCCATAGCTGCTTATTCAAATTGCATCTTATGACTCTAGATAACACATAAGTCAACTGCTACAAAGAGAAAATGACCTCAACAAACTGAAATATATGCCTCTATAAGTAACCACAGAACAATATTATTAATTATCATTATTATACTATCATCGTTGTTCAGAGAACTTGTATATTATGAGAGAGAAATCAGGACACCTTAAAATGTTGGTACAAATCCGACAAACTCTCGACTTCTTTGTGAACTACAAGTGATTGGCATTGAAATGGTGCATATGGTACAATCTTTATTACATAGGGGCGCTATATCAAGTATTTTTGATTGATTTATGGCTAAGCTCTCGGCAATGCATACAATAACAGAATATGAATACCGGAGTGCTTGCTTTCATAATCAACCATTTTTAGTTCATTATAACAACATAACGATGCATTGTGACCGATCGAAACAGCAAATCAGACTTTTTATTAATATTAATAAATAGTTATTAATATAATTATTCAGACAACTTCCATAAAGCTTCTAATACAGCCTTGCACTACTAAGGAGCTGCTTAGATGAACACAGTATATTGTGACCCTAAATGACCAGTTGGTTATCTCTCACCTGCCATCTCCAACCAACTGACCATTAACAAGTTCTTCCTCAGCATAAGGATCCTGAAATGTAACACATTACTCTACTTTATGAAGTAACTAAGATGCCAAATATAGACAATCAGAAATCAAAGCAATTAGCACAGAAAGGACAACAAAACAAAACCAGATAACAGCCACAATATACAGTTGAATGATGCAAATTACAATGCAGAACAGTTAATATTATGTACAATTCTGAATAAAATATCTGAGAAATTTTACAACACTCATGATTATTAGTGAGCAAAGAATGCTTAAAATCATTCAAACAGTGGGAATAAATATTTACTTGGGGGGCTGAATATTCAAATAGTGGGAATGAATATTCAAATACTGAGACTGAATATTCAAATACTGAGACTGAATATTCAAAAAGTGGGAATAAATATTCAAACAGTGAGCATGAATATTCATACTATAGGCGACGATGCCTTGTTCTTTGTGCGCTGTATTGCTTCCTTTTCCCTTTCCTTCTGTTGGCGCTGGCTCATCTGGAAGTTCTTCAACGCTGTTGTAAATTCATCCATCAGTCTGTCCTTCTGAAACTTCCGCTGTCTCTGATACAAGATGCATCAATGTATGTCATAAAAACTCTGTACAGATCTTAAGAAAGTGCAAATGACTGACACAGCCTTAAGAGAACCTAAGAAGCATAAATTGCCTTGTTCGTTGAGGCTAAATAAAACTAAATAACTTCAAATATTACATTTTTAAAATTCATTTGTAATATAGTTAAGAAACACATGTCCATGTTAATATTTCAGAGATGACATATAAGTATTCTGAAACACTGGCATGAAGTTATAACACTGTGTTTGCAAGTCATTTAGCACCTAGTGAAGTTCTTGTAAGGAGGCACTATATTCTGATTAGCACAGCATGCTAATCAAAAGGTCATGTGATGCATATGCAAATGTAATAATGAGGTTAAATTAGAAAGCTGAACTTATAATCTCTACTGTCTTAACAGAAAGTAGCACGAAAAAGTAATAAGCAGTTCCACGGTATTCATACTATAACAAATCTGTCTTGTATTTCTCCCAGAACTAAGTGTTGTTTACTTTAAGACACTGGCATAAACTATGCCGAAGTTTACCTGCTGTTGAGGATCTTGAGAAGCTGGAATATTTGACAAGTCCCTCAGTTGTTGAGTTATCGTTTTGGCTAACTGATTAGTTTCATGCTGCAGCTTATGCCTGTTCAACAACGTATGCTACCAACGATTAACCTCAATATCAGCACAGATTCAATTAACTTTAGTCTAAGGTCAGATTATGGTAGATTAAATTCAGAAAGATCGCAGCTCAGATTAATTTCAGTATGCCCAGATATTATGGTAGATCAACTTCAACAACGGCAGATTATTAAAATTAAGTTCAATATAAGAACAGATTATATTAATTTCAGCATAACAAAGATTTAGGGCATAACCAAGTAGACAATTTACACCGAGTATCGAATCCGAGTATTTGGATGCACTATTTGCCAGATCCGGGTACGAACCGAATAGTAGCGGCAAATCTGGCCAGTGACTCATCGAGTACCATTCGTAGGCAAAAAGCGTAGGTAATCTGCCACGTGCATAGCTAAGGAAAACTATTTATGGTCAATGCAGAGTCTATAGCAATATCCTTCATATAGCATATCGTCGCATTCTAGGCTATAACAATATATTTATTGTTTAACAACTTTATTTGTGAAAAAAATTTAAAACCTTGTTATAAAATTTGAAATATGAAGTTATCAACGATGTCTTTACTCTCTAATGTTTACCGGCAAGTCGGTGGAGCCAATTCAAGCGAGAAAATTACTGATTTGGGGAATGCAACGAAAAGAAATTAAAATATATAAATTAACATAATTATTTTAAAGAAAATTCAATGAAATGTTAGGTTCTTGTTTAATTAATCAATAACTTATTAATAAGTCCATTAGTCCTAAATTTATTTGATAAAAAAATATTATTTTCTCAAAAAAATTATTTTTTCAAAAAAAGTTTTTTTTAGCTATTTGCGGGTGTAATATTTGCCGAGGCGAATACCTCCGAATAGTCCTATATTCGGTTGAGGCGAATGTCCGAGGCGATTTCCGGTTATGCCCTACAAAGATTATGGTAGTTAACTTATGAATGAAAACAGGTTAGATAACTTCAGAATAACCACAAATTAAATTAACTGCTAAAAAAGCAAAGATTAACTTCAAAATAAGTATAGCAAGGCACCCACCCCTTACATTTCGAGAGCATTTTAGAAGTGCCAAATCTGACACCACAAGATTAATTTCTGGTAATGTGGCATTACTTGCCTTTTGTCTAGACATAGTCGTTCAATTTAATCTCACAAAACGACTCTGGTATGTACTTCTGGCAGATTTAAACCAAAACACCGCAAATAACTAGCATGGGATAGCAACTGTAGCCTATTGACTAGCTTCATGTCTCTTGTTGGCTCATAGTCTGCTGCTTTCTGGGTTCTATGAGTGTATGATAGTGGTGACTCACCTAGTTTTCTGAGCACAATTAATTTACAGATACAGTTTTTGTCTAAATGTATTTTAACACCACCTAGGACAGCACTTTTGAGAGATACTTACAAAGTTCTTTATCATGCCAATAGACAAAAACACATACATACCTTATTCTCGTGGTCATAGTTTCTCTAATTCATACATGGTTGCCATTAGGTTACTTGCATGCTCACTTACTCATGATATTTTGGACAGTAAAGTTCTTAGATATAATATAGTAAACCCACATTGACAGCCATGAGAACATTTCAGCAGAATTATGAAAACTTCACAGATTATGATATCCTTACAATCTATCTCGCAGCTCAGGATTGTCGGAAACAGTTCCAATCATTCCGTTCATCGTCTCAATCTGTGACACTAAAAACAAAACTTTTCGTAAGTCCTGCATTCTTTTCTTTTGACAGTAAATTTAGTTTTACAAACTCTTCTCATAAACTTGAGTATTTGCAGTTGTAATCTTTAATACACTGCGTTGTGTGGCACAGTGGTCGATTGGTTAGAGCGGTCAGCCCGTAACGTTCAGTGTGCGCTGACCGAGCGGGTTTGACACTCGTCCGGGGAGTCACTGTGTAGGGACCTTGAGCAAGTCCTTCACACACAATTGCTATGCAGTACAACTGCAATTGCACCGTCGAGGCGTGTGTATGCACTTCTGAGCAAAAAATGTTGAAAGAAGGGCGGTATCAAATTTCGGAAATAAATAAATAAATATCAGGATAGGTATCAAAAGCAACCTAAAGAGTGTTTAAATGTTCCAGTGGTTGGTTAACTGCTTGATGTTTAACAACACTTTGTCATAACAAAGGATGATTAGCATTGCCCTCCTGCTTTATCCATGCCTGGGACTAGCATCACTACAAGTAGGGTAGTTAGTAGTTCCCTACTCATGGGTTCTTTGATAAGAGTAAAAATGAAATCCTACAAACAGATTAGATTAAAATAAACCCACTCCTTCCTATTCAGTATTCCTTATCACCTTTAACTGTCTATCCTCCTCACCCACTCCACTCCTGTCTACAATCCTTCTTCCCACTGCTCCTATTCCTTATGCTATTATCCTCCTCCTTCTCTTGCACTCCTCTCCTCTTGCTTTCTCGACCTCTTCTTGCTTTCTCCATCTCCTTCGATATTCACAATTTACTAGACTTCATTTACTCTTCCAGTTCCATCTTTCTTCTGAATAGTGCAGCTTCTATTTAAGGTATTCACAGAAACAGTCATATCATATATATACCATCCTATAATTGGCCATATTCACAACAATGGTACATATGCGTGCAAAGCTAACCATAATACTTGTCCAAGCGGTAAGCTGCTTACCATTGTTCACCATCTTCTGTATGTTTGAACTGATGATCTGGGACACGCGAGTGAAATCACCCGGTGGTATACCACCCTGTGGACCTGTCCCTGCACCTGCTGATCCGCCAGCCTGATACGATGCATAACCCTGGCTGTCATAAGGCCAGCCCCCTGGTCTCTGAGCCATTGTGTCCTGCAAAAAGCAACAACTTACGGCTAGAACAACAAAGTTAGACTATCATCTGCAATTCATTTCAAAGTCAAGCATTGAATCGATCATGATGTTGTTCGACTGTAATCAAAGTTAATGCTAAGGAAGCTTAGGTGCATGGCACAACAGTGCTCAATTACATTACATTACAGCGTCCATTGATAGAGCCCAACATCACTATTTGCAATGCTGCTCAAGGCTCACTTCAGTCAGTTAAGAACTCAACAGGCTCATCTCCCTGGCTACTCTCACGTCCTATCTACATGAACCAGAGCCGGGTTAAGCTTTAAGGCCCATAAGATGCTTGCACAGAGAAACATGAAATAATGTAGGTATAATTCTAAATAGCAGGTTTTTTACATGCTTGATCTTTCTTGATCCATGGTTGACTTGACAGCATTTTTAATGTGTCTGAGATGACTGAAGGATCGTTCACCATGAATAAAATGCGGAATCGTTAAGTTTTGTGTTACAATTTGCATGTTTTCTTATTGAATTTCTATATATGCCATCAAGATTTGTTCATGTATTGAATCCAATGTTCATCCATTAATTCACAAGATCGTATCTACATTCCACAAAGCTGGATCATTATTCAGGAATAATGTTATGCTTAGCAGTATTAGACAGGGTAATTGCAGTATGGTTGATTCAGGATGGATGACACAGAATAGCTCTTCTGATGAAACAGCCATGTCATTAAAATCGTTTTCTAGTGGTGAAACATCTGCTGCAGATGAACTTGGTAATAGTTTAACAATATCACCTTTGTTTCCCATAGAACCAATACAAGGATCGGATATTTTGCCAAATCGATCCATTGCGCAATGTTGACATTTTGCTGCCTTTTCTAAAAGAAGTTTCTTATAGCGCTTCTGCGTACCAGATTCAAATTTCTTCATTGTTAACAATGGTAGGCTTAATTATTTAATTTCTGTAATTACTAACTGTAATTACATCTATCTTTTATTGAAATGTTTGATACTTGATTAATATAATAACAGTCCCACTTGCACACTTTGTGTTGGTAGCCCTAAACACCAAAAAGGCCGAAATGATACAAAAAATGGCCAAAAGATACCGAAAAAGGATGTACGTGAGGGTCAATTAGGATCAGGGTGAGCATCGTGAGGGTCGGCTAGCGTTAGGGTTAGTGTAGTTTATCGATACAGGGCTGCAGAAGTAATTTCTTTGTTCTTTTCGGTATCTTTTTGTCCTTTTCAGGGTCTTTTCGGTATCTTTCGGCCTTTTCTGTGTTTCTTTTGTATCTTTTCGGCATTTTCGGTGTTTTGTGTAATAAGCAGCAGATTATTTAATGGATCATATCATTGATGGGTAGCCGGTAATCCTGTATTTTAGGTGCTAAAATTATTTGGAAGCAAATTTTCTCACCAAAACAGCTTCTATTTAAGCATGATTCTTTTCATCAATCCCACTTCCATTTAAGCATATTTTTTTCATCAATACCACATCCATTTGAACAGATTTTTTCATCGATACAGCTTCTAGTTATCTTTTATTCATCAATTCTGATTCCATTTACGCTTATTTTGCATCAATCTAGCTTCTATTTAAGTACGAGTCTTTTCATCAATTCCCTTTCCATATAAGCATAATTTTATATCAGTCCAGCTTCGATTCTTGTTCAAGACAGATTATTTTCTTTAGTCTCGCTTTCATTAAAACAGATTTTTTTCATCAATGCAGCTTCTATTTAAGTATGGTCTTTTCATCAATCCAGCTTCTACTTATATAGTTAGGCAAATTGTTTTAATCGATCCCGCTTCTACTTTTATAAGTCTTTGAGCCATTTCAACATTTCTAATGACAGTTAACATTGTACAGTAATCAAAACTCAGTTGAACAATTCAAAATAATTTGAGCACCTAAAATACAGGATAACCATAATTTATTAGATTAAACCACACGTTGCGCTCCTTCTATAATCTCTACCATGACAAGATTTTCAGTAGGCCTACCGTTACTGCAAAACGGCAACAAAAGATCTCCTAGCGTCTTAATTAATGGCTGAAGTAATTTATTCACAGTTTCTCGCCTGTCGAACCAAACTCGCCATAAGTGTTATATAAACAAAGTGAGAAGACTGCAAACTGCGCAAAATCGTGGGCATAATTAGAAAAGAACCTACATGATATCCAATTGCAAGCAACACAGCTTCAAATTTTGTAAGCGTCTTGAAAAAAATAGTAAATAAATATTAAGATGAATTTAATTTTACCCACAAAAACGTGAATCTGTTTACTCCAGACAAAATATGATCAACACAGATCATTAAAATTAAATGATGACGTTATTATTATTGACATCATACTGCAATGTAGCGCCTTGAGCGCCATCTAACAGGTGACCGATTTTATCCCAACATGATGCATTATTAGTCGCTTTGAAATTAACAATAATATTCACTTAATTTGTCAAAGTGTAAATAATGATTCAGATGACTGAAGTCTTAGAATCGTAATCGTAGTCTTCAAACTTCTGAAGCGCTACTCGAAAGCCGCTTGAGCAGGGCACCAGCTCATTCACGAGCGCTGTGTCAAATCAAATGGGTTGTCAAAAGGGTAGGCCTAGTCCGAGGAACGCCAGAGTCCGGTCCCAGAGGGTCAGAGGGGGCAGAATAGCTATTAAGGAGGTGTCGCCCTGCGGCCTTGGGTACGTCCATAAAATGACGTCACGCAATTTTGGACGATTTTTTTACCTCTTCCCCTAGTCACACGTCTTCACAAAAGTCATGCCCCTCAAATATGACGCCACAAAGTTCTGCACCCCCGATAAATCAGATGGCCAGAATGTCATATGCAAATTTTCTTATAGTTTTCAAAAATTATTTAAAATTAAATAAGGCATTAGGCTTATAAAAAAATACTGTGTCCGGATTAAAGGGAACCCTAGTGATAATATGAAAATAAATAGTAAATAATCGTCTATTTCGAAAATTCCAAAACCGTTTTCATCCTGACATATTTAGGCTATCTACGTATATACTGTATAAAATAGATAGCTCCTGTCGTCCAGTAATGACGTCATAATGACGTCAAATGCATCTGCATTCGAATTTTAAGGATGGCTTATGATCATTGATTCATCTACAGAATTTTCAACTGTTTCAAAATGTTGTCGATATATATACCACCATACATTTAGCTAACATTTATTCTTGCATTCGAATAATTATTAGACTATACGGTGTATTCAAGTGTCAGCTTTCAGCCTCAACATAAGCTTCAAGATGCGTGCACCATTGGATCAATAGCAGGATCAATGACCAGCTGATCAAATTCTTCCCAGAAATTAACTTTGTTTTTTAAAGACGTCGCTATGACGTGCCTTTTTAACCAGGACGTTTATGAATTACAAATTTGCGAAAGAATATTTCAGGATTAAAACGGTTTTTGAATTTCACAAAACCGATGATTATTTACTATTTATTTTTATATTATCATTATGGGTCGCTTAATTTCCGGACACAGTGTATATAGGGTAAAGTAGAACGAAGAAAAATGGAGAAAGTAGACTATAAAAAATATGTCAGATTACCTGTAAATTAAAGACCTCCCAACTTACATTTCTTGTTCTTATGAACATGGAACTAGAACAGAACAGTAGCAAATATAATTGTTTTTAATTTTAAATACCTTTTGTGTCATTTAAATTATTTTATCTGGCGTAATATTTAGTTCACTTGATTTTAAAATGCATTAAATTCAGGCCTATCAGGCTTACATTGTTATAGGGCCTAATAGGCTATTATTCACTTTTGAACCTGTTACTCTGGCAGGCCAATCAATTAAGAGCCACCAAGAGGGCCAAAGACTACAATGTCATGAAGATCAATCTGGTACCCGGTCATTCGATTTGAACCTTTGCCCTCGATTCGATTCAAGCTTCGAATCGACTGAAAATTTGTGATTCGCTGGTCCTTGACTGCAATGCCCATTTTATCATTAGACACCGAATTCTGATATGTTTGTCTATATCTGTAGTTCTGCTTTTGTTCTTGTATATACTGATATTCAGTTGCAATAATTCTTATCCAACTAGCTCTTATCGCTTCCCGTTAGTCAGTCGGCAACATTGACCCATCACACACGCCTCTGTAGGCCTAGGCCTAGGCCTATATATGGATGCTCAGGTGTGACGCTTGCTGCTCGGCAGATTGCAGGCAGTCTAGACTTCTGTAGATTGTAGGCCTGTATAGGCTCTCATTTTGATGAGGAGATAAGCGTTCGTGGATTCAATCTCAGAAGGGGACTGGTCAGATCAGCAAATAAAATGCGATATCAGTACCAGCCAAATGTCATACCTTTATAGGCCTATATTCAACGCTCTGCATATTCAACGCTAACATATATGACCAGTCATATATGTCTTATCTATACTCGTATATATCATAACGCAATGCATATTTAGAGACATAATGTAGATGAATGTACAAGCTTACAGAAGTCTTCGGTGTGAAACGGTCCAATCAGTCCATCTATAAGCCTATACAGCGCAAACAATAGTTGTACGGGCCTACGAGTAGCGTCTCATCGGTCTATGTTGACGATAGAGTTGGTTAGGCCTACGCAACTGCGAAAGAGAAAGTTCGTCTCAGGGATTAAAATCAAGGAATCGTTGATTGTTCCTAATTAAGATAAGTCTAGTCAACCGGAAGAATAAAGATTGTTGAGATCTGTAAAAGCTGCCGTAACGATCGAAAGCAATGGAGTGCCTCCAGTTCATCTTGTTTGGTTTCAACGTTATTTTCTGGGTAAGATAGCGTTGCATTTTGAAATCATCAATAACCAGTAACTAACTCCACTGCATGGTTTTGTAACCATATAGTTTGATGCCCTGAGCATTTGGCGCCGGCGCGATAGAAGTTGTTATTGAGACTATGAAGATTTGATACTAGATTCGGACGGCGTCATTCGAAAATGACGTTATTTTCGAAAAACGATGAGGCCAAGACCCTGACACGCTTGCTGTAAACTAATTGATTTGAATGTTAAATGTGTGTCGATCGTTTGTTTGAGTAGGCCTATTTAGGCATTAGGTCTACAGCAGCCTACGTACGCTACTAAATTTAATCGACATGAAGCCATGACAAAACATTATAATTAGCTTTAGATTGTAATTAGAAAAAATGTGCTTGTTTTATTTTATTAAATAACTTTTTTCTTTAGTTTCATTGATTTTAAACTGTAGAATAGTTGTTGGGCATATATATATATATATGTATATATATATATATATATATATATATAGCCCATTGTTGATAGATGTTACTGTAAGATGCCGTTGCTTTTAAGTACAAACCGTATGAATATCAAATGGAGAGTTGATTCCGACTCAAAATTTGTGATTCATAAGTTTTGCTAATTAAAAGCATAAACTAAGATAATTGTCGTGAAGTCATTCATGCATTGAACATATAAAAATATATCCGCAACGCTCTGAACTAGGTTCGGTAGGTTACGTTGCAAGGGCATATATGCATTTTCTTTTCAGACTGACGTTTCAAAGTCAGCGTTAAAATAGGTCAATGAAATTTGAACTGCACGATATAATATTCTATTGCCTTGCTGTCCATCATTTGCCCCACTTAACATGCAGTCGTAGGACGGGAAAACATCAAGTCATAAATAATACCGTGGTAATCAATGATACTAATGACCAGTCACGACAACCACATTATGCTCATTGTCATCATCATACTGCAGCAAGCACTTTGTGCCAAGGATTCATCACGATCATCACGGTCCTTGCGATCATCTTTATTCTCTAATCATTATGCTCATGACCATGGCCAAGTTCGTGGTCGTGACTACTACGATCATTTTTATCAGTGTAATTGTCATCTTCACTTTCATCATTATCACTACGAGTTATAATGGTAACAGTCATTATCATCAGTATTGTCATCATATGGTAGTCACCATATATTCTAATTCTGTTGCTGTCTACTTTTCCTCTCCATATTCACCATCACCCACGTCATCGTCACGTTCGTAATCGATTGTCTCTGTATGCAGGCGATTGGCGGCGTGATGCTGGGCATCGGCATCTGGGTGGCTGTCGACCCAGGAGCCTTTGAGGCTCTGAACATCGCCAACAACGCTGGAATGGACGATGATCTTTGGTCTGTCGCCATCTACACCTTCATCGCCATCGGTGCTTTCCTCTTCCTCGTCGGTCTCTTCGGGTGCCTGGGAGCCGCTAGGGCCGACAGAAGCACCCTCTTCCTTTGGCTGGTAAGGGGTCCAAGAAAGCCGTATCCGCAGAAGCAAACCTTTATCCATAAACCTTTATGTAATGTAATCGAGTATTTATACAGCGCCTCTTCAAGATATCTACTCAGAAGCGCTCTCTGCGCTGGCGTTAAGGAAGTTAAATGTCATAGGGAGCGATTAAAATGCACCAGTTAGCAAAGCTATGCACAGTAAGCTGAAAAGAGTCACCACGTGGTGGGCCCACGCACAAGCGTGGAACCAACCAACGGATTCCCGTCGACAGCTGACAGATGGATGGCATGGATGTTCAGATCGTCTTTTGGGCCAAGTTATGTAATTATTCGTTTCTTAGGTCAGACGGACAAACAATGAGTTAAATAATAAATAATCCTGTTTAGTTACTCTGCTAGGCCAATAGGATATTTATTTTGTGAGAAGTAACGCATGTATAAGATTGTTCTTTGTCCCTTCAGTACAATACTGTTAAACGTGGGAGGTTGGGTCATTAAAGTACGCGATGAATTGAAATTAGGTTTTCTGTTGTTATGTCAATTTTACTACCAGTATAAAAGTCCATGAATGTCGCCAGTTCAAAACAAACTTAAAGATGTTTAATTGTTTAACGCCTAAGCATAATTACGTTTTGGACTTCTCGTCGTTTTTTGCCCCTTTAGAAGTTGAACGTATTTGTCTAATCACAGCAATGCATTATGAGCTCACAAAAGATTTCTAAGTCTGTTGCATCTGTCAAGTAACCTACAACACAGAAGTGAAGCATTTCCGTATAGACCTAATATGCATCCAGCAGATTTCAAGAGAAAGACTGGTAGACAAATATAGCATTGACTGGTCATCGCAGCCAATAGACAGTCTAGCCTTCGACCTGTTGCTGGTCTATATTCAGTTGACTGTATACTACAGTCAACTGAATACACACACATATATATATATGTAGTATATATATTTAGTATATATAGACTACATATAGTATATGTATCTCTATCTAAAGTACAGACTTGACACACACGCGCGACGGAGTGCCACTGGTGACTCTCAAGTTGTCTGAATATTATTTAATTGAACATTGGACATTGTTTGCTGTCGGTTACAGAAAGTGACAGCCCCGTTAACGCCGCCTGAGTGTAGCCTACTGTATTACTTGATCTTCTAGTATTTGATATACAGGCCTTACCTAAAACTTTCACACCTATGCTGACCGAGTTTAAACATTGGTATCTTGTTGTCTTTTATTTAAGTCATATTCGTAAGCCTATCCGAGGAAACATGTACGAACAAAAATCCACGCCTACGTTTAAACCTAGGCCTACTTATTCATCAGTAGTTGATTATGAAATTGGAAATGCAATCTTCAAACAGACAAATAATACCATATATAATGCATTTATCCATATTATACATAGCTGTATACATATAAATGGATATACTATGCACACGAATATGTGTACGCATACATGCGTTTGTGCCTATCCATGTATGCCTCTGTATGCATACCTCTGTATGTATATCTCTGTATGTATGTCTCTGTATGTATACCTCTGTATGTATGCCTCTGTATGTATGCCTCTGTATGTATGCCTCTGTATGTATGTCTCTGTATGTATGCCTCTGTATGTATGCCTCTGTATGTATGTCTCTGTATGTATACCTCTGTATG
Organism: Bimastos eiseni; assembly: GCA_959347315.1. Lineage (NCBI taxonomy): Eukaryota > Metazoa > Annelida > Clitellata > Crassiclitellata > Lumbricidae > Bimastos > Bimastos eiseni. Next base: position 13,547,361 of record OY365821.1, on the reverse strand, counting down.
TATACCTCTGTATGTATGCCTCTGTATGTATGCCTCTGTATGTATGTCTCTGTATGTATACCTCTGTATGTATGCCTCTGTATGTATGCCTCTGTATGTATGTCTCTGTATGTATACCTCTGTATGTATACCTCTGTATGTATGTCTCTGTATGTATGTCTCTGTATGTATGCCTCTGTATGTATGTCTCTGTATGTATACCTCTGTATGTATGCCTCTGCATGTATGTCTCTGTATGTATACCTCTGTATGTATGCCTCTGTATGTATGCCTCTGTATGTATACCTCTGTATGTATGTCTCTGTATGTATGTCTCTGTATGTATGCCTCTGTATGTATGTCTCTGTATGTATACCTCTGTATGTATGCCTCTGTATGTATGTCTCTGTATGTATACCTCTGTATGTATGCCTCTGTATGTATGCCTCTGTATGTATACCTCTGTATGCATGTCTCTGTATGTATGTCTCTGTATGTATGTCTCTGTATGTATACCTCTGTATGTATACCTCTGTATGTATGCCTCTGTATGTATGTCTCTGTATGTATACCTCTGTATGTATGCCTCTGTATGTATGCCACTGTATGTATACCTCTGTATGTATGCCTCTGTATGTATGCCTCTGTATGTATGCCTCTGTATGTATGCCTCTGTATGTATACCTCTGTATGTATGCCTCTGTATGTATGTCTCTGTATGTATGCCTCTGTATGTATGTCTCTGTATGTATGTCTCTGTATGTATGTCTCTGTATGTATGCCTCTGTATGTATGTCTCTGTATGTATACCTCTGTATGTATGCCTCTGTATGTATGTCTCTGTATGTATACCTCTGTATGTATGCCTCTGTATGTATGCCTCTGTATGTATACCTCTGTATGTATACCTCTGTATGCATGTCTCTGTATGTATGCCTCTGTATGTATGTCTCTGTATGTATACCTCTGTATGTATACCTCTGTATGTATGCCTCTGTATGTATGTCTCTGTATGTATACCTCTGTATGTATGCCTCTGTATGTATGCCACTGTATGTATACCTCTGTATGTATGCCTCTGTATGTATGCCTCTGTATGTATGTCTCTGTATGTATGCCTCTGTATGTATGTCTCTGTATGTATGTCTCTGTATGTATACCTCTGTATGTATACCTCTGTATGTTTGCCTCTGTATGTATGTCTCTGTATGTATACCTCTGTATGTATGCCTCTGTATGTATGCCTCTGTATGTATACCTCTGTATGTATGTCTCTGTATGTATGTCTCTGTATGTATGCCTCTGTATGTATACCTCTGTATGTATGTCTCTGTATGTATGTCTCTGTATGTATGTCTCTGTATGTATGTCTCTGTATGTATGCCTCTGTATGTATACCTCTGTATGTATACCTCTGTATGTATGCCTCTGTATGTATGTCTCTGTATGTATACCTCTGTATGCATGTCTCTGTATGTATGTCTCTGTATGTATGCCTCTGTATGTATGTCTCTGTATGTATGTCTCTGTATGTATGCCTCTGTATGTATGTCTCTGTATGTATGCCTCTGTATGTATGCCTCTGTATGTATGTCTCTGTATGTATACCTCTGTATGTATACCTCTGTATGTATGCCTCTGTATGTATGTCTCTGTATGTATGTCTCTGTATGTATTTTTGTCAATTATTCGTCTTGTTCTGTATACATGTGGGTATAAGTAGGTAAGGTAATTACGGTTAGATGAAGCAATGTAATGTAACGTACTCATAAGTCCGTCACTTTGTTTGGCTGTGATTGCTAATGCAGCTGTAAAGCTACACTGGCGCTACTTGTATGTCCTACTGTACAGCAGACAACGGTTTGTTTACCTTTGTACAGTACGCCATCTTTGTTGGCGTGGTGATCGTGGCTGAAGCCGTTGTTGTCATCCTCACAGCCGTCTACTGGAATTCGGTTCGTATCGACATCTAGCATTCTTACAATACAAGCGTAATTGTAATAACAGATTTATATAGCACCTCTTACAGAGAGACTGATCAGAGACGCTTCCGACCTAGAAACGGAAACTAGGATCGAACACAATGATCTTTAAGCTCTAATGAATATGGATGTAATGCTGGCCAAAAGTGTTCCTACCGCAAGTCGTAAGATGGCAGGCAATTTACCCATTACAGAAAGTTGTGGCTCAAGCACAATGTAAATAATGCTTCACTGTGTGCAATGCAGGCCTAAATATATATACGATATGACCTATACATATACACACGACATGACCTATATATATATATATTTATATATATATAGCATTGCGAAGTGTCGCATTATAACGAGATCAATTGTTATTGCCAGTGTTTAAAGTGTAAAAAACGAAGTGCCTGAACGGGAGTGTAAAACGTTAGGGTTTAAAGATTGAAAGGCAGATCACCAACATGACTAATTTATTGCGCAATGTTAATGTCAATGTTAGATCTGTAAAATAACCTTTTAGAGCCACACAACTAGGAGCAGCGGCCTATAGTCGAAGCTTAACTTGCCCTGCCTTAACTGACCTTGATTTAACCTACCTTGACTTATCTTACCTTAAGTTACCTTACCTTAACTCAGCTTGTCCTGCCTTACCATTTGAATTTTACATTGTCTACAATATACGAGATAATCTAAGGTCCTAGCCCTATTGTCCTAGCTCTATTGTTCTAGCCCTATTGTCCTAGCCCTATTGTTCTAGCCCTATTGTCCTAGCCCTATTGTTCCCTAACATTGCCGGTTTGGTTCCTTTTTTTGAGCGTGTTTATCATCAACATTGATGTTTTGGTTTAATAAAACCGATGGTGGAGGTTATCTGAATCTGCTCGAAAATTAGGTATTCAGAAATGTAGGCCTACGATATCTTGTAGTCAAAGTAACATTATACGCCATGGAACTGCTATAATATTATACTCTGATGTGGAAACTACACAACTGGAGAAAGTGCATGGTCTGGTGTATATAGAGCGTTTATGTAGCTCTATTTCGTTGTCAGATAAGCGAAGACGTTGCGAAGAGTATGTACGAAGACGTCCACGTCAAGTATGTGAACGAGACAAACCCAGATGGAATCTCAACATCTTGGAATAAAATGCAGCAAGAAGTAAGTCCTGTGTTGTTGTTGTTGTTGTTGTCATTATTATCATCATTCTATTATTATTATTATTACAATATTATTCAAATTGTTATTATTAATATTCTAATAATAATTATTACTATTACTATCATTATTATTATTACTATCGTTATTATTATTATCATTATTATCATCATCATCATTATGTTCAATAACGTCGTAATTATCATCATCAGCTTCGTAGTCGTCACCATTTGTATTACTATCATTTTCTTAATTATCAATATCATAATGAGTATCGTTATTAGTAGAATACATACTGTGGAGAGAGAGAGAGAGAGAGAGAGAGAGAGAGAGATGGGCAGAGTTGAACCCTGGACGTCGTCGGAGCTGTCAACCCAATGCGTAAGTTTATCTTCTGTACTAGTCTTCACAAGTCGCTCTCAGATGCTTCGCATATTATTTTAGCGCCTTAGATATGATGAACTTGGGTCTGATCGCTGGTCAATAAATCGATCGATTAATCAATGAAACCTGATATGGCGCCGCTTCTAGAAATCTACTCTGAGGCACTCCCAGTTCAACCTCGCCCAACTGAGACAAATCTTGGAGTCGAATACAAACGGCAAAATAGGGTTCCTACAGACATGTGAGCCGAAGATCCAACCGGAGGCTAATTCAATTAAGCAGTCTGGCCCACAACCGTAAAAGCATTGTTCCGCATCGTAAAGAGATCTGAGAGAAGGGAACAAAATGGAGACAGAATGAGACAATTACCAGCGATGGAGGAAATATGTTGTGTATTGGATGTTAATGTCATCCTATCTAACGGTTGGTTTGATTAGTAGAAATGTAATTGCGCAGAAATGTGATTAATACTGTTAATGTTGAACACTGTGCAGTGGGAATGTTGTGGAAGTTACGGCTACAGTGACTACAATTACAGCAACTATGACAACAACTCTCAGCGATTCATGGTTAGCAGACTCTTTACGTACTCTTCTGTCTCTCTGTATAGACTCCCTGACACTGTCTATCGCTATCTCTGTCTCAATGTATGTACATGTGTCTCTATCTGTCTCTGTTTGTGCATATTCCTACATCTCCTATTCAACGTTCACATATTATATAACGCTCAAGGGGTAGGTGGGTGGGTTCCGGTTTTGTTAGCGTTATATTGTGTAGGGTGAGAGGGGGGTAAATTGAAGGTTTTGTTATATAACAAACTTTTTCAGCTTATGCTATTTTGCCTGTTTGCCTGCCAAATGGAAATTCCATGTACCACGGACCTTCATTGTTTAATCGAAGTTCACAATACGTTGTGAACCAAAACTAGCACCATTAGCTGCCACCTGGCGAACTTATTTGACGTTCTTAGTTATTATTTTATAAATCTACTTTTAACAATTTGCTGTTTACAATTTTAACAATTTCATGTGCATAGCCTTAAACGCTCTAAAATTCAATTCTGTGTGCTTTGTTTGATTCTGGTTTAAATTAAAATTAATTCACTTGAAATAATTATTTTGGTAGGTATTATCATGATGTTTGATTTCATTTTCTATAGTATGTGTAAATAGTTTGTTTGCTTAAATACCCAATTGCAGTTGTAGTACGCACTCTATATACATCATACGCTATTAAATAGGTAGAGTTGTGCCGCGAAGTTATCGATAAATACCTGATAGTGCAATATTAAACCAATCCATTTTGTGTGATACCGTATTGTTCATTTCTAGTGCAAAACAGGAGGGAAACTAAAATGGTGCTTTTAAATAGGACGTAAATCACTATTATGTATCATCATGCTGTATTAGTAGGCCTACATGTAGATACATGGTGACAATCGTCGATTACCCAATTAGTTACCATAATCAATACAAATGAATTTAGCGCCATTAAAAGTCCGATTATTAAGATGCAGAGGAGCTCCATAAATCCGGTCTAATCATCATTGGCACGAGAGAGTACGCAATTATAAGGTAGCTTTTGTTACATTGCTAATTGGGCATATGATGATTTTTACTGCAGTTCTTGAATTGGATAAAGGCAATTATCAGCTGAATCATTACTATTAAAGTGCTAACTAACATCGTATTGTTATAAAAGTGTCAAATTGTGCAATACAATTATGTCGATTGTACGTCTTTTAATGTGCTTATAGGCTGGGGTAGGGTAGGGTGGTGGGTAGCAAATCTGTTATATAATATAGGGGGGGTCACAGCTGCGGTTATATAAAGTTATTAGGGGTAGGGGTGGGTCAAAAATTGGGATTTTATGCGTTATATAATATGTGAACGGCCCCTTACGATACAAATTACAGGAATTTGTTGTCCGCATCCACGCCTCCCGAGTTGTCAACCTGTCTTGTCTGTATCTCTCTCTGCCTTTCTTTCTTTCTCTCTTTCTCTCTCTATCTATATAAATATAAATTCTCTCCATTTACTTTCCCTCCTTCCAGCTTGCCTACTTACCTATCTCCTTCCCTCCTTCCCTCCTTCCCTCCTTCCCTCCTTCCCTCCTTCCCTCCTTCCCTCCTTCCCTCCTTCCCTCCTTCCCTCCTTCCCTCCTTCCCTCCTTCCCTCCTTCCCTCCTTCCCTCCTTCCCTCCTTCCCTCTCTCTCTCGTTCGCTTTGCAATCGTTTCATGCTATGTTTGTCAACTTGAACTCACCTCATCGTGACTGACGAAGCCTTGACGATACGTAGGAATGAGCTGGCTTCCAAGTAGTTTTGCTACTGTATATATTTTTATTTAGGTCCCTTCCACCTGCTGCCATGCAAAGAATTTTAATGAAACCGTCAAGTGCCAGAGTGGAATACCGGAGTTCATTTTTCCGCAGGTAAGTCTTGGGAATGAATGATAATAATATCGGAAAACAAACGTGCAGCTAATCTGTCAGTTGACCATCTGAAATACATTATTATGAGCTCCACTTATCCCAACGGCGACGTTTACCGAATGCCAGTGAAGCCAGAGTTTTCCGTAGTTCCAATTTTCGTTTCGAATATGTATATATATATATATATTTAGAGGCCAATATATGAACGTATATATATATATAAATATATATATATCTGTTCGAGTCTTACCTGTGCGCTCTATGAGACTGTGAATGCGTTGGCTATCATCCGCAAGTATAGTGTCAAATTAATAAAACAACCGCGGCAACGTTAGTAAGTAGTTTCTTAGGATTAAGTGAACACCGAAAGCGTTAATCAGATTGATTGGTGGCGGATCTCCTTTTTAGGTGGTGGATCCCATTTTTAGGTGGTGGATCTCATATGTGAGGTGGTGGATCTCGAAACCGAGGTGCCGGATCTCAGATCCGGCTGAATTTAACCACTGTCGTGACGCGACCCGACTTGATATGCGGGTTGAACCGACCCGTGGACAACTCTGATTGAAACATAATTATTAGCGTACGTTGTGGCGTTCTCAACCGTATAAATAAGACAAGAGCACCTATTTGCGTTTCTAATTTTCAGGAAACGTATCAGTTTTATATTACTAGTGTACAATACGTAACTGTTAAATAATTTTAATATAATTAATATAATAATAAGTTACATTTACAAGCTGGTTTTATTTTCCGTTTAGGGATGTTATGATGCGCTAGTGGAATTCCTAAATACGAACGCTCCCATTATCATTGGAGTAACTTGTGGCTTCGCTGCTCTTCAGGTAGGAATGTTCAAATATAGTAGATATAGAGCCTCACTCCAATCTACTCAGTGCGCAGAGCGTCCTCGATGGAAGCTATCAAGTCTAAACTCAAAACTCATCTATTTTCTGTGTACTATGATTAACGAATTGTCTTTTAAGTAAGACTCTGTTTAATTAACTCGTTTATTGACATCCAACAATACAAAGACACACAAAAATAAACTGGCTTCATAGCAATAGAGGCACAAAACTTCGCTAAAGGAGGAATAAAAGAGCACAACGTAAACTGGAAGAATGAGGGATACCATGGAGACCCAAGGGATAATATCCCGCTAGAGGGAACACCAAGATAAGACTGTAAAATACTTGTAATCACTAATATAGATAGGAAGCGAAGAATCTGGTTAAACTAAAGATAATAAAGATAAACTTAATATATATCAGGGAAAGAAGAGAGTAAGTAAGTAAGCATTGTTGTCAAGAATAAGAAAAAATAAAAAGGGAATAGAGAAAATAATATAACACTCTTAACTAAACTTAACTACTGATCATTAGCGCACAGCGGAGGAATATGGAGGAGACGAGAATATAGTATGGAAATTACTAAAAAATTCTATTAGGAACATAGGCCTACTATTACTAAAGAAGAAAAGAGGAAGTCCAGTGAAATAGGAATTATAAATGTAATAACAGTATGAACATCAAAGTTAATTGTTAGCAATTATCGGAATCTAGCAAATACTTACGGAGAGCGATTTTAAATGAGGTTATAGTTAAGATTCTATGGAGGTCAGAGGTAGCAAGTTCCAGACTCTAGCTCCAGCGACTCTCAAAGAGACAATACGGGTATTAGTTCTGGTAAAATCGGGTCTATACTGATTGGAGGAGCGTGTGGAGTAATCATAAATTTCTTTCGCTTTAGTAAAATATTTAATAAAAGCTAATGGGAGCCTATCATTGACTGCTGAGAACATAAATGTAGCTATTTGAAAAGTGGTAATTTGCTTTATTTGAAGTATTCGGTGTTGTTTAAATAACGGTGCAGATCGAGCCCAGTGGGTTACTCCTTGAATAAATCGGAGAGCCTTTTTTGAATGTTTTCAAGTTTGACTAAGTAGGAGGGAGTAGGAGGGGTTGTAGGAGGGGTTCTACCCCTCCTACTCCCTCCTACTTAGTCAAACTTGAAAACATTCAAAAAAGGCTCTCCGATTTATTCAAGGAGTAACCCACTGGGCTCGATCTGCACCGTTATTTAAACAACAGGGAGTAGGAGGGGTAGTTTGAGGCCCATACCAAGATACAGTAGTCAAAGTATGGCTGAATCATAGTGAAATAGAGTAGCCTGCGGATTGCTATTGGTAGTTTATTGGAGACTCTTCGTAATATGCCTAAGTTTTTGGAAGCTTTCACCGAGACATGGTCAATGTGACTTTTCCATTTTAAATTAGCGTCAATTTGTACTCCTAGAAAGCAAGTAGAGGAGGTTTGGGTAAGCGGAGTACCATTAAATGTGAGCAAGACATTTGCTGGTACACTTTTCCTATGGGACTGAAATAATATAAAATTGGTTTTATCTATGTTAATTGTTAATTTATTAGCTAAGAACCAATCAGTTACTTTTCCCATTTCAATTATTAGCGTATCAATTAAGATTTGGTAAGAAGAATGGGAGTAGAATAGGTTCGTATCGTCAGCGAATAGAATACAGAAGAGCAGGGAAGAAACAAGGGCCAAATCATTTATATAGACCAAGAATAGGAGTGGACCCAAATTTGAGCCTTGCGGAACGCCGTGTTGGATTGGACAGGTGATGGAATAAGCCCCATTGCAAGTTACAGTTTGGGTTCTATCGGAGGAGTAATCGGCAAACCAGTCGAACTGTGATCCACGCACGCCATAATTATGCAGCTTTATTAATAAGATCGCATGGTCCACGGTATCGAAGGCCTTAGAGATGAATACCCCTATTGAATAATTGTTGTGGTCAATAGCCCGCGATATATTTTCCTCCATTTCTAGCAACGCCACGGCAGTAGTATGTTTGGCTTGAAAGCCAAACATACTATTTGGGTGAATTAAATTAACAGATTCCAAGTAAGAGCTTAGTGTTTCATACATAACTTTTTCAAAAAATTTAGCAAAGAACGGGAGAACAGATATTGGTCTATAATTAGTAGGGTTAGTTATATCCCCTTCTTTATAAATAGGGATTATCAATGCAGATTTCACTTGCTTTGGAAGTACGCCCATTCTTAGAGAGCAGTTTATAATTGCAGATCATGGAGTAACTATAAGATCTAAGTTAGGAGCTACAATATAGGAATCAGTGCCATCCACACCGACTGTATGTGTTTTTTAAATTTTTAAACTCGTTCGCAAAATCTCGTCTGGATCAGTGGAGAGGACACCCATAGAATTGTGAAGAGGTTTAGGAAGGAACGAGGTCGGTGTTTTATTGGTGGAAGAAATTTTTGACAAGTTCATCTGCAATGGAGGAAAAATAAAGATCAAATTGATCCGACATTTGCTTCGGATTGGAGATGGTTCCCCCATTTATAAACAATGATTCAATATAAGAAGATTCTCGTTTAATTTTCAAGATTTCCCGAGTGATTTTCCAAGTTTGTCTAAGGTCACCATTATGAATTGCAAATTGATTGGCATAATAGACCTTTGTAGCTTTCGTTTTTATTATTTTAAATTTATTCCTATAGGAGACAAATTTTGCTTTGTTAATAGCGGTTGGATATTTCTGGTATTTTTTTATATAGAGAGTTCTTTGTCCTACACGATTTCAATAAAGCTGGGGTCATCCAGGGTTGTTTAAGTTTGGATCTCTGAGCAAAAGATTCACAGACAAGTGGGAAACAGTTATCATAATGTCTTTTATAATTTGAAAAAAATTGTTGTAAGCGATTTCCGTGCATCCTTGCTTAGAAGCAATTAATACTTGAGACCAGTTAACGGAAGTAAGGAGCGTCCTAAATTCGTCCTGAGCTGCAGGCGTAATACTTCTGCGCTGGTTAAGCTTAGTTAATCCTCTAATCGGGAAATTGAGAGAGAAATCCGCAAAGATAGGTAGATGATCGGAGAGATCCATAGTCAGGATGGCGGAAGACTTCAAATTGTGACAGATGTTAGTAAAAATATTATCAATGAGGGTAGCAGAAGACGTTTTGATTCTCGTGGGTTTGGTAATAACCGGTAACAGGTGAGAAGATGATAGTAAGGTATAGAACAAGTCAGTATCAGAATGAGAATTTATTTTCACTAAATCAATGTTAAAATCCCCTAGCAGTATTACGTTTTTGCTTTTATTAATCTTATCTAGTATCTTCTCTATCTCTGTATTAAAGTCTTTCAAATTTTGGCCCGGAGGGTATAGATGACTCCCAAGAAAACGCTTTTACTACCCAAATCGTTTTGTAGAAATAAGGATTCAAAGGTATTGGGTTTTTACTCCAGGTCAATAATTTGATATTTTATACTTTTATGTAGGAAGAAACCCACCCCACCCTTCCTGAATCCCTCACTCTATGAATAAAATTAAACAGTGGAAGTGTTATAGTATCTTCAACTTCCTGAGTCAGCCATGTTTGAGTGACAGCTAAAGCCGAGATCGGAAGTGTGTCAAGAACATTTTCCAATTCATCTCATTTATTAGATAAACTCCTACAATTAACATGCATCACCGACAGGTTCCGACTAGCAGCATTGTGAGGTGCTATAAATGAAAGTTGTATTATATTGTATTGTACTCTGCTTTGCTCTCCTCTGTACAACTTCACTACACTCTACACGATAAACTGATCACTTCTAGCTTTCGTATTGCAACAGGCAGTGTGTAGTTTTCGATATTTTTCCTGGAATCCATTTTGCAAACGGTCAAAGGTCATTCTGGTGATCCCTACTGTTTGTAATTAGGTCTTAAGGACTACTGTTGAGTTTTCTGAAGAGGCGCTATATAAATAAACAATTACAAACACAGTCACAAAATACTCTGGTCTACCTTGCAAAATTCTGCCATACATGAATCATCCTGCCCTGCCTTACCCTACCACACTCGACTATTCTTTATTCTTATTTTTTCCAAATTGCAATGTAATTTTAACGTATTTAAGTCGCTAAAACATTTTCATAATGACTTGAACTTCATAAATCTATTGTTTTAAGGACTGTTATAATTGCTGGTCTGTAATTTGTAGGCCATTGGACTCTTGTTCGCCTGTTTCTTGATATTCGGAAGTGAAAGAAAGAGAAAAACAGTTGAGTGAAAACAAAGAGTTGGACTGCGTTATCATTAGAGTGTGTCGTCTCGTTTTAGTTTAGTTTCGTAAATAATAAAACGACCAAGTATAAAGTTAAAACACTTTTCTGTTACGTCGTATGTAGTGATAAGAGTATTTTCACATTGTATTCGTTTCGAAATATATTGACGATAGACGAAGTTTAGGGTTGAAAGATTCACCCGTCGCGTCGCGTTTGTTAAGAGAACACTGTTTCATTTTGATCAGTCGCAATTCATTACACTTAGATTTGTCACTTTGGTTTTGAGCTTCTTTGTATTACATGTGTTGAATATAAGTGAATAAAATCGAGTATCAAAATTTGCAATATATTCTTATTTCAAACCTGTGAACGAATTCTGTCGTGCAACTCGCACGATAATGGATAAATGGATAAAATGGATAAATATTGAGTGCCACTTGGTGAATAGGCCTATCAACATAGGGCCTAGTTACATACAAAAGTAGTTTTAATGTAGTTACCTACTTATTTTGTAATTGCAAAACTAGTTATTACTATATATGTATCGTCTAAAGTAGTTGAACAGTTGTAATTGCAAGGCCTACTCATTTCGAAATTAGTTTGGAAGTGGTTTCAAGTCTTTCAACTACTAGTTAGGTAATTGATGCACAGTGACCATCATTGAACTATATCACCAGAAAGTAAAGCTTTTCGCATTAAACAGGAGGAACGCCATCTGACGTCTTCGACACAAACACACGAGGCATTTTAAGTAAGTCTGCCTGACAATAGCACTGTGGTGTTGCTATTGTGACGCTTGGATAAGAGAGGTGTCCATCGCCGTGCTGTATATATATATAGAGATTGAATCCATAGCAAATCTAAAATTAACTTTCTATTACTAACGCGCGTAGGTCTATCACAACATCAAGTTCGGGAAGCCAGTACAAATGTTGCGCATTGATGACACTGTTGGTACATACAGGGTCCTTCGCAATTTAACAGCTCAATGCAATTTGAATGGAATCCAGAAATGATGTTTCTGGTAAAAGACAAGGAATTAGATATCCAACGTTATCTCACACATACAAATTGCCAAGTTCACTCGGTTATCTTACTTCCAACAAAGTAATCTCAAGCTGATCAGTTTTATCTTCGACTTTTATCTCATTCGTCCTCTCTTCCGTCTGCTCACGAATAGACTATTGTATTTCACTCCTCGTTGGCTTCCCTAAGGTTCGTCTATTTCCTCTTCAGTCTATGCAAAACGCTGTCGGTTTCACTAACAGATAACCCGTCTTCGCTTCTTACATATAATATATCTACTCCTGTGGTTGAACAACTTCACTGGCTCCCTATCTCTCTGCCTGTATGCACTTCAACGTTCTCATTTTAGTGTCATAGTCTCAATAGAGTATTGCTCCGATGTATCTTCGCGATCTAATTATTCAACCACTCTCTGACACTTTGCTCCGTCCTCTTAGAACTTTTACCGGTTTGACCCCTTTGTTCTCCTTGTCAGAATTGCTTTGGTACAACCCAAATCATTTGGCTGCAGGTACCTCTATTATGAATGGACTTCCTTCACCAGTCGACTCCATTACCCTCTGTTGCACGCTGTTAGTATTTCTCTCGCCTCAAATTCAATGTTTCCTCTAATTTCTGAAGATGGCGTGCGCAAGCAATTTTGTGTGCAACATTTTATACATGGTTCACGCTTTTTGTGCGCAGGCCCTATCTGAATGCGACAATAGTTAGATCAAGACCGTGTCGAAAGTTAATGGTATTAAGTTCTGACAACATAAGAAAAGTCCTTTGTCTAAAATGGGTCTTGGAGCAGATGGTGCCTACATAATATTGTACGTAATTGTAATCAGCTTTCAATTAATTTGTAATTTTCTGTTCTTCCCAGCTAAATATTGGTTTACAGTTCCTTTTAACATTTTTTCGAAACAACTTTGCGTGCGCACACTAAATTATTGTATGTGCTGATAGAACCGCTTTAAAAATGACCAATTAAGCCAAAAAATTTGATAGACTACCCCGCAATAAAGAGTTGGGTCCGGCAATAACTTATTTCGCCTCATCCATGTCCGACTCCAAACCTGTGGTACACCAATATATACAGTAAATTCACAGTGACTGATACGAGCGTGGTATTGACGCATTGCAAGTCACGTATAGCGCAAACGTCACAGCTAGCGACGCCATCTGAGCGCGCTAGGCGTTTCACTTCTTACACATGAATGCCTCAGAGTAGACTACTCCATCAATTCCGCTGTGCTTACCCACCTATCACTCTCTAGATTAAGATACTACTAGATATTAAGTAACTCTCTGCTATTATACTATGCAATATAATGCAACTGTTTATTGCCTTCATTACAAAATCCAGAGGTGTACATTGGAGCCTGCAACTGTCAGCAACCGTAGGTAGACTGGAAGAGGTGGGTTTTCAGTTTCGAGTGAAAGACAGACTCGCTGAGAGAGTTGGGCACACGACGGGGTATAAAGAGTTCCAGATGAAGGAGAGATTGACCTAAGTGAATCAACGACTGCCAAGGACAATACGTTTACCAGGAACCACATACTTTCCACCTGATGGTTAGCATGTAGGCCCTACGTGTAGTTTCTAGTTGACAACGGTGTATGCAAAGCGAAAATAGGCGTCGCCCGTCTCCTATATCCATATTTGAAACTGGCAGCACCAGGAATTGAAAAGTTAACCCAAATAATAGTACACTTGAAAAATTGGACCATTCAATCACAAAATAGAAAACAGGATCGTGGTCTGGAAAACTGGAAAACTGAAGTATCATGTTTAGGCTTATACATCTCTAAAAAGAGATGGAGCGGTACCACTGTCGCTCGACCTGTATGCTGTATATATTGTATAGTGTAGCTAGGTGGCGCTCCGGCGTGTTGACACCGACTCAACCCGGCATTTCTGGTATTTTTTCGGTTTATACCGGGTTGAGTTGGGAGCGCTTCTGAGTAGAAGTCTTTAAGGGGCGCTATATAACTTGTCAGTTGCCGGTATGGAAAGTGAACTAAGAAACAGAATTTTTTTAAAGTCATGCGAAAAAACGCTTACAGGGCTATCGCTTTCAATGGCAATATGGCATACATGAAGGATTGTCTACAGATGCATTTAAATCAATTTTAACTCATATTTGTCGTGTAGGAAATGAAATATAATTCATAAATTGGGAAAAGGTCCTGCTGTATTGGAAAAATTCTCTTGCCACATTGAAAACTTTGGGAAGTGTTGGTCTAAATAGATGGATGGAAAAGAATTTTAAAACGACTATGTCGCCAAGATTAAGTGGAAATGCTTCTGCCTGATAAATCTCTCCAACTAATTAAGTCTGCTACGTTACGTTAATAGAGGTCACATGACTCATGTCCCATGCGTTTAACTCCTATTTGCATGCGCTAGCGTTGAACTGTAGGTTTTAACAGGAACCCGATTGCAATGAGATAACGCATTTGAACTATGAAGTAGAACAGTTGAAGTCGACCATTTTGTTGGCACTGGACTGTCCTGATGACATCATCGCATACATGTACCAGCAACACTATTCTAAGAACCTTAACATGACATTACGTAACGTAACTTAACATAACAACGTTTAAAGTGGTTCAGAAGACGTGCAGGAAGGTGCAAGGACCACTGCACCTTGCCACGCTTAGTCCTAACCATTTTAAAAACTGGGTGAGTGACAGTATTTTTCAGCAAATGGCAGGGCCAGTCGCCAGAACTGAATGAGGCGAGGATCTGGAAGGGGCTTCATGATCCCATTCCAATATATTTTTGCAAATCTCAAGCTTATACTAGGCATTTTAGCATACAAACAGTCACAGCATATAAGCTTATGAAATCTTAAATGTGATCTTCCTCATCACGTTGGCTCCGAAGACCAGAAAGACATTTTCGACGGGCTATAAATACCGTGGGTTGATTCTTTTTGACACCATACATTAGGCCTATTAGTACTGGATTATCGCTTAGTATTGTTCTTTCGTATTAACATCTATTCATCTATCTATCTTGTCTATCTAATCCGCTGCGAACTAGATAAATATCATTTTTGGCTCTTCTTAAATGGCGCTTCTGTGAGTCTACCAAAAGGCGTCCTTTCAATTAACAAAACGTAGATAATAATTATAGGCCTACTTAATCGCTATTTCAGCACACAACCATTGCCCTCCCTTAATAGCATAATTTTTTAAAATATAACAGTACTGGATCCGCTCAGTAATGGCAAACTCAATGTGATAAATTCTTAACCGTCACATACACTTTGACAGTGAAGTGTTAGTCGATGAATCAGACGCATAGAGTCGTTGGAACTCCTCCCTTCGCACGCAAGAAGCTCTTACGACAGACGTACGGAGCTCTACAGACACAGAGGCCCCTAATATCCGCTGCGTCTTCACGTCGACGCTAAGGGGCGCTTTGTAGCGGAAAGATAAACGATCAAAGAGATGATGCTCCTTGAGGATGATGGCCAGAGTGGGACGTCCTGGTACATTAGGATGTATTGACTGGTGATTCGCAAAGGGATGGTCAGCTTTCTCTTTCATGACTTGTATGCATTGTATAATGTACAATTGTACATGTAAAATATATGATGGTGCAGCCGATTTGTGTAGCGCTCCTTTAAGCACTGAGAGCAAGGCGTCGATTATTGCGTACATTGAGCAGAGAATTTGTACTTGTTTTTCACTCACTTTTGATCATCGCCAACTGTTATTGCTGATTCGATTGATGCTCAGTCATTAGCACATGCGATTCTTAATAAATGCGCAACAACAGCAATAAGTAATATTAAAAAATTTTTTTTTCCGAGGTACATATGATCCCTCGGGATTTAAAAAATTAGGGGCATTGTTCTGGAATGGCTGTTATTGTTATTGTTATTATTATTATCATTATTATTATAATTATTATAATTATCATCATCATCATCATCATCATCATCATCATCATCATCATCATCATCATCATCATCATAATTATCATCATCATCATCATCATTATTTTTATTATTATTATTATTATTATTATTGCTATTGCTATTGTTATTATTATTATTACTTTCAGATACTGCTCAAAATCTTTTCGTTGATATTACAAACGTTAATTTATATTGCGCCACTTCAGAGAACCAGCTAAAGTTGCTCTAAAGGATAGACCTACCTAGGCGAAGACGCCAAATGCGTCAGACGAACCGAGTCGTAGGTAAAAAAATTAACAGACGATAAGTCGCAATAATAGCACATTAATTGGTGCAGGCTATTTATATGCATATATATATATATCCACACATAAGCCTGTGAATTTAGCCCACTCTACATGCTCCAACCATGTGGGCTCGTAGTAACATAAAGAGAGCTGCACATCCTGTAGTCGTAATGCGTGGACTTTGTTGACGTTGGACCTGTGACGTCATTGGTCAAGTGCATCAATCCTTCCTGAGTAACGTCTTCGTGAGTTCACGTATGATTCATGACAGCGCCTTCATCGACTATCATCCATTCATCTTGTGACGCTGAGTCACCACCATTTTTCCAAAGTTCTTAAAGTACAGTGTGTTATCAGTTGACTGTTGGTTACTGATAATATATATGCGAAGGCTTGCTAATCACGCCACAATACACTATTGCTCTCCCATTATGGCACTAAGACCGCCTGTTGCTAAATATCTTGCGCTGGTTCTATTCACTCTTTAAATCTAAAAATGCGTTTGGCGTCTAGAACAACTGTTCTGCCATGTTCAAAGGAGAAGGCAGAGACACGTGACATGGCTTGCCGGAAGTCACGTGTCACTGAAACCTGTTTTCAAGTAAAAGCGTTCTCTTTACACAGGTATGCCTTGATGAAGATAACAGAACTATTTTTAGTCTCGTGCGCACCTGCTCTGATGGTGGGTCGAGCTGTAAGTGATAAGGAATGACGTATCCTGACGGCTGATATCGCCGAGGGCCTACACTTTGGACAGCGCGTGCTCATGAGACAAGGTAAACTGAGGGAGGACTGTAATAATTTGTGTGTATATAATAGTTGCGTATTTATTCTCTGTTATCTCTAAGTCTGCATGATTGGAAGTGTTTTCATAGGCCAACTGAACTTTGACAATAGCCTTTCATCAGCAGGTGAAGCTTCAAGACTGTGGTCGCATGAAAGCTGATCGTTATCACTGGCTTATCATTATCTAGTTGTTCACATCGATATCGCACGAACACAGAGCTTAGCCAGCAAAGAGAATTAAGTTGTAGAAACGATTCGAGTTAGTCTGAAGACTCCGAAAGTTTCGATTTTATTGGTATTTTTTGGATTGATTTCCTGACAGAAAAAAGAACAAAATGGAGTGCGTAAAGTTTGTTATGTTCGGCTTCAATGTCATCTTTTGGGTAAGTTTGATTGAAATGATAAAAATAAATTACTACTGTATTGCTATCTCAACTGTATGGTATAGATAACATATTTAAGAGAATTTAATGTGGAAGTTGAACGGGTAGTAGAAGGATTTCAAGCGTTTCAAACGATCAATATTATTTTAAACAAGCAGGGTTAATGTGGCCATATATGCGGTTGCTATAGAAAAACGTGTACATGGTCTAAATCTACATTTATCATTTTACGCAACACGACACAGACTCTGTGGGATTTAAGCGGCATGGGAGATATTTAATCTGTGTTAACAACCAATAATAATTAACGGAAATACACAATAGCCAATTCTTTTTTGATCCTTGAACGCGTCTACCATATTTACAGCTTCACCTGCATGCGTATGCACAAGTCAGTCTTAGATCCACGAAGGACACAGAGCTTGTTCTCTTTGCAGCTATTCGAGTAGCAAGGTGTGTTTCCTGTAATAATTTGTATCCTTTCGCCTGATGGTCAGTAGGCCTAACATTTCGGACCAGCGCTGCTCTAATCCATGTCCATTAGACATAGGCCTACATGTAAAAAGTGGTTGAAATCGCGTTGTATGCAAAGAAGATAACTATAGGATCAGATGCTCTCTGTCATTCGTTTTTGTTCATTTGACTGCCATAGAGCGAACATGTACATGATCCAGGTTGAATTGCTTGAACAAATTGAAAAAAAAACCATTTGGATTCTTAACAATCCTGACTATTTTGGCAATGGTGAACTAGATCTTGCCGGACATAATTTTATTCTTTTAAATCTTCTACTTTTATCTCCATGTTAAGCTGTGTCTGTTACCTTATTTCGCTCTCCACTTGAAATCTTTTTATTAAAATAGAGTACTTATGCACCGTACGTAATAGGCTGTCTATCTCTGTCTTAGTGGAATGAACTTCTGAGGATATTGGTCTGATTGGTTTTGGCGCGCCATCGGTTGAAACACTTTGCACTAGACGCCGGCGCAATAAAAGTTAATAATTATAGTTACAGTCCTTCTTCTCAACCCAAACGATAACCATAGTTGTTCTTAATAATCTGAAGTGTTTCACGAAGTTATGCCTCAGCTGCATTCTGACGTCTGTAGTCATGGTCATCCTACGTATTTTCTTGACCCGCCGTCTTTGCTTATCTCAAGTTCCCGGTTTGAATCATATCCCACAATGCACCACGCCTCTGCAACGATCTGTCTCCTGAATTCCGCACCTTCTTGATCCCACCACCATCAATACCCATTACCCAACATCATCTACTTCAGGCTTCTCTTTATACCAACCTTAGGACTCTCCATCAACACTGAAGTCTCACCTCTCAAGAATTCATCTGATTCTCTATAGCGTTAAATTCTGATCCCAAACAATATCCACCTTACTTACTATCTTCCTCTGACGCCTTTGAAATCAGACTCAGACCGCCTCCTTACAACATTTTGGGATTCCATGCAACACTCGTGGATAAGCTGGTGCCCCGCGCTTCGCTTTCGAGTGGCATTATAGAAGATCGAGTGCTTTCGAAGTTAGTCAGTATTGAAAATGATGATTGTAAATGCGAAAATAAATCTGCGCATGGTGTTCGAACAGCTTGCTACTTCACATACATTGGCATTGTCCCCAGTGATTCCGTGGGAAATTCCTCTTAATTATCTGTGCATAAAGTATACCAAGATCGAATTCAGCAAGGCTATTGAAAAGCATTGATAAAATTATTGGTATTAGTATAACAAAATTGTTAAGAAAAAGTATTGGCATTGGTATTGTAAAACTTTGATTAGGAAGTATTGGTATTGCTATTTCAATACTACTTCCAGTATTTTTGACAGCCCTGGATTCCTGTAAGTTGGTGTATACATTCATATTCAACAGGATATGCAAGGAGCCCACCCCGTCAGTTTCGAATTCTTGCAGATTTAGAAAACACTGAAATGACTACATCATCAAATGTACGAAATAATTCTGTCTGCAGACCTCCACTTCTGATAATCGTCATAATAGTTAACTCAAGAGTCTTACGATGTGTAATTATACCTATTTAAAAAAAACGACCACAGAATCCGGCGTCTGCGAACACTGGCCTTTGTTCTAGCACCTGTTCTTCTCTACAACTGCAGTAAAAATGAACAGCTTGTGTCAACGTCATTGCCTCAATTTACCAAAACAGCGCTGTAGAAATCACAAGTCCAATAAATTTAGCACTATTTCTATGGTACAGTATGTACTTCGAACGTCGTCATACATCATTGCAGGATAGTTTAATGGAGGTCAGCTAACTCGTAAAAGAATGACGCAATGTCGTTTAATAAACCTACAGCTTGTATATTATGGTAAAATATTAGATTTGATGAAGTCTCCCATGACTTGTTTTCGGTCAGCAGTTCTTTGCACATTTCTCGTGTAAGTCGTCGTAAAGGGAGAGAAATCAACTCTAATCACAATAAATATTATATCCATCACTTCCGGTAGAACTGCTACGGTCAATCGCTGCCTTTTTTCTGAAACCCTGTATATTTTGCACCAGTTCAAAGCGCTTCTATTTGTGGTTTATTTACAAGGGCGCCTATTTAAATCAAGTCTAGTAATTTCTGTATCTGTTCATAATACAGTGATCGTCACTGCATACAGAAAGCAGGAATAGATGTAATGTCTGTAATGTTTGTAATGCATGTACACGTTTATGCATAATTCTAAACACTCACTAAACTAAAGCGTATAATTATAAGATATGTTACCCTATACAATGGCGCTGCCTGCAGGCTGCAAAAATCTGTATGATGCTATAGTGTCATTACGACAGAAATGTCATAAGCAAACAAAGCAATGGACTTACATTTGCTTTATGTATTGAAGCAGTCAATTAATGACATTTGAAGCGTGCCATCAAATAGGCGAATTTCGCCGTTTAGAGGAACAAAACGCCTCTTACGGGCTTCTCAATCCGATACCAGTCCTACTATTATTAACACAATTGTGTATTCCATGAACTGTGAGTTAATAGTCTTTGACATTAAATAAATTTTCAGTTTAATTTGACATTGAATTATCAGTTCTTGTATTGGCAATTAGAGACAATGATAATTTAAGTCGTCTTATTAAAAATAGATTGTAAAATCTGTTGTCAATGCTTTGTAGTTGATCGGAGGTGCGATGCTAGGTCTTGGAATCTGGATGGCGGTTGATTCGGAGGCTTTCAGTGACTTGGGAGCGGTTGAAAGCGCTGGAATGGACAATGAGATGTGGGCGATCGCTGTCTACACGTTCATCGGAATTGGAGCCTTGGTCTTCATCTTGGGATTCCTCGGCTGCTGGGGAGCTTGCATCTCAGACTCAAGCTCCGTTCCACTTTGGATCGTATGTTGACCTTAAGAATCGACTCATAAGCTTTTTTGAATTATGTAGTCCATTACAATTTCATCGACTGTTTATGCGTTTGCTATTAATTTAGCTAGTTGTCCTTGTTTCATAATAAATAACGCGTATCTTAGACATTATTACTTACATTAGTAAAAGCTTTAATTAGTGTCCTATGCCCACGAAGCCTCGAAGAAGCCAACCATATCTGACTTAGGTGCTTCATTCGAAGACAACTAATCAAAAAATAATCTGATCACAGCATCAGTGCATCGTTGGACCTGTCATTATCCAAAATGATTATCAATAATAATAGTAATAATAATAATAATAATAATAATAATAATAATAATAATACATTTTTATCCTCAATGTAATTGACCCATTTCGTGGTCACTAAACGGGCTCAAACTCGAAATCGATGGAATACAGACTGACGTCACTACCAATCGTCTTGTAGTCTGCATCTTTGTAACATCGAAACTCGCAATTTCAGCTTATATAAATTTCACTTTTATTTAAATTGTGGATATGTATATCTCGTGTATTTCTGCTGAAGATGTACAACTACTGGATCACATCAAATAAAGATTCAATAATGGACTTTAATAAATTAATAATTTAATAAAGTTAGTCCAACTCCGCTCTCTACGACGGCCCAACGCTCAAATATTGACCTGAATCACACTTTGTTGGTTTTGTTAATTAAGAGGAATTCTTGTTTTTGTCACTGTTCTAGTACTCTGTCTTAGTTGGACTCATTCTTCTGGCGGAGATAGCGGTCGTCATCCTCATTGCCATCTACTGGGGATCAGTGAGTAAACTTGGTCATTACTTAGATCTCTTCATGATTAATCATCAACTTCTATGTCACCGGTGTCTATTGGGCAAGGCATCAACGAATGGCGCTACAAAATACTGTAGTCAGGTCATGACCCGGAAAATCAGTTCACTGAAGCCGAAAACGACCTCTGATCGACACGTCATCTCAAAGAGACCAGCCTTCAGTTGCGACGGAAATGACGTTCAAGCAGAGTTTCTCAAACTAGGTTCCGCGAAACTCTAGGATTCCGTAAAGTGTAAACCGGGGTTCCGCAAAAAAAAACATTCAGTGTGAACAATAAGCTTCAAATAATTTAAAATAAATAACTCTTCTGTGAGTATGTCATTATTAAACACACTCACAGAAACAAATATGCGTGCCTTTACATGACAAGGCATATGCGCACACCCATACACACTTATGTCAGATGTCAATAGGTGATAGAGTCTTTTGTGTTGAACACTGTGTAGGTTGACGATTCGGTGGCGCAGGCAATGTACAATGACGTCAGAACTAAATACACTGATGCCGATCCAAACGACGCGTTGTACACGTCATGGAATGCCATGCAAAAAGAGGTATTTCCATCTACGATCATGATCATCACCAACTTCATCCTCCTCCTCCTCCTCCTCATCATCATCACAACAATGGCAGGGCCAGGCGCCCGAGCAAAATGACGTAAGGATCTGGGCTCCATCAGAGTTACTCACGGGTCGGGTCGACCCGCGATTAAGGTCGGGTCGGGTTGGGGCTCATCGTCATTATCATGATCATGATCATCATTATCATCATCATCATCATCATCACCACCATCACCACTACCACGAAATAGAACTAATGCCGGATTTTAATGACATAATTACTGTTCCGTACTTAATGCAAACTCCAGATGAACTATGGCAACAACTTAAAGAGATCACTCTGAGTGCCGCCAAAACAACACTGCTGAAGAACTGCGACAAGCGAAAAAATTGGATCTCCAGTGACACCTTTGAATTAATAAGAAAGAAAAGAGATGCAAAAACAGTCTCCACAAGAGTAAAAAATTCTACGAAATGAGGTACAACGGATGTTACGAAGAGACAAGCAGTCGGAATTGGATACATTATGCATCGAGCTGGAGGAGAACGAAAGGAAAGGTAACGCCAGACCTGTATTCCAAATGGTGAAGAAGCTCACTGGCTCGTTCAAGCCTCGAACCACAGCCATTAATGACAACAACAACAACAACTTGTTGAACCGGAAAAAGTAAATCAAAGTTGGAAAGAATATTGCGAAGGACTCTACAGCAATGAAAAAGAGGAAAAAGACATAAAAATCGAAATACAGGAAAAGGAACCACCGCCACTAAAAGAAGAGATAAGACGAGCCAAATTGAAAGCAGCTATGCGGAAGTCACTAGGCCCAGATGGCGTAACCGCTGAGCTGTTTAGATTTGGCGGAGAAGTGACTCTGACAAAACTGCACGAGATATGTGTGGACGTATGGAAGACCGGGGATTGGCCAGAAGAATGGTCACAGTCAATTTTTATTCCACTGCCGAAGAAAGGAAATCTACTTCACTGTGATAATCACAGAACAATTGCGCATTCTCACATGCCAGTAAGATTTTGTTACGAGTGATAGTGGAATGCGTCCAGACCAAGCTGGAAACAGAGATCTCTGAAGAACAGACTGGCTTTAGGCCAAGAAGAGGCACGCGAGATCAAATTGTGAGCTTAAGAATCATCTTCGAGAAAAAGCGAGAGAAAGGAGACAACCACTGTACCTCTGCTTCATTGACTGTACAAAAGCTTTTGACATGATTCAACACGATCAACTATGGGTAACCATGATGGAGATGGGTTTCCCACCCCACCTCATTCAGCTATTGCGAAATCTCTACAAACAACAACGAGCTACCGTAAAGACAGACGGAATTATGTCGACATGGTTTAGTATCAAGAAAGGAGTCCGACAAGGATGTAATTTGTCACCAAGCCGGTTTAACATTCTGGCAGAGCAGGTAATGCGAAAAGCACTACTAGGCTACCACAAGGGATTCAGAATTGGAGAGAAGACTATAAATAACCTTAGATATGCTGATGACATCGTGCTACTGGCCACTTCACCTGAGGATTTACAGGAGTTGGTGCAACGTGTTGAAATATCATCAAAAGAATACAGTATGCTGATTAACGTAGCAAAGACAAAAGTAATGACAAATAACAATGATACACTTTTGATCAAGGTGAACGGATACAAACTGGAACAAGTGGACTCATTTACATAATTGGGGAACAGAGTAACGAAGGACGGGGACTGCGCGAGTGAGGTAAAATCAAGATTACCTCTGGGAATGTCAGTCATGTTTAAGTTGGTAAGCCTCTGGAAGAATAAATCAGTCAGTACTAAAACCAAACTGCGGCTCATGAAGGCCTTGGCTTGGCCAGTAGCAACGTATGGTTGTGAAGCGTGGACAATAAAGAAAGAAGAAGAGAAACGTATACAAGCATTTGAGAACAAGTGCATGAGGAAACTGCTCAGAATTCCATGGACAGCAATGGTGACAACCGAACAAGTGTATCAAATGGCGACAGTTGTCAGCAAACTGTTGGGTCACATCAAATCCAGAAAACTGCGGTACTTTGGGCACATCGTGAGACAGTCTAAAGACAGTATTGAGAACAGTGTGATGTTGGGCATGGTGGAAGGAAGCCGAAGTCGTGGAAGACCCAGAATCTGCTGGTTTGACAATGTCATGGCGTGGACTGGTGTAAAAGGCACAAGCTTAATGAATATCGTTCAACCGTCGCGAAGCGACGATGACGATATGACATGACATGACTTAATGCAATTAATAAAATGAGTAAACTAATATTTTAAATTTGGTTTATTCGTTTGGGTTAGTGGCAGTGCTGTGGAAGTTATAACTACACTGACTACATCGGCAGTTTATTCGACAACACTTCGATTCCTAATGTTGTGGTGAGTTAGCTTATGCGCATGCATTGTATTATAAACGTACGTACATCGCATGTACACAAACGCTTTTGGGCATCTTTCATACTAACATTGTATACATGGTGTCAGCGATATTCTTCCTTCTGTTGATCTGAAAACGATCTCGTATTACTGAGTATCCACGACAACTTGCTTTCGTCCGTCATCATTTTACTCTTAACTCTCAGTCTGTTGTCTCAC
The DNA here is from genome assembly GCA_959347315.1 of Bimastos eiseni. NCBI lineage: Eukaryota > Metazoa > Annelida > Clitellata > Crassiclitellata > Lumbricidae > Bimastos > Bimastos eiseni. The sequence continues at coordinate 13,522,575 of OY365821.1, read as the reverse complement.
GTCTTTCTTTCTTCCCTGTCTGTCTGTTTGTCTGTCTGTCTATCTGTCTATATCTCTGTCTATGATTATTACACACAAATACACGCGCACCTATACACAAACACACACACACACAACAGCTCCCAAAACGTGGAAATCGATGTACACAAGGCATTTACCGACCAATTGGGCAAAGGGTCGGTTAATAACCTGGTTTTCTTGACGCGACTTTTATGGGCGCTGAGAAAATTCTGAGTATGTGGGGCCTACTTCTGTGAGATTAAGTAATAATTATTAATCTTTCAAATCATGAATTTTTGCTAATAGGCTTGTATAGGACTATAACAATCGACGCTAAAAGTAAGTAAGTAAGTATGTACTTTATTGAACCGCTTGTAAACGCACTGCGGCACATCATAATATGAGTAATCAAAGAATATACACTCACAAAAGGATAATAACAAGCAATTACACAACAGACATCCTCAGAGTAGTTAGAGTAAATACTGCAAACAGTAGTTCAGACAATTACACGACGAAGAATTTGAAAAACGTGATGATTTTAGTTTCAATATGTACGGAAATATTGAAATCTATCTGCCTGTAAGTGATTGTCCAGCAATATTGGCACATGTACATTCAAGAAGGCGCTGCAAAACTTAGCCTACATTAACAGCGTTATCGACAGAAGGCGATTTTAAACTGTAGCTGAACTTTAACATTGCACTTAACAGAGCAAACTAATTACAGTCGCTCTCTGCGCAAGTCTATATATCTTGTCCATGCGATATAAACTGTTATTAAGAGCTTGAATATCCCACCAGTTACCGAACAATGCACAGTGAACTAGAAAAGTCACTAAGACCTAGTGACTTGCGGACAAAATGTCTCCGTAGCAAAACGAAGAATAAATTGGTTAGGCAAAACGAGCCCCAGGAAACGTCATGAGCAAATCTATCCATCATTAAAATGGCACAGACGTCGACAAGCTGATGACGAAAGTTCGAGTAATGTAAGTGAGATATCTGCATTCTTCTGATGACTTTAGCTCTCAAGGCCAGCGCGACATTTCTTTTAAATAAAAGGTCAAGATATCTTGCATATCATACATGGAGATAAAACTTACATATTATTAGCCTATGTGAGTTTGCAGTGTTGACTGCGTACAATCATTAACCCATTTGATCTGGAGATAATCTTGCACATCTGTTACTTGCCAAATTAAGATTCTTATCTCATTATTACATAGGCGCAATAAAATTTTGAACGACTTTGACAGATCACAAGTGTTATTACCTGTTTTTGAATTAGATTCCTACATCATGTTGCACGAATGAGGCTAACCAACATGAGTGTCACCATGCAACAAATTCTCTGTACATTCACAGTCAGGTAATCATCGCTAAAATTTACAATATCTAAAATCAGCGTTCTTTTGTAACATATTGCCTAAATTTATGAGCCTTAGCACTACTTTAACTCTGCTATGTGCGTTTCATTTTTATGTGATATGCTCTCTAAACTACATAAGAAGACTATGCCTGTGAGAGTTCACTTACGATTGGCCATTTTATTTCACATATAGATTATAGGGCATGTGTATGTTTCAAGCTGTTTCTCAAAGACGATAATTGATATTCCAAATTCCGGAACCTGATTTAGTAAAATCAAGTAGGCCCTGTGCATTTCAGGATGAGTTAGCAATTGTAGCAGAGTAACAAGTAACAAGTAACACATGTATCATACATGATGTGCACTGTATATGTCATAATGTACTCAGTTGAAAAACATATTGTGTTGATCAACTTTAATTGTTCGTAAAGTCTCTCTATGTTATGCAGCATACTTACGAATTAAGCTTTGTTTGCAAATTGTGGACTAACGATGTAGGCTACTGGAATGCCTGCGTGATTTAATTACTAGCACGATTTCTAGTACTTTCTATCAATACATTCTTTGTGCAGGGTTGCTACGAGGCGCTGAAGGCATTTCTGGACCAGAATGCTCCGATCATAATTGGAGTGACATGCGGCTTTGCAGCTCTTCAGGTTGGTCTGATGAACTTCCAACTAATTACATAGATACTTGTCATCTCCGCAAGTAATGAAAGAGCTGCACTTGTTCTCACGCATTGTTTCAATTCATTAAGATTGAACATAAAAACCTACTGCAACGTCTTTAGAAAGTAGTATTGTAGTTTATGAAGAACATGTTCTTTTGCAAGGAAAGTATGCTCAACTAATTCGTTGTAGTTTTGCTCTCGCAGACACGTACAGCCCCGGCATCTGAGTCAGTTAATCTTGATTCTACGGTTTACACCAGCTTTTTACTGCTAACCAAAATTGCATGTGTCTTAGTTTTACGCAAAATGGAAATCAATTCATGTTTGGCATATCTCTCGTTGCATGTCGATAAAAAAAGTAGTTAGAATAAATCAATCAATCATGTTATTGTAACCATAAAAGTGGGAACCTAGAAGTCTAACTACTATAGTCTGTTCGGTCTCATAGACCTCATTTGTTTCTGTCAAAAGAAATGCAATTTTCCTAAGATTAATCATCTGCGCACCTTTATAATGATGACGTTATCATAGTTTATATGATCATTAAAATATATTTATTGAAAACAACAGCTTAGATATATACAGAAAACAAAATAATGTCAAGACATAAGCGAAAGTAATGAAAGTGCTGCACTTGCTCCCACGCATTGTTTCAATTCACTGAGATTCAACATAAAACCTACATACATGCATCTGCAAACAACGCATACTTTAGGAAACCAGCTTCATTTAGTAACACTATGTTTCGTAGATGGTAATCAAATAACACGCTTTCAACCACAAGACTCTACATAAGTAGATTTAAAATTAAAAGGAGTTCTAATACGCGCGAATGTCTAATCGTTGCGTTAATACTGCATTCAAATTAACGCTGCATTCTGAATGTTTCTTTTAGATCATTGGACTTATATTCGCCTGCTGCTTGATTCACAAGAAGCACGACACAGGAAAATACATCTAACTCCGGCAGTTCGTGACTGAGGAAAAGGACAAAATGACCAGCAGCTGAGGATAAATAGTCTAAATGACAACTATGGATGATGGAGTTCACCCATTAAGATTGACAGCCCATCGGAGTCAACAATCTTCATTATTAAGGCGTGTAAATATTTTTAAGAGCCTCGCCTTCCTAGAAGTGCTTATTAATGAAGTCGTTGGCGAACGAACCTTAATATTATCTTATAATCGGAATCGCCGTTAGACGCAGAACATCTGATGAATGGTGTGGAGAGCGACTCATACAGCCATTGTGGCCTGCAGTCAGACATTTTCATCCGATTAGGCTTCTTTGGAGATTACAATTACGATTACTATGCATTCCATCAATCAACTGACTTCTCTATTCAATCAGGAAATTGGTAAATTCTCCTCAACCGCAATTCAAGTTCTCCTTTCATTAGCGTCGCATAGTTTTATTGTGTGTAAAGACTGATTTTGAAAATCTGCTTAAATTTAACATCGTAGCTGAAAAACTGACCGAGTCTAAATATTTATTTTGTCGTAGCTTATTAGTATAGTCGTCGCATAGGACGAAGACGGCTAGTATTTTTTCTAAAGCTTTTGATTACAGTGGAACTAAAAATTAACGTTCGGACTTTAATTCACGCCGATCCATTCCAATCGCAATCTCGTATTTACATTTTGTTAACGTTTAGCATGACTTAATAATGCTTAATTGATAAACATAGCATGCATTGTGCAGTTGTCAATAATGTGTTGTCATCCCAATGAATGCGTCCTCACGGTCACTAATTACGTATTGTAACCCAACGACCATTAATTGGTGCTTGTTCATTTTGGCAGCACTAAGAAAACGGTGTAACGTTTACCAAGTAATAAAAATAGACTAAATATTACGCTAGGCCAACTGATACTTAAATAGTTCCAAGTTGCTGTGCTCGAAGTTAGATGCGCGCTGGTAGTGCCAGTTCCAGGTCTGGATCAAGGAGGAGGGCGACGTTAATGATCTTTGTTATCACACAGTGTCGTTTAAAAGAAACTGCTACAGTGCTTTAAGCACTGTAGCAGTTTCTTTAGTTAAGTTACTAGATGGCTTTAAGCCATCTAGTAACTTATTCCCATTTACAATTCTTATAAAGTGGCCCTCCATCATTGCTTTGCCAACCACTCACTTAAAGTCGACCTGCAATGTAATTCTCATGCATGTCGTTAGTGGAACGTATAGGAAGATATTCATTTTCTGATCCGCTGCCTTTGAGCCGACAGTGAACTATTTCTCACAACGTTCTGAACACGAACTTGCTCCACACACTAATATATCTATATTTACTTCCCAGGTTTACGGAAGTACCATATTCTATCGAAAACAAAGCTCACGCAAACGACTGCGCCCAGATTCATTGCTCTAATTCCAATGAGCTAAGCTCTAGTCATGTAATTATACGGCGCCTACTGAACTATATTTGCGGATCGAATTGCATTGTTTGACCATGCGAGGACACAGCGCCTGCCAACTTAACCTAAAGAGACGATCATCCATGCATTCTTATCTGGCTGCAACTCTTTTCATCTCTCTTTGCAACACACGGTGATCTGGTCGTCACATCCCTTTTGCACTACCACGGATCAACATGGAAACGTCACCGTGGTCACTGGTCATCCCCTCATTGGGGAGCAGAATTCCCATGACCATCCAACCAGATTGTTTTTATCTCTTTACGCCTCTATTTAGCTGGCAGTTGAAGATAATTACATTAAAATTCAGTATGGTCTTTTGTGACCTAAATTAATATACTCTTAATAAGTACAAATTACAGCTAAAGCAGCATGCCAAGAAAGTTGATAAGGGAAAGCACGGCAGCAAACATTATTTTTGCTATTAATTGCTCACTTCTATAGCGGCGGTGTAGCCTGGGAAAAGCATCAACCGGTGGCGTACCAAGGCAGTCACAAGAGGTCAATAATTATTAACCAGTTTGAGTAATAGAGCTTTAAGACAATATTCTCAATGGAATTCTGGCAAGAAGAAACGATATTTATTGGGTCGAAATTTATTTTAAATATGAGCGGCAGATTTTTGAGCAGCAGATCCTGTCGACTTTCTTAACCGTGATTTTTCATGTCATGGCATAATCTAGCATTCAGTGCAGCTCAGTTGTTAGGTAATCAATACGAACAGACTATGCCAGCTTTCATATTTTCATGAATATTCACAAGTTGACGCCTGACACAGCTGGATCTGTTCACAAGCTCAAGATTGCAGGTTCTAATATGTTGAATAACTTACATGTATCAATTCTACGTTAATGACACGGTCATTGATGTCGCTAAGGTTGCTAGAAACGGTGGTGTGCAAGTCCTCAATTCTACAGGTCAATCAATGGTCACTGCATGCTTACATAGGCTTGCTTTTGATTAAGTTAGCCTTTGTTGCAATTGTCTCGCAGCTAAATATTTTACTAAAATGAGATTCATATGATGTAAGTGAGCATATTCCACGGCATCTAAAATAATCGTTTTAATCATCTCTTAAAAGCACGTGCATCAATCGATATAAAAAAACAGACTTCGTATAATGCTGGTCAACGGGAGGCCACGCGAACTCACAATCTATTCACATAAAATAAGTCTATGATTGTTATCTATGCAGGTGTCATACAAGTAGACCTATCAGTTCTCATCTGCCGACGATAGGAAACTGCAGTCGGTGCATGACACTTCATTCCCAAACCTGCAGCATGCCTTTAGGTTAGCTTCAAGTGGTGACTATGGTCTCCCTCCTTGCATCTATAGTCCGCATCTCCTCGTCTCAGAGGCGCACAGTCGCACACCCAGAGCAGTTGAAGGGAAGCTTGCATCCGGAAAGCTATGCTCGTCAAATTAACAGGCGAGCAAGATCACGTGGACTTCATTTTCTTCATTCTCCACCTTAGTCGCTGTCATTGTCATCATCATCAACATCATCTTCCTCGTCATCATCACCACTATCACAAGCATCTTCCTCTTATGTTTTGAATCATCCGGCCAATCTCTATGTAAGGAAGTCTTTTAAAATGAAGCAGAGCTACAGGTTTCTTCTTTCTAAGCTTATGTGGGTTTTCAGTTTCTTCATACTGTCTATCGATGGGTGTTTTTATTGTTGCTGCTACGTACTGCAGATGTTTTTCAATGTGAACGAATTCGCTATTATTGGATTTTAATGTTGTTTTGCGACTTCACAGGTTGACACATTAAGCAACAGAAACATAGTCATAACCATAGCGATGCAGACAAAGATAGAACATAAGCACACACACACACAATGATAGCGAAACAGACAAAGAGCTATCAGAAGCACAGAGACAGCGACAGCGAAACAGACCCAGAGAGAACATAAGCACACACAGCGACAGCGAAACAGAAAAAGAGATATCAGAAGCACACCCATGAACACGTAGATTCACACATCACAAGCACACGAACGGACGAAAAATCAGTGATGTGCACGCGCAGCGAAGTTAAATAAGCGACATTGAAGATGCGGTTAATGGAAACATTGATGATGACCGTGTATTGAATATCGATCCATCTAGTGCTCACTCAGCCCACCAGCCTTTACGGGTCGGTTGATACGTAGCAACAACGGAAGTAGGTCAGTTAAGCAAAGAGTCTTGGCCTTGTTCGTTGTTGCGTCTCAACCCTCTTATGATGGATCGACTCCAAGAAATTTCTACCGTATACAGATGGCTAGACAAGTATCTCATAGGTTGAACAGGGATGCGCGAAAGTCCAGTGGTGATGGACTGTCAATCTATAGGTCAAGGGTTCAGAGTCCCATCAGAGGACTGCTCCATCTGTTCTACCCAGCCAATTCCGCTTCATTTGGCGATGAGACGATCAGGCAGAATTGAAACCTTGGGTGATTTCTTTAAAAGGTTATATCTAAAAAACACGCAGAGATTGATTGGTGTAGAGCAAAAAAATGACACTATATTAGACGAATATCGGAGCTGAGCAATCGACGGTGATATATATATATATTATATATATCACTATATGTGTAATTATGCAATATTAAGTTAAAATATTTTAATTGTAGGATAGATAGACCTAACATATTTCATTTGCGGGTCGGTTGATGCGTAGCAACAACGCCAGTAGGTCAGTTAAGCAAGTAGTCTTGGCAGAGTTCGTTGTTGCGTCTCAACCCTCTTATGAAGGATCGCCTCCGAAGAATTTCTTCCGTATACAGATAGCTAGTCAAGTACCTCATAGGTTTAACAGGGGGTGCGCAAAAGTACAGTGGCGATGGACTGTACCTAATAGATTTAACAAGGGTTCCACCAGAGAAGAATCTTCTCAGCTCCATCTGTTCTACTCAACCAACTCAGTTCCAGTTGGCGATGTGACGACGATCAAGCAGCGACGAAGAGGACTGGTCCCTCGCCCTCACATGCCGAGGTTAAGAAAATGAAGTCGCTAATACCTCATACTCGCGTCGGCTCCGAAGATCGCTTAGAGAACTGCTTGTCTCTTATTTAGGGGTAGCTTGAGGGACTTCTCTTCTTATTCTTCAAGTCACAGCTGCTTTCTCGAACCATGTTTCTGCGCCTTCAAGAAACATTTTATAAAAGCTAATCAATGCATACATTCCAAAAAATAGAATATAGAAGCACGCCCAGTAGATATCTTGAAGGGGTGCTATATCAAATATTTTTGATTGATTGATTGATTGAAGTCATAATGTATTGTAATGTAAAACTTTGTTGCATTCTACTGCAACAAGGCGAAAAGCAAACTCGATTTAGTAGACGCCGCGTAACAATATACTGATAATTGCTTCTTTCAGCGTCTTTCGGCGTTTACGGAAAAATCAATAAAAGGCGTATAAGTCGTGGAATGAGAGACTCCAGATTAAACTACAAAATGTGTTGATGCCATTGGAACGCAATACGTGTCGAAAGACGATTAGGAAATTCTTCGTATCGTGCTACGCTGATACGAATATAACTGATATTGCAATTTTGCGCGTGCGCACAAAAAACTCATTAGAAACGCTTCGCAATTTCTAACAAGAAACCTTTGATGTTATCTTATATCTTGTATCCGATATTATCAGCAGAAAAACAACAAATTAGCGGGAATTTTCTCTTAGAGTAATCTACCATGAATTGTAGGCTTCGCAGAATTTCTGATTAGTGTAATTCAGATCAATGATATCGATTTACTAATAAGCAGCGCCCGTCTACACCAATTAGACGTGTGTTTATAGCGCCATTCTGCGTTTCTTGAAAGTACCAAAGCAGGTGTGTTAAAATCGTGCAGCATTTCACGCCCGCCGACGATGTTTCTCGGATCCATGGGAGCCTTGCCTTAAGACCACACACAGTTTGAGAGTTAAAATTCATATTTGTCATTTTGATGGCTTAATGAAGTTTAATAAAGATCAAAATTACGATTTTAACCCAGTTTCACTGTTTCTATGCTGAAAAACGCATGCAATTTTGTTTAACAACAGTTTATTTGAGACTGAACTCTCTCCAACATCCCCCTCCCGTATTTTGCCCTGCTTGGCTCACTATTTACTGGAGAATATTGCCATTGACCAGACATTAAAAAAGAGCATATAAATACTGTTTATGCATTTAACACATGAATTATGCCTAAACACATGGATGCCAATTAACCGTTAGTGTCTGGTCAGGTGGCAAAAGGCCACAATTATTTTTGATTGATTTTTAGACATTGCAGGCACATTGGTATGTCGATGAAGATTGCTCGGGTAGAGTAGGAACTTCTCGATTTCGGCCAAAGTTCCGATAATGCTGGAAACCTACATAATGCTCAGAAACCTACGAAAACGATTCGAAAACACTGCGCACTGTAAATCGTCCATAATGTGGTATCTGACCTCATCTGATTTGAACCTCACTATACCGCGTATTTTCCCGAAGCAACGAGCGTTCCCGAGTCTAACGTTCAATTAATAACGCTGACCTCAAGGCCACCGTTGACATTTGACCTCGCTAATGAGACCTTGCACCAGAAACACAAAGTACGCGCAGTATTAGGCTATATCTTCAGGTCAAACTTGCATCGACAGAATATAGGCGATGACTTAGCTTCTGGCACAGGTGTCCCACAGCAATATTTGCGGTCTGAAGAATATCACAAGTGATTACTAACATATAAATATGATTTATGAGACAACGTGATATAGATAGACATGATGCTTTGACGTTATAGTGACCCGTTTCCGACTGATAGACGGAGCCAAGACCGATGCCTGCCAAAAGGGTGGGCTTAAGAGAGGCGCCTTCTTTTCTTTACACAGACCATCGGTGTGCAACGTGCTCCAATTCTTTGAGACGGTGTGCATAACAACGGCGACCTCGGCACACTGCGTGCATCATCAAAGCGTAGCAAACAATAGGAAGGTCTTTTCACAAAACGTCCGTCTAAGATTTCGGCTAACCTTCGTCGCCATTGACGACCCGATAACTATCCGCGTGATCTTGAATTATACTTTCGTCCCGACAAAGATTTCAATTCATGACCTGCTGAAGACAAGCGAGCACAACAGCTATTTAAACTGTGACACCAAATCAATAAATGCAATATGGGTAATATGTAAGGTCTATTTTACGATGCAAACTGTAGAAACACTGGTGTGATGGTGTTGCTTCTGCTCAGGGTCGTACCGAGCTATAATTGCGCCCTGTGCCTAGCATCAATCTGGCGCCTCCACATTTTGAAGATAGTGTATTTTATGGAATAAAAAGGTATTCCATCCTGAAATTTGCGTTCCGTATTTGCGCCATGGGTCACGGCCCCGCTGGCCCCTCCCTCGGTACGATCCTGCTTCTGCTGATGATTCCGATGAATCTGATAATTATGTTACTGATGAGGATGATGACGATGTTAGTGCAGGCTTAATCAGTAGGCCCCATCCTAGTATATGTTTTATAGGATAAAAATGTTTTCTGCAGTTCCTTTCATGAGATTCCACGGCTGACCTACATATCCACGCCTTCGTGCATGGCTCCCCTTCCGACCAGCTTGCTCTTTCCCAATATATATATTGAATCTCTCTCTCTCTGCTGACCTAAACTGTTGGATGTCCTGAAATCGTCTTTCACTTAACTCGTCCAAGACTCAATTAGTCGGGTTGGTACCCGCCAGCAGCTGCTTAAGCTTGATCACGCCTTACTTGCAAAAATGTTTTCTCAGCTTACTTTCTCGACAAATGTTGGCAATCTGGGTATTACTCTGGACAATACCCTATCTTTATCTGCACATAATTATCTCTAATCTCTCTCAGCCCAGCTTTTATTATTTGGGCGACTACCCGTCATCCGACGATCTGTGTCTTCGACCATTTGTTCGTCCATGGTTCATGCCTTCATCTGTACCTGCATTGACTACTGTAACTCATTACTCATCGGCCTACCAAAACTCCGCCTCACTCCGCTCCAGTCTGAACTCAACGCAGCTGCTCGTTTGATCGCCCGTCTTTCTCGTTTCTCACATATTTCTACTTTCATGACTGAACATCTTCATTGGCTTCCCCTAATTGATAGGATTCAGTTCAAAATTCTCTTTCTTAGGCCTACATGCAAAGCGTTTCTGGGTCAAGCTACACGCTATCTTTGTGATGTTATCGGGCAACCTATATCGGCTACCTTTAGACGTCCTCTCCACCCTTTAGACCGTCAGGACCTTCTAGTACCGCAGTCTAGAACTGCCACAGCTCAGCATCGTGCCTATGCCTCTGCTGGCCCTTCCCTATGAAACAGCCTTCCTGCCGTGACTCGTGCTGCAATATTATCTAGTAGCACAACTGTTTCTGCTCGTTCTCTTAAGACTTTTCTTTTATCTAGGGGTTTTTCCCACCAGGAACGCTTTTGATTAGGTTGTGCTGTGAGAGGCGTCTTATAAATCGGTAAATGGAATGGAATAGACGGGAATATCGGCGACAGTAATTCAGTGAAGGTCATTTTTGCACAAGAACTCACACCCTTTCATGCCATCTACATGTGTATTGTACTGTAAACATGGCATTAAAAAGTAGTTTGCATATATTAATGTATCTTTAGTCACATTTGGCTGCGCATGAATTGCTGTATGATTTTATTACCTCGTTTCTTTTCTTTTCAACATATTCGCATAATTTTTCATAAACTAATTACAATGCCAATTCACCTGTTTTTTAATCGAAATCACACGGCAAATATGGTCAGTCTAATTACCTTTAAATGAAAGATAAAGATAGTTCTTTATGAATGTCTATATAGGCGATATTCTTTAACTTGTGATGACAAGCCAGTCGAATTTTTGCCCTACACCAAATTTTCCTTGCGCAAAATTGTATGGCATCGCATAATAGTGATTAGTCTTCCTAGATTCTGTCTTCAAAATCTTTGATGTCTCATTTTCATGCATATGAGATCGATTCGACTACTGAATTGAACTTGCATGCTTGCCATCGAGATGCAAACATGCAAATGTAAATGTAAAGGTTTTTATATAGCGATCATACATTACCTCGACACTGCTTATTTATCAATGAGAGTTGTTCGGGTAAGATCCTTCACCACCGCTAGTCCGTGTGAATGGACGCCACGCCATTCAAGGTGCCCGTGCAAGGACCATACTAAACCGAGATTTTTAAATCTCCTAAAGAAGCCAGCCTCGGGAGGCAAACCGCAGTCCACATCGTATCTTTCGTAAAGAGGCGCACGAGACGCGGCAAGCGTTATTTATAAGCTGTCATAATGAGGCCTACTAATCACAAGAAGCCTACTGTTTCCTTATCCAGATCCAATGACATTTTACATCAACTGTCTATTTTATATAGGCCAAAATGTAATGCGATCGTATTTTGCGATATTGAAAGGCAACTAATTTGCTGACTCAACTTATATACACGTAGGCCTTCATGCTTATAAGAGGCTTAACAGGAATCTTATCGTCAACACCGCACAAAAATAATCTAGTGTTAGACTATAGTGTATATATGTATGCAACGTATCTATCGCCAATCACCAAAACGATCAATATTTATGGATGAGTCATGGACGTAATTACGCACCTGCGAAATATGTAAGCTGTAACACCTTACGCATACAAATGCCACACGATATATTTGCAATATGTATATTTATATGCATGCATACTACACACATACAATTACACGCATATACATATATATATAATAATTATATATTTGCATGTATATATATAATATTATATATATAATATTATATATATAACATATTATATATGTGTATTATATATGTATATTATTATATATAATATAGGCCTATATTTTATGTATATATACATGAGCATATGATCGTTGGTGTTATTGTTTGCGTTACATTCCGTTTAAGTGGCTCACCTCACAACTCGAGGTCATGCGCTGAATACGAACCGATTTAAATCAAATCGCGTGGCTGGAATGACTCACTTGAGCGACATCAAAGCGATATATTCTGCAGTCCGACTCCCACACGAATAAAACAGAACTCTGATTGATGAAATATCGAATCTGGTCGAGGTCTACAGTCATATAAATATAATTATTATCTTCGTTTAATGGGCAGCGGGTAACATACAGCAAAAGACAGTGAACGTCAAAGAGTCCAGCCAGAGCATATCGTTCTGTCAGTTTGTGACTGTGTTTATGTGTGTCTATTCGTCTGAGTGCGTCTGTAGTTCTTCGTAAACAGCGCTATATCAATTTTAACGCATATCTAAAAGTGCGCCATATAGCATTTTACGTCTCACTGTGTAGTTTCCGTGATGATCTAAACTCCATTTTGCTTCCGGTTTTACTCTCGATTTTAAATAAATGTCAAACTTGTTCGATTTTCATTAATTCCAATATTTACGGTGTTTGAGTGTTCTGAGAGATTTATATTCTGCGCCAACGGACGATGATCCTAAAACTTTTTAAATTCACGTGTGCTGGGGAGCATAGCCTGCTGTCCAATCAATAAGTTCCACAACATCATTAAATGATCATACAAAATTATTGCTGAAGAATGGGCCAATAGGGTACGAATACAATTTCATGCAATCGATTCAATTCAATTTATTGCTTCCAGTAAACAGCAAGCATGAACTCTTCATTGAACAAACGAAAATCAACTATAATATCAATACTGCAGGAGCTCAATTAATTATAGTCGTGCTGCAAGTCAATTCTGTATAACTTAGAGTAAGCAGGCGATTAATTTCTTACGGTATAAGTACAGGGAAGAAAATTTTGAATTGAAGTGAATATGAAACTAAATAACTATATGCAAAGTGAGTTCTAATATGTATATATTAAATATGTAGGCCTACTAATTGCCAGTTGTTGCTCATGCCACGCGATATACCATCGTGTATACACCAACCATTCGCATTCTTATTCGGCCGAATAGTGCGGCCAGTTATGCTATTTGGTAAAGCTCTTACACATACATGTATATGCATATAGATATATATTGTGTATATATATATGTGTATAATAATTTTTATTATAAATATATTATATATAATATATATATTATATATAATCTATGTTTGTGCTATGTACCAGAGGTATATATATAGATATATATGTTTATGCCTCTGTCTGGGTCCATCTATATTCTTGTGTTCGTTGCCTCAATTCTCATCGCTCTCTTAGGACGTCTTTCGCCGTAATTTTTTATTCTCTCGGCATTTCTGATTTACTGTCCACCTCTTAACAGTCAGACCGATCATCTTCGAACAGATAGGCAAGCAGACAGACAGGAATCTAGAGAGGCAGACCGACTGACACACAGGCAGAGATAGGAACGCCACTAGAAAGCACTTACGTGACTACAGGGAGCGTTGTGCCATTAATGACGAGGCCAGCAATTGCTGGTAAGTCATTTCAATATTTCTGTGTTCATGGCTCATTAAATCCATCTATAGGAACTATAATGAACTGCAGCCTCCCGTCATACAATCAACGTTTTTGGTAACACGGATCAACACAACGTGAAGCTCCGCTTCGTCTAGACGACGTTGTGTGTACGTTGAAGTCGCGAATAGAAGTGCAGAGGGAACGCTAGAGAACACGTTATTACTTGGATACAAACCATTTGGGTTATTTATGCGAGAAACGAAGAGAGAGAGACAGAGAGTTAGAGAAAGGGAGAGAGGCACGAAAAAGACAAAAAAACTAGGAGAGAGTTCTGGGAGTATACAAATAAATGTGCGTTGTCAGAATGATGAATTAGAAGGGAACGAAGGAAGAAAGGAAGACAATCATTGGAGTGATGAAAGGCGAAAGTAAAGGGCAAAAAATAAACGAATAAATTAATGAGTTAATGAAAGAGCGAGTGAAGAAAAGGGAAACACAAATAAATAAATCAAGAATGAACGAATGAAGGAAAGAATTAACCAAGTAATGAATGAATGAATGAATGAATGAATAAATTAATTAATTAATTAATTAGTGGGGGAAGAGAAGGATAAATAACACAAGACATAGGACAGAAACAGACTAGCATAGGCTATAGCTAAGTTATAATAAGAATAATTCACATATTGGGCTTACATAATCATGAACGCAAAGACAATATATCATACTATAAGGGCAGAAAATTATACCAGCAAGATAATAATAGAGATCACGAACGAAGAGAAAGCGACAGACAGACAAACAGACAGACAGACAGACAGAGACACGACCAGAGACTTGGACATATATAACGGGAGAGATCTGATGCGGCTTAAACTGCTGCTAATTCTATTTACTCATATTACCGCACGACTGCTTACGATCGAATGAAAACTAAACATATGGCCACAGATGAACAAACAAATCCACGACGAGTGCTGACGAACATAATTCAAGCCCTTGTGCTATATAATTATCTGCTTCTGGTCAGATAACTTATATGAAATGTAATATCGCATTACGTTCGGAGATCTATTCATTGGATTATTATATTGTATATAAGCATTTATAGAGCGCTTGTAGTTAGTAAAGTATGGCGTTTGTCCTTTAGCCTACTCTTCTATATTTCAAACCAAGAGAAATAATGCCACCATGGCAGATACACAAACCGTTACGAAAACAATGTCACACACCATGACATAAATTTTGCAGCAAAAACGAACCATGGCAGAGACAATTACAAAAACCAATAGTAGCCTACAAGCAATGCCACGAACCATGGCAAAACATTGCTACAAGCCACAACAATGCTACAAACCTCAATACCAAGCATTTCTACTCACTCTTTTACACCTATACACTGTTCCCAAAAGAAGCCCTCAACCAAACCCGTAGCCAAAGTCCCATTCAATACAAACCTCAGCTCAGGCCCGACAGAAAAAACAGCCACCATCGCGTAAATTCTAGACTGCCAGCCTTTGCTTATCGTGTCAACAGGTGGTGCAGTAAATAATGAAGAACGAAGGAAGTTTCGGAGGACTTCTAAATATTTTGGTTTGGTTTTCTGGGTCAGGGAACCTCTGCTGATGTATCGCTGTTGCGATATGGAGTCCATCTTGGAGAAGATAGCCTCGATCGTGTGATTGGCGTTCGTGTATTTTTGCGCTAGGCCGTCCTATTGGCCGTTCTCCGAATCGCGTTGCAAATGTATGCACCATACGAGAAGGCCGCTCTCTTTTCTCCCTGTCTGCCTGTATGTCTGTCTTTGTCTCTGTAGGTGTCTCTGTCTCTGCTTAATGATGTATATCTTTGTGTGTCCCTTTGTTTCGCACTGCCCGTGTCTCTATGATTATGTCTACAACAGGGTATCTCTTTACACTGCAGAGAGATACCCATCATCACTGTGTATGCAAAAGACCTTTCTCTCTTTAAAGCATATACTTCTGTTTATCTCCGCCTCTGTAACAGATCTGTTTCTTCTGTCTCTGAGTCTCTGTTGTTCTGTGTCTGACTTGTGAGTCTATTTATCTGTCTCTAGATATCTCTCTGTCCGTGATTTCATATTTTTGATGTTACATGCAGCTAAATAGCATTATATCAGTCATCTGTTTGTCTGTCTGTCTGTCTGTCTGTCTGTCTGCCACTTTATCTCTTTGTCTGTCTCTGCTATCTAACTAAATCACGTCTCCTCTGTTTGTCTGTATCCGTAAGCGTTCCTGTACATTTATAGGATTTGTCTGGAGATGCGAGCATTGCTTCCATGTGTGTATGTATATGTGTGCCTTTATGTCCACTCCTATAATCCTATCAATCAATAAATCAATCAACCAAACGACCAATCAATCAAGCGATCAATCAATCAATGAAACTTAATATAGTGTGTCTTCAAGAAATCTACTCAGATTAATTTAAAATTATATATTAGATCTACTCAGATTAATAATGGTGTAAATGCTGTGAGAGATTTATAAGCCAATAGGTCCAAACTGTAGACCTATAGTATTTAGCTGATAGGCTAGAACACTCGCCATGTATCACTGAGTGTATACGGGTTCGATCCTCTTCTGAGACGGTTGCTGTGCAGGAACCTTGAGCAAATTCTTCGTTCAAAATCAGTCAGCGACATCCATTGATACTCAGTCATTATATAGTCATTATATAGCGCTTCATAAATGAGTAATAGTACTGTCAATTGTCAGCGGATGCCTAGCCCATAGACTCAGAATCTGATTGGTGTGCCATTGTTTGGACTTTGACAGTGCCAGTCCCAAACCTGAAGAAAGAAGGAGGGCGACAACAAATCATCTTCGGTATGGAACGGTGTCGTCAAAAAATCAACACAACAAAAGGCGATATATCAATTTATAGATAAGGCACAAGCAATACAAAACGCTGGTCTACTATACTAGTTAATTACCGTAGATACCATACTGCGTTACTATACTGATGTGAACTACTATCATACTATTATATATAGTAGCTTGCATAAACACGAACTGCTGAACAATTGGGCGCAACAGACTAGGCTTTAGGCCGATTTCTCACGCTTGCCTACCTAGACCGTCTATTGTATAATGTTGGAGCATGTCAGACTAATGGAAGCATTAATGAACAAACCAACCGTCTGTTGTAAAACTCAGGACGACATGATGTTAGCCAATGGAGGCGTTTAAGTCGTCTACAAGTTTGCCTGCAGTGTTGTCAATGTCTGAGTTCCATCTTATTGAACAGGTTTCACGGTTCAAGACCGTTGGTGCATATGCTTCAGTGCAGAAGCAACAAGCATAAGTGCATAAGTGATCACGCTGAACTGTTGATTCATAAGATATGCTGGACTAACTAACCACACTATGGGGGATTTGAGTAGAAGAGTCACAGGTATAGGCTGTTAAAGATTTCTTAAATAGGCCTAATGCAGGACAATCGCAACCTACAACACTAAAGAAGCCAACACAATGTAAGATAACACAATACAAAACAACACAATATAAGACAATACAGAACAAGACAAGACAACAAAGTATAAGATAACACAATAAAACAGAACACAATACAACACAACATAACACAACACTATGACAATACAATACATAGCAAGACAACACAATAGCAAGACAACACAATAGCAAGACAACACAATAGCAAGACAACACAATAGCAAGACAACACAATAGCAAGACAACACAATAGCAAGACAACACAATAGCAAGACAACACAATAGCAAGACAACACAATAGCAAGACAACACAATAGCAAGACAACACAATAGCAAGACAACACAATAGCAAGACAACACAATAGCAAGACAACACAATAGACAACACAAGACAATTCAATGCTGAAGAAGTTGATGCAACAGAGTTAAATATGATAATGACCCTTATAAAGGTCAGAAAAGAAACTCATCGTAATCGTAACCGAAAACTCAAAATTCTGAAACGCCAGTTGAAAGCTAAGCCCAGGGCACCAGCTTATTCACGAGCGCTAGTGTAGATCTCGTAAGATCGTGCTGGAATCCTTATGCGAGGCATTGCGGCAGCTTACGTGGGGTTATGGGCAAACAACAATTTGCGAATGGAGGGAGTACTATGGACAATAATTATAATAAGTCTACACTTATCTTCCGTCACACCGAGGGGCACTTCACAAGTTCACATAGACCTTGTTCCGTAATGTCTGTGAGCTAAAAAGGCATTGACGCTTAAGAATGCCGAAAGCAATAATTGCTCTAACAAGGAAATTAACAGGTCAAACTAGTACATGGCATTAAGACCCGTAACACATTACACCTGTTCGCCCGTGCCCTCTTTGTAACTGTAACGAAGTGTTAATAGCAGCAACAGTTCTACAGCGAGCCAACATAGGCGTAAATAGGAGCATATTATCATGATGTGCATAGATGCGTAGCCTATCGCAACCGGGCTATGAATGCCAGCTAGTCAGTCAGTCGGCCAGGCGGCCAAGCAGGCAGGCAGTCGATAAGTTGGTCGCTGGGCGTCGGAGTTTTCTCAGGGTGGTAACAGGCGTGGTGGACCTGTAGGAGGTCGCCTCCTCCTATCGTCGGAAACTACTAGTCGTCCGGGACATTTGAGCTAAGCCGCTAAACACGCCAAGACGGACAGCGATATTGGAGAGAGCGCCGTCAGACGAACGTAGCTTTAAGTCCCGTTTTCCGTAGGGCCACGTTCAATGTCGTTGTATACGCTACTGATGTTACTCCGAACTGGGGAAGAGGCGAGAGGAGTATTTGTACAGAATGTTTGCAGAAATTCTGACCATCGAATCCTGCTTACGAGTGCAGCTACAAGAGAGAGATTCGTTGAAAGCAAGGTAATTAGGGAGTTGATGAAACGACAAAATCTGTGGCGGACACGTTTGGAGTACTTCTAAAATGTAGGTTGCCGACTTATTTAAAAAAATTTGATGTTATGTTTCTTACAAGTTAATGCCAATGGAATTTATACCGTCTCTCTAATGTTTTTATTAATGTGTCCTTCTCTGATTTCGTTTATAATCAATTAGTCGAAACTATCTAGGAGACGTCTAAGGCAGGTAGACTGAAGCGGAAACAATCTTGAAAGCAGTCGTTGCCGCATAGCGACCTCTTCGTTGAGATAGGCAACTCGTCAATGAGTTGAAATTCTTATTGATGGTATTTATGGGGTCCGGAGTGGCACTCAGGGTCACGCACTACTCCTGCGTGACGGTAAAGACCCTGATCTCGATCTCTGGACTGCTCTGGTCCCTCGTCGGTTGCCCTGAGGCGGCCTCTCTCCTCCAGTACCGATTCAGTGAGGAGGAGCCGCCGGACACGCTCGTCGGCAACATCCTGTTGGACTACGGGGTTTCGACGACATACTCTCCGCAGGACATGAACCAGATGAAGGTTCAATTTCGTAGAACCGATGGTAACTACAAGTACTTCCGGTTAAACGAGACGACCGGATTACTGCGTTCTAGTCAGACGATCGACCGCGAGACGGCGTGCCCGTCGTCGGAGTCTTGTGATATTCGTCTGGACATCGTTGTTAGTCCTTCCAACTTCTTCCAGATCATGAAGATAGTCATTACCATCGAAGACATCAACGACCAGACGCCGACCTTTGACCCTGACGCTGTCAACGTGGAGATGAGTGAAAGCGCTGCCATTGGCAGCCTCGTGTCGTTGCCAGCGGCGGTCGACAAGGACAGCGCGATCTACGGGGTCCAGCGTTACGAACTGTCCCCAAGAGGCACCCCATTCGACCTGCATATCACCCATCACCGAGACGGCACGACCGCCATTCAGCTGCGTGTCACCGACCGACTGGATCGCGAGACAGTCGACTCGTACTATCTCATCGTGACAGCCGTGGATGGGGGAAGTCCCCCAAAGAAGGGCCAGCTAAGGATCAACGTGACGGTGGCAGACGCCAACGATAACTTCCCTCGTTTCGACTCGCAATCCTATAAGGTCAATCTGTCGGAGACCGTAGCAACTGGATCGGTCGTCCTGACGGTCAGAGCGACCGATGCAGACGTCGGCTGGAACGCCCTTGTCTTCTACAGCTTTGCTCCGTACACGGAGTCCATGTACGGCGAGATTTTCGCCATCGACAACCTCACCGGCGAGATCAGGACGAAGGTTCCTCTGCAGTACAAAGCCAACGAGGACGTGATTCACCTGAGGGTCACCGCAGTCGACGGAGGGGTCAGTCCCAACTCGGCCTTCACCCGAGTGACCGTTCGAATAGCGGACACAAACGACAACGCACCTCAGCTAACCATCTCAACGCTGACCTCCTCAGGTCAAGCGGAGATCGAGGAGCACTCTCATGCAGGGTCGCTGGTGGCTCACGTGCTCGTACAAGACGCTGACCGCGGTGACAGTGGACATGTGGCGTGCGATGTCAGTCCGTTGACGGATTTCTTCCTTGAGTCCCAGTACGCAAACGAGTACACACTGCGGACAGCCAGATCGTTCGACCGTGAACTCAGCGAGGAAACAAAGGAAGCCGTCTTGACTTGTACCGATCACGGTCTGCCACCGCTGTGGAGTACGATGAAAATTCCGGTGCGAATAGTCGACATCAACGATCACAGTCCTCGAATTCAGGACAACTTCAAGGTGTCTATTACGGAAAACAACGCCATCGGGACGCTTCTGCTGACCCTGAACGCCACCGATGAGGATTCGGGACCGAACGGAGAGCTACGCTATGAGCTGGACTACCCAGGTGGCACCTCGGACATGGCCCCAATGGTCATCGATGCGGCCACCGGGGAAATACGAGCGAACGTCGTTTTCAACTACGAGTGGCGGAGAATCTACACTCAGCGCGTCCTCGTCTGCGATCGAGGGGAGACTGCGAGGTGTGGCTCGACGATGCTGACCATCGAGGTCATCGACGTCAACGACGAACCCCCGATCTTCTCGCGGGCGACCTACTACTTCGAGGTTGCTGAGAACCAGCCGCCGGGTACGATGACCGGGCTAGTCAGTGCCGAGGATGCCGATGCCAACCTCATCTATAGGCGGATCGTCTATGCTCTGCGCGGATGCGATGGGGTATTCGACATCGACGCTGAGACGGGCGAGATCCGAACAGTTAGGTCCCTCGACCGTGAACAGCAGTCCGTCTTCCGAGCGACCGTCTCCGCCTCCAACGAAGACTTTCCGTCCCTGAAGACAGCCGCTCAACTCGTCATACACATCACCGACGAGAACGACAACAGTCCTACTATCATCTACCCGACGGAGAAGGACCCGATGCTACAGGTCCCCTGCCGGGCCTTCCCCGGGTCCTCCGTTGCCCGCGTCCAGGCAGCGGACCCAGACGATGGCCCTGCAGGCACGGTGACCTACTTCCTGACGACGAACAGCAACTTCACGCCGCTGTTCGAAATCGATCCCCAGACGGGAGTTATAACGGTCGCTGGCTTGACTCCGTACTCGCACGACTGTGGAGTCCACTGGCTTACAGTTCGAGTGACGGACAATGGCGTTCCGAAACGTTCAACATTGTACGACCTCTTCATAAACCTCAACGCCTCCATGTTGCCTGCTAAAGCCGAGATCAACCAGGACCAGGCGACGTCAGGTCTGACGTCATCGAACCACGATTACGCCATTTTGTTTCCAACGCTCGTCCTCGGCGTCGTTCTGTTGATAGTTGCGATCGTTGGTGTCTTTCTGTTGTATCGTTGTTTTCGTCGACGTCAGAAAAAGAAGTTGAAGAAGAAAGAGAACGGAAACGAAGATCAAATACTGGAACAAGAAATGCTGGATTTAGGCAATGTCGTCGTCGTCAGAAAAACGCACCACGTCTCGAGAAATCTCTACGTTTCCGGAAGAAGTCTTGACGATTACGTAAGTTCTCTAACAAAAGCGATTATTACGAGAAGTTCCACACACGAGTAAACTAAAGAATTTGTTAGAGCGCTTTTAGCAGCAGCAACCTGCATATAGGGGGTTGCAGTAGTCAATGCGGCTGTAGACGAGCGCGATAACAGTGATGGCCCGAAGCCGCCTCAACTGACTTTGGCAGAAACGGGTATGGGCTGATAGGTGTTCTGTGATCACAGAGTTAAAGTTCCTATCCCGGGCGACATGATCCAGGTTGCGGAAATTAGTTGAACAGGTGAAAGCATGGAACTTTAACTTTGAGATGGATGGGAAAAATATAGCCCATAGCGAGCTGCGGATCAATGTCAAACCGACTTAGCTGAGTCTGAGTCGAGTTCAAGAAATGATGGTTTTTGGAACATCCTGCATGAGGAGTCTTAGGTGGAGGTATATGTCATGGGTTGGGGCAATGTGTCTATTTAATGTCGACTAACAGACTCTGCCTAAATGCTGCAAAAACTCAGCTGATGTGGTTTGGGACTATAGGCAACAGTTTGCTAAACTTCACCTACAGCTACTGCTTGAGGAATTTCCAGCTTACACGTACTCTTCTAATGTCTGTGTCATGAGCGTCATACTCGATTCCTTCCTCACATTCACGTAACACACATCTAACCTGATCGACTCCTGCTACTTTCAACTGAGGCGACTCAGAATCATCAGCCGATCGGTCGCTTCCTCTGTCTTTACCACCGTAGTTCATGCGCTTGTCTGTTCCCGCCTAGACTACTGCAACTAACTTCTAATGGGCCTACCGAAACAGTGTCTTTTTCTCCTCCAAATGCTTAAGCTAGGCTCATAACCCGATTCCCTCGCTTTGTGCATATTTCCACATATCTGCTTGAAATCTTTCATTGGCTTCCTGTCACTGCACCACATGTATATCAACTACAAAATCCTCTTTCTAGTTTCCAAAGCCCAGCTAAGCCGTGCCCCGAGATATCACTCTGACTATTTGCGAAGGCCTTCTGCAACTTCATCTCCTTCCTTGCGCTCTGTTGATTATCTTGATCTTTCCGTGCCTAGGACTAAGGCTGCTCTGGCCCAACACCGGATATTTGCTGTTGTGGGTCCATCTATCTGGAATGACGTTCCTCCATCTTTAAGAACTGAGCTAATGACTTGATTCTCTCCATCGGCTTATCGCTCTTTAAAGACGTTTCTTGTTCCTCGGAGTTTCTGTATTGAGAGCACCTCCGAATAGCTATTCAGTGAGAGTTGCTATACAAATCTAAAGATACAATACGATTAATATATACGTACGTACGTACGTGCGCACTTACGTATACATACATACATATACGTACATACATAGTTATATACATACATGCATGCATACAGGCATACATGCATGTATTCATGCATTGTACATGCTTGTATACATACATATAGAAATGCAAAAAGACATACATTCTCGCATAGCCCTACATACCGACAGACAGACAGACACACTGGCAGACATACGTACAGTTAATACCAATTTAAGATAAAACGATTTAGAGGCGCTCTTTATAAGTCAAATAATTGATTAAAATACATGATGGTCGATTTCCTCAGCATATCAGATTTCATGACCGAATGTATCAGATTGGTTAATTAGCGAATTAATTACTAAACGACGGCGTCAACAAAAGCTACATTAACGTATTATTTCCATTAAACTTTCTTCCAATGATTGGATCAGATAAGATCCAGCTATTTAAATTGACTTTTTCAATAGTAACAGCAACAACAGTACGAATGTTAAGAGACCTCATTGACATGCGTCACGATTCGTGGAAATC
Source organism: Bimastos eiseni (assembly GCA_959347315.1). Taxonomy (NCBI): domain Eukaryota; kingdom Metazoa; phylum Annelida; class Clitellata; order Crassiclitellata; family Lumbricidae; genus Bimastos; species Bimastos eiseni. Next base: position 13,499,004 of record OY365821.1, on the reverse strand, counting down.
AGACGCCAACTCCTCGTATGAATAGAATCGTTGCCCTGTAGCTCGATTGGACGCAGTGTAAACGACTAAATTTCAACACTGTTTTCAGACCTTCGTTAGCGTATCAATAGGGCCTATACCCTCCCACGGTTGCTAATCTGATCTGCATATGTGGTTAAACAGCGTTTGAGTAGGCGAAAGTTCTTGGAAAACACTGGACTAACTGCAATGGAAGTTTTCTGCAACGATATGTCCTGACTTGTACATTACTTTAGCCCTATTTATTTCTTTATTTGTTCATTCATGTGAGCACTATGTAGTCACGTGATTTTGCTACTAAATTGCTCTTTCTGAATTGTTTATAAATTGTCTTGATGTATAGCATACATATACGGATATACATATATTATATTATATGGTTACATGATGCAAGCACACATACTCATGCTTGCATATGTGTTTGTATACATACATGTACATATAGTCCGACATAGATTCAACATGTTCGTTGTTATTCTACATAATAATAAAGTGCCACACTGATATACAGAGCGCCTCCGACCTGAGTCAGGGTGGTCTCTAACAGGCGTTTCCTGCTCAGGAGAAGAGGAAGGCTGAAGAGCTCAAGCAGCAGTACTTGCGATATACTAAAAGTAATGTGTAAGCCTACACATAGACTTTCTTTAGATATGCATACATGTACAAGTGTGTATACAAACACACATATACGTTTAGTAATTCTAAGTACATGTATCTTGTTGGCCCTTCAGCTTGGAACTGTCTTCCACAGTTCCTGCACCTGGAATTACTGGACCTCTAACTTTGCCAGTTTAGGAGACGTCTATAATATAATAAGACTTTTTCCTGTTCTCTTGCCGAAGCACAGAGCCCGTAGAAAACGCTGCTGATTCGAGCGGCGCTATATAAATGTTTGATTACATTGCATTATCATAATACATCTTTATATATTATACATACATGCATCTATGCATATTTACGTGCATATATGCAAATGCATGTATACATGCATTTGCACATTACTAAACTTACCTTACATATATGTAAATAAAGACATACACCGATTGATACATACAATGTGCAATGCATTTGAAGGCCCTGCAATCCTACATAGATCTATATAATTGCTTACTATTATATTATTTATGCCCTGCCTACATTTATCACGCGCACAATGTTAGTCAGTCCCCGCCTTTTGTAAGGCGGGGGGACGGGTACGAGCCCCCCCGTGTGACTTTCATTGTGTGAGGAACTTCAGCATGTCCTGCACACAATTACTCAGCACCGTCGATAATGCTTGGTCATAGATTGCGGCTCTCAATAAATGGATAGTGCGCTATCTAAATAATTCTGATAGATTGATGTTTGAATAAATAGACCGAAATATATAGAGAGACAGAGCGGTAACTACACAGTCAGATAGACAGACAGGAAGAAACAGAATAGCAGAGGCATTATTTCGATTTTGGAAACTTTTAAATGAGTTGTGAGGACAGGTGAGGGCTGTAACTCTGTTACTCTGCAATTGTGTTACTCTGTTACTCTGTAGCTCTGTACTTCTGTAACTCTGTTTCTCTGTAACTGTGTTACCCTGTAACTCTGTTACTGTGTAACTTTGTTACTCTCTAATCCTGTAACTCTGTAACTCTGTAATCCTGGTACTTTGTAACTCTGGAACTGTATTACTCTGTATCTATGTTACTCTTCGTGGCCATTGAGTTTGATTGGATGTGAACATCGAGAAACGCCTTAGTGTTTCGGATGATGAGCTAAACGTCGGTCACCAAAGGTAATTCCAAGTAAAATTGACGTCTGAAATGCGTTGCTGGAGATTGGTACAGAGAGATAGAGAGACAGACAGACAGACAGACAGATATATGGACAGATAATACAATGGACGGACAAATATATGGACAGGTATATTGACAGATATATAGGGAGAGATATATGGCCAGATATAGGGAGATCTATGAACAGATATATGGAGAGATATATATGGAGAGATATATATGGAGAGATATATAGAGAGATATAGGGAGAGATAAATGGATAGAAAGTGAGACACGCAGAAAGAGAGAAATGAAAAGAGATAGGAAGAGAGTTATGGACAAAATAGGTAGAGAAGGGAAGAAAGAGAAAGAGAGACAAAGAGACAGACAGAGAGTGACGGCTAAAGAGGAAGAGGGAATCACTAAGCCCAGCACACGTGCCAGTTTGTCTCCTAGGACCAATACCGGTTGATGAGAGTGCAATGAGGGTCTTTCATGGTAGGAAGCAACAAGGGGAATGGCCTATTGGTAGGGGCGAGTTGAATGGGGAAGTGCATCCCAGTGGGGGGATACCGTCTGAACTATTATTGAGGAAAGTATCTCTCTTCCGTGGAAGCAATCCCAACCCGATCAATTCAGGCTCATCAGAACATTGCAATAAAGGGCAGATGTACGTACGTGCTTAGATTCAGCACCGAAATATGTAATGTAAAACTAATGACCACAACTACATTAGCATCAGTAGTATAAGAAAGGGTCCTTCTGAATCGCTGGACGTACAAAGAGACATACGCACACGGACAAGAGGCATACGCACACGGACAAGCAGCCATACGCGCACGGACAAACACGCGGACACGCATACGCACACGGACAAGCACACGGACACGCACATCTAGACATACGCTGCATACAAAGACACATACGCACACATACATACATACAATGACACGCACACATACGCACACATACAAGCACACAGATACGCACACGGACACCCACACATATACAAACAGGCACGCACACGGACACGCACACATGCATGCACACATACAAAGACACATGCGCACACATACAAGCACACGGACACGCACACATACACACATATAGACACGCACACGAACACGGACACGCACAAAGACACATACGCACACATACACGCGCACATACTCGCACACACATACGAAAGTGACACGCCCACCATTGGCGGAACGGCGGCTGGCCCTTACCCTCCCCTAGGGCGGCGCGCTCATCAAAGGAACGTCCGTAGGTCGTAAAATTGACGAAATGTATACGATAAAGTCATTCGCCAGACTTTGCGCGTTAAGGCATGCTATTTGAGGAGTGATGTTTACGATTACTTCTAAAGAAACCCATACAAAAATATCGTTTAAATACGCGCGAAATCAACCAACGTAACTTAGGCGCCACATAAATGCAACGATTAATACTCCACCAATTCTCACATCTGAAATACAGTCGATGTTTAAGCCTCGCGCGGAATTTGACTTGCTTATTTACTGAAGGACATTAGACGCTTGTTTTTCTATAACACTTTGTGAAATAGCGACGCACGTTTAGTATCTACGACGAACTCGAAACATAAACTGATCGCTTCGCCTCATTATACCAAAAGTAACGACATGTGCCGATCCATCGTATACGTAAAAGAACGCGATTTTGCCGAAACGGTAAAATCGGCCGCGAGTTTCGAACCGAATCTCGAAGATATCGTAAAGTCGCCAACGATGGGCAAAACAGAAATTGTTGAAGTGTCATCGAAAGAAGAATTGCCCAATTCGAGCAGAGGCAGTAACTGATGGCAGCGATGACGAGAAATTCGTCTCCGCTGCAGACATTTTCGCCTCCGGGACTGGCTCTACTCGTTTGCAATACCGATCCTCACTACGAACAAGGACGACATTGGATCGTTTTGTACGTGGAGAATTCTTCGTACGGAGAATATTTCGATTCGTTCGGCAGACCGCCAGAAGAGGACTTTAGAGATTTTTTGAACAGACACTGCGAACATTGAATTTTTAACGATAAACATTTACAAAGTTCCGTTAGTCGTTTCTGCGGACACTGTTGCATTTTCTACTGCTTGCATAGATGTAGAAATAAACATATTACCGCAATTACTAATAAGCTTACTTCGGATACTGGACTTAACGATTATTTGGTTCATAATTACGTGTGTAAGACGTTTGCATAAATTTATTGAAACGTTTCCGTCATTCTTTTAATGTATAGGAGTTAGAAATTGCTCGAGCGCGTAGGCGATATTATATTTACGCTCGCCAGTTGTAGCGAATATTGTCTTTCGTCATGGACGAATATTCCCACAAGATTGTTTCTTTGATGAGCGCGCCGCCCTAGGGGAGGGGGAAGGGCCAGCCGCCGCCGTTCCGCCAATGACTGAGCCGTAAACCAAAAATGGGCGTTTCTCTTCGTGCGTATGCGCGTATGTGTGCGTGTATGTGTGCGTATGTGTCTTTGTGCGTGTCTTTGTGCGTGTCCGTGTGCTTGTATGTGCTTGTATGTGTCTTTGTATATGTGCGTGTTTGTGTGCGTGTCCGTGTGCTTGTATGTGTCTTTGTATGTGTGCGTGTTTGTGTGCGTGTCTGTGTGTGTATATGCGATTCAGAAGGACCCTTTCTTATACTACTAGCATCGTCTAATAATGCATTACAATTATTATTATTATTATAATTATTTATTATTATTATTATTGTTGTTGTTGTTGTTGTTATTGTTAGCGCATTTGCACGTACAACAGTTCTTCTGCGCTTTTCCACAGTACTGACAGTTCTTTAATAATATAGTCTATCCCGGAGGGCTGTTTGAAGTGTGCCTCTGAACGCTACGGCGTTGAATCTTTGGGTGCAAATGGAGAGACGATGAAACAAGTGCACGGTCTCCATGGTGTCTCCTGATACGGCGGTCATGCGGCGATCCAACTCATTATTATTATTATTATTATTATTATTATTATTATTATTGTATTATTATTATTATCGTTATTATTATTATTATTATTATTATTATTATTATTATTATATGTGTTTCACATTATGCTGCTATCGCCCATGATGAGCTAAGTGAGTGTTGGCAATGTCCCGAAGAGGCAGGCTGCGTTCCCACGCTGAAGAACAACCGAGATACGTTGGAACAGAAATGACGTCTCCATTGGATCGTGGGTTGCAGCACTCGACTACCCAACTCTGAGATGAACTGCAGTCCTTCACTGCTCCAAGCGCCGCCGGATTCCAAGGAGAGGGCTACGAAGTCGTGGGTGTTGGTTATGGTGGAACACTTGGTCCTCTTCGTCTTAGCTGCGCGTTCGGCTGCTTCGCCAGCTCTGATAGATGTGTCGACAAGATGTAACTTGGCGTAGGTGTCGGGCACTGTCACATCCCATGCCAGACATCGACCACGTGTCCAAGGAATGAGCGTGACGCCGTCTGGTCGCTTTCCATCTTCTCTTACCAAGCCGAGAGGTTCCTTTTGCGCTGGAATCTTCGCCCTGCCAAGAGCTCTCCAGATGACATCGTTCAACATGCTATGTCGTTGATGTTTTCCGCTGCCTCTTCTACAAATTAGTCCATGGAGCCCTTTTGCGTCGACGCTCTCTTGACATTGGTGACACAAATGTGGCTCGCAGAGCGTCGTTCCTAGCCTCAACCCTGCTGCCAGTCGTACATCCTCGTTTGAGAGGCGCAGGCCTAGGGCAGTCACAGAGGGCGCTAGCATCCAGTCTCCAGAATGAGGTGCTCGTGAGGCCAGCAGGCGAGCACGGTCGCATGGATTGTTATTGGAATCCAGCAGACCTTTCCATGCCTTGTCTGTGAATCGGAGGTCCCATTCTTTCTGGCGATGACTCGCTGCTCCTGTTGGTGGTTCTGCATCTGTCAGGGTCTTCCAAGCGTTGAGTGCTGAACTCGCAAGTTCATATGGTTCCTCAGCAGACTCTGTTGGTAGGATGCATGCCTGGAGTTCGCTTGTACTAGCAGCAGAAGCCAGAAAGGCTTATTATTATTATTATTATTATTATTATTATTATTATTATTATTATTATTATTATTATTATTATTATTATTACTATTACTATAATTACTATTATTAATAATTTATAACGCGCGAAAGGTTACACCGAAATGTGAATCTGAGGCACGTAAAGTTAGTCTACAGGAGTAGATGTACTTAGATATCCAAATATTTGAAAGTCAATGAGAACATTGAGCTTAAGTCGCTTTTTGAAGTATGGAAGTGAATTTGAGCTACGAAGAGAGCGTGGCAGTCGATTCCATTCCTTAGCCTAATAGCAGAGGCCATAATTGTTCTGCTTCGTAGCTGAGCTAAAAGACCTGTACTTGATGATCGCGGACAACGAGGTCGGATGTAAGGAGTTAGTAGAGCATGAAAATAGGTAGGTGTTCGATATCAATTGAGAGCTAAATAATAGAATTTTAGTCGTTGTTTGGAAAGCGTGAATACAGTGAATACTTTCATGCTTCTGAGTAAATAGTGCTCAGTCGTTCTAGCGAACTGAATGACCCCGAACATGAATAACTATTCAATCTTATCTACTTATATAGCGCAGTAATAACAAAGCACTTTGCTTCAATCGGTATCTATCTTGATTTTGACCCCGTATACAGTTTTTGGGTTTCAAAATGTTCCGGCGGCCGAATAAAAGCTTGAGAATTATCTACGCGATTCAGTCTCTGAGTGCAGAGACGCCTCTTTCTAACAACCTGTCCACACATGCCAATAATTCATTTAGTCTCTGATCTGTCGGACTTTGACCTGGCTTCCCGAACAATCCTCATTTTTGAATTCTACAACTAATGCATTCCTTTCATATTACGATAACGAATCGATAGAAGATTAGAGATTAGATATAGGCTTCCGTACGAAACTAAAAATACGGAAATCTTTCGTTATTATCTTTGGGTACAGCATACACTCGACATTTCCCGACCTCTCGTACAATCTCCTTGATCGCACTGCGATGGGACGTGTGGGGACGTACGGTACCCAGTGTCAAGAGAGAGATTCATTATACGCTCTCGTGTATACGATGAATACTCCAAGTACAATATATGTTCGTGTGTCTGTTGCTCTAGATCCATTCAGATACGGAGTCGGACAGCGGATGTTCTGCGTCGGATGGGTCGGACAAGAGAGCCCCGGCTGCTGCTGCTGCTGTGGCCGTCGAAAGATAAGACGGGTAAGGGAATGTGGAATTCGATGAATCGATATAATATCATGCTCTTTATCATCAGGTTTTCGTAAATGCAGTCCTTTCTTCTGGTTGCAAGCTATCGCTCCACATCTTCGGGTTTTCATGTCGCAAAGGAGGAGGAAACACATGCTTCTATAAGACGATGACTACAATCTCGATCTACTGTGTTCCCATACTGTTTGGTAGATCTATCAGTTGTCCTGCTACCCAGTGTGTCTATCTGCATGTCCATGGCTGCAGATGGTCCCTCGAAGTGGCTTGACATGGGTCTAAATATCCACAGTGAATCCCAGGTTGCCATCCAAACAGACAGCTTATGTAGAATGAAGCCTTTGCTAGGGCCTTGCCTTATTTCACCTCACTTGCGCCTAGTGGTTGTGAAGACCTCTGATTTAAATGAGAACCCAGACATTCTCCAGTTACAGAGCACAGCTCGCTCCATGTTGAAGTCAATGAACAGCTGTATTCCAGGCCACTTCTCTCCAGCTCTCCAGTGATTCACGGATTCCCTCACAGTTACCATTTCTTTCGCTGAGTTAATTTCTCTTACTTCTTGTTCCTCTGTCTGTAATTGTTTAGCTAAGTTTTTTCCGCCTTTAGTGGTTGATTTGTTTCCCTTCTTGGCAGCCAACTCATCTGTGTATTGACTCTAGATACAAGTCCTAGAACAGTCTGCTTGCAAATCATTATGTATACATTTTGATTCTATCTATAGCTCAGCTCTGGTTTGGTTATGTTAAGTTGTTCAGTTCGAATCCCTCTAAAAGCCACATTCACAGCAGTAATGTCTAAAGGCACCAGATGCATAACATACGCAGTTTACAGACAGACAGACATTCATACAGACAGATGTGCAATTATGCTGCAAACAAAACTTTTAAAATAGGCTGGTACCAACTATTCTAGAGTTGTATTTGGAATGTTGTCGAAAAGCAGACCTCAGGTATACGTAGGACTGAACAAGTTTTTATATGTTACGCCATGTTTTCGCAAATCCTCTGGAATTTGTTCCAGTTTATGTCTCGAAGATCCTAACTCTTTTTGACACGGGCTTCAGCCTCCGGTTTTTGCTTACTACTCTGCTCCTTGGAGCCATGAGAAGAAGAACTAAGTGCAAAGATACCCTTTGACATATGCGTTTTACCTGCATAGCGTCCATAACTATGATGCGCACATAAGCAGCAGCTGGAACCCTGTGTACGCTATGATGATCAGTAGCTTAGTAAAAAATATGCAGTAATATGTCAACGTCATCCTCATCTATATGGGCTTAGACATAACCTTTCTGGATTCGTCTGGTCCAATGCTCTGTACAATCCGTCACGCTCGGATTTCTCTGCATACATAATTGCATATCGACTAGAGTCTAATGTTTATGAAATGGTCAAATGTAAATTAGGTTTAATCAATCAGTAAATTAACTTTTTTGTTTGTTCGTTCATCTGCTCGATCGCTTATTCGCTGACTCGCGGACTCACTGAACTCGCTCACTCGAACTCACTCACTCTCGACATCACTCATTGGCTCACTTACTCGTTCACTCGAACTCACTCATTCATCACTCACTCACTCGCTCACTAACTCTCTCACCCACTTACTCAACCACCCATTCACTCACTCGAGCTTATTTACCCAATAACTAACACACTCACTCACCCAATAACTCACACACACTCACCCACTCATTCACCCACCCACCCAATAACTCACATTCACCCACTCACTCACACACTCACTCACCCACTAACGCACAATCACTCACTCACCCGTTCACTCGCTCACTCACTCACTTACTCACTCACTCGAGCTTACTCACTCTCCCACAAACTCATACACTCACCCACTCACACACTCACTCACCCACTAACTCATACACTCACTCACCCACTAACTCACACACTCACTCACCCACTAACTCACTCACTCACACACTGATTCACCCACTAACTCATACACTCACTCACACACTCACACACTCACTCACACACTCACTCACCCACTAACGCACAGCCACTCACTCACCCGCTCACTCGCTCGCTCACCCACTCACTTACTCACTCACTCGAGCTCACTCACTCTCCCACTAACTCATACACTCACCCACTCACTCACACACTCACTCACCCACTAACTCATATACTCACTCACCCACTAACTCACACACTCACTCACCCACTAACTCACTCACACACTCATTCACCCACTAACTAATACACTCACTCAACCACTAACTCACACACTCACTCACACACTCACACACTAACTCAAGCACTCACTCACCCACTAACTTACTCACTCACTCACTCACTCACTGACTTGCACAATCACTCACTCACTAGCTCACTCGCTAGTTCATTCACTCACTCGAACTCACACACTCACCCCTATCTCACACACTCACCCACTAGCTCGCACAATCACTCACTCACTCTCTCTCGAACTCACCTGCTCACTCACCAATTCCTTCACTTGCTTACCCAATCACTCACATTACTGTATCTTGTGTTAAATTGTGTGTGTATTTTTCTGATAACGAGTCCTAAAGTTACTCTGCTGATCTGTACTGTACCTTACCCTTAGCTTCACCTTTCATTTATACAGTCGGGACATTTTGTCTATGAAACCTCCGAAAGTCTGGACAAATATCGGTTGCTGCCGCCGTCCAGACGCGTTTTAAACGCAGCGTTGGCGTATCTAAGGCACCGCCCGCAGTCTCATAAATGAAAATGATGAACAACATAACAGAGAACATTATACGATGACTCCTCTCTCAGACCCACTAATCGCCCGGTAACATGCGTTGAATTGCATGCAATTGGGACGAATGATGGCTACAGTTATTATACCAAAACAGTTTATGTATATTTGACACACACACACGCCTCTACACACACACTACACACTTAAACACACACACTTAAACACACTCACACACTTTACATACATACACACACACACCTAAACACACACAAATACACACACACACCTCTAAACACACATACACACACTTTGCACACACATATATATATATACACATATCCATCTATATGTATATATGTATATATAAATGTTTTGCCAATTGCTGTATTATATTAGTTTATAATGACATTAATGACATTAATTTTAGCATCCGTTGTCATTTGTACTAGCGCAGAGAGCGCCTCTGAGTATATAATCTTGAAGCGGTGCTATATGTGAATGTTTGATTACATTACACTATACATTGTATCTATAGACTTTAAGTAAGGCCATGCAGAGAGCTCATACATGCATTGGTACAATTAGAGCTCATCGACCAGCTGCAGCTGAATTCGGAATGTCTGGATAAATAAAACTGCTTAGAGCGTGATGAACTACGATTTCTTTCGGCTCACATCAGTAGTAAATCAATCAATCAATCGATCGATCAATCAATCAATCAATCTATCGATCGATCAATCAATGAAACTTTATATAACGCCTTTTCGAGAAATCTATTCGGAGGAGCTTCCGGTCAAATCTCGACCAAATAATACAGATTTCAGAGAGAAATAAAAATGGGATAGTGGTTCCTTGGCAAGAGCCGAAGATCCTATGGGAGGCTATTCCATGCAGTGGAGCCTACAACCATAATATAATATATACTGCATGTATGTATGAAGTCCATGGGTCGATGTCTGCTGCAACCCTGATCCCTATCCTGTTTTCTGTCAGTCTTGCATTGACCGATATATCTGCCCCCATTCGACCGACCCTCCTCTTTTCTTCAGGTTGGGGAATGACTCTGATGTTGTTGTGAAGTATAAGCAGCGAAGGGTGGTTTGACATCAGAGTTTTTTCCTTCTCCTATTCATGATCTTTTCCCGAGGCACCTACATGTACTGCAGCAGTAGGGACTAGGTTCATTGAGATGGCGACCTGATCTCGCCAAGCCACAACTCCGCTAATGATATATGTAGTCTTTCAAGGAAGTGGTGCCCCCACTAAGGCTGTCAAAAATTTTTTAAATCACGACCTGGGTAACCGTCGATCCGCGCGTTCGGGTACCCGGATACCCGAACGCGCGGATATTTTTTTAGGATATGTAGGGAGTTGGGCATTTTTACGAAATGTAGGGCACCCGAAAATCGATGTCATTGCCCGGGTAGTCACCCAATATGACCATCTAAATATTTTTGGCATATGCTCAGGTAAAATCACGCATTTTTACGGAATTTCGGGTACCCGAAAACCGATCTAATTACCCGGGTAGTCAGCTTTGGGCCGGTACCCGTTGAGAACCTTAGTCGCCACTCACCGCCCCATTGCACCCTGGTGGAATTTCCGCTGTTAGTCCACGGCTGCTTATTAGTCAGGGACATTGGACAAACCGCGATTATTTCGCAGCAACTCCTCATCCTGACCGGCATTCCACTATCCGCCACCTGCGGACGCGCTGGATTGCAGTACAGCTCTGCTCCATCCCAGATACAATAATACTGAGGAGCTCGAAATTTCAAGTCTCAACACCGACACTAACAACATGTATGCGGTGTAACTTGTAGGGCGCCAAAGGGCAAATCGGTATCTGCTGCTAGACTATAGACGTCAAATTGAAGTGAGTTTTAAATAATGCAATAATTCATTAATTAACAACGGTCTGGTCGCCTTTAGTAATAGGGGCTCGCCGGAGTTAGTCTGCAGCCCCGAGTGACATGCACCGAAATTAACAATTACGAATATAATCAAGTCGATTTTTATATAATTTCTGACTCTAAAATGGCGCCTTCTATGTTTAGCTCAATGTCTGATTACCTCTTGCACCATCACGTATCGTCCTTGCACGGCTCCACCGATAACACAGAGAATTGTTTTATGTTCACCACATATTAATACCACATACTATTTCATCCTATGCATGCAATATTAATATGTGTATGCGTTTATATTCCATACGTACTTAGATATACGATAACGTGCAGTCACATTTTCGTACTCCATATTCACGTGATCTCCATTAAGGCCTCTATGTGGTCCATATACATTTCTCATCTAAGCACACGTGTTTCCATATTTCTAGTACTCCGTATAAGATCTCGAACAGGTAAAAATCCATATTTTATATACGCCATATGTGTTCGCACTCCGTCGAAACGTACAACCCATATATATAACATATATATTTATCTATCTACATATATTATATACTTACGCATTTATATCTTATGTATAATTGTACCTGCAATATGCTCGATCGTAGAGTGTGTACTGTACATAATATTTTGTGCGCGCGGTCTGAATAGGAAGGCGTTTGTTTGAAGTGACGTGTGTTGGGTATTGTTTGTTTGAATGGGAGGCAGAGAAGATACAGCAGCAACCGTCGAAGCAGCGTTCATATTGAAAGCCAATGCATATTAAATTGTGGCTGTGATTGATGGAACGCAGTCAATGTGTCCAAATATCAGTCCGTGATACCGATCTGGACTTGCCAGGGTATACAGCATGTTGTCCGTTGCAGGTTAGAGAGACGCCATAAGAGGGTAGGTAATGTTGTTACAGGATAGGAATGGCGTAACAGCGTAGGGGATGTCGTAAGAGGGCAGAGGATGCCCTTGTAGGGTAGGGAATACCGTAATATGGTAGGGAATGCCGTAACAGAGTGGGGATCCCACTACACGGTAGGGAATGTCGCAACAGAGTAGAGGTTAGGAAATGCCTTGAATGGGTTAAGGGATTCCGTAACAGGGTAGTGAATGCCATAATAGAATTGATGCTGTAACAAGGTAGGGAATGCCGTGCAAGGATAGAGAATGACGTAACAGGGTAGGGAATGCCGTAGCAGAGTAGATGCTGTGTATATATATATAATATAGGTTAGAGGATGCCGCAATAGAGTGGAGAATGACGTAACAGGGTTGAAAATGCTGTCATAGAGTATGCAATGCGGTAACAAGATGGGGTGATTTTCTGCCAGATCGGGCTATGCAGGTAAAACACATTATGTTAGAGGGTAGGCTATGTTAGAGAAGGGAAGGGAGCCCCAACCGCTCGTGTCATCCAATTCCTGGTTTTGACTGTGCGCCGAATGATTGGACCCCTAATAGGATTATAGAGTGAGCCGTGTCAAATGCCTTTGATTATAATAATTATATCAATGAGGAATGCTCGTTGTTCAGTCATGGACACAGTTGTCCACACAGTTATAGCCTTCGTTGCAGATATATATATATATAAATATATATACACATACATATATATAGATATATATATATAGATAGAGAGAGAGAGAGATAGAGAGGTCGTTTTATCATTAGGAAAGATCGATGTTCTGGCTCAAGGGATGTGATCATGTTTTCAGTTATTAGATATTTTCATCGTTTGGTTATTATTATTATGCCTTCATAATTATATACACGTCTCTGTCTCGCATCATGTTCAAGCTACGGCTATTAATTGTTTTAATGTGTTTGTCATCATGGCTTCGTTTAGTAGGTGTTGGATGTCCATGGAGGACAACAACATGTCTTGCTGTATGCGTATTTTTTCTTCTGTATGTATGTCTACATGTATATAAGCAATTCACTGACGGTTAACCAGCTGCAGTTTAAATGCTGCATCTCGACGTATTGGATACATACCAGGAATGGGTAACCATAACCATGTGTTTTTATTGAACTCAACAGTATAACAGTTAATGATATTGTATTACACTAAATTGCATAAATTACATTACATTACATTACCATATATTACACTACATTATATACATAATAGGCTTGACTTCGTGCTGAACAAATCGCTCTTGCATCATATTCAAGCTATGGCTATTACATGTAGTTAATGTATTTTGCCAATGCGCAAACTAATTGAATTTAAGATCTTAATTAATGATGCGTAATTGCCATTCAACTGTGTTCCATCCTTCCGCGAGGGAGTCGTATGTCTTAGTATCATCCATTCCTGGAGTACTACTGTATTTCTGTGAAGATCACAGTGATGACGGTGATAAAATTTGGTCAGCGAAATGTTTAAAATTGTGTGAGCCAACTTTACCGAAGTACAGACCAAATGTGGTAAAATTATACATTATAATCCATATAATCTAAAAGAATATTTATGCCAATTTTGTCCTACCACTGGAAAAATATATTTGACTGGATATTGATGAAATGAAAACCGCTCTTAGCGCATTGAGCAACAATTACTTCAACCCATGTACCTGATCTTTCCAAAAAGTATGTGAGCATATATCTCTGCCTCGGCTGCATAGAGCAAAAACTTGAGTAAGCCTCGGCCTCTTAGGCGCTATTGCTCCTGGTAACGATAGCAGTTGCTAAGACTATTCAGATAACAGCACAACAGTATGTCTTTCTTGATATTTCAAGGGAGACATCTTCAGATTTCTTAACCACCTTCAGCCATGATAAGCCCAATTTTTGTTACTGATAACTGCAGTGATGTAAGCGATGGACTCAAGACTCATTTCCGCAAGCTAAAGTGAAACCAGTCTTCCGCCAACTGTTAACTATCTTCGGTGGATTTATCTGGGCAGCGTCAGTGCTATTTATTCCACAAAACTTGCCAGTAAAAACTAAAAGATAGATAGCGGCAAACACCATATCCCACGGCCCGAATCTGTTGTTGCTAAACGTCGGGCTAAAAAGGCAACAGCATAAGCAGATAAGCTAGAAAACCCCTTTGCAAGTTCCAGTCATTCCTAAATACCATGTATGTTGATGAACTTTAAATACCACCATGAGAGCGATCACGCTACGGTCACTGCTAAGATAATTCAGTCATGATCCAGTGCCCTATTGGTGTGACTTATGGCTTGGAATCGCAACATACGAAGCGGAAACAACAAAAAGTCATGCGAGTGGCGAATATCAAGGAAATTCCTTTGGAAAGTTTAATTTAATTCATATTCGATTCAAAACAAGTTTGTGTCTTCCCAAATCCCATATACAGATATGTAAGATTTATTTGAGAATCCATATGCCGGTAACAAATGGGAAGCCCAGAAGGGTCACATGACCCACTGAATAAAGCTACCACGTAGCAGTTGTCGCATGGAACTAGCAAACGGTATAGTTAAAGATGCGAGGACAAAACTAAAAGATTAAGCATCAATCATATGGCAACAAACGTTGCATTGAGAAAACAAAGTCCTCTCAATTATGCAGCGTGATTAAGAAGTCAACAGCATTGATATATAGAGAATAATCAGGAATCGACTGTTCGAACAGACAATGCTTTTTAAATAGTTTTAATATTCATGTAACTGGCATTTTTCAAATATCAGCAATCTCGAAATGAATTTTCAAGAAACTTAGTTTGTATTTTCTTTGTACTTTGGTCATTTTGGGGCTTATAGTTTGAGAGCATTGTGAAGTTCTGTACAGTTGAACTTTTATACATTTGTTCGTTGACATCGACAAATCTCAACGCATGTTTAGTCCAGAAGCCCGGAATCTGGTACGTTTTCTTCTATCAGATCCTAATAACATGAAAATAAGGCGCACCCGTCTAGTTAGACAAACCCAAGAAGTTTATTACAATAACGAAAACATGTTTATTTATTACAATTCCAGAGTTTTTCACGCCTTTCTAATGGTATTCTATTGTGTATCAAAACATTTGTTTGTTTCAGATTATTATAGGCTTGTGATAAATGAACTTGTTTTCACTGTTGTAATAAACTTCTTGGGTTTGTCTAAACAGACTCGTGCGCCGTATTTTCACTGCTTATATTTATGTTCAATATCGTTTGAAGTTTAATTATTTCTCCTTTTGATCGTCTTCTTCGCTGTTGCTTCGTGGGAACTCCCGCAGTCGGAAATTGTTTCTTGGCGATTCGCGTTTACGTTCACTCAGTTCGTTGACTGAGCTGACTGCAAATGAAGCACATTCCGGATTTATATTTTTATTTCGACGGCTGATGTTTTTTTATTTTTCTTTTATAAGCGGGAATCAATTCTACCAATTGTACTAACAACCACCCAAAATCTACGAAGAACTAAACATCTTCTTCATTTCCAAGCCTTAAACGCCATCTTTTATTACAAGTAAATAAATAAATATGTACTTTATTGAACCGCCTGCAAGCGCACTGCTATAACATCAGATATGAACAACCAAAAAACGTGCAATCATAACATAATCATAAGAAGCAATTATAAAGCAGAGAAATGAAGAGAGGGTAAGCAATAACAGTGGATTCATTTGCAGTGCATTCGGCCAATTGAAACCAAACAGGGTTCGTGCATCGGGTTACCAATCAATCAAATCAATCAATCAAAAATACTTGATATAGCGCCCCTTCAAGATATCTACTCAGAGGCGCTCCTAAGGTATACGTTGAGGTTATAGAATCTTTATTTGAAGGATGTATGTATGTATGTCTGTCTGTCATAATTATGTGCAATTGTGTATGTATTGTTTTAATCAATATATTTATTATTACTGTTATTATTATCATCATCATCATCGCCGTCGTCGTCGTCATCATCATCATCATCGTCGTCGTCATCATCATCATCATCGTCGTCGTCGTCGTCATCATCATCAACATCATCATCAACGTTGATATTTTTATTATTAATTGATTTATAATCTTTTATGATTGTCCATTTATTTACTAATAATATTACACATTATTATAATTATTTATTATTTATTTATTTATTATCACAATTGTTATTATTATGTTTTGAAGAGGGAAGAGAAAAGGTGGAATAGTGAAGAGGGAGGAGGGAAGGTGGAATAGTGAAGAGGGAAGGTGGAATAGTGAAGAAGGAAGAGGGAGGAGGGAAGGTGGAACAGTCAAGAGTGAAGAGGGAATAGGGAAGAGTGAAAAGGGAAAGTCGGTTCCTCGAAGCCGCTGGAAATGAATTCCAAGTTGACGACTTGCGTGCGATAAGTCAAGGAAGCCTCAAGTGTTCCTTGCGTAAGCTGGAATAACCAGCTATAGCCCGCAGGAAGAGCTGACGTTATGTTTACCCTGGTGAGATCAGTCGTGAGAGTGGAATGCATAAGTGAGCAAGGAAGCTCAGTGCTAGACTAGACCTCCCTGTCAAATGCACTTATACAGCGTTACATCGTCAGTTGATGTGGCGTTTTAATTTTATTCATTCTTATGTCAATTACGTTGGAAATTGATCTCGCGTGCACAGACTCTACACAAGGATGGGACGATTTAAAAATCATACATACATATATATATACATATATATATGTATGTATGATTTTTAAATCGTCCCATGCATGTATGTATGTATGTATGTATGTATGTACGACATGTATGTATGTATGTATGTATGTATGTATGTACGACATGTATGTATGTATGTATGTATGTATGTGTATGTATGTATGTATGTATGTATGTATGTATGTATGTATGTACGACATGTATGTATGTATGTATGTATGTATGCTTGTATGCATGTATGTATGTATGCATGCATGTATGTATGCATGTGCATATGTATCTTATATATATATATATATATATATATATGGGCCTATGAATGCATGTCTCTACAATCTGTCTAACTCTGGACATAGCGATTCCTTGGAATTTCTCAGAGACATTTTTCCTTATTTAGACTGGTGAGGAACGCCTCCTGTGGAAGAATCCTTCTAAAAATGCGCTACATAAGTGCCCAGATCTAAACAGAGCTCGTCGTAAAGACTGTCATGTCTTTTGAACGCACGAGTAGCGCCTGGGATTCGAACCGTCGACATCAGACGGATGGATGCCCCGTCAGGCTCAGCGGCGTGTCTTCGTTGTACAATAAACGCAGTAGTTTATATAGGACGTTTCGGGGATTGTTTATCATAACAGAAGACTCGAAGCGCCGTTTATAATCTGACTGTGGCCTCTGCAATGGAGTCTTCGGGCTTAACAATGTCTGGTATTCAGTTGAGCAAGCGATAGAAACTGAGACAGAGACAGAGACAGAGACAGAGAGAAAGAGAGAGAGAGAGAAATAGAGAGAGAGGTAGAGAGAGAGAGTAAGACAGACAGACAGACAGAGACAGACTGAGAGAACAGACACGGACAGTTAGACAGACAGAGTTAGACAGACTGGCAAATAGACATACATGTCAAGAACCAACGACTGCAGATAGAGACAGACATAATATGCCATAGAACGGGAGACTTAGACTTACATGCAAGCAAATCTTTATACATACATAGATCCTAATTTTGCTGACGGACTGAAACATATACAGATATGGTGATATACAGGCATGCAGAAATAGACTCAGAACGACTGATGCAGAAATATATATGTATATGTATAAATCAGTAATAGTCATATATATATATATGTAAATATTATACCCTACATACCCCATAGCACAATAAACTACGCAAAAAGACGACGCGGTGACCTCTTTACACAAAATAGAGTTGCAAGGAGAATGAGACAGAGAGAGAGAGAGAGAGAGACAAAGACAGAGACAGAGAGAAGGCAGACAGAGATACAAGGATAGAGAGATCGAAAGACACAGAGAAAGAGACTGAGAGAACGAGCGAGAAAGAGAGAGAGAGCGAGACAGTGCGAGACCTCTAGGTGTTTTATGTTTCTGGACACGAGCACTAGAGTGGTCGAGTGTTGATGAAGGCATAATGGCGCAGACAGACTTACAGACAGACAGACAGACAGACAGAGAGATAGACAGACAGACAGACATATAGATAGGTACACATAGACTGGCAGGTAGATAGACAAACGTACAGACAAGCAAACAGGCCATGCCTACAACTGTAAATGCAGCCATGCATACATACAGAAAGACAGTGTTAATATTGGCAGACAGGTATACACAGACAGACAGACAGACTTGCAGGCAGGCAGATATATAAATAGTCTCTGTGATTCAACATACATACATGTTGAATCAAATTCCCTTTCGATTTGCATAGTGAGGCATGAAACAGTCAGCATACAACGTTCTACAACTACCTGCATGCCCGTATACACCATCGACCGCATACGAGGGCAACCGACAGGAGGAGGATGCTGTTTCTTCTACTAACCTCTGATGAGGAGGCTTTATATTTTCATCGATGCCTGGTATATCGATGATCGTTGTGATTATTCTGTCTAGTTTGTTCCGCTTTCATATGCTCCGCCAAAACGTTTAAGCCCCTGTTCCGAAGCTGTCCCTTATGTTATGCTGTTATATAGTATCTCTGTCGGGGTTTCTTTCGTCGGCTGTCGGTACACAGATGTGTCTACGATTATCTCCTTGTCCATATTTCGCCTGCACAGCTGCGATACGCTATCGTTGCCTTTATTTCCGAGATGTTTCTGTTCTAAACCTGGCATGCGAGTTTCGTTCTATCGGCGTCTTATATCTTTTGCAGAACAAGACTACTACTACTGCTAAAATTATTAATCTCATGACTTCATGACATTTTTAATTGTGACTAGTATATTATATCCGATTAAGCATGTATTAATATATTGATATGAGTACCAGAACTGTACAGATTGACTTGACCATTTGTCATGGTAGGTCACGGGATCCTTGTAGCCATCCTCTGAAATATCTCCAATATTCATCTTCATTGATTCGAATCGCATCTTTCAGACCGCTCTCAGAAGATTGTCCTTGGTGGCATCTGATTCCAGAGGGTCAGGGTTAGATTTGGTGTACCCCAGGGATCAGTGCTCTGACCTATCCCGTGTATCCTTTACTCGGCTGACATCACCCTATTAATTTCCAGACTCGTCTGGTACTACTCCGCATCGTTTCCCTCTCTCAAGGCATTTCTTCTTACATGCATGTGGTTCCGCGCTGAAGGTCTGAATGGCCTGATATAAATATGGTCTGATACTTCGAGAGGAGAGGCGCTCTATAAATGCTTCGATACGATATATGTGACAATATTTTTGCATTCATTTAAGCAATCAACTCAGTTAGTTTGCATTTTTAATTATCTTTTATTTCTTCCATTTATTACTTCTATTTATCATGATAATTGCTTATTACCAGAAATAATTAGTATAGTATGTCCGCACGTACGTACATTGTTGTATATACAAACATGATATGGTACGTACATGTACATACATATGCAATACAGTGAATGTATGTATTACTTACATGCATACAATATTATGCATACATGCATGCATATATACATATATTTATATATTGCCTTTTGTACGCTTGGATAAAAAAGAATCACGGAGGCTCTATGCGTTAACCTCAACGCTGCACATAGCAGAAAGGTCAGTAGTAACTTGCTGTCAAGCAGTGCTAAATGATCATATAGAAAATTCAAAAGGACACGGAGTCACACACATACACACACACACACACACATGCAAGGCAACGATTCTAATTCAAGGCTGACAGATTCCATCTTGTTAATTATGTATCAGTCGATGTGGAACCCCATCGGAGGACTAGGCTTTAGGTTTGAAATCCATCAAAGTCAGATATATCCGAAGTCATTGATATCAAAAGGCAGAAATATCAGAACTTCAAAAGTCAGAGCTTTCAGAATTCAGAGATATCGCAAGTCAGAGCTATCGATGTAAGAGATATCAAAAGTAAGAGAAGTTAACTGTCATTAAAGACTGGACCTGTGAACTTTTATCATTTAGAGTGACAGCTCTCCACGGCCAGGGATTTCACTGTCCATGCAGTTTTTATTTTAGATTTGAATTAATTAAACTAGAATTAATATGAATCATTAAATTAAATTAGATTTGAATGTATATTCAACTAGAGTTTGAACGCATTAGAATCCTAATTATAAATCGCACTCATCTGAGTCATAAAATGTTCTTTTTCCTCTTATATTGATGTAATTATTACGTCAACAATTGATTTCAGATTTTGAACGAGAGACACCGGCGCACGGCCGACTGAAAGCCTTTCACGGATGACTAGTCACCGACACGGATGTCGACGAACCGTGACGATGGATCGGTGCGCAGAAGCAATTACGCCCTTCAATTCAGAGATCCGGATAACAGATGGATGCGCGTACGACACAGCCGGTGTATGCCCTGCACAGACTGTAAGACTCTAGTTGGGGCTTCTGAACGCCCCAGTCGCGTCTTCACTTGGAAGAGGTAATTGCTGAGAGGGAGTGCCTGCGAAGACAGAAACCGAGTGACAGAACACGCGAAGACGCCTGCCGATGATGTTCTGTATATACACACGAAAACAGCAACGGCGTGTTGACCTATCTGTGTGCGTCTGTATATTTATATATATATATATCGTGTATGTATTTTTATGTATGTTTGTATGACATGTATGTATGTATGTATGTACGGGTATGTGTATGGGCGATATTATCTAATGGCTTCTACTGTGATCTTGCGTGGAAATCGCTTCCAGTGAAGCCGGCCATGAGTGAGAATCCACTGTATATAGAAACCAGGTCGAAACCCGGTTAAGTCAGAGAAACCAGAAATTGAGCAAATCACGCAGGGCAAGCGAGCTGCAACGGACGAGTTTTAAGATTTCTTCGTAATGACTTTTGAGAATTTACGGAATGAGCAAAACATAGACAGTGATTTACTATTCTAAGGCTTCGGACCAGCCACTGAACAAGTTCGAGGACCCAACAGTGTTTTGGAGCGAGCGTGCACAGGATGTGGTGTAGTGGTAAAATCATTGGTGAGTACGAGCTACAGCAACCCATAAGTTATTTTCCCAAAGACTGAGGGAATGGGTTTGTGCCAACCTTACTATAAGCTGAATACAAAACTGTTCTTAATCAATCAGTGTTATATTGATTACTTATTGTACACTAAGGTAATACCAGTATCTAAACCAATCAAACAATGCCAAATTGGTCACAATCTTTTACCATCGTTATCCTGATCTTCATATTCTGTGCCATCTCTCTTGTTGGTCTGCACGGTTCTGTACACCTCTCTAAAAATGAAGTAGATTGTTTTATTTTTAACGGAGGAAAAGGTATAGTTACGTTTTTAACAGTGCTGTCCAATCTTAATGACACCGCGAGACACCGCATTGATTATTCTTGAAGACGCGGTCCGCTCCAGTAGATTCAAAAGCAACGACTAAAATTTCTTGGAAATTTAACTGTATGACTTTTGTCTTGGAATAATCATGACGAATTATCGCTTGCATGTAGGATGTCATTGTTCACATTGTCAGATGATAATTCGTGTCATGAAGGAATGACTATGCAGGTAGACCATGCGGTGACTTTGTATTTTACTTCATTTTTAAGCAATAAAGAAATTTGGCAGGCTAGATCGGACCAATAAATATCAGCTTGCGGGCCACATGTGGCCTCGGGGTCTTCACGTGTTGGACAGCACTGGCTGAGAGTTTAGTCTAGACGTTAATTAATTATTTGTTCTGAGAGTTTAGACGTTAATTAATTATTTTTACCGAGAGTTTAGACGTTAATTAATTATTTTTACCGAGAGTTTAGACGTTAATTAATTAGTTTTACCGAGAGTTTATTCGTTAATTAATTATTTTACTGGGAATTAGTATTTTTATGAGGACTTCTGCACTTTCGAAATTTAGAGTCGGAACATTACTCATAACATAAATTAAACAGCAAATAAAACTGGTGAGAAAGTGCCAAGAAGTTTGAAATTAGAATGCATGAAGAGATGAAAACGACTGCTGAAAATCGTTTATAGCCATGTAAATTATAAAGTCGTTTCACAACTCGCTCGGTCAAGCAAACAGAAAGAAAGAAATTTCTGGCAGTGGAGCATTAAACCAAAATAATTGTGTCAGTGTGGGTGAGGACACATTCTGCACACGTATGCATACTAAAACATTTTTGAGTCGAGTACACACTGCCTACCCACACTGCTACCCACACTGCCTACCCACACTGCCTGCCCACAGTTCTTACCCACACTTCCTGCACACACTGCCTACCAACATTGCCTACCGACATTTCCAACCCAAATTGCCTGCCCACACTGCCTACCTACACTGCTTACTCACCATGCCTACCCGCACATTCCATCGTTTATAGCGCTGAGCACAGCCAATGTACAAATGTACGTATACATTTGTTGACTGAAAGCAACACGTGATGGTATAAAGGATGAATGATGATCGGTTGACTTAAATGGAATGTTATTCGAACTATATTATTACTATAAGACCAGTTTTAAAATTGGATTCCATGCTCGATGCGTAGTCAATGTAACTGATGCCAGGCTGATGCAGTCAGGCGGCAATTTTTACACGTTCTCCTTAAGGTTTATTTATGTATACCGTCTTTGTATATATACCTATTATGTGTATGCATATTTGTCAAAGTTAAAGAATGTATGTATGTATACTGTATAGATTAACGTTTGCATGTATATATGTATTTATGTATGTCTGTATTGTATGGTATCAAGGAATTTATATAGCACTTCTTTCAGTACCACGTATCTATTCAGAAGCGCTATTAGCGTGACTGCCCCTAGGAATAATGTAGGAAATAATGTATGTATGTTTGATTGTATGTATGTATGTATGTATGTATGTACGCATGCATGCATGTATGCATGTATGTATGTATGTATGTATGTATGAATGAATGTATGTATGTATGTATGTATGTATGTATGTATGTATGTATGTACGCATGCATGCATGTATGCATGTCTGTATGTAAGTATGTTTTGCATATATGTATGTATGTATGTAGGTATGTATTTCATATATGTATGTATGTATGCATGTATAGCACGTATTGCATATATGTATGTATGTATGCATGTATTTATGTATATACGTATGTATGTGTATAAGCGTATATAATTTATGTGCTTATGAGTGAGCTTCATCTGTGAACTGCACAGGCATTTTGATAGTAGCCAGCTGACAGTTACATGAAAACTATATTTCTTTAATCAGTTTCAGGTATCTGGTATCTCTCTTTTTTTTTCTCTCTCTCTCTCTCTCTGTCTCTCTCTCTCTCTCTCTCTCTGTGTTTGAGTGTTTGTGGGAGTGGGCGTGTGTGTTGCTTTGAGTTTAAGAACCACATGGAACTGAACAGGAGCCGCATGTTGGCCATGTGACCGATTTACTCTGCAGTGGAAGTCCCAGCGGCCTAGCCAGTATACATACGCATTGGCTTCTTCTGACAAAAATAGAAAAGCACGCGAATATATAGGACTACGTATATATATATATATATATATTACATTTATATATTATATATATAGCGCATAATGTGGCCGTAAATATTTCTATATGCGGAGGTCATAGAGCATTCGAAACACGATTGAAGTTCTCTACGTTTAGAGATCATTAGACGGCTAAACTGTTCAGTGTTCATCTATCATTGGTTCATAGGGTCCGCAAAATGATTGAAAGCGTTGTTTGGTCGAGCGACCCACTAGGACATTCGTTGCTCCACAGGCCTACTAGTTCATGAGAGCTTTAGAACTTCAAACAACGTATTCACACTAACTCATCGTGTTTAACTTGAGTAAGTGTCTTGCCAGCTTTATATAGCGCCGTGGGTATGTTCTTTTCGCTCATGCTTGAACTTCATTGAATCCGTGTGCCAAATATATATTGCAGACAAATTGTATACCTTTGATTTTCGTGCACTAAGTTGCATATGCTAAAATTAGCCATGTAGGTATGTATGCAAAATACCACGAAAAGGCTGTACACAAATATCTTCAAACATAATTATAAACTAGGTGCAAACATGAATCCACGCATAAATTTACACATATCTTAGTACGACTACACTTAAATACACATATTTTATGGAACATGCACAATGCATGTATACAAACACATACACGTGCCTACATATGCATTGTATTGTATTGAATCTTCATTTATTGAAAAAATATCACTGTCAAACGCAATGACTTAATTAAGGTTCATGATATTACATGTGCGAATAATATTGCTATGTAGCCTACATTATTCTGCAAAGGAACGAGATGAGACAGCCTCTGTGTGTACGTGTTGTTCTTTATAAGTCACCGTCGATCTATTGTTGCTAGTCATTCGAGGTCACTGTCCATTTATGTTGCTCCGGAGAAATCATGATAATCCATCGTCTGTTGACTGTCGAACTGGAGGGCTGGATTCTCACAGAGCGAGAATCATTGTATTGTAACGTCAGATAATCAGGGCCAACCTTAGCCTTGGATATTCTAAGTCCAGCCGTGATAAGTTGGCCATCTGTTTCTACAGAGCCACTTCTTGTGTAATCCTTCCCATCACGTATAATAGGTCATCATGTATGATTGACTCTTCTGTCCTTGCCCGCACAAACGCCGCGTTAAGCCTAGCCTATCATTGTAGAAGCTGCAAATTCTTGGACGTGATTCTTTAAATCGAATATTTCCGGAGTGGCACCCAGTGTTGGGCACGAGACCAAAACCTCGAGACCAAGACCGAAAGGTCCAAGACCAAGACCAAGACTGGGTGGTCCGAGTTCAAGACCGAGACCGGGTGGTCCAAGACCAATACCAAGACCAATTTTTTAATACAAATTCAATTTATTAAGACGCTAAAACGGAATAACACGCTATAAACATTAATTTTATTACTGAAGAATACT
This sequence comes from Bimastos eiseni, assembly GCA_959347315.1. Lineage (NCBI taxonomy): Eukaryota > Metazoa > Annelida > Clitellata > Crassiclitellata > Lumbricidae > Bimastos > Bimastos eiseni. Next base: position 13,473,470 of record OY365821.1, on the reverse strand, counting down.
AATTTTAATAATGGTCCAGAAAACAGTTTTGCCGGCCACTCTGAACTTTTGCGGGTTCAGCCCTAGGCTTTGGCCCAAGAATATCATACGATAGGTTATAAATAAGACACCTGAACAAGTAGATTAACGTTCCGTTTGAATGGTGTAGGGCTGTAAGCCTACTTGTACTCGGAATTGTAGGTTAATAGTGTCTACACGTGACCGACCACGTACAATGTACATAGCCAGATTATTAGATTGTTCCAAAACCTTGAAATTCGTGAAAGCAAATTTTGAAATGGCTGGTTCCGCTGCAATACATTTTTTCCATTGTAACTTGTGTGTGTAGATGGTCAGCACCTCATAAATCGATAACAAGCGCGTAGGGCCTAAACATCCGGTGTCTCTAATAATCGAAAATAACCGACAAATATCAAAGAAATTGCTCTGATACGGTAAATGACCAAGAACGCTGACCTAAGACAGAGACCAATCCCAAGACCGTTCCTTTAAGACCAAGACCAAGACTGATGGTCCGAGACCAAGACCAAGAACGATGCATTCGAGACCAAGACCAAGATCGGAGTTTTTCCCGGTCTCGAGACCGTCTCGAGACCAAGACCTCGGTCTCGAGACCACATCCCTGGTGGCAGCTTAAGCGGGAAGAAGAGATTGGGAGCGAAGACAGGACTTGTAAAAATCCCTATGGACATTTAAATCCAAAAACCATATCCCTCCCCAATTGGGCAGAATATCGTTCGATATACGTTACAAAGAACGAACTAAGCAAGGTCGAGGTCATACGTTTACTATGGGATATCGTGAACGACTACATTTACATTTACTAACACACAAAGAGACAAACAAACGAACAGACAGACAGACTGAAAGACAGACAGACATTGCATTTCTAAGTCGTGCGTGTATAAAAGATATCGGAAATTAAACGACCTTACGGCGCCAGCAGGAAAAGCTCTCAATATGATCCTATAACGGCAATTCTGAATTGCAAATTCTGCTAAAGTTATTGTAAGTGAGAGTGCATTTGAACTGCGATATATAACTCATTGTCTATATCTTACTGTTTCCTACACTGTGTATCAATGTCATACATATAATATATATATATATATGTGTGTGTGCGAGTTATATATAACTGTATAATATATATATATATAGAGTGAGAGGAACACGTAGGCTACACAGACGGACACAGACAGAGAAGGATAGATGTAGAGAGATATTAATGTTTTCGGTTTAATTTGTGGATGTGAATCTGTGGCTGGAGCCTGACGCAAGCATATACTACGTAATTCTTATAATGATGTCAAAGGTGTATCTACAATTCCACTTCTCCGTGCACAGTGGTTTATTTCAATAGGATGCTTGCGGAGTATATACCGAATAAAGGCTTTGGCCGCTTTGGAATTGTCGATTGTAATGTAATGTAATGTAAATCCTTGAAAATTTCTCAGCGCCCACAAACGCCACGTCAGGGAGACCAGCTTATTCATCGGCGCTATGCCAAATCAAGTCCGCAATAGCCAATCCTCTCGTTTCCTATATCGATTCTGTGACTGACTGGACCAGAGTTAATCGGATCCAAATCATCCGATCTGGTACTACTTGAAATATAGGGGCCTAAGTCCTGACCTACTGACATTGCAGAACTAATACAACCAGTCGACAGTACCTATAGTAGCGAAATCAAGCGTCTTATAAAGACAGGGACCACTGGCAACACTGTTATTACACGGGACACTGCAAGAATTTGTGCATAAGCCGTTCCGAAACTCAAATCAGTTTCTCTGTGCCGGAATGGATTGAAACCGGTCTGCAACCCGTGACAGTTTCCTGTTCTGGATTGGATTCGTGCGTTCAATGGTTGAGTTTCGTGAGTCAACGACGATAGGGATCTGTGGTTGACCTGGGTTTAAGACGGATTCCAAGGCGAGCAAAGCGTGTGGCCAATTACATCGAGTGATGGATGTATCGGTCTTCGCTATAGGATCTGCTTAGCGGCTTTAATAGGCGTCTCTACTGGATGCCTCTCTGATCATGCCTCTGTCTGTGTGGGTGTCTCTGTGTGTATGTCTTTGTCTGTTTAGCCATCCGTGGCGATTCTTAGTATCTGTTTAAATGCCTGTTCATCTGTGTCTAAGGCTGGAAAAAAGGCAGCCTTATAGATCTTATAGGTCTGACTCTTGGGACTGACTGCGTTTCAATTCTGTTTTGCAGTGCCAGCAATTGAGGCATACATCAAAACTATAAAGTGGAAAATGTTTTTGTTTGTCCAAAACAACGGCTTACATATCTGTCGATATGAATAATTATCTTTGCGCCGGAAGGAAAAGAAGAAAACATGAATCTTTCTACTAAACGTAGAATGCTAATGTCTGCGTTAACGTGACTATTTTCAGGGCACATTTTTCCTTAATTCAGCTACTTTGATACTGTTTTATTGTTTGGAATTGCAAAATTCACCGACACTCGATATTATGTCAACTGCCAGTTGCTTTCGCATCATCTGAAGGCTGTGCCAATTTTAATATGAATCGGCCGCTTTGGTCATATGAAACAACGGCCTCACTGGAAGCGCTCGCCAGACGGAACATTCGCGATCGTGCACACCTACTTGGGGCAATTTCATGGGCCAAGCAGCTCACCCACTGAGTTGCAAATTTAATACATAGTAAAACTGCTTCTGTAACGTTAGTTATTAGGAAGACATTATTGAGTTAGTTATTATGGAGACATTAATAATAATAATAATAATAATAACAATAATAATAATAATAATAAGATGAAGAAGAAGAAGAAGACAATTTATATAGCGCCGTTGCGCAGCCGAAGCCGAAAGAAACGACGCTGTACCCGAGAACAAAAGTCAATTACAGTCGTATGATTGTTTGAAAAGACAAGTCTTGAGTCGCGATTTGAATGTTTCAAGAGTTGAGAGTTCTGAGATCAGAATAGATTAGATTACATGAGATTAAATGTCACATTCGATCATTCTCTGGTGTGCTCTGTTTATGCGTCTGTATCTGTGCGTCTGTTTCTCTGTATGGCTTAATCAATATGCATTTCTATCGCTGTGCTGTTTATAGCTTTCTGCGTCTGTCTGTCTCCCTATCATCTCTTTCTGTTTCTATGTCTGTATGTCTGTCTATCTCTGCCATTTGTCGCCATCTCTGTCGTATTCTGTTTATGTCCTTCTGTATGATATATATATATATATATATAATATTCAATCATAATATATATAAAATAATATAAATATAATACCATATTATATATAAAATATATAATATATATAATACCACAATATATAAAAAATATATAAAATTATATTATTTATATGTGACGACCAAATATATGTTTGCATATTGGCAAATGTGTTTTGTCACTTTGTGCGCCCTGCAATGCGCATGGCGAGGTCAGATGTCTGCTAAAATTTCATCAATCGCTCGTTATTTTCTATAAAAGGTTTCTACATTAGAACCACGTGGGAGGCGAAGTATGCCGCAGTCGACGACATCTTCATGTATCTGAATCAGTAAGTCTGTGGCTTCATGTCGGGCGCCATATCATCACCGGAAGCCCGTCCCTGAATAATGCATGAGTATACTCCGTCCCTCACAGTCCGGGGGTCCGAGAGTCCCAGGCGCCATCTAGCGTTTGGTCGTTAGCGTCGTCATACGACACAGTGCATTTACGCAGACGATCTCTACGTCGTATGTGACATACGTCACGAAACGTCACTCTGGAGACCAGTCGTCCGTTCCAATCCAAATGGCCAATTGCTACGGCCTCGACTGAGAATTTGTTTTCGGTCGGCTGGGAATTTTCTTTATTGGTTGAAAGAGGACTGCTTCAACTCTGCTATGCAGTTTCTGCTTTACTTTAAATTCCTGTGTCACTTCCAAAAAGTCTATTAATTTCCACGTGGGCTAACCAATTCTCTTTGATTCTTGTTCTTTAATTTCCATATTCATTGTATACTTCCACTATAAATTCTAATTGACTTCAAAAGTTTTATCTCTTTTGTCAAGTCCTATTTGCTCAGAGTTCCATATGTGCTTCAAAATACCTACTACCTTCACCAATACCTATTCTAAGCATCATCGCTTCACTCTCATCCTCAAATCACTCCTATTATTAAACATCCCAATGCGATTCCACTTCAAAGTTTAATCGCTAACCTACAGATCCTTACAATACTCCGGGAACAAAATAAATATCTTCGAGAACTCTTCGCCATCCAGTCAACCCGCGGGCTCTACCCGGTCATTCTCATGTTGCTGTTTTCTCGACCTCCGCTCACTGTTTATTTATCTCAAGTTAACCAACTGAGCCGTGTCCTACAATTTGCCTTCAGTATTCTGTGAATTTTCCATTCCTTGCTATTCCTCATCATTGCCAATCACCCACCATCATCTGTCTCCGCATGCAAATCTAAATGGCCAATTGCTACGGCCTCGACTGAGAATTTGTTTTTGGTCGACTGGGAATTTTCTTTATTGGTTGAAAGAGGACTGCTTCAACTATGCTATGCAGTTCCAGCTTTACTTTTTATCTTTCTACCAATAGGGCTTTCCGTTCAAAGCTGAACTGTGTCCTTCCTTCAAGACTAATTCGACCTCCGTCTCCCAACTCTCTTCCTGAATTTCATTCGCCTTAGCAACTACACTGTCCCCTCTGAACCCTCTGGAATGGTCTATACCATTTTAACAACTAGTCTGATTCAGCGCAGTGCTCGCTAATATGCTGGTGCCCTGCACTTGGTTTTCGAGTGGCGCCTTAGAAGTTTGGAGATTACGATGTAATTTTCATTCTATGAGTGTTTATGTCGTTTCCACGTCTGTTTTCACTCGAGTTCGGCGTATTCAATTCTACATCGAATTTATGCCGCGTCAGGCTCTTGTTAGCGATAGATCTTTCTGTTCAGGACTTTTCTCTCTGTCGCACTTAGTCATAAGTTTCAAATATCTATCAACACGACCGTGTGATTGTTATATCGTATCGCCCAAATGGATTCGATTTCAAATTTATGGCAAGGTATTACTGGTCAACATCATGCTACATGCACGAGCTCGCACGGGTGATTTCAGGCAAATGTTCGTTGGAATCTCGAGCAAAACAGGACTCGATTAAGGAAATGTGTGTTTCTTGATATATGTTCCTTTGTCTTTGAGTGTATATTGCTCTATATTGTGCTCTAGAATTGAGCTTCATCTAGCTGAAATATCCTCACTTTGCTTCTATGTCTCGTAACAAACGGCGACTGTACATGCCATCTCCCTCGCCATGCAGCTATTCTCTTCCGCCCGGATGCAAAAAGGCGACCTTTGACTAGATATATTTAGGGCAGACGCATTGGTATATATATATATATATATATATATATATATTATCACACAGTTATACATTATATATATGACCTGAATGACTTTATTTATCAGGAGATGAGTACATTTTGGCGTGAACAGGGACTTAAATTTAGTACCTGGCGCTGAACTTTTGAACTGGTCGCGTGAAACGGTTTGGAAATGATAGCAATGATAGCAATTACCGTTACGTTGTGAAGGTCACCACTCGAATGAACTGATGACCTCTGACTATTTTGCACCACCAGCGCACCTCTATATATATATCCACTGACTGGAGACGGTCGTGACTATATTACCGACTCTTTTAAGCACCATTTGTGACCGCTGCGTCTTGTCATATGGGTTGTCCAAAGTCATTGAATGCATGTGGTTCACAGAGTTTTCTTGTAGGAACATCTATCTCACATGTTTTATTTACTGCCCACCCACTTGCTCCCATAAAAATAGAATGAAAATCGGTTCCTAGGCAAGAAAAGCTTAGCAGTATGAAGTAATTTGGTATAATTGCTAATTGTCGAGTGAAACCAGTTGACTCTGCATTATGCGTTAATTGTAGGACGTGATTGGAACGTTTACTTGTTTGTGTGTGCGCGAGAGAAGGAGGGATAGACAGACAGACAGACACACAGATAGACACACAGACAGACATAGAGACAGACAGGCAGAAGTAGAACCAGAGCCAGATACAGACACACACGCAGAGACAGGCAGAGATAGAGCAAGAGAGAGACAGAGAGAGACAGAGAGGGATACATAGACTGAGAGAAAGAGAGACAGAGAGACAGAGGGACAGAGAGAAAGACAGAGCGACAGAGACCGAGAGACACAGAGAGAGACAGAGACAGACAGAGACAGAGAGAGCTACACGTAAGTTTATTTTTTATCAATCAGTTTGGTGTGGATATACCTTATTAAAAGTAGAAACCGCTAATCTCCGCTATACATCCTAAACACACATGTGAATTGTATTATATTTGACTTGCAAGTGATCTCGACATTACCTTAGAGACAGCGAACAACGTTAAGGAATTCGCTGATTAATCCAATCCGTTCCGTCAATGCAACCAATTGCTCAACCGCTATAGACCCGGGGCTTTGTTCCAGTTCGGAACAAAACGAGTACAATAATACAATGCAACTGTGGATTTTCATGCAATTTCAATATTTAATTCCCTCCAGAGTTCTGTAATATACAGACGAATGCGTAGAACAAAGTATCAATGGCGCTGAATAGAAACGCGTGGACGACTTGCTAAAGATTCCCACAGACAAAGTACAGAGTAACCGCTTAGCGTTGGTCTGGCACTGTATACTTAGAGTATACAATCCACCATTCAAACATAGACCTACTTCACTCGCAGCGACTGAAGCCCGAATTCTGTCTGTGAAGTTTAATGTCATAAGCCTGAGCTACTCTAATTGTCCATCTGTTGTTACACGAAGTAAGTAGCGAGTCCTTCTAAAAGACTATAATAGCGCAGCATGATCGCCGTCCGTGTCTTTTTAACCTTACATATAGCGTTTGGCGCGGTGGATCGACAGGCTCACCCCTTCAAGCATAAGCTTGGGGCGCTGCGAAGGATGCGATCGGCGTCGTATTACGCAAGTATCCGCAATGGCCTAGACATCTATCTGTAGTGTCTAATGGGACGTATTTGCAAGTGGCCATTGAAAGGCAGAGAAATACAGGAGCTGATACAGTGGCAGATACAGAGACAGAGCCAGAGACAGACAGAGATCAGGGAAAAGAGAGAGAGAGAGAGAGAGAGAGAAAGAGAGAGAGAGGCAATTTTGGCGAAGACATTTGCTGGACCTCTATCTGTATAGTGTCTAATGGGACGTATTTACAAGTGGCTATTAAATGACAGAGAGATATAGGAGCAGATACAGAGGCAGAGACAGACAGAGATCAGGGAAGAGAGAGAGAGAGAGAGAGAGAGAGAGAGAGAGAGAGAGAGAAGAGAGAGAGAGAGAGAGAAAGAGAGAGAGAGTGAAAAACAGAGAAAGAGAGAGAGAGAGTGAGAAAGAGAGAGAGTGAAAAAGAGATAAAGAGAGAGAGTGAGAAAGAGAGAGAGTGAGCAAGAGAGAGAGAGTGAGAAAGAGAAAGTGAGTGAGAAAGAGAGAGAGAGAGAGAGAGAGAGAAAGAGAGAAAGAGAGAGAGAGAGAGAGTGAGAAAGAGAGAGAGAGAGAGAGGCAACTTTGGCGAAGACACTTGCTGGACCTCTATCTGTAGTATCTAATGGGACGTATTCACAAGTGGCTATTAAATGACGCCCATTTGTAGAGAGATACTTTGCTCTGGCGTCGTGTCGCTGCAGCCGTGTCTTTGTACTGGGTTGATAGAGAGCGTAGCCAGTCGTGCTCGCAGATAAACAGGAGGTTCGTTGATTTAGAACTTGGCTTTGCTGTACCTATAGCCTACATATACCTGTGCATGTACCTATAATGCTTCAGTAACAATGTCCATGTGCTCTCTATGGATTCGGTTGCAGGCGTCATTGTAATCAGCTATGCTGTTCAGCGAAAACTGTATTCTGTAGATGTTAAGTTGTTTCGTATAAAGTCCACGTAGAACATAACGTCTTCTAAAGGTCCTTCTGTAAATGACGTCTTCACTGCAGATACCAGTCATGGACCCATTCACGTTCTAAGCCTGATCGAGTATTAGGTCTAATGATGCAATATGCCTGCTAAGGTCATAATACATATATATATGTATATATATACCTTGTATATATATATGTGTGTATATATATGTATATATATACCTTGATAAAAGTTTATCCATTCTGCCACTCCCATGCACAACCTTCTCCTACTCTTTCTTTTTATTACTTAAGTCATCGCCGGATTCTCATGAATCGAACAAGCACTAAACATCGTCAAAATGTTGGCGTTGTCGCAGTAAATTAGCCCACTGCCTTCAGTCGCTGGTTACATTTCTACTGTCTCTGCCAGCCAGGTACCATTATTGTGTAAGTGGGTTCGACGATAGCGGCCTCACGAAAGTCACCAAATGTCGTTATAGTTGCTTTTTACCCTCTTTTCTTTAACTTGGCTTGCGTAAAGTTTGTCATGGTTCAACCGGACATCCGATGGACATCTATCGCCTCTTTTTCAGGTATGTTCCCGTAGACGCAGAGAGCTGGAATTTTGCATACATTTCACGCTTGCATGACAATGAAATGTATCAATGTTGGACGGGTATAGCTGAAAATCTTACAAAAACATAAAAAAAATTTTACCATCTTTGATTTAACTTGGCTTGCGTAAAGTTTGTGACGGTTAATCTTTCAACTCTTTTCAGGTATGTTACCGTCGACGTCAGGGTTTCGGGTATCTACCAGACAAATGAGGGTACCGATAAACCCATGTTTTTACTTTAACTTGTTTTAATTTAAAAGAAGTGCTGTGCCATACGAACAATGAGAACAGCTGTTGAAAACACTGTTATATCGATGTCGACTGTCTCTGTTGTCCGAAGAGGTCGTGCAACTTGGCATGGTTTGTGTGGTAAAAAATGTACAGATGGGAAAATGCATTTTGAAGCATATGTTATATATTACTTCTAGAACGACTCCTAACTAAGCGTCAATTAAGTTCTGCACTTTTGAATTTAATGTCTAATTCTTATTTCTCTTCTCAAATAATTTTACTCATCGTTAATAATTTTTAGTCTTCAAGTTATTATGGTTTTGATTTATCTTTCCAGACGATCAATTTCAATGCTGCATAATGTATTTTAGCGAAACTTTGAATTGTGTTTGTTCAGTTTCCAGAGCACTCTAATTGTCAGAGATTTTAACATGCGAGTTTGTCATTCGTTTGTCAATATTCCGAATAGTCACATACAGAATACTTCTTTCCACAAAGATCTCTGAGGCTGAAGCTGGCAAAAATCTTCTTCAATTGATGTGATTTCTTCTGTACAATAGTTCACCTTTTCTACCTACATATAGCATCCAAGTAAGTACCTGTAACACACTCAACTGTGGACAGGGCCGGATTAAGGCTCAATGGGGCTCTAAGCCAGTATCAGATGTGGATCATTGTTTCGCGGACAAACGAATCGCCTAGACGAGACACAAATTTTAAATTTAACAATTTCAACCTTTTTACATTTATTATTGATGACAATAGCACTTATTTCAATAAACATGTAGCTGAAAAGTGCAAAATTTCAAAGAAATACTTACTCTTCAGAAGAATTTTTTCCTTGACTATGTGTTGCGACCTTGGACAAGTTGCTCACCCATAATTGTCTGTGAGGAAGGCAACGGGAAACCACCTCACTCATCGCATCCCCAGGTGGCTTAAAAGCCAATGAACCTGCCCTCGGGCAGAACACTCATCATCATCATCATGTCTTACCAAATGAGAACAAATGTTGTCAAACTGTATTTCTCTCATAAAATCCGCAGGTAAGTGATCCTAACCTCTCTTGACCAATAATTGGGGTTCTCTGTACATTGTCTGCAGTTTTTTAAATTTGATTCTAATTTCCTTGTTTACAGGCTCCTTGTTTATATTTGGGATGCCGGGGCCCCTCCTCAGCCTGGAGCCCTAAGCCATGGCTTAGTTGGCGTATGCTTTAATCCGGCCTAGATTATTGACCTCCTGATGAGCCTTCTCATGGCTGGCGTTCACCGGTGTGAAGCCCAATGAGGGCTGAGCGAAACTAGTTCCAAGAACTATTGTGATTTGCAAGGGTATATCGTTGTTGAGTAAGATCGTCCCTCTAGAGCAGTGTTTCCCAACCTTTTCCGAGTCGCGACCATCTCATATAATAATCGTCGAGTTACCCGCGACCCCCGTCACGTTCGCATATGTCATAGTACCTATAGGTCAAGGACAACCTCAATTCCAGATGCAGAAAACACAATGGAAACTGATTTATCGGAATATAATTATAACTGTAATGCAGCCAAATATTTTAATTATTTCTTTAAATTTAATTATTGCGATGGCTCTGCTTTCAAAATTCGTGGCTGAGTTTTTGTTAAGGCCAACCTCATATCATTCTCAACATTCAGTCTGTTTCTTGCCTTCGATTTGATTTGAAGAAGTGTTGCAAATCTATTTTCGAAGAGGTAGGTTATGTTGAGGCAAACTGAGCAAAAAGTAGAAAGGCAAGTCTTAGTATGATACGTGACATTTCGACGCATGACTGATACACGGTAGGCCTACACCAGAATTGAGTCAACAATTTCTCATGAAACAAATCACGTGCCGAAAAATGGTTGCGCATGTCCAGGAATTCATCCTGTAGTTTATCTAGAATGCTGGCTACATTAAGGAAAACAAATAGGCCTAATGGATCTCGTACGAGTGAACACTGCCGAGTTTTTCAAACATGGCAATGTTGCCAAGGTTTACTTTCCGAAGCCATTTTGCAGCTTAGAAATAAAAGCTGAAGGTTGTCTTGAAATTGGAAAATGTGAGTTTCATTTCCCTGAAGTTTCAGATTCAGCTTATTTAGGTGGTCGAAGATGTCTGCTAAGTATACGCAACTCCTTTCTTCCAAACTATATCATTCAAGTAAGCTACAAGAGCACTTCCAGGAATAACTCGATTTCATCCCTTAACTCAAGAACACGACTGACAACATTTCCTTTCGACAAACAGGGAACAGCAGTATAGAAAATGAATAACTATATTTTTAATATTATAATAAAAGTGTTCTGTACATAGAAAATGAATAACTGTATTTTTAATATTATAATAAAAGTGTTCTGTACATGTAGGCGCCAGTTCCAACAGACTCGGATAACATAGACTAGACGTAACCCGCAGTAACCGTAAGTAAGTTAGTAGTAATAGATAACCAGCATTAAACTTCATTAAAGATAGCAAAGTTAATATTGTGTATACCGAAAAGAAGGGTTGAAAAATGAAAAACATTTGAAAACCTTAATACTTAAATTTCCTAAGACGTTTTGGCTAATTCCAAGAAGCCGACGCGACCCCAAGGTTGGGAACCACTGCTCTAAAGTGGCTAAAGCTGTCATACAAAGGTGATGGATGGATGGATGGATGGATGGATGGATGGATGGACGGATCACCTAAATTGTGCCGATCAAGAACACACGCATGATGGGAGATTCAATGTGTGATAGCCTATTTGTATTCAGATCCAAAGAAATGCGTGATTATTGTAAGACAGAATATTTTTACAGTTAATTATTATCTCCTTCAAAAGTCATTTAGTACTGTCAATCTTATCGTATCCAACGTAGATAGCAATACACGACAAAAGTATAAATACTATCGAACTGAGAAACATGTTGCATTAACGATAAATAGAGAACGATAAGAATAAAAACATGAAACCAAGTAGATTAAAATGACACGAGAACTCAATGTGTACAATTAGGCTATGTAACCTATAGAGAGAGCTTTAAGCATCTAACCATGGATAACCAAAACACGGATGTCAGGTTATAAGTGCGATTTGAAACAGTAAATGATATCAAAATATTGACACAACCTTTCCTTATTGTTCACCAAATTTCGTCTTGTCGTCATCCACGCTCAGGGCAGTGGGTAACGTCACCTTTTTCGTCACCTTCTTCTTGACCCCATCACAACATGTGTTTGCTCTAACTTCGCTAGTTTCCAGTTTTTCACAGGTCTGCTTTTTGTCGTACAACCGTGGACGATCAGATCCTTAACCAACTTCTGTATTACTAGACCTTCTTTTCAGTATAAAAATGCTCTGCCTCTGTAATTTGTTAGTTTAAATTCCATTTCTTTTCTCAAACACTGAATCGTACTGTAATATATTATATCGTCTCTTCAGGAAAACGTCTTTTATCTGGAGTAGCAATTAGTGCAGTACTGCCTAAAGAGAAATGAATAAGTGGCACTCCACTAATTAAAACACAATTGAATGTAGGTCATCAATTGGCAATCAGTCTCTAGGAAATTGGAACGACCACCACCAGTGACCTCATCCTTACGCCCACCAACAAATTTCCATCCAAAATTGGCATCTGACACCATACGGCCAGATTATTGCCACTCTGGGGTATTAAATACGAGTAGAAGAACCGTGCGAAGCAACGTTCAGAAAATGCATTCGCAGAAACAAATTCGTCTGGTCGAAGAGGAAACAAATCCGTCTGGTCTTTCGCATCAGTTGCTTCGTTAGATGATGTCTTTGACGAATATCTTTTCGAGTCTGTAAAGTTTACTACAAGAAGATTAAGCTGGCTTTGGTGTTGCATTTCCTACGACGGCCACCGCTGTATACATATCTGTTTGTCATTTTCTGCGCGTGGCTGGAAAACTCCGAGGTAATTCACTGCCTTCAGATCGGGTGTCATCCTTTAATATTTACTACTCAGCACTAGGGTTAATAGTTGAGACTTGAGACACACGAGGCTACGATTATTATGCATCTTCAGAGGAATATATCGGAACACTGGGTGGCCATCAAACTTCGTTCAGAAAGATTGAGTATGCGGTTAGATCGGTGAGTTGATCGATTAATTTATGATTAAACGGACAGAGCGGAATGAATGAAAGCCTGGAATAACGAACAGTAGTCGGAAGGAAGATGAGTCGTAGGGAATGAGAATGGAATAGGGAACGAAGTGACGATGGGAGAGGAAGACAGGTGAACGATTGAAGACATGTAGTGAGAGTATAACATGTGTGTTGCTTATTAAATCTCTACAAGCGGGTGTGGGAGAGAGAAAGCGATGAAGCCATGGGGTAGGAGTGAATAGAGGGAGGGAGGGAGAGGGAAGAGATCAGGAGAATGGGGAGGCGATTAAGGAAGAGGGAGGGAGAGGGAAGAGGAATCAGGAGGAGAAAGGGAGTGAGAGAGAGAGAGAGAGAGAGAGAAAGCAGATGGAAGGTCGAGAGAGGGCGAGAGTATAGAAAAAGAGAGAAAATTTTATAGGCAGAGAAATTGAGGGAAATAGTGGGCACAAAGGGGTTGAAAGAGATCAGTGAAGAAAAAGATGGAGGACACAAGTTCAGTAAGATAGAGAAGAAGAGGAGGAGAAGAAGAAGAGAGAAGCGGAGAAGAATAAGATAGAGAAGAAGAATAGTAAGACTAATTCTCTAATGCATAACAAAACCGCGGTGAATCATGCGATCTGTCGTGCTTATACAGTACTCTGCATTGGATGCGAATGGAATTCAATAAATACCCTAGTCTATTGAATGAACGAAAACGAACGCTCGATCTGCATCATTTGTGAAAGCATTTCCTCGTCGCTGCGGATACTAATGCTACTAATTGGTTGAACTGGTCGATTTGTTACTCGGGTTCGATTTACCACTGACTGAGGTGATGACCGTAAAGGGACCTTGAGCAAGTCACCCACAAACTATTGCTGAGCGCCATCGATGTTCTTTGGTCCTGTCGTGTCCGCACTTATGGACTTTGGAAGGAGATAATAATTAATTATTAATTAATGAGGGGGTGGTAGAGTAGTGGTGAACACACTGGGACGCAGCGCATGAGGAACCGAGCTCGAGACCCGTATCCCCCCTAAGCTTGACTTCTTTCCTTTTTGCGCTAGGCGGCGTTTATTAAAAATGAGATGCATAGCGCAATTGGCGCCCTGCGTGGCTGCCGACGGTTAAATTCGACTCCTGTAATAGCTCGTCATCATTCGCTCATACAATACTTGTAATCATACTGCGGTTTGTCAGTTTGAAATTAAACGAAGATTAGATTATTATTAATATTATTATTATTATTATCATCATCATCATCATCATCATCATCATCATTATTATAATAAGACATGGTTGTATTATGGCTGCTTTGTTTTGTATTTCCTTGTTTTGTCTCGTATTGTGTAATTTTTATTGCATTGTTCTGTGTTTATTGTCTTGTATCGCATTGTTTTGAATTGCATTATTTTGTGTTATATTGTCTTGTTCTGTTTTGTACGTATAACCTTTAGCTAAGTATTAATGTCGCCTTTGACGCAATCGTGCAAAGTTTATTGACGGCACTGTTTTAATAATAATGAATATACCCTGAAATAAGATATAAGCAATGGTAAAACACTTTTTCGGTTTCATCTTTCCATAAACATAGAACTATGAACGATCGAAGTAACGCACTTGATACCGTGTTTCTATCGAAGCTTCTCAGAAGCGATAACTTAACGGTATGGAATTGACCAATTGGTCGTACGTCGTCTCTTACTGTGTCTAACATGAACCCTTCTCACCCTATAGCAAGGTGGTTGGCAAATACAATGGCTTGCTGGTTTGCTTCTTTGACCATAATTGCAACCGGCGCCTTTGAGGTAAATTGGGCGTTGGTCGGTATGAAGAGTTTTATTCATTTGCCTAAGTCATTACTGGTAATCAAATAGCTTTCAGCAGCGGCAAATTGGTCGCATATGACTTGCTTACTAGAAATTGGGTCTCTCATGCACGCGTGATATTCGCTAGCGTTTTCACGATTTATCAACTATGGTAGGCTATTTAAGCGTATTGGTTGATTCCGTTCCTGGAAGTACGTGAACTAATGGCAGGGTTTGAGTGGTCATACGATGACGCAACGAAACCAAGCTGGGATCAGGTCACTATCGAGACGACCACTTGTCCGAGGCAGAGATGCAGTCTATGTTGGACAAACGAGAACGAGATGGAAAAACGAACAGATAAAAAAGATGATTTCAACTCTAGCAACTGAAAAATCGGGTTGAATAGTGTATGGTCAGTCTGAGGAATGTGAACTGATTTTAAATATTTTCGATTACATGCGTTCAAAGTGTAAAAACCAATGTCAAAAGAAATCCTGTCTTTGACATTATTTTCAGCAACATTCAACACTGAACGCAAAGGAAACACGAGACCCAATCGAAATTAATAGGATAATAAAGGTCTCCAAAAGATGTTGAAGCCATGCCAGTACAACGGACGACCTAAAGTTTCGCCTGCTTTATAATTGTGCTATACTTGTAAGGTAGAGGATGAAATTCAATACCGAACACGGATGAATTTTTTTCTACAAGATTGTGGCGCTCTATGGCAGTTTCGTTAGGAAGAAAAAGCTAGCCACCCATCATCAGAAAATGAAACTCTTCTTCATACCCATGACAAACCAATTCTAACCTAATCAAATTACTTTTTGTTTTACTAACGTACAAGTCTGGCTTAGTCAGCTTCAGGGACTTGTCTGTTCCTTACCAACATAGGTCTGAATAGTCTTCAGCGAAGAATCAGATATCCAAAAGATAGGAAAACCATCTCCAATCTTGCTTTAATGTAATTTCGCCTACCAGCGTATATATATATATACAATACAATACAATTAATGCAAATGACTCGTGAAATGAGTCATGCATACAACCATCGCCAGTTTATAAATTCTACATCTATATATAGGAGCCTCTGGTTAGCGGGGTCTATGACCGCTTTAGGTTCCCCTGTGTAACCAGATAATTCATTTACGAAAACTTATTGTTTGGCATTTTCATGTGTTATTTTGGTTACCAACTAAAATTAAATTGATTGAATTGAATACATACATATATACATAAATGCATACATATACATATTAAAATTTTTATACATAGGGCATATATATACCGCTTACAAGTATCTATAATGATAATAGATTACATCATTGGTGTGTGTGTATAATTATAATTGTCTATGCAAATATATAGATATACATATATGTATATATGTAAATATATATACATATATATGTGTGTGTGTGTGCACGCACGCTCCTATGCGAGTCAGCTAAGACGGATGAGCGTATACGGGCCACTGAATTTGATGCTATACTCCTGACGCAGCTGGGTCCATCCACCTCCGGCGCCACCTCTCTTTTATCTTGCTGCAGCAGCAACGGCTGATAGATCTTGTTCTCTTCAGCTATACGCTAAGGCTGCTGCCAGTCGATTTCTTCCATCAGATAATTTACTCCGGATGTACGACTGGAGTAGATTAAGGAAGTGTTTTGGGATTACGGCTGAGCCTCGATCCATTGTTCCTGCAGTCATTGTCTGACAGGAATGACCGAATTCTAAACAGACAGACCCACACCTGCATACATACATGTGAACTGTAAAAGTTAACTGTCAATGCAGACTGTAAAGTAAGTAATATAATGGCTAAAATCTGTATAGCATCATAAAGGAAGGGGGTTATTTCTAAGGTGCTTTAGAAAGTCAGTCATCAGTACAGGGACGACAAGAACTTCATCCATCGAGTCCTATGCAGAACTCTTGTGTTGAAACCTCCAAAGAATTCTCACATTTATTATAATTTATTATAATATTGTCTGAAACTCGATTGAATCCGACTATGGTACTAAACAACTTACATAGTGTAATGGCTTGCGGTGTGACATTCCAAGAATATCATAAATATTTGCATGAATATAAATATCATTTGCGTATTGATATGTTTATTTTGAGAGTCTACATTGTTTTGAACGTTCATATTATGATGTGCCCGCAGTGCGTTTGCAAGCGGTTCAATAAAGTACATACTTACGTTATTTACTTAATAAACGAATTTTTATTTTAAAAGAGTATTTACTGTGAATGCAAGTATGTATCCATCTGTGTCTATGTGTTCTACAACGCAACAATCGCATGTGTATTTGCATGTATTAAATTTGTGGCATTTGCAAGTAATTTCTTGGCTTATTCAGTGTTCAGTATTACTGGTTTATTCAATTCAATTCTATTGTTCGCTCAAATACAAAGCTCGCGTAACAGTTTGTTATAAGTCATTGTTATCACTGGTCACAATTATTATTATTATCCACCATCGGCTGCCTCTCTGTTGGACTTCATGATCCGATTACCAATTTAAAGTAATAATATATATTTGCATATTTTTTCCTACACAACGATTACATCACGTATATATATATATGCACAAATAATACATATAGACCTAGATCATCGTTTATGATAACAGGCTGTTAGGTAAATATACAGGGTGGGCATTAAAAAGTAATCCCTCAGGTTTTTGGCCAATATTTCAACCAAAAGTAGAGATTAGTAGATAAAATTTTACAGGCGCAAAGCTTATTCATATTAACGTGTAATGTAAAAAATTTACTAAAATATTTCAAACAGATGGTCAAAAATCATTTAATCGAGGAAAAAGTGACAAAAGCGATCTTTTGATGTCGCTTATCAAGTTATTGTTGTAAAGCAAACTTCAGAATTATCATTATTAGTGAGAAGAGAAATGGGGAATCAGTGTATATGGACATTTTAATGGCCCACCCTGTATATATTCCAAGTGGTGCAGTCTCCTGAGTTCTTCAAACGGCTCATTTATGCCCCAAAAACAGCGCTCACTCTGCATAAATTACTGCTTGCATGTCGTAACTGAACACGAAATGGCACCATTTGCGACCCATTGCGAAGGAACGTGTTGCTGTATTGAAAGACTCATGAATATTTATACACACATCTACATACAAGTATAAAAAGCAAATATATACATCTAATTTATAGTTCATATGTTTTTCATTTATACGTCATACATGCCTGTTTCATATATATATGCATATATATAATTTTATCGATGTCTATGTATAAATATATGCAAAATGCACTATAGATGTCATTAGAAAGAATACGAACGGAGGCTGACCAAGACCACGCTGGACGAAGACACGACAACATGCCTTGAACTGATACCAAGGGCAAATGGCCGAGGACATTGGAGATCGTTCATTCGTACCCATCGCAGCCAAATGACTGGTATCTGGAGCTTGTGGTGACGATGATCATATACATGCTCCCAAATCTACAACTATATATGAATAAAATGTATATTAATACTTATTTGCCTACGCTATTTATTATATTAAACAGCACTCCTATTGAGCGTCATAATTATTATTTCCTCTCTGTCCTGAACAGCCTCTTCTCCAATATCCATTATAACCTTCATCCCTGGATGCATGCCTGCTGACCGTCCTCCAAGATCCACTTGTCCGGTTATGTATGCAAAACCGCAGAACTTTCTTCAACCTTTTGATTTCTTATTCTTTCTGCAAGGCACCCTGCACCCTGCGTTCACCAGACTTTCAACTACTGCCATTGTTCACGACTTTATTTGTTGCTGCATTGACTACTGAAACTCCCTATAGGTGGTCTCACAGACTATCTTGCCTTCGATCGATCCTGAAAGCTGCAGCTGAGGCTACATTCACTGCTCGTCTAAATTCCTCGCTTTTCACACATCTCAAAATACACACGTGATTTCATCAACATATTTGTGTACTATAAATACATAATATGTAAGTATGTATATGCATGTATGTATGGAATGTGTGTATACGTTTGTATAATTACAGACTGTAAAGGCGTACATTGGACAGGTATAAAGAATCGAGGGCGATAGCTCCCGTCTTTGTTTACAGATTCGAGCTGAGTCAAGTCAGAATCGCCCACATCGACGAACCTCGGTTACAGCAATAAATTGGAGCTATATAAGAAGAACATGTTTTTGCACAACCTTGTATATAAATTCCACGGATCTTGATCGTCTACGTATGCGTTCAGATAAGGCAAGAGTGTAGAATGAACCTTATTATGGTTGCAAGAAGCGTTTATACTATTGGCACTGTTTGCTGGACCGCGTAGCAAGCAGTCACTATAAACGAACGATCCTCTTGTCGGTTGGTTTACATGACCTTCCTGGTTAATTAATGAAGTGAAACAATGCATTCTTCAAAGAATTCTGCTGGGCAAATCTCGCTCAACGTAGACTCCGATGGTTTGGACATGTAGAGAGAGAAAGCCAGTCGATCGAATCCCACACAATGCACTACATGCAAGATTCGAAGTAAAGGGAAACAAAGGCAAATCTAGGCTATAGACTATGTCAGATAGATAGGCCTAACATAGATGAGGATGTTATGCCACTTTGACTAAAACTGATTTTACAATGGACCTGAGATCATTAATTAGTTCTTGAGTATTGAACTAAAACGATTACCAGTTACATAGATAAAAGGAATACATGCGATTATAATTCAGTTATCAATTTCAACAGCCTCATTTTTTATTATTATTATTTTTACTGTTATCATTATTATTATTATTTTTACTATTATTATTATTATTATTATTATTGTTGTTTTTATTATTATAGACCTACTACAATTTGGTATACTGACTTTAGTGATGTTAGCTTGAAGCTTAGGCTAAACTTAGAGTTTAGATTTTGATTTTTTAGAAGTTTGGATGTTTAGTCGTTGCTTCTTACTGGTTCGGCCCTCGGCTTCAAGAAAAATTTTCATGTGGCCCATGGTGTCAAAAAAATTGGACAGCACTGATCTAAAAAACTGACGTTAACAGGAAACACGAATTCTGTCTGGTTGTATGAACAACTGCTCGACTGTCCACCTGTATAAATGTCAGCCTAATTGTGTTAAGGGATGTCTTTTGGGCTGCCTGTGTCTGCCCATCTAGTTGCATTCCTGCCTGCTTGTCTGTCTGCTTGCCACTCTGTTTGTCTGGTCATCTGTCTTTCTGCATGCGCGTGTGTGTCCATCTGTCAGCCAGTCTGCATGCCTGTCTCTCTATATTTCTCTCTCAGCCTCATGTGTTTCAACAAGCATTCTACGCTCATCCACGTATAGGGCTTACGCAGAACAGTTATTTAGACGACATCTATAGCGATCAAGTTACAAACCCTCGATCGGTAATCGATATCTGTTAAAACTTATTGCATCCAATGCAACAACGATAATTGGATCCACGTGTTTATACTCGGGATTTTTATAACGACATTCACACCCGATTTAATTCGAAAACACACACAACCGAACTCTGCTGTAGACATTCCGTGCGTATACACTCACAGAGACACGCAAACACACACACACACATACACACACACACATATATATATACATATATATAATCTACAAGTGTTCCATAAAGAACTGAGTGATAACGTATAAATATTGCATCAATATAAATAATGCGGATCCTTCTACATACGCACATATATACACGCACAGTCACACAGACACGAACAGGACCTACTGTAACACACGAAATCCATAAATATCCATTAACCAATTAGACGTGGATACATTGAGTCATTCAAAACTCAGACAAATTTGATTACCTTGAATTTAGATACATCGATTAAATTGTAATAGTGCGATCTATTCCAGTCCTGATCAATCATTAAATTGGAGCACCATTAGTTTCAGTTAAAATGAAATTACTTTTATACAAAATCGTTGATTAACTAATTTTTTTTATCGTTTTATGGCTCCTAATCATAATCGCCAATGTACTTCTCTAAAGCACCAAACGACAGTTTGGAGTCACTCAACGATCCAACGAAACCATCCATCTATCCGTCCATTCATCCATCCGTCCGTCCATCCATCCATCCATCCATCCATTCATTATTTAGTTCATTCATTCAATCAGCCACCCATACATTCTTTCATTCATCCGTTAATTCCTTTTTTCATTCATCCATTCATTCATCCGTTCATTCATTTATTCATTCATCCGTTCATCCATTCTTCAATTCATCAATCCATCATTCATCCATCCATACAACCATCCATCCATCCAACAATCCATCCATCCAACAATCCATCCATCCTTCCATCCATGCATGCATGCATCTATCCATCCTTCCATCCACCCATCCGTCCATCCATCCATCCATTCATCCATCCATCCTTTTATTCAGCCAAGCAATCAGTCATTGATACATCCATCCACTGACTGAATAAGTTCTCCGTCTAAATCGTTTATCCACTAATCTTTCCATCTATCAATGTGTCCTGCCTTCTATTCACCTCTTGATTCACGTGTTCAAAATCAACGTTGTTGAGGTGGAATTAAAATGGCAACTGATCTCTAAAGCAACAGAAGCAGCCATTGCATCTTGCGAATACAATATCGCATTTGTTTGGGTAGCTACGATTAGCGCATTCGAGAGGTTCTTGTAAGGCGCTATATAAATAGCCTAATACATACATACATCATCAACGCTGTGCCTGATTCACTCCAGTTTCAACACCAGCCAAGATGTTTTAACGAAACATAAGCTTTCTCCATTGCATCTTACCCGACCCCAAGACGCGACCCTTCTGGAATACAAGGTAGAGAACTAAGCGTTGGTGAATGAAAAACCTTATTTTCCTTTATAAACAGTTCATATTACAGCTTCACTAATCAAAACGTCTTAGTGATAATATAGTTTCAGTCAAGACCTGCCGACAGAAATTCCTGGTCCAAGTGCAGAGAGAAATTCCTGTCCCCTGGGCAGAGCAGTCAAGAGTTTCTTAGACGAATAAATGGGCGTGTTCCACAAGGAAGTATCATTAATATTTATTCAGATCATCAGCTATGTATTATTAACTGATTATAATATTTTTCATAAGTCTGGGCCTTTAGCAACCGATAGGCCTCTAGGATTTTGTCTTCCCTACCTCGCCCTCTAGGCGGGCCTAGTCTGAGACAATGATTCCCAAACTCGCTGAACTTCTGAACAACATGAGCTCAGGCGCCAGACATGGCACGTTACAAGAAACTTAGATGTCATAGTTTCGTCACTGTATAATAACAATACTGCGACTTTAGTTGTGATACTGCTGAATGTTTAGAATTTTTTCTCTCATATAGACACTGTGTCGTGTTGTCTAATTCATGCCCTACAATACAGGACGAAAGTTGTTTGTTTGGGTACGATTAGAATCGTGTATCGGAATAAAAAGACGAAAGAAACCAGGCGTTTTTACGAAAGAGGTAATAAAAGGAAGAACACGGTAAAAAAACGGAAAAAAATGCGGAAATTGTGCTTTTGAAGTTGTAGGCCTACTAGTATAAAAACTTGATACCTCTGGCGGCTGGCATTACTCAGCTGTCATGGATATTAAGTTCCTAGACTACGCCTCATTTTCGGAGGACTATTTTTAGCAGTTTCTTTGATTGGGATGAAGTATAGCAGTCAGAAAATCAGTCAATCCGAAGATGTCAGAGAAGAACCACCCCAAACGAAAAGACAAACGCAGCAGCGTGTGAAGATCACCGGACCAAAAGCCTACTCACAAATGCGTTAAAGATCGTATTGAAAATTGTCACGAGGTGACTAAAGAGATCAGAAGCATTGGAACTGGATTTGGCGCAGATTGGAATAAATTAGTTGGAAAGAGCACAAAACTAACGAATAAGTAGATACTACATTCGGTAGGAGAGAAAAGATCTATAAAGACAATAAGAGAGCGACAAAGAAGAGGGATTGGGCACGTACTAAGAAGCGACTCACTACTACGAAACATCATCAAGGGAAAAATGAAGGGAAAAAAGACCAAAGGAAGACCAAGAACAATGATTTTGGACTGAAGGATGGAAGGGGCGTCTACATGAGGAAGAAAGAGGAGGTCAAGAACAGAGAGAAGTGGCGACATTGGACATGCGAACCTGCCGAAAGGGCAGAAAACTAAGGAAGAATCAGTCAATCTGAGATCACTGTGTACAAAGACTACATTTCGCCCTTTCTTGCAACATAGGAATTTTTCCTTGTGTGCATAATTTAAAAGTGGACCAATATCTTTCACATACTAATGTTGATACCGCTTGAGACAACAGAAAGCAAATAATTTAAGCTGCATGTAAATTATAAAAAGGAGAAAAACTGGTCTAATAATAAAAACGAAAGAAACGAGATTTTTTAACAAAATAAAATACGAGAAAACGTTTTTTACATCTACGCTAACAAATGATACAGATAGTTTAATCGCATTGATGTTAATAAGTCTTATCGTGCTGTTATTTCTGGGAAATTTTGCATCACAAGTAACCTCGTACGTTTTCTCGTTCGACTGACCTCGGGAAGACTCGATTTCTGTTTGTGACTGCTGAGGAAAGAATGCGATCTTGAAGCCTCATGCTCTCTGTCTGTCTGTCTCTCTCTCTGACACTTTTTCTCTCACGCTCTCTCTCTTTCTGTCTCTGTCTCTGTCTCTGTCTCTGTCTCTCTCTCTCTCTCTCTCTGCCTCCTCTGCAAACAACGACTACGACGAGAAAGACAAGGAACAAACACCGGAAGCGGAAAGAGACGAAGTGGACTAAGACTAAGATGAAGGACATTCGTTCACGCTTTTCTCTAGTAACGGGTTCAGTTTTAAAGTATCATTCGACTATTAATTGATGGCGACGATAGGACAGTTCTGTTGAATGCATGACGCTGTCGCTGAGACAGCTGAGCACATTTCACCGGTTGAATATATTGACCACTTTTCCCTATAACCTGATGAGTTGATGAGCTTTCGACACTGAATTCGGAAGCTATAAAAGTACTCAAATGTATAGTCACAATTTGTTGTGAACCATCTAAAAATGATACCGTCAACTTACAAATGAACGGGTTAAGTATAAAAGTAACCAAAATCCATGCTGACCCAATGCGATGTTGACACTGGCGAAATTAACAAAATTTGCCTAAACAAAACCAGCTGGAAAGAAATGCAATCTTCGCCACAATTATTTCCAACAGTGCTGTTAAGAAATCTACAAAATGACCGTCTTAAGCCGATAATCCTACACGCAATTCATTTCACTACGTAAGGATCGGTACTGTGCTTCGCTTTCTTTCATTTGTAGGTCATCTGCTTTGCTGCTGCGTTTCATACATGGAACAATACCCTAATGATAAATTATTAATTAGGCAATTTATACAATGCAACTGAATTTTGATATTACCCTTCTTCCAACGTTTTTTACTCAGAAGTGCACAGTTGTAATGCAGAACAATTGTACGCGAAGGACAACCCGATCGCTCTAGCCAATCTGCCACCGTGTCACACAATTAATGCTCAAGTGTGTCTGTCTCTGTCTCTTTCTCCATGTATTTTATTTATTTATTTAGACTTGTGTGTCATGATTCAATTGGAACATGATTTGTGCCATTTCCTTCTGCAGTCAGAAAAGATGTCATTTAACTATATTGAAGCGTGTTAAACACCTGTTAATAGCTGGCATGTCATTAATACACACTTCCTTTACGATTGATTAGCGTCTTGGGAAAGTCTACAATTGTTTTGCTGCCGCAAGTTTGTATAACACCTCTTCAAAAAGTTCTCCGATCGGAAGAGCGCAGCGGATGTGCCAGCATTTCGCTGATAATAACTGCACGTATTATGAACGACTTCATCCGAGTAGTTTTGGCGTCAATCGGTTTGCTTTGACAGTTTCAGCTGAATTTATTATCGAAAACGGCCGCAAATGAGCGAGAGTCCCGTCTTGAGACAAAATGTCACATGCCCACCAGTTGAGCGCTCCATCGCAGATGAAGGCCACAGCAACGCCGTTGATTCTCTTGTATCCAAACCATTTGTTTTGTCTTGTTTTGTACTCTAGCTCTCGTAATTCTGGTCGTTCGTCTGTTTCCTTTTCTGACGCACGGTATCGATGTGATCGGCGAGTGTTGTTTGCAAAGCCATCGACCGATCATGCCTTCCACAATGGTCGAAAACCGCCAACGGCGATCGATTTCGACCAGATTACCGTCTGCCAGGAAACGCTTCTACCACTTCCGGTACATGCGCGACCGGATAAATCAGGTTTCCGGTCGGAACGGGGCTCGCTTTTCTGGCGACGTCACGTGGCGGACTGATCGACGTTTGCCCAACTTCTTTCACCGTCTTTCTGAGAGTGTGCGTGTATGACGTCTGAATTGTCGAAACAAAGACAGCTAAATGCGAAGACGGTCGAAAGTACAAAGAACGTAACGCAACGCCCAGAAAGAAACGAGACGTGCTGGGCGTTTTTGAGGTGAAGGCGTCGGTTAATGGACGACTTCTGACGGCGACTCTGCGGTGTCAGGCAAAATGGACTGTCTGTTATTGTGTCTACTTGTGGACCAACTGTCTCTTTAGCTGCTTAGCAGAATCCATTTTTGACTGTTACTCCTTGAACGCAATAGTCGTCCCTATGGACACAATAGTCTGCCATTTACGTCAGAAATAACTGCCGAGTTATTTGTGTTGCACTGAAAATCGTAGTGCATCGGTTAAGAGTGTCTCAATTAGTGTTTAGCTGGTGCGAGCAATGGAGCTCCCTCAAATGTCTCAATTCCTGCTCATAGTGTCTCGATTTATCATCGTGGACACATCAGGTATTATATCCTTGATAGTTTGTTTACAGCTCACAAAACACTTTGTAATTAACACGCCGAAGTAGTTGAGCCCCTTCAAGAAGATTTTCTTCCCTATGTTGCGTTGTTGAAGGATCAACTATAAAGGCCCTTGTTATTTCTGTTCAGGGATTCAACATTTCTTAAGTCTCCTTAAGATGTAAGTAAGTCTCATGTCAGTTGCAGATTAGAAAATGTGTAAGTCTCATATTGAAAAGCAGAATCGAGCAATTATAGTTCGCAATTAATTTTGTCAATGATATCAATATGCATCCAATCGGAAGCGGTGTTTCGTCTAGCTCAATAAGTTTATTTGAGTTCTTGAGGGATCATGTGCGCTACAACGGAGCCTACAATTAAAAAATGACTATAGTTGCATTCATTTCGTCTTAATATGACTGAATTTCCAGTTTACCTAGACGTTCAGATTAGCTGAGTGGAGGTTGTTGAATTTTACCCAATTTCAGATTCAAACCTTTTCTTCCCTGTATTGCATTGTTGACATATCAACTTTGAGGGTCCTCTTTATTGTAGTTCAGAGATGCAACATTTATTATAAGTCTCGTGTAGATATAAATAAGTTTAATGTAAGTCACAGAGAAAAACTCTTTTGCTGGAAGTTCTTAACTTAGGTCTACTATACGTAAGCTCTGTTCATTGTTGGGATTCCGATGCATAGCCCATTATTATTTGGAGCCCTACAGCATGTTGCGATCTATGGCGAATTCCCGCTGTATTGAACAGGCTGCACTAAGTAATTACTAAGTAATAAGGCTGCAAATAAAAATGTTGAAATCACGACCCGGGTACCCGTTGACCCGCGGGATCGGGTACCCGTGTACACGACAGCGCGGATATTTTGTTAGGAAATGTAGGGAATTGTCCATTTTTACGAAACGTCGTTGCCCGAGAGCCGATTTCATTGCCCGGGCAGTCAGCCGATATGACCAACGGAATATTTCTGACATATGTTCAGGTTAAATGACGCATTTCTACGGAATTTCGTGTACCCGAAACCCAATTTCATTGCCAGGGCGGGTACCTGGTCGCCCGTTGACAGTCTTAATAATAACCTTTTACAAACAATAATATTGAAATTCGGTTCATTTTTAAATTCAGAGTTAGAATTATAAATTTGTAAACTTCAATTGCGCTATTGTCTACTGCTGAAGGCATCAACCGATGGCGCTCAAAAACCGAACCAGGTTAATAGTATTATACAAAGGTATCGTATTGTGAATGAGCAATCTCCAATCGGAGAAGGTTGAGTCTTTGGCGGAGAACGAAGTGACTTAGGCGTCTGACCAGAACGAACAGGTCAGTATTATTCTCCAGAAGATTCATCGAGAGGTATTGTATACGGTGGATGAGCTATCTCCAATCGGAGAAGGTTGAGTCATAAGCGAAGAACGAAGTGATCAGAACGAACAGTATGCCTTAGCCTTAGTGCGGTCTTTGACACTGTAAACCACCAGTCACTCCTTTCAAGACTTGCAAAAAGCTTTGGTGTCTCTGGGACCGCCTTAAATTATTGGTCGGCTTCTTACCCGGTTGATCTCAATCAGCATATGGGCATTGGTTCTCCTCGGTCTGAGTCCACGCTTTGCACTGTTGGAGTGCCTCAGAGATCTGTCCTTGGCCCTTTATTATTTACAGTCTTTGCTTCCCCAATCAGTCGTATAGGTAAGCACTTTGGAATCCAATTACAGCAGTACGCGATGATACTCAGCTCCATGTTGCTCTGTCACACACTGATCAGTCTGGTAAACTAAAACTTGAAGATTGCCTCTCATCTGTAATATGCATGGTTCTGTTTCAATGGTTTGGCCATAAACCCAGACAAGTCTGAAGCAATTGTATTTGGCTCATGTCAACGCCTGCGTTCTTTCCCTATGCTCTCTATCATTGAACTGGCGGGCACTGCTCTACCACTATCAGACACTGTCAAAACACAATGGGTTACTGTAAACGTATTTTGGACATTGCATAGTTTAAGTCGTTTAATTCGTTAGTATATATATATATCAGTCAGGATATCATTAGTGCAAGGCGTGAACGCTGCATCGATCGATTTGTAGGCGCTAATCGCAGCTGGTGTATTCGACTGTATCGCACTTGTGCTGATATCAGATTGCGCGCGAATTTTGTAGAGTGTGGCTGACTAGTAGCTTTTAGTTGTCGTGCGTTCGGTTTAGACCTTATGGAGTTCTAGCATTGTGTGCTGCTCTCGTTGATAATTACAATTTGTGTTGGATGATATTTTTAATTGAAAGTAATAAGAAAAGTTAAAAGAAATCGCAGTTGCTTCTCTAGATTAGATATACAGTTTAAACAGTCGATCGATAGTTAGGGAAGGAGGCGAAATCTGAATGTTGGTCCGTTTGCTGGAGCGAGAGAAAGCGGGTTGACATTTACCTTCGACAGAAACTCACATTTCGACCTCGCATAACAAGCTCTAACTAAAAATAATTATGTGGGAAACCATAGCCTGCTCACTTGTGCTCTCGCAATTGATAATGCTAATTCACTTTTGGTCGGTCTCTCAGACCATACACTCAAAAGACTGCAACGTATCCAAAACATCTTGGTTCGTGTAGTGCTGCGTGTCCCACTATACACATGCTTCTCAGCCCTACTCCGCCCGCTGCATTGACTTCCTGTTGAATTCAGAATAAAATTTAAGTTGGCTTGTCTGACCTATAAAGCCCTCATCACCAGTACACCTTCCTATATTCAAGCTCTACTAACTCCTTACATCATTCCTCGTTGCTTACGATTAGCAAGTACAGGTCTTCTAGTTGAGCCACGATGCAGAACAATTATGAGCTTTCGTGCATTTCATGCCTCTGCTCCTAAGGAATGGAATCGACTGTACTTTACTGAAGCGCTTGCAAACGCACTGCGGTTATATCATAATATGAACAATCAAAGAATGTACATTCACAAAATAATCAAATAAGCAATTACATAACAGATATCCTCAGAGTAAAAAATGTACACTCACAATATGGTATAACAAGCAATTACACATCAGACATCCTATTAGTAGCCAGAGCGAGACGAATGCTAGCAGTAGTAATTACACTCACAATAGAAATATATTCAATTGTATAGCATTCGGGCGATAAAAACACACTGAGTTAGTGCGTCAGCACGCAGGATCTCTCGATTGTGCGATCGAGGACGGACTGAATAGATAACATTCTTTAAAGGAGGCAAGAATTTGAATTTAAATACAGATAGACAGACATACAAATGGGCAGAACAGTTAAAGACCGAGACCGAGGGAGCAGGTACAGTTAGAGATGAGGGGCCGCACATTCTGGAAACTCCATGGGATCATCACAAGACGTCCAAGTTCTTGCTGCCTTCGACACACAGCTAAGGTTTTTCTTCGTTGACATTTTCCGGCTCGTATCGTGTATAGAGGGTGAGGTGGGAGTGGGTTGGACGTGATGAAAGAGTCGTAGCCAAATGTGGTTAATTGCCCGGTGCATGATGATGGCCGACTATTGACCGAACACTTGACGGAGAAGGCGCGCCGACCGATCATCAGTCTTAATGTAGAAGCTGAAGAGATGAAAGAACGCGGAAGAAGAAGGACGAACGAGAGACGTGTTGACGGAGACTTTTCCAATAAAGTTGCTCCACGTCTTCGTCGTCGTCGTCGTCCGACATGAAAGTCAAGTCATGTCGCCAGCCGCGTGCGTCACGTGACCATCAGCGTGACAGCCCATTGATGACATCTGCCGGCCAAATTAGGCAGAAACACTAATAATAAATTAGAATATTTCCCTTAGCTCATCCGTTGGCTGCTTAAACAGGAAGCCGCGTGAATGTGTTGAGATGCTGTCAAAGCTCAGTAACAGCATACTATCTCTTTAAATATACTTAGAGCTATGGTTACGTTTCATATTTTTACTTTAATTAAGACATACAAATTAATCTAATCTAAATGCATCTTATGATAAAAAGATAAACGTCATTTTATAGAAACTCGATTCTGTATAGGCTACGCTGTTTTTAGAATTTAAGGTTAACTAAGTTTTCCATTTCTTAGAAAACATTGGTAAATAAGCAAAAGGAATTTAACCGAAACAGTTAAATTAAACTCCTGTTAAACTAGTTATTTGTCAACCTTTTTGTGAAAAAAGACCAGATTGTCGATATGGAGTTACTGGCACTTCTGAAAAATTCAGAATCTGAGTGAAATAAAGAGTCCATCCACATATTATTCGGCACATAATCTCGTTATTGTAGAGACTGGTGGACACAACAACCCGATTTGCGATTAAAGCGTACAGTAACATTAAGTCAAGGACTTTTCAACCTTTACCTCACTTAGTAAAAACGACTGCTAGCATGCCTGTGATTCAGAAACCGAAAGCAATGTATTAATGCGCCTCTCACGTCATCATTTCTAGTGGTTATTAGGTAAATTTAACTGCCTCCAGCCAGCTGAAGGGCTTCAAAGCAATACCAACTATCTGGTCCTTTTTATGTAGATAAAAAACACATATTTTTAAAATAAAAATCTTTTATTTAATTAAAATTGACCTTTATAGATGTAGTACATTCATAGGAGAATGCAATTAGACAAAAAACAAAAAATCGAAAATGTTTGCCCAAATCACTTTAGACCCTGTTTTCTCTTAAACTAGAACCGACGATCTGGTCCCTTTTCATGTAAACATCCACATTTTCTGTTGCTATTATGCAAGTCACGCAGGCGTATTTGGTAGACAGAATTAAGAAACGAAAGAAATTATTACAATTATTACTCAATGCACTATCTATAGTGAATACGTTAGGATGTTGCCATATCGTTCTTGGTTCCATACACTGCATATCAGAGCAGAAATTACGTCACAGTGATCACATCGGAGATTATTCGCCTTTCGTTACAAAAGCCAACGACCTGATGACATCATTATGACGTCAGAGATCATGTCAGAGATCATGTTCGACGTCGTCGAAACATGGGTTGACTTATCGGCCTCGGACATTAATCGTAAATTCATCCTCAAGTCGGCCAAAACGGAATTGACGCAGAGGCCAGCGTTGCCCGCCTTCCCTTCGTCGGGGCCCGGCACGGGGCAGGGTTTCCCCGCAACAGGCCAAGGCGTACGGCCGGCTGGCCTGCTCAAGGGCGCGTTTGAGAGCGAGAGTGGTCGACAGATTGCTTTCTTTGCTTTGCTGTCGAAGGCGTGTCTTGCAGTCGGGCGGTTCGAAGGAAGTGGCCCCGATAAAAATCGACGTCGTAGAGCATTGTCAACAACAATAAGAATCGCCTCGCGGCGCCGAGGCGATTACCGTATATAAGCGCCACCCTCGATGCCTGCGGCCCTCCCTCCAACCGTCCGCCGACCGGGAAGGGTCCATCCGTCCGTGCCTCACGTCCTGGCACTTCACCTTCAATAGGACATCCTCAACGAACAGCCCCAACGCAAAGGGTTCGGCTCTCGCCACTTCGCCTGACCTTTGCCGCCGTCGCTGCTGGTTCTCCTTTCGTCATGTCGTCCGCGATTCCACTGTCGCAGGTGAGAGGCTCTACGTGAGAGTTCCTATAGGAAGAGTGGAGTGGAGGAGCGAATGCGCACTTCAAAAGGAATTCCAGTAGCCCGCCAGAGAAGGAAGGGCTCTTCCGACAAACCGTCGTCTGTAGGGTTTACGTTGAGAGCGACGCCGCCGCTGCCTCCTCGGAAAGAGGACGAAATCCAGAAAATTTGCCAAGAAGCGTTAGCATAAAATATGCAAAGCGAAGAGTAGTAGTCTGTGAAGTAGTGTTGTGATGATGATGCGGTCGTTGTCTTACACATATATATTTGTTCGTTTTGTCGCAGCAGGCGTCCATGTCCATCTTGCAACAGTCTCAGCAACACCAACAGCAGCTGGCGAACGCATCAGCGCATCTCTCTTATTACGACGCCGATAACCCGTACACGCGGTGGCTCCAGAGTAACGAAGTCATCTCCTACTCGGGTACGTTACCGTAATGTTCCTCGTTACCTTCAGATATATATATATATACATAGCTGAGATGCTACTTAGTCCTAAAAGCTGTCCTCAGGGTGTGAATTCATTCACGAGCGTTACGTCAGTTAGAGGACTCGTCCAGAACTAGCGAAGGACAGCGAGTGTACTCACGGCATCTCCTTGTAAACCTGATATATCTCTAAGCTTACGGTTGATAACTGAATCTTTATATAGCGCCTTTATATCCGCTTGTCATTTTCGACTGGCTTCGATCACGATCCCTCATTGACCGAAGCTAGAAAATAAGCTTCGTGTCGTAAACCAAATTGTTTCGGTTTCGAACGCAATTTTTTTTAATTTATGAGATCTCTTGATCTCTTTTGTTATATGAATTTTTAACCACTGAAAACTAATTTTAAGTCATATTTGAAGCGAAAATGATCCCCTATTGCTTAACAATCTAAATGCTAGTTCTCATCCTTATGAGCCGATGTATTTGTATAGACCGCTAACTATCTTGAATATCTCTGCTGTTATTCTCTCGTGCAATATCTTCGAGCGTTAACAATCTGAAGGGACCTATTATTTTTGATGAGGCACAAGTCGAATGCCTTAAGTCATTACAGTGAACTATGACCCCATAAAGAACGTTCACTCGAGATAGCATCGAATGTGCTACAAGTAGATCGTGGTCTTCAGTTAACACGAAGTAACAAAACAGGCGGCCATTTTGGAAGTAAAGAAAATAAACTCTTATCGCCTTTAATTATGAAAGTACCAAAAATAAAGTCCTGCACATAGGTAATAATTGCTATGACCGAATTTAATCTGCATGAGGTTAAATCATGGCCATCAATTATGAAATGAACAGAGTTTTTTGAAGGATCAGAGAAAATATACTTCTACGGCGCAAAAGGAATACATAGTCTATAAATGGAATAGCTTCGAATGAGTCAGCACGGCGTTCTTGGCATTCAGACAGATAGCCTTGAAAATTACGCATCAGCAGTTGACAAAAGAACCAGAATGAGCTCTGGTCTGACGATGTCAATTAACGCTCACACGACGTCGCATCTAATTAGTTATCTGGATATGTAAGTAGGCTATTTAATGTGAGAATTTTGTGTGAGACATAAAATTGCAAGACCATGACAAGGCTAAGACAGACGAGTTCCAAGACACATGAGGCTACCAAGATCGAGACCAAGATACGAAGAACAGGACAGTTCAAGTAAGTGTTGAGCGCACTTATTCGCAAGTTATCAAAATGCAAAATGAACTCAAATCCCGTGATCAATGTTTCTCTCAACTGTTTAAGCTAATATGGCAGAGAAAACCCTGAATAGCATTAGGCTACTGAATTAACTAAGATTGTTTGAGGCACGTCTATAATCGTATATACGATCTTAAAATCTAAACTAAGAATAATTATTTACTACGGTACCGAAATAAGATACAAATTGAAATAACCCTAGGGAAACTAGATGCTGTTCCTATCGTTTTTCTCTTATGAAGACTTTACACTGCCGAAAAAATTAATGGTTAATGGCCATTTCGTTAGTTAATCCGTGACTTTAAAATGCTTTTTCAAGATCTTGATCATACCAATTTCTTGATTCACCGAGTAACAAGAAAAGGACCAAGCGGTCACTTTTATCAAACTTAACGTCACACGCATTTGGTGTAGCCCGCTAACCAGAAAGATCGTTTTTTCTAAATTTCCCGTATCTTTAACACTGACTTGTTATGAGTTATGAAATCGGCAAAGGATAATCTTAAAGCGCAAGAATCGAGGACATTATGCGCGAATTGCATATTTCATGCAATTGCGAATTGCATGAAGACTTCTTCAAGAGAAGAAGACTTTCGACTGAATAGCCTTTCCAGGAAGTCCGGAAATGTCCGCGAAGCCGAAACCAAGACAGTGGGGGTGTCAAGACTGAAACAGAGACAGCAAAAAACATTTCCTGAAACGTATCGAATCCAAGAATGTGTTTTAAGACCATGCGACTCGTTATTTAATATAGTTCAAGCAATTCACGAATCATTGTCTATTATCTATTTTGACGTTTATCAGGTATAATAAGTTTTAAGAAACAGCCAGAATGTAGAAGTTCTGAAGTCGCAATCGCAGTTGGCCGGGCGTCCAATATATGTGGAATTTAAAGCAGATTCGGGCTCCTAACAGCAATAGAAAACCAACTACTTGCAGTTTTACATCGTTTGTAATCCTTCAACAATACTATTATAAAATAATTATCTTAATTTTCCAATCATGTTGCCAGCAGTTTTAAATGCACCGCGTTAATTGATCCGAGATTTTCGTAATATCGACGGTGCAACACAATGTGTGGTCCACCGGGGTCAAATCTTCCCGTATTGACCTTAATCCTGTGTATCAAAACATAAAACTGAGTAGATTCAGCTCATGAAATAGTTTTTCTGTGTCACCATATATAATTGGATAGGTTTATAATGTCGCGGTTCATATATAACAGTTAATTTCATTGTTTTGACGGCGGTCACATCTAATGATTTCGTATAAATATTACTGCGCTGTACTGTCTACATGTAAGTATTGTACCGCAAGTTTGACTTCGATAAAGAACTTCTTTGCGTTGAGGACTAAATACGTTTACGACATTTGTAATGACAAACAAGCGCTTGAAAGGTAATGATGTTCTCTCATGTCATGTCTTTATGCACTTCTGAGCAAAACGATGTTGGAAGAAGGGCGGTATCAAATTTCTGAAAATAAATGTCTCAAATATGGACAGACTTCCCGGAATGGAGTCTTACTGCACCTGCGCTGAGAGTTAAAAGACTCCATTTTAAAACAGCTAAATTAATTCATTGCATTGTAACTCTTCGCATGTCTTCTGAAGGTTCACAGTGTAGCGCATCATAGAAGTATCTTGTTACTATATAAATTGCTATATAAAGATACTATATAAATTGTAAATATTAAAATTTCAAATTGTTAGGTTTGCAGGCATGCGTTAGAGAAACTGGCGTAATGTATGTATCTGCAGCGGTAGAACTACATGTATCAGTGCTTAGGATTGGGCTGAAGTCTCGAACCCTTGTGATGTCTGTCGTCTGATCTCTATACTTCACCTCGGTCTACATCAATTTGTTCTCCTAAATCGACTGAGGTTTGGGGAGCCCAATTTTTTGTAGTGTGCGTTCATCGATCCTCGACCATCTTGCAGATATAACGGCGCTATAGAAGTTCGCTGATTAGGTTAGGATGGGGTTTTAAATACTGACGTCATGGCTTTGCTTTGATTTGAAGGCTTCCGCCATCTGGCGTCATCCTCATCTGCCATAAATGCTTCGTCATCGTCATCGTCATCAGCTGTTTTCCCCGGATGCTCCAATGGAGGAGGAGGAGGGTCGCATCCTTCTCAGCATCATCATCACCAGCAACAGCAGCAGCAGCTTCCTCCTCCCTCCTCTGCAATCGCAGTCGGACAGCACCGCGACCTCGACAGCACGAGGAAACCAGTTCCCGCTTCCCTTCACGACCCAACAGCACCAAGCACCGCCGTCTGTGGCGGCACGACACGCCCCAGGGGGCAGGAGTGTGCGACGGGTGTCGACGCCGATGACAGGAACAGCCTCGGCAGTTCCCGCGACACCCCCGCCAACGCCAACGCCTCCGCTGAAGAGAGACCGAAGAAGAAGAAGCGTCGCGTGCTCTTCTCGAAGGCCCAGACCTACGAACTGGAAAGAAGGTTCCGTCAGCAACGCTACCTGTCGGCCCCTGAGCGAGAGCACTTGGCCGGCATCCTGCTTCTGACCCCGACGCAGGTCAAGATCTGGTTCCAGAACCATCGCTACAAGATGAAGAAGGCCCGCCAGGAGAAGGGCTTCGACATGAACGCCCTTGCCGCCGTTCACGCCTCCCCTCGGCGCATCCCCGTGCCCGTGCTTGTCCGTGACGGGAAGCCGTGTCCGCAGTCGAGCGTGGCGGCCGCCGCGTCGTGCATGGACGGAATGATGAAGATGCCGGATATGACGTCGCTGCAGAACGGCGGACTAGGAGTTTCCGCTTACTCGTCACAGGCCGGATATATTTCCGGTCTTGGATCGTGCATGAACAACATCGGAGGGGGAGCGTCGGGCTCCGGACTGGGGGCCTCGTACGGGATCGGGTCCGTGGGATCCGTCAACCTGTCTGGATACGGACACCCTCTGATGCAGACTCAAGGCCGGTGGTGGTGACATAAGACTCGAAATCTAGGGCATGCATCGTGCATGGCAAGGCTCTTGTATACAGAGAGGCTGGCTGAAAACTGCGCTTCATAAATGCGCCTCAGCAATATTCCAAGGCTTTCTCTGTATGTATCATAAGTCCCAGTGAAACACAGTCTTATACGGATAGGTTGGTGTTGCACGAGTAAGTGCCTGCTTATGTTGCATCACTCTAAAATTACAATATACTTTGGAAACAACTAAATATTGCGCTTCATTGGTACTTTTAATATGTTTACATTTATATTAAAACTTCGTGGCCTATACTAAATATTGTAAGACAATTTGCGTATACCATTGCATGTAATTATATAGCACTCATAGATGTCCTTGTCCGTGTTTTCTGTTGAGTAATGTATTTATATGACTCTATAGATTCACAAGATTCTAATAATTGAACGCCTGGATGTTAACCATAGTTTTGTAGACCGAATTTTATCAAAAGAAACTGGGATCTGGTCATCTTTGAAAGGCAGTTGGAATAAGTAGGGCCGGCATTTCTCCGATGTGATCATATTGATAAGGATATATCCATCACTTGGCCATTATTTATGTAGATCGATTCTAGACTCGTTATATCATTAGTCTATGTTAATATCCTTATACTTGTATTTACTATTACTTATGTCCTTCTTGAAAGGATCATGACAAGAAGCATATGCTTATTTATCAGGTAAAGCACTTATTCACACCAGCTTTAGAGTATGATATAGATAATGCCAATGTTAATAATGTAACTGTTGCTAGTGCCATACAATGACTTTTACCATAACTATTACCATCACCGTTACCATGACTGCTGATATTGCTATTGACACTACCGTAGCTATTGCCATAAGTACAATCATGACTATTACTATTACCACTGTTTCAATGACTATTTTCTTGACATTTACAAAGTCATTGATTGGATATCCGCCTTCTAATTAACCGCTTATCTGGGTAGTAATAACTTGCTCTCGACTTTTCAATCTGGTTCACTTTCTTAGCATTGCTTGATGTCAGTCCGGGGTTTGACACTGTCGATTACGGTTTACATACTTCTTAGTCAGCTTTCAAACTAACCGGTTTCTTTGGCTTGGCACACGCCAGCCGCTCGCCAAGATACTGAGGCATTTGTCCAGGAGTTTTCTGCTCATCCTTTGTCCGGAATCATGGAGTCACCTTGGACCAAGAACTAACCTTCACGTGGCATACATGTATATCACCCTGTGCGTCAGCTTATAGTGGTATTTTGTTCCTTAATCTTTAAAACTGTCTTAAGAAATAATATATAGTAAGACAATTAATAGGCTATCAATATAACCCATTGAAACGAGTAATTTAACGAAGAAATGCAAGAATGGAAACACGCGGTTGCTTTGATCAAAACAATGTCATCTACAGTTAGTTACTGAGGCTTCAAATTTGAAAGCGTTGAAAACGAAGCGCAACAGGTTTAACTTTAAGATTGAAACTAATCAATGATCTAATTCATTAAGGTGCATTTTAATTTGAGTCTCAGAACTGTTTCTATTCCATACGAGCATTTGAGTAATGCAGAGAGTAGGCCGTGGAGTAATATAGGTTCACAAGAGTTTCTAGTTACAGATTTATAACACAGGATGCAGTGAAACAGAACAGCTGGCTGACTGATTTGGTTCTTAGAAGTGCAATTTTTTAACAAATGTATAGAGCTGTTATCTTTAGTTCCAGTCGCTCAATATCAGATTTATTATGTTCTATAACCTAGTTTTGTAATACAGTCCCATTGAACCTGGCGCGTTTGCAATTTATACGTAAGCTTGCAGGTCATTGTTTCCTCAACACTGAACTTATAACATTTAGACAAAAAATTATACGCCAGAAAGTACTAATATACGTCGTGATATGAATTTGAGATCCTAATGTTATTTATTAATTTATTTGGACATTTATTTGAAGTATTTCATATGCACTCAATTAGTAAACTAAAACTTGAGGCGAGCAAGGATATAATTTGCAGGAATGCTAGGCCTAGTAGTGTTATATATATATATATATATATATATCTGTAACACTGCTAGGCCTAGCATTCCTGCAAATTATATATACGGGTGTTACGTGTAAGACACCTTATGTTTAAATATTACTTCACCGGGTGAAATCTTATACTAGTAAGCTCGATATTTCTACAGCTTAATTACAGGAGCTTAATCAGAGAAACTCAATAGGCAGAGGTCAAGATCCATAGAGTCAGGCAGGCAGGCAGACAGTTTGACGGTCAAAGTGGATGGGGTTTAAAGATGAAACAGCGAGGGATGTAGGGGAAAAAGCGTAGGGGATCAACTTTATTAAGATACCACGAATATTACAGAAAATGACGATGCGGCTGAGACTTGAAGGTGGCGCCACCGGATATTAATGACGTAGTTCGGTTTGAACAGAGAACTTGAATGATGAATGTAGTTAAACAAACTGTGGGCGTTTAGGGCGAGGAAATCCAAGCATGCACGTGTGACAAAGGGGACAGGTGGCTGGTCACGACAGAAGTCTGGGTCCGATGCAGTCAAGATGGAACCACCCAAGATACAACGGACAGCGATAAGCAATCGGTGGATATCGAGAACGACTGAAGAGGACCGATGTATGGGAGAATGAGACAAGTGGCGTTTCAGACGTATCGCCAGCGCCACCTCGAAAGCCCCCGAACAAACGACCGCCTGTACCTGAAGACTCACAAAGCGCCCTTCAACGACTGATTGGTGCCTTTCTGCCCTACAGCTCTGGATGACACCGCCAGAGTTTCACCAAGAATGATAAATTAATGTGCAGGTTGTTGATCGATGCTCGTATATATAGCGGACGGAGTAAGTAGGCCTACGCACTGATGAGGTCATTACCGGACTCGAGGTAACCTCTGAAGGTTGAGTCCATTGGAATGAAGTCTGCTGAAAATGTAATACTGCCACGTCATGATTCAGCACTCTTGGCATTTAGTTCCGAGCTACAAAAGCTCTGTCATCGAACTCTTCCACTGTTTGCATCCTGACAATGCCAGTCCCAAGCCTGGATAACGGAGGAGGGCGATGCTAATGTTCTTTGTTATCACAGTGTCGTTAAACTGCAACTAATGACTCTACATCAACCGCAAGCAGATCAGAGTTTGACAAAACAATAATAATAATAATTTTCGTTTAATTATTAAACTGATAAGCTGTAGTATGATAACAAGTATATTACTTATGAATGTAATGATGACAAGTTATTACAGGAGTCGAATTTATCTATCGGTAGCAATGCGTGCAATGCGCCCTGCATAGCACGTAACGTTGTGATCCGATTTGCAATGCCACCGCCTAGCGAATGAGGGACTAGTCAACCTCACGAAGGAACGGC
The DNA here is from genome assembly GCA_959347315.1 of Bimastos eiseni. NCBI lineage: Eukaryota > Metazoa > Annelida > Clitellata > Crassiclitellata > Lumbricidae > Bimastos > Bimastos eiseni. The sequence goes on along the minus strand of OY365821.1, from coordinate 13,434,381 downwards.
AAGCCATTACTCTGCACCACCCTCAGGTTAAGCATCGTCGTAAGTCAGTTAAACGACGTAAATTCGGGTAATCGTGAATTTATATCTTCGGTCTAGTGTCTATTGGCAAAAACGGTTTTCGTTCAGTGTCTTTGAATTCTAAGTTTTTTTTATTTAGCCAATGGTCGCACTAGTTCTAATTTTCTTACATAGGGCGCGAATCGATGTCATAGGTACCTACAGGTTATGTTGCATAGTGGGTTTGACTGATGGAATAGAGAAAGCACAAGTATTATTGTACAGAACAGATTAGAATGTTCTTCACTAGAACCAATAATAGTTTTGCTTACTCACGATCACCCACCTCTGAAAGTTGGGTCCATTGTTATGGAGTCTGCTGCAGATGTATACTCCGGTGTGCAGCAGTTAAGATATTCAATGTAGGCCCTATGTATGATATGTTGTCTAGTGTGGTTGTTATTCTGTTCCATATTGTACGTCCAAATCCATCTCTAGTAAGACAAGTGATATCTATTACGCAAACTAATATTGTGGCATCTTCGCCTCAGTTGAAGGTTCTTGAATGCTGTCTGCGATCAAGGCCATCATCTCTTGAATAATTGACGCCTGTTTATATTCGCAGCGCGCGAATACTTCAACGGAACTGAAAATTCGGCACAGTAAAATAGTTTCGCATTACGATCGCAGTGCAGCGTAGTTATTATGCGGCAGTTTAAAAATCATAATTATTGTCGTATCGGTTCATTAATTTAAAAACAGGAGCATATTTGATTCACGCTGATTGATTGACTAACATCTACGATAGTCTCTATAACAGTGATTCTCAACCGTTGTGCCGCGGCACACCAGTGTGCCGCGAGGCACCGCCAAGTATGCCGCGTCGATAATAATGCAATCAAATTCAAACGCAATAAAAACGATGTTCGAATTAAGCTAAAACAATGTATCCATTTTAATGAAAAGGCAACTGTTTCTGTTAATCAGTTTGTAATTAATTCTTCTAGTGATCTAAAATTTAAAGAAATTAGTCTATTTTTTAATTGTGGCTTAACTAATTTCCTGCAATGACAAGTACGTCACAGGTTTCCCAATCTATCATGTGCAAACATCCGCCATTGGTCGTCTGCACTTGAAATAATCGTGCATATTATAATCAGTTTAGTTAATTGTTAATTCAATATTTTCGTTATTAACGTAAATTAGTTTTAACAAAAGAAATTAGAAAACTCAAATAATGGACAATTTTTGTGCAAGGAAGGCCAGATTAGAGTTGGAGAACACTTTTGATGATGATGATGATGATGATGATGATGATGATGATGATGACGACGACGAAATGAACGATGCGCCAAGTAAAAGTACTATTTCAATATCACCTAACGATCCAAACTCTAAGAAGGCTATTAAAGTTCATCGTCAGTACAAGGATTGCTGTTTAAGTTCTGGTTTTACATGGTGTGGGTACAAGAACTGTCCTTTATCAGAGTGCATTGTATGAGGCTAAAAACTCTCAAATGAAGCTATGGTTCCTAGCAAGATGAAACGTCACTTAGTGTCGAAACACTAACAACTTCAAGGTAAAGGCAGTGAATATTTTATACGACAGATTTATCAACAAACGCTACCCTATTTCACAAAAGAATTACGGTTTCAGATAAAGGATTAGGATTTCAGATAAAGCTCAACAAGCAAGTTATTAAGTAGCACAGTAAATGAAAGCGCATGTGTACTATTGCGGAATCTCTGATTTTGCCTACTTGCCAGACAATTGTACAAAAAATGCTTGGCAATGCTTGAAATAAAAAAATACCACTTTTTGCAGACACGATTAAGAGAAGGATTCAAGATATGTCAAGCGATATCAAGGAAAATTTTATGCAGAAATTAAAAACTTGCGATTTTACACTTCAAGTTGACGAGTCGACGGATATCAGTGGCAAAGAACAATTACTAGGTTTCTTTCGATTTATAAATGGGATAAGATGAGATAACGCATTGAATGGAAATCGTCCACATATTGATTGGAAATAAATAGCTTGCTCTGTTAGTATTTAATAAGCCTTTGTTATTATATTAGTATTATGCTCGGTTAATATATAAACCTAATATGTTAGTATTATTGTGTTATCATGTTTTCATGTCGTTAGTTAAGATAAAATGCTAATCAATCAAGTCGTAACTGGATTAAGCGTATAATTGACTGAAATTGTTCATCATATTTGTAAAAATGTTAATCAACTGTCTTTGTTGTATAATTAGTATAATTAGTACTTTATAGCAGGATCTAGATCCTTCAGGGCCCTCCAATTGTTACCAATGTCATCGGAAACTTGAAAGAATTATGCTACTGCTGTTAATCTGGTTCGTTACAATAAAATATATTGATTGATTGATTATGATACAATATGTTATCACATGCTCCTCTCATACTTTGACAGATATTCACACTAAAAGCCAATTTTAACCATGTCGGAAATATCCTTGTCAATACATCCAGCTTACGGTTAGCTGGAAAATTACATTGAAACACTGAAATTAGATGTGTTCTAATTTTATTACGGCAATTACCTATCTCTGAATTACCGTAGTTATGGTGTTGCATCCAGTATTTCCATACAACGTCAAGAGCAGGCATCAGATTATACATGAGCGATGAGTCATTTTCATAAATGCCAAGTCAGGAACCAGTAGGCATCGCTTAATTAAGTGAGATTAATGACTATATAATTGGTTATTGTGCTTTTAAATACCTCTATGCGAAGGGTGTTGACGAATCTATTGGTCAGACGATGCATCTTTTCGTTTCCGATCCAAAACCATCCTCGTCTCATATCTACAAATCCATTCCTGTATACAATCCAGTGTCGAGAGAAGTTCAACGGTGCGGTAAGATTATCCAGTTGTCTACGATTGGCTGAAGAAAAGGAACCTCTCCCAAGTCAATTCCAAAAGTTGTAATAATACAGCGCTAGAAACTATAATACTCATTGATAGCATTTTTACTATTATCATTATCATTATTATTATTATTATTATTATTATTATTATTATCATCATCATCATCATCATCATCATCATCATCATTAATATTATCTTTATTATTATTATTATTTTTATTATCATTATCATAATATTTCATCAGGGTCTTCAATGTAATTAATGGTGATGTCGTACGGAGTCATGAGCAGCGAAAGTTCCCTTGAAAGCAACTGCGTTATAGCGTTGAATAGGCATCGAGATGCGCTGGTAGAGGAAAGTCGTCTCCCTCTGCTCCCCAGTGACGACGCTGAGTCTGTATCCCAGTTCTGAAAGGAAGCTTTGGCCTTCGGAATTGATGGGGCCAAAGGTTTCGAATGCCACCGGTGTGAAGACGTACGTGGAGGCTAGCTCGGCGTATTTCTGAGTTTGAGGTTCGCCGCCCTCTCGGCCGCTGCGCCCGCTCTTTGTGACGTTTCTGGCAGATACCATTGTATCTGACACTGTCGCGTCCCATATCAAACACCGCCCCGCCCGCCATGGTATATGAGTTAGTCCGTCTGGTCTTTTTCCATCAGATCGGGTCAAGCCAACCGGCTCTTTGGCAGTGGGGATCCCTGCACAGATTAGACTCCTGCAAATAAGGTCGTTCAGGGCCGCGTGTCTGGGCCAGCGTTCCAGGCCCAGGCCACATGAGAGACCGTGATATCCGTTTCCCTCGACCAGGGCACCGTTGGGGAAGAAATGAGGTAAACAGACGGGTAACCCAAGACTGTAACCCACCGCCACCCTCAGGGACTCATCGTCAAATCTCAGCCCGCAGTTGGTAATCGGTAGGGCTAAGAGCCAGTCGCCTGCGTGTGGTGCTGCTACTGCTCTAAGACGTGCCTGATTCTGGGAATCAGGCATTCTGGTTCCGAGGTCTGCCACTCCGAGCTCGATCAAAGGGCCGTCCCATCTTGATTGTTTTTGAGCCGAAGCTTCTTCTGGTTCCGATATCCCGCTGGTTTCCCTCCATGTGACCTGAAGGGTCTCCAGGGCAGGGTCCTTTTTGGTCGTTCCTCGCAGAATTCTTGTCTGGAGTATATCAGTGGCTGCGGTCGATCCCAAGAAGGCTGGAAGTGCCAGCGAAACCACTGATCGGATGCCCAGTTTTCCTCTTTCGATGAGCAGGGTGGCTTGGAGTCATGGCTCGTCGGTGAGAACAAGATCGAGCACCACAGCGAGGCTCACCCTCAAGGCCTTGTCATACTCCTCCAGTCCTTTGTGGCTTTCGCATGGGCAGCTTCTGAGGGTATATAATAGTCGGGTGGCACTCAGCGAGTATCGGAGCAAGATGAGGGCGTCATGTGTGGCGATGGACGTTAGTTTTTCCATCATGCGCATTAGCTCCACTGTGCGCGCATTCAAAGTGTTCGTCAAGGCCGTATTCGTTGACAGAGATGCGTCTAGGAGTGTGGCCTCTGAAGCTGTTAGTCCATCTGAACTGTCTTAATGGTTCGAAGTCTTTCTAGATATCAGCAGAATTCGAAATGATCTCGATTTTGTTCGATTTAGGAAAAGGCCGAGTTTTTCGCATTCGGTTTCTAGTCTGTTTATATCTTCCGCAACCTCTTCCGCCCTGCCACCTAGTGTTAGGTCGTCCAGAAAACCTACGTTAAGCGGCGATTTCATTTGGATGAGGATGGCTGTAGAGGGAAACAGAAGAGTAAGGGACCAAAGGGTCGCCTTGTAGGGGCCCAACTTGGGACAAGACACAGTATCGACCGTATTTATGATGTGAGTGTTCCAAGTAAGCTAGATTGCAAAAAGGTGCCAGTTCAGAAAGAATGTAATATAGTGCTGTCAATGGAAGAATGTAATATAGTGCTGTCAATATTTTAAGTCTGTATAGGCTGTTGAATGCGTTGGAGAAATCTATTTTGGCTACGATTGTTTCGTTGTCTAAACTGTTCAAAAATCGTCTTGTTGCGTGTACTGTTGCCTCGCGTCCTCTTGGTACACCAACTCCGACTTGTCTGGAAGAGAGGTATTCAGCAACTTTAGGCGCCGCGTAAGTGCTGGGGCATTTGGCTGTCAGTGTGCGCCAGTAGTAACCAATGACAATGAGTCTCAGACCTCCAGTGCTTTTCCTAAGGGCGAAGAGAGTTCCGCCTAAAAGGGATGCTCGAATCCCAGAAGGGCATTCTCTTGCAATAGCAAGATTATAATTATTATTTTAAGATTATTATTATTATTATTTCTAATTTTGTTTATTTATTCATTTTCTTCGAGGTACATATGATCCCTCGGGATTCAAAAAATTAGGGGGGCATTGTTCTTGAATGGCTGGTCTTCGCAGATGGTTTTATTGATAGAAAAAGTGCTACAAAAAGCGACTGCGTTGAAGCGCTGGACATTATTATTATTATTATTATTATTATTATTATTATTATTATTATTATTATTATTATTATTATTGTTATTATTATTATTATTATTATTATTATTAATATAAGTATTTTTATTATAAAAATTATTAGAATTATTTTTTATTGCTATTATAAATATTATTATTATTATAATTGTTATAAGTATTTTTATTATTATAATTATTACTATTACTATTATTAATAATATTTTTATTATGGTCACGCTGTTGTCGAATCTAAGTTGATGTTAACAATTTCACTCGAACGATTAAAGTCTTCTATCAAACGACTCTGAAATCGGTGGCACCGACTGACAGTAATATATGAGTTCTAGTGCCCTGGATGATATTCGTTAATGTCAAACATTTCGCTTTACCAATTTCGAGTTTCCACGAGTTCTGAGTGTTATTCTTAATAGAGAGTAGATCTTGTTCTTGGAGGCGTCGTTCAAAGGCTTAAAGCCCTCTCAAAACAGTCTCTTGTTGATTTCTCAGTTGCAAAATCATACACTGACAAACTCGTAAATATATACCCTGAACTTTTCTGTTGTGGATATCCTGCAAATCTTTATAAAACTCAAAGATACCTGCTTATAGGAGTCTGTGAACTGCGTCGATTCTCGCCCTGGAGTTGCGATCCTTCGAGTGAAGAACTTCTTCATTCAGTCAATTGTAGACGGCGTAATTGGTCTCGGTGGATACCTCGAAGAGCCTGCCTTCTCAGATGCTAGAGAAGCGGTGCATGTCAGATCCCAATGACGTTGCCAGGATTGACGGTGTCAAAGCTGATGGTGCCAAACCTAGCGGTGCCAGAACTGACGGTGTCAATACTGACGGTGCCGGGACTGACGGTGCCAGAGCTAGCAGAGCTGACAGGCTGCCACTACGAACGGTGACCACACTGGCATGGAGATCTTTATCCTGTGTAATTTGCACAATCTTAGATACAAAATGTTGTATTACCTACGCGAGTGCATTTTATTGGCTGGCTACGCACCGTCAAGCAGGTTAACTAATGCAAGGGCCAACGTTTCATAAATTCACACTGATAGTCTACTCAAGTCACGCTATTATATCACCACTTAAAAAAATTAATCGAGTCGACATAATTTGAGTCGAGGAAGACAAATAAGAGGCCAGACAAGATGCCTAGGAATTGGACATGTGTTCATGACCCCGGACGCTATCAGAGCTGGGTTTAAATGGAGCCATCTTAAAAACCATAAAGGGCCACTTGTGAAACCGAGTTCTGAGCAAAAACACTTTGAAACTCTGTCTGGAGTTGCGATCCTTCGATTGAAGAGCTTCTTCATTCAGCCAGTTGTAGACGGCATGATCGGTCTCAGTGGATGTACTCTACCGTGTGCACCTCTTCGAGGTGCACACGGTAGCGGTGCATGTCATGGTAGCGGTGCATGTCAGATCCGACGCTGCCAGAACTGACGTTGTCAGTGCTGACGGTGCCAGTGCTGACGGTGCCAGATTTGACGGTGCCAGAACTGACGCTATTAAACCACCACTGAGCAAAAACATTTTAAAGCTCGATAGTTTTTCTGAAAATAACACGTCCTGCATCCAATCTATAAACTCATCTATGACGTAAGCATCAAACGATTTCATCAGTAAACCCTCCATTGAATTCATCCCAAACCTTCATATAACTCAAAATTACCTGCTTTCACGAGAATTGGTCAACCATATCGTCACAGTCGCCCCAACTTCGAATTAGAACCTACTACCAAATTTATCAATAGGCGCATGTGTAAAATCATTGCATCGCCACATTACAACACAACGGTGACGGGTTTCGTTCCAATTTAATCTGCCATCCTGAATACAGATAATAAAAAGAAACCCACGTTTATTTAGGTCACCGAATGGCTGAATAGGAAAGACGCAAATATTGTTCTGTATCGAGTCTATATTCCAAAATAATTGTTATATTCGTCAATTTAGTGTAATCAAAAATAACTGAGTATCTGACATCAGAAAGACCTCTCTATTGAACTGGTGGTAACTCTTCATAAAACTCAAAGTTACCTGCTTCTAGGAGTCTGTGAACTGCGTCGCTTCCCTCTCTGTCTGGAGTTGCGATCCTTCGATTGAAGAGCTTCTTCATTCAGCCAGTTGTAGACGGCGTGGTCGGTCTCGATGGATATACTCTACCGTGTGCACCTCGAAGAGGTGCACCCGGTACACGGTACACGGTACACAGTACGCGGTACACGGTATACCGTGTACACCTCCAAGAGGTGTACACGGTATAGTATATCCTCAGATGTTAGAGTAGCGGTGCATGTCAGATCCGACGTTGCCAGGATCGACGGTGCCAGGGCTGACGGTGCCAAACCTAGCGGTGCCAGAGCTGACGTTGTCAGTGCTGACGGTGCTAGATTTGACGGTGCCAGAACTGACGGTGTCAATACTGACGGTGCCGGGGCTGACGGTGCCAAACCTAACGGTGCCAGAGCTGACGTTGTCAGTGCTGACGGTGCTAGATTTGACGGTGCCAGAACTGACGGTGTCAATACTGACGGTGCCGGGGCTGACGGTGCCAAACCTAACGGTGCCAGAGCTGACGTTGTCAGTGCTGACGGTGCTAGATTTGACGGTGCCAGAACTGACGGTGTCAATACTGACGGTGCCGGGGCTGACGGTGCCAGAGCTAGCAGAGCTGACAGACTGCCACGACGAACGGTGACCACACGGGAACGGTGATCACTGGCCTGTGTAATTTACACAATTTGAAATTCATTAATTTGGCACTTTACGTTTGTGCCTTTAAGTGATCAGTTACACAATATGAAGAAGGTAGAGCAATGCGTGGGCCATATATTTTATTGATCATTATTTTGCCAAGTGACGCCACTGTCGTCGATCTTTCTGAAAACCTGAGTCCCTGATTTATATTATTATAACAGCAGCCCGTCTAAACAGAGGCTTCAATCCTCCTTGGCCTTAAGTGATGGAGGCAAACCCCCAGATTCCAAGTGTCAGGAATGCATGATATTCGCCCTCTATGACTCAAAAAAATATCTCGTGCCTGAAATTGGTGACTTTTGCCTCCGGGCCGCCCTCTCCTATTTGGACGCCCCTGCGTCAAACTATCACCCTCAAAAGAGCGAGCGACAGAAGAGTGATCGACAAACGAGACAGAAGAGCGATGATGAAAGAGCGTCTGACATAAGGACGATAGCATAATTGAATAAAGAATAATCATTTCATGTACAACCATTTATTTCGAGAAAATAATCGAACTCTATATCCGGCAAGCCATCTCTCTTCTGTCGGGCGGTCTTATGTCGGCGGAATTAAAACAAAATTATTTCATTCTAAATGTGTATAGGCAGCATTTGGAAAATGAGTAGTAGTTAGTTACAGTCGCATTGCATTGCTGCCACACTGTTAAAATTCGAATCATGTAATAACTTGTAATCACTTGTTCATGCTATGATGTGTAACCGTACTTGGTGGTGTCATTGTTAATAACAAGACGCGAAATTGAAAATCGTTATAAACCTGATCGTTTTGCAAGCGACATTCAACCCTCATTAGGCTCTAGCATCACATACACTAATCTCTCTCTTGAGATGATTTGTGATTAATTGTTGCTCCTGAACAATCACATGTGATAATTGAGAGTTCGTTATATTGTTCACCTTACTAGAAGCGCTCTATAAATTTTTAAGTACATTACACTACAATAAAAAGCCACAATCTACTTATTAGCACAATAGCTCAAATATCTGTCTTGATCGCAATTTTTGGATCGCAAAGCTTACACAGTGTAGATCTAGGCTGCAAGACAAGATTCGCTGTGAATAGCGAATTCTTCAGTTTGCATACCGTTTCATTTGCAGTCTTCAATGGCGATCGACGAAGTGAACGTTCGTACAGTCGCAGAAATTTGGAAGAAAGCGTGGTCTTAAACTGTAATTATCGAATTAATTAAGTTGCAAGAAATTCTTGTACGACTCGCTCGATTTTGACGCGTCATGGCAACTTACGATGAGACATGCGCCTTCTCATTATATTCAAGATGACGTAACAATAAGTTTAGGTTACGTCATAATATATTCGCGATATAAGAACGTCACATTAATTATTATTATTGTCGTTATTGTAATATAGCGTTGACTAAGTGTTTGCACTTAAAGAAATAAGCTCTTCCCTGGCACTCCCATTTTCACATGGTACCCGATACAGATTTAGGACGCTTGAGAAGCAAGCTGAGGAGTGTGTGCCGCAGCTTTCGAAAACACATTCCTATATGGAGCATCCAACATAAGCAAAGCGTTTGAACTGAATTGTAACAGTGTGCATATATATAAGAGACAATAAGGAGTTCATGAGCAAACGATAGAACGATGCCATGACCCGGGACAGAGGCGACTGATCTGCAAAAAATGTCGATAGTCAAAATCCAACAATGCTAGCTAGATCGAAATCCATCATGGTGCAAAGGCGTGAATTAAAGTGAGCTTAGCCTAAAGACTGCATGAAAGGAAATGGCGCGGTTAATGGTTTTGGTTTGACAAGAAGTGGTATGGACATGAATGACAGACGTTGTTAGCCAGAACGGTGAAGGAGAGATTCTGGGCAAGGACTGCGGAAGATAAAAACTATCCTTAAACTTCTTGCGTAGACGCAGTGTATCGATCTTATCAAACTCGAGTGTTGAGCGACTTGCCGTTTAATATTGTGTAGTGTAAATAATCTGTCATTATTAATAGCTATTATCAGCCAATGTTAATATTGCAATGAGCTTTGCCTTCTGCCCAACAGCTTCTCATCTGCATTCAACTCATTGCTGAAAACTGTTCTCTGTAGCCGTAGACGGACTGGGAGAGCCTCTGAGTTGATATTTTGAGAGGCGGTATTAAGTTTCATTGGTTGATTGATTGATTGATTGATTGAATGAATGTTATCATGAAGTCCAATGCATCAGACATCAGCACTGGCGCTACAAAATTAAGCGGCAAATCAGGTCGAGTTAAGGATGTTTTAATGCAGCTTAACAGCGCTGATCCATGAATTCAGCTTAGTCAATAAAACACTTTTTAGCTATTTTTTATTAGGCCAGCCTAGAAACAAATTAGTGCAAGTCAAATTGCAGGATGAATCGTAATAAAACTGCTAAAGCACCGCTCAAAAGCCAAGCATGGGGCACCAGCTTATTCACGAGTGTTGCATCAAATCGTAGGCGTTGTCTGAAGAATGGTCCAATGGTGTTCTGGGTTCGGATTTCACGGGGTCAGAGGAGGTAGAATACTTGTAGTGGTGTGAGTCGGTTGAGTCTAGAACTGGAGGGTGGACGAGTCTGTACGTATGACAATTGGCATTATCAAATTTCAATCGTATTATGTAGATACTAAAGTTGTTTGTAACGTGTTGCCTGTTGACTGTCTTATTCTTCGAAAATGACCAATTCCGGCTAAACCTTGTAAAATCTGTCCTCATAGAATTAGCAGCTACCTTAGCATTTATAGGCCTACCCGGTCCCTCTAATTCATTCTGACCACTTCTTTGGACAACCCAGCGCTAGTAAACAGGCTGCTGCTCTAGTGCTTGACTTTTGAGTGGTGCTTTTGAAGTTTGGAGCTTATGATTACTCTTAATTTGCAAACGAACTGCCTTCGATAGGCACCTGACCTGACATTGGATCTAACTTGAACCTATTTGAGACATAATTATTGACTGATAATTTCATTGAGTGAATTACAAACTTCCTGATTTGTCACTCGTCTGATAATTTCATTGAATGAATTAAAGAACTACAAAGTTCACTTTCACCCAAATAATATTTAGACAGGCTACTTGTTAATAACAGTTATTAATGGAGTAGGAATGATTGAGAACTAGTAGGACACACACGATGAACTGGTGTGACTATAATTGAAGCGTTTACATTCCAAGAAATTTAGTATCGACTCAGAATAATAGGAAGCAAAACGCAGCGCGTTAGGCATTTAAGAAGAAAGGACAATCAGTTTTTGCGAACTAAGTTAGTCGTTATCAGCTCCTGCTGTACTGCATCCTTCACTGGACCATTCTAGGCATGTCATCCGGATTATTGGTCGATTTTAACGACTGCTGCCATTTTGACGATAATTCACGTCTAAATGCTAAATTAACTCAGTAGCTTCGAACATTTGGAGTTTTCTAGTGCTAGGCTTGTGTACCAGAATTCTACGTCGGCTGTTGCAAGGATTTTGTGCGCTGGCATATTGTTTGCAAGTTGCCCAGGCCATGCTCCTTGTCTAAGTCTTCCTTGTACCTCGATAAATATCCGGACGCGCGTCGTCTTCCACCAGCGAGGGACTACTCGTCGACAACGTCCAGTGTCTGCGATCGGCGTTGACAGTAACTGTTGTCGCTCTACTCGTCGACACAACTGGGCCCAGACACTCTGACCATCAACAATACTGTTGACGCGAGTACGTTAGTTGATTCCACGCGTGTGCGTTGGCCCACCGTTGATGACTCTTTTCAGCATACTTATTGTTTTGCTAACAGTATTTTTTATTGTGACATTTAGCATCATTAGGGCCAGCGCAGATAGTACATATCTTGAAAACGCGCTGATATATAAATGTTTCATTACATTACATTGAAAGTATTCATCGTCTTGGCCCTTATTGATTCTGATAAAGCCCCAAACGCACAAATCATTGAATGTTCGTCAAATTCAATTTCCCCGACCAAAGTCTGAACGACTTAGTCTGACTTTTCACAGGGTGGCGAGAAGCCACGACCTCTCTTGTAACCTTAAACGCCGAATTTACTCATATTTACATCAATAAAAATTTATGACTAATCAACGCATCGTCGATGTTCGCATACGGGTTCTTCGAATGCATGGCTTATCTATGTCCTCATTGCCTTATTGCATTATCTGTGTCCTCATTGCAAAGAAGCTATGGTTGTCATTTGGCAACCATAGCTTCTTTAATGTATGCCTCACCCTCATGGTTGGGATAAACGCAGGCACGAGATAGAGACCGGATTGAAGCGTTTCTAAGAAGGATGAAGAAGGGCGGATACTTACATGCACCACCTACCGCACCATTAGCAACGACTATGGCTGATGAAGCGGATAATCGACTGTTTAAGACCGTAACAACTTATACCAATCATGTGCTAAGAAAACTTCTTCCACAAGCTAGGAATAGCAAGTACAACTTAAGAGCCAGGCCGCATGGATTCGCCTTACCAACTAAAGATGATCGGAACTTTATGTCACGACTAATTTACAAGAACATATACTGACATATAGGATAGATACAGTGAACAAGTAATAATGAGTAATAATGCTCAGTCGGGTCTGGACCAACATATTAATAATTATGCATATATGGTTGTGCCATAATAATTATACAGATTGTATGTAGTTGCAAACTAAGCTGCGGTTTTGACAGCTTGGTGTTCTCATTAAACGAAAATTTAATTGAATTGACATGTACTATTTGATGGATAATGATATTTAATTATGCACACCTATGTTCTCTGCCTAGGTAGACCTAATCGTTTTCTTATTTTAAGACTATTAATCTCTAAAGTCCGGGGCCCCAGCTTATTCATGAGCGCTGCGTCATGTCACAAAAGTTTTTCAGAGTATCAAGTGAACATCCGTTTCCGTGATCATGTAGCCCAGTTCTGAAATGTACCATACGAATATTATAAAGTACGTGTGATTAATGTGTCCAAGGTTTGTGCTACAAACTGCTGAGGGCTTCAGTTGGTACATGTACGTCACCCGTGATGCAAGTTGACACGCTTAGATAATATGTCGCAGGAATGTAACATCGGATGTTAGAAAATTTTCTTACGAATTGTTAGTCCCATGAAGTGATCTATTCTCAAATGCTAAAATAAAGATTCAAGGTGCCTAGTAAAGCTCCGATGCAAATCTAATGTAAACACGTAAAGTCAAACTTAATTATGCTGGTAATAATTCTGCCAAAGCCGAGATGACAATTCCGAAGTATCGACAGAATGGGTTTTCCGTTTATATGATTTTATGACTTACCTTAATTGACCTCATGTGACAAACAATCAGATGACAACAATTACTATGCACTTAATTTGTACTTTGTAGCCCTAATCCAATGGTCTCCAACATTGACGCGTCGGCAAACTTTTACCTGCCTCCATATTTTTGGGTTCGCGACCCTTTCTACGCATTTATGTAGGCCAAGTTAACATAACTTATAGTCAAAGCTATTGATATTCTAGTGTCTTTATTCTAGTAACAAAATTAGTGTTTCATCTGATGATGCGGGAAATAACTTCGACATAATGTTGTATTAGGATTCTATGTAATGGTGCACACATATTTTATAACCAGAGTCTTATTCTTGTAGTAAGCCAAAGTAGACCATATCATTCACTTTTATTCGATAACTTTCATTTTTCTTCTGTTCTTTTGAATGTTATTTGCTGCAGATTGTCAGCTTTTTAAATAAACGAAGATATAATTAGCATCAGATCATTTTTAGAACATTCACATGAAGCGGCTTGTGGCTAACTTGTGGGTTTGCATTAAAAAGTGTTTCAGTACTTGCAAGAAATGTGAGCTTTTATAAAACTTAAAAACATGATATTTCAGAGCTCTTTAATCTTGTATTTGCTACATGGCTCGCCTATTGACGGATATGCATACGTTTCTATGGTAATTTAATCAACAGAAACAAACGGAAGCCTGGAATAATATCATGCTGAAGTCCAAAATGAAATGAGTTTACTGTAGAATACTGAAATCCGTTTATATCATAACAAAATGACACATCTACCAATTTTGTCAAATGGAGTCCGCGTGTACTCCGTAGAATTCTGAACCTTGGCAATATCACACGATCCACGGTGTCAAATGCTTTGACAAGTCATAGAAGTTCCCAATGCGAAACTGTTTACTATATCGATGGCCTGAGATATTTTATCATTCAGACGTAGGGTCTGTGGGTCTATTACTGAATAAAGCTGATCCTATGACGGGTGATATGCATATAGGCATAATGATACATGCTCCACATGCCAGACGTGTGGAACGCCCAAAGGTATTGATGCGTGTAGGTATGTATGTGTGTATGCACGTGTGTATGTGTTTTATGTATGGATATAAGTATTGTGTATGTACATTGTATATGGAAATTTATATTGCACTTTTAAGAAGTCTCCCAAATGTATTAAAACATCGATGTCCATGTGTCGTATAGTATAAAATGCTGGTTGCAGTATCTACTTATTCTTCATTGACTGCGTGTCGGGTACCCATGACCAGAACAGCTCCCCAACGATGTACACTTGACAGCTCATTGTCAGCATAATGGGTCACTGTTCACGGACTGAAGAGCACACGTACCCCTCAAACCTAGGTCAGTACATAGCATAAAATCTGGCTGATCGTGTAGGATGTCTTCAGCTGTCACCCGGACATAGCCAGCACATGAAGGCGAACACAGGTTTGTGCGTGTAGATGCAGTAGGCCCAAGCATAGGGCTCTCGTTACAACCTCTGATGACAATCGCTGCTACTCCGAACATAAGTCGGTGCATCTTTGGATCATTGCAACGCATGCTGCTCGACATAGCAGTTGCTGCAATTCTCGTTGACAGTCAATGCTTATCTGATTAATAACAGAAAGAGATGGCGAAGAAGAAGGAAGTGTGTGCGATTGGTATATTCTTTTGTGTTGGGGGTATTGTTCTCGTCGCTACAGGAATATGGATGACATTATACTATATGAAAGAAACCAAAAACTTGGTGGAGGAGGTAAAATAAAATAAAATAAAATGTATGTATGTATGCATGCGTTTATACTGTGGTATGTAAATATGCTGGTGTGCTTATAACGTATTTACATGTATACATGCATGTACGTATGTGCGTATATGTATGTTTGTTTTTATGCATGTATGTTTATATGCCTAGAATATATACGTAGCACCTTTCATGAATTTCACGTTGGCACCAGATACTTGTAAGTATGCGCGGCTGTATGTCTCATAAGTATACTGCAGGGTAACATGCCTCACCTGCTGATGCAATGTACAATAAACAGCGGAGTTATAGAAGTTATTAATTAACTAATTAATTAATCACTTCCGTCTTTTAGAACCTCATTAAACCTGCAGAGGACAAATCCTTACAATTGAGAAACTGCACCAAATTATATTCAGTTGACCATTGAACTGATGATTGGTTCTTCAGGGTGTTCTAGGCTAGTGGTGCTACATAAATCTCAGTCCATTCTAACAGGAATTCTGAGTTTCTTGAGTCTGACCCTTTGGAAATTCGACTAGACTCTAACGGATTTCGCATCTGCTCTAAGGCTTCTGTTGAAGCGACTACGAACTGATGTTTCATGGATTGCCGTAACGGCGCTATATAAATTATTGGAATAGAATAGACTAGAATAGATAATTCAAATCATGTCAGATTGCAATCGCATGCATGCATAATTTGTGTAGATGCTTTCGTTAGGGTGGCCCCGTTAGCGGGGCATTTGTAGGTCCCTTAAGCCCTAGGAGCTTCTTTCTCTCTGCTTGATTGAGCCTCCGCTGACATAATATTTATATTATTGTAACCCCTCCCCATCACATTGTAATCTCTTTGCTTTCATGTTACGTTGGTTTGGAGTCATCAATAAAATAGTTGTTCAAAGGTTGATCCGTGGTAAATCGTTTGATGTCTGTTAAGGGAGCGATTCTGGCTGAGAACTCAAGTGCAATGAATGCGTGGAGCAGCAATGAACAGAGGAGGTTGGAATCGTTCTATGTCTTCCATGTCACGAATCCAGAGGAAGTCGTTCGATTCGGTCGAAATATAACAGTGGAAGAGAAAGGACCTTTCGTCTACAGGTTAAACATCTCTCCAATTAGCTGCCTCTATGTCTGTCTGTCTCTCTATCTCTCTTATCCGTCTGTCTCTGTTTGTCTGTCTGTCCATCAATCTTTACTTGGCCTCGCACCTAACTATCTTCGCGGCCTCTGCTACGTTTATCTTTGAGTAGGCCTTCAACGGGTCGCCCATCTCTCTGCTCTACTGAGCGAGGCCTATTAATTTTGCCCGTATAACTATTTAACACAATCGTGCCTTCGCAGTGGTTAACCCTCGCTATAGAATAGGCTCCGGTTGCCGCTGCGCTTGTTCCCAGGGTCAACTCTGACTCTATACAATCTTTTTCTGCCGTGCTGGGTCGACCTCCTTCTTCAATCTAGGCCTTTACTGGCGTCACCCAAACACCGAAACTAACATTGCAACAATAACTCCAATGTTGAATTTTTACAGAAAACATCACGTAGGTAGTATAGTTGAAACACTCACAGGCCACGTTTTACATGCAGAATGTCACGAAGATATGCTACAAGTAGGCCCAAACGCCTAGCAGTTGGATTTTGGAAAATGCCTTAGGTATCCTAGTGTCAAAAACCATGCATTTGTCATTTAAAAAATTACGACTTTATATTAGTGTACAAACATTTGGCAGGTCGCGTTTGAAAAATCGGAGCGGTAGGTCTATAATACGTGTGCGAAAAATATACCAGTGCAAGTTTATTGAGTTCACTGTTTTTGCAAGTTTCATCAACCTAACAGTTGGCGTTTTAATCTTCCCACACGGTTTCTACTTCGGATTGTAAAACAGGTCGAGGAACTCCTCCTCTTCGCACTCGGTTACCTGCGTTGGTTAAAGAATCAGGAAGCTAGCAATAGTAAGCCTAGTGTCAAAAATCTTCCTGATTTTAGGTTTATGAGATCTATTCATTCATTCGCGAAATCCTTCATTCGTAAATCTCTTCACTGGCTCCCAAAACCTCAACGCATTCGTTGTCACTTCAATTTTAAATTCAATTTTTTCAATTCAATTTTGTTGCTTCTAATAAAACACTATTTCTCCATTGAGCAAGTACAAGTGAAAATCAGTCATAGTAACAATACAGGAGCTCAATGAATTGGTTTCAAGACTCTTGCGCTGATGCGTAACTGTCTCGTTGGGTCTGCGCCTGTCTTCTGGCCCTCTGTACTAGGGTCTCCTCTATTCTGCACTGGGTTTCCCTTCATTCCTCTGCCTGCGGACTGCTGGTTCTTCCATGTATGCGCGTTGCCACGGCCCGATCCAGGAGCTTCGCCTACGTGGGTCCCACCAGTTGGAATAGCCTTCCCCTTCTTCGGGAAGAGCTGCTCTCTTTTCCCTCTGCTGCCTTCCAGAGGCGCCTGAAGACTTTCCTGTTCACCGTTTAGCTATGTGTTGAGTCGTGAGCGCCTCTGATATTGAGTGAGGCTATATAAGTCTTAATTTCACGTTACATGTTAAGCAGGTGTAAACAATCCAACAGGTTGCATTCTAAAAATGACCGTGTGCAGAGTAACCGATATGAAGACGAACGTAACCCTAGACGAAGAGAGCCACAGTCTCTCTTACCATTTGACGAAATCTTACGCATTCGATTCGGTCTCTTCAAGCGGTCTGCGCGAAGGTGACATCATCACCGTCCTCAATGTACCCATCCTGGTTCGTTGAAATAATTGACTATTATGAGTATTTTCTGAGGTATCGCCTACATTTAGAATCCTGGATGATATGTGTAATATAATTATGTGTGCAGGTTCGCGTGTATCTATGTTTGATATTATATATATATATATATATGTGGATATATATATAGCGCCTTTAAGAACCTCACGATGCATCGTTGCTATATGATTATATGATATACATGTATGCACGTGATATGATGTGGTTTATGCATGTATGTATCAAAACAGTTAGATAGCGCCTTTTTTTAAAGAGCCTAACAGAGGCTATGCCCACGCTAACCTAATGGTGTTGAAATCGTTAAGGAAAAGGTGTACGCTGAGGTAGTTCCACCACTGGCGGGCTCCCGCAAGCACCTAGACCACAGACAAGAAATTCCCATTCAGATTTGACAGAAGACAGTGTTTCATGAGGATTGTTTTAATTAAATGGATGCCTGGTGTATCGATATGGAAGCGCTATATAAAGCATGAAACTGTATATTTTATCTAATGGCATGAGTTTTGTAGCACAGTTGCCATAATTTCCAAGACTTAAACTAACTTATCATTTCTGAATTAACTG
>OY365821.1:13388396-13413396 GCA_959347315.1 Bimastos eiseni | reverse complement strand
GCTACGCTATGATGAAGCCTCGTTTGTACCTTGCTTTAATTTAATCGGTGCATTAGTTTACAATGTATTGTACATGCAAGTGCTCGTCCTTACAAGATGCCGTCATTGTTAGAAAATAAGAAAACCTCGGCCACTTTATCTCCAGGATTCTTTATAAATTCAAATTTGTAGGTCATAATAATTAGTAGGCTTAATTGTACCAGTCGTGACCCTCTCTGCCGATCTGGTCGCGAACTACGAACATTCACCTTTTGTAACTTACTGCGGTTTGTCAGTTTGTTATTCATTAAACGAAGATATACACTTGCGTGATCTTGGGGTATCAACAATATAATTCAGGAGGGAAACGAGGGAGCAGGTGCTAATTACATTTATCTTCGTTATGGCGTCGTTAAACAGCTACTGTCTATCAATATCACTAGGCAATTTAGCGGTAACCTTACGTGAAGTACATTGGCAGCCATGAAAACCGCGCTAATCATCGTATCCTAATTCCGTTGAATACTTCTGGGATTAGGTTTTGCCATTGAAGCACATAAATCGATGTTGCTAAGATCCATCTTTTTATACATGTATGTTGTTTTGTCTCCAAAAGGAAATTGAGTAACTGGAATTCGATGTACAGCAACGCCATCCGAGGAACCAGTACGTATTTACAAAGTCTTGTAACCATTGTGAATGACTAAGTAATCATTTCGATTTGTGAACATTATAATGCCAAATAGCTATATATATTAATTATTGAATATTTATGTGAAAGGTTTTTAGTTCTATGTATATCTTTAAACCAATTTCTTACTGGTCGAGATTTGAATGTAGAACTGAATAGTAAAAATTTATTATTGCATGACAAAAAAATAAGCCTAGACCTTATACACTTGCGTAAACATTTGTAATGCAAAACTGGTGCAAATGACACAGTTCAATCAAATGCAACGCGTTAATTGTAATAACTGGTGTAGCTCTGGATTTGAAACTGTGGATCGGGATCGAAACACATTCCACTCTCGCTCTAAACGGCATCAGCCTTGACAGCTAATCTTCCTGTCCTATAGCCCCTCTGGCAACCGGACCTGGACCTCCTCTGGACTTCCTTTGGAAAACCTCTTCTGATTCTGATTCGACACTGCGCCTGTGAATAAGCTGTTGCGCTTTGCTTTCGAGGAGCGCTTCAGCAGCGTTGAGATTGCGATTACGAGGTAATAGTTCACACTATAATTGTCTATACTTGGATGAATCCAGCTTCTTAATTCAAGTCGTCAGCCTTCGACCAAATAGCTCCTGTTTGGTTGCGTTTTAGACGGCTACGCCTGGCGTCCTTTCCTGACCTCATCAGACAGACTTGACGCCTTCGACCCCGATTGGTGTCGTTCCATTTATATGTCACACGAAGGTGAGAGTTCAGTGAAGAGGTTAAGTGCTGCAAGATATGCACTTCCTAGTTCCGTTCTGGACTATTCGAAACCAGAGAACAAAGGGTTCTGCGAACAGACACCAGAAGGAGAGAGATGTCTGCCAAATGGAGTTATCAACGTTACCTCATGTAACACAGGTTTGTGGAAGTTAAGACCTGCATGTACCTACATATATACAGCGCCCACATATTCATTTCTTCAATCAAGCAATCAATGAAACTTGATATTGCACCTCTTCAAGAAATCTACTCAGGGGCGCTTCTTGCATGTTAGCTTTCCGTTTCAATATTCAGTTTCCTATTTATCACCTTGCTCATTTGATTTTACAGTGACTAGCTTCTCCCTATTTACTTTGCCAAAATTGACTGATACTTCTTGTTCTCTGCCATTTTCAAGCAGGTTCAAATGTTCGACATCGCCATTCCTCTGTTCTCCGCTTGTATAGTCTTTAGGCCTCTTGTATTCCTCTGCCATCATCCAGTCCAGCATCGTTCGTCTCGGTCTTCCTCTTCAGCGTATTTTTTTCATCTTCCCTTCTATTATCAGTTTCATTATTGACTGATATTTTCATCTTTAATTTCGTACTCTTGGGCCTTATAGTTTTGCAAATGATTTTCTCATAAAATTATATACGTTGCGTTCAGAAAGAATTCCTTGGATTCTGTCGCAGCCGTGTTTCTACCAAGCGGATTCGAGATTCGCCAAAGCGATTCACAACCTAAGTCAGGCCAATAGGGACAGACACGAGACCTCACTGGACGTCGAAATGGTCTGTTTACAAATCAGGATATTAAATCAGGTTAAATCAGTCGACGTCTTCAACAAAGGACTTCTTGGCGTCCATCAGTTCCATGATTTCATTCCATAAGCCGCCTTCCAGCCTTCTCGTCTCCAACGAAACTCACCCTATCGCAGTTCAGCAACCTGCTATGATCCCATTTTCGGTCTTTCTGGTACCTGCTAGGGCCTCCAGACATCGCCATCTTGACACTTCCTCTGATGAGATGGTGCCCTGTGCTGGGCTATATAATAGCGCTTTAAGGCATTGTAGTTTACGCTTACGATTCTACATACTATTGCTAATCCGTCTAAGTAGACCTATAGTAAACGCAAAGGTTTCACAGAAGTGCATATTACAACCTGAAAACACTTCTCTTCCTCAGATCCTTCCCTGATTGCTCTTCTTTTTATTTTGCCTCTCTAGCTACTCCAGCCCTAAGCACCACCAACCTTAGACATCTGTTTATCTGTCGGACCGAACCTCATCTTACCTGCCGAGACCCAGCGATTCTACCTTAATGATCACCTGCGACATAACAGTCTAAGTGCGACTAAGAAATTCATACTGGACCTTCATTCACTTCATAATCGCAAATTGTTTTCAGGTGCCATTTTCTTAAACGAGGCCATACTTTTTTCTGATAATCTCATTTTAATGTATATCATACAGTTGGAGCATTTCCTTGCAGCTAACGGGCGAAGTCATTGCATCAAGATCAAGGAGGCAGTTTAATGTGTTTGTGGAGAACGACGGCGACATCTTCAAGTAAACCTGCCTTATAACAGACCTCTGTTGGTCTTCGAACAGATAATATTGAATCAATTTCCATAAAAATAATAATATTAAACTGGCCATAATATTTAGAGACGAAGCAGTAACAGACCAGTTTGGCTTCACGCTGATCTTTTCTATATCGTGCTGAGCCCATGATTGTGAGTTCCTGTTATAGATAGGACAGACCGGTATAACGATCCCGGACAATTTGTCCAATGCCTTCGATTTAGATCTTATTCCACTGATTAAGTGTAATCAATCACTAAAAATATATTCAGAGGGGCAGCGATTTAACTCATGGTAGTCAAACTTAACTTTAGCAGTAGCTTGACTTATTGTAGCTGTAGTACATGCGTGTGAAACCTTTTGTAATGGCTGGCCAGTAGCTATATTATCCAGCAAGTGGTGGGCCAGGGTGATAAAGGTGCAAGAGGAAAATGGGATAGGGCTCTCAGACGGGGACCATACAAACAGTTGAATTAAGCTTTGAAAACGTGATTTTGATATGCATCATCAATTACAAGCATCACATAAAACTTAAAAAGCCTTAAAAATGACAAATTAGACCTTTTATTCTCAATTGTGTTGTATTTAGACAAGGCAATGCGGGCCTGAAAATATATCGTCGGCGGGCCAGAAATGGCCCTCGGTCCTGCTCTTTGACACCCTTGCTGCAGTAGAAGCAGCAGTATAATTTACCATTGTTCAACTTAGCTTACGGTAGTTAAACTTAACAGTACTGATTCAAACTATTACAGAATAACGAAGTCTCATTGTTATTTGCATTAACAGTGCAACGAGTGAATTTTCTAATCCGATTGTGATTCCTGTGGCATGGATAGACGAGGTAGGCAAACGCTCCATACAAATTGATAAAGACCACAGAGTGGAAACATAACCAGCGTTATTCAGATGGTCTAAATGCCGCTATACATATTGATGTCAAATTGGAACTACGTAGAACAGAATCAGTATCATCAGTAGACCAATAAGCATTAGACTTCGCAGAAAACTAGGAGCGTCACCACTAGCGTGTCCACGCAAACTCATAGAGCCGATCAATAGATTACCAGTCAAAATTCACATCATCATGTTGATGCTCTAATTAATCGTTAAATTTAGTGTCGTCATTTATTCTCATATTTATGATTGTTTTTATCGTCAATTATTTGTTAAATTTATTATCTTCGTTTGCTGTCATCCGTTTCCGTCATTCTCAGGAATTCCCATGTGATCATTTTTATCGCCCTATGTTATCGTTATTTGTCACCGTCGTTTGTGGCTATCGTCAGTAACAAATATTGTTGTTGTAACAATTAGGAATACGGGATGGCAGAGAGTGAGAGACTGCGCCTGGAAGTCTTGACCTTTATACGTCACTCGAATGAGAGAACGAGGAACGGGGTCATTGGATTCGGTCTCTTCATTCTCGTAATAGTCATTCTTGCTATCATTGTTGGATTCGTCAAGATACCGATCTCACAGGTTAGCCCATCTGGTGTCCAATGTGTGCATTTATGTATGTATGTATTTATGTATGTGTGTATGTATCTGAGTGTGTATGTATGTATGTATGTATATACGTACGTACATACGTACGTATATACATACATCTATGTGTGTATGTATGTATGCATGTGTATGTATTTATGTATGTATGTATGCATGTATGTATGTATGCATGTGTGTATGTATGCATGTGTGTATGTATGTATGTGTTATGTATCTGAGTGTATATGTATGTATGTATGTATGCATGTATGACATGCATGTAGGTATGTATGGAGGTATGTATGCATGTATGCATGTATGTATGTATGTATGTATGTATGTATGCATGTATGCATGTATGTATGTATGTATACATGTAGATTGATGCATGGGTAGACTGAGGCATGGGTGAATTGAAACATCATTTAACCTGACCCTATTGTGTTTTAGGGTCGCTCAGAATGGCAACCAGTTCCCTCATCTTAACAAATGTCTAGACAGACACCATCTCACGAATAACATCTTCCGTCACAACTGAAACGTAGTATCTTTGTATCAGGGCAGGTCTTAAAGGAACTTTAAAGGAACCCGAATATGACGCTCAATAAATATATAATTGCTTTGTCCAATATTGTACAAAAATTGCTTATTACTCCTTCAAAAAGCAATCTGAAACCATTGACCAATAATACACAGGACAGGAAAGTTCTTATCCTAGGTCGTGCACGACTATTAATTTTCTGAGAAGGAGCTCTGTGGCATGACAACACATGATTGCGAGTAGTTTACAAAACAAATGCATTTAACCTATTGAATTAAATAAATCAATGTTGAAAAGTAATAGCTAACATACCTGAGTACTGAGCTGAAGAACCGAGTTCAACTCACGTATCCTCCCCTTGTAAGGTTGATTAGTCATAAAATTGCTAGTTGGTTAAATCAGATGCGTAACGGGATGAGGGCCTTGCATGGCTGCCGACAGTTAAATTCGACTTCTGTAATAACTTGTCTTCATTCGTTCATGCTATGTTTATGATAATTCTGTGGCTTGCCAGTTTGAAATCAATCGAAAATTATTGTATTAGTGAATTGCATTATTATTATTACACTATGTAACACGATTTTGATGCTAGGCAATGAGTGCTACCTGCTTACTTGTGCCTCAAAAATATAGGAATCATGTTTCAGTAACTTTAAATTTTGTTTTTGTAAGCCAGAGGAAAAAACCAGACAAATTCGCTCGTTTCTTTTTAAAATGGGTAAATTTCAAAATATGATGCTATACTGGTTTTTAAAAAATTTAAAGTTGAACAAACATATTTCCTTTATTTTGATATAGACCATGTTCTTGACATCTCTGGAACTGATCTATTCTAGTTCAAATACTACTTGTCATCCGGATCATTCTCTGTTAAAGTCTCCAACCACCGTTCGCAAACCCTCCCAACATTGTATCTCAGGGCTCCATCATCCATGGGTCCATTTCTCCTCATCCTGCATACCACACCAATAAGCCATCAAGTGTAATCTTCCTCTGTTGACCACCACCTATACTCAGATGACACCCAACTCTACATACCCTCCTCTCCAAGCTCTTTCTACCTCCATCGCAAAGTTGCTCAACTTGGTTATTCTAATTTCTCAACCGATGTAGTGCTTCAACCCTTCCAAAACAGAATTCATCATCATAGACCGTCCTGGCCAAATCAAGAAAATCTTTAACCCTTCAATACACCTATCCATTAACTCACCATCCCTTCTCCTCACCTCACGTGCCTCCGTCCACACTCATATCGTTATATTTTATCTTCGTCTGACTTTCTCCAACCACATCTCCATCCTCTCGCGCTTCTCCTTCATACATATTCGTAACCTTCGCCGCATCCGGCCCATGCTAGATATAAAAACTGCCTTCACCACTTATACATGTCAATTGCCATCTCGAAGCGCGATAACTGCAATTCCCTTTTCCTCAAAACTGAGGCAACACAACTCAAACGTCTACTACTTATCAAATACTCACTATACAGAGCCGTCACCAGAACGTCATCATCACATCACCACAATCCTCAAAAATAGCTCAATTGACTAAAAATTCCATAGCGCATCCATTTAATGTCCTATCGCTAACCGACAACTATAAATTATACACTACACCAAGCTCATATATCTTCATGAGCTCTTCACCGTTCAGTCAAATCGTTCTACCCGATCCCCATTCTTCACATTTCCCATTTAAATGGAAATGGTGTGGAGAATTGGGAAGGGGAATGCGAAAAGTCATGTACGTAGGTAGGCCTATGATTCTATGTATGTATGTATGTATGTATTCATGCATGCATGTGAGTGTGTGTGTGAATGTAGGTACGTCATATATATATATGTATACATACATACATGCATGCATGTGTATGAATGAATGCTGTAAGTAAGTAATGGAACCTATGGAACCCATGGCTATTGTGCAATATGCATGTGTATTCTAACGCGTTGGCATTGATCGAAGTAAGAAGTATCTCGACTAGAGAGAATCATCTTAGGAGCGTTTTGCTCGAAATAGGGCCTCTAATATTATCTTGTCCGTGAAACATGTGAGACGTTACGTTGAAAATACCAAATAAAGTTAATTTTATATCAGTGCAACCTTTGAATGAACTTAGATCGAGTCAGGAGAGGAACGAAATATTGCATTGTACAATGGAGCTATGAAATTTTTAAGAAAAACCACTTTTCCGCTGTAGGCCAACCTGGTTAACGTGGCCTATGAAAGGCTCGACAGATCAAACATGCAGACTCTATAAAAGCATTGCTACATGCATGATCACGTTGCAAAACAAGATGGACACAGTATAACGTGGAACTGAAATCAGAAGACATTGAACACTTGTTCGTGTTAATTAATATGCTTATTCGAAGAATTTCGCTTTACAATATCAACAAATAGATGCACAAGCTCATCTGAAAGTTGATCCACTACGCAAGGCAAGATACGTCGGCGTCTCCCTCGAATGCAGTGTATCATATTATATTGCGCCTGGGAAATTTTAAATTCGTCATTTAGCAAAGGCGGATCTATCTGCAGGGTTCGTCAGTAAGCACGGTTTCAGGTCCACATCGAGTATATATACATACATGGTCGCATGAGCTCGGATAGTCTAGTGGTGACCGCGTCCGTCCGTTCGTTTATCTGTCAATGTTATATACATGCATGCATACAAACACGCACACCTAAGTGCAAACGTACATGTATATATGCATATATGTCGTACATATAATGTACATGCGTGCTAATGTGCATATTTAATTACACGAGACATGCTATGTATGCCTTATATTTACACGCGTATCTGTTGCTGATAATTATCAAAATTATGGGGAATCCCTGTGTTACTAACTGTCACTTGCTTTCCGTGGGCCCGCTTTGTCCTGCTTAAAGGCACACAGAATATGCGTGGGCTGTGATAGCATTCAAGAAGCTGCCTCCCATTCACCTCATATTCACAAGTCACATGATTTACTTTTTAATGTATTCCCCATTTTTAAATCGTTCAGTTTCAATCTAGTGGAAAACTGTAACTTTGTATTTATTAACTATTTTAAATTCTGAGTGATTATAATGTATCGCTGCAAAATATTTGTAATTAGAATCATTGGATTCATTGGAGAATCTCACATTAATAATACAAAGTCTGCATCGATGTTCCTGGTCACAACTAGATCTCAGTTGTATCAATAAAATCAATCAAAAAAATTTATTCCGCCAAACAATAGATAAGTTACACAATTTTACTTCCAAGAAATGACAAGTGACAAACAATACAAAATTAACGAAACGATAAGAAAGGATAAATCCGACATAAATTGCCCATGCAATCACAAGAGGTCTTAAAGCACTAATTACTATAATAGTGCCAGAAAGTATCCGATCGGTGAGGAAGTAAGAAAATGTAGAACATACAATCCCGCATTGCCCCTTTTATCATGGTGCCGTAGAGGAAGAAGCGAATGGTGGCCAGTCATGTCATCTACTGAAATGACCGGCACCACGAGATTCCGGACCAGGAACGCTCTAACCCAAAAGCCTCAGAGTTGAAGACAAGACACGTAAGTATGCGCCCAGGGATAACTCGTTCCCTCCTAATTGACGATGCATCTCAGGCGAAAATACCATTCGAGTTGGTCATAGTCACTTAGTTAAGACGATCTCCTTTCTAACAGCGTAAATTACAATATGTTAAAATCACATATTAAAGTTCACAGCTGAAACGGCTGAACTCAAGAACAGGGAATCTAAATACATAATGTTGTGTAACCGGGTAAACAGAGACGAGGTTTTCTCAGCCGGGTACGAATCGTGGTATACGGACGATTGAGGTGAATTCCAGTATACTGTTAGCCTTCGTATTTAATATTCAGTATGGAGACCATTTCTTTATTCCACTGTTATATTTCCATTCATCTATCACTGGGAGTCGAGTGATATATTAAATCACAATCATATCTGCTTGATGCAGTTCTTGATTCTAGAAGCTGGTTCACCCGCTTCGGCTATGGAAATACTTTAGAGTATTTATACTCGATAATACCAAAATTATTACAACCATAATCGCATCCTCATAATTATTACTACCAATGCATCCTTCGTACCCAACATTTATTTGTTGTTGAGAGCTAACTATTAGAGTTCATTAATACATGTAGGTTATTTTAAGCATCGCTTGTTTATTCAAAGATCAGCTAGGCAACGAGAGCCAATTATTTGAGCAGAGGGTACGTAACTACTCCCTTCGGCAATATCGGTAATTAGAGATTATGCGATGTTGTCACAAAGGAGAGTTTATGGGGGATTCACCGTGGAATTAAAAAGACGATATAATTATTTTGTTGTTAACACCTCACGCTCATGTGACAGTCATGCGCTGAGAACATAGGAGAGTTTTTCATCTCTCTAGTCTGCACAGGTAGATAAATTGTTCCTCGATGCTGCTAAATGTTCAGTTGACAGTACTTGTCAGTCGAGTGAGCCGCAAACGGTAATATACTTTCAATACTAATCACTGCATGAAACATGAAGACCGATTTAAATCAAGTGTGCGTTTAATTATTTTAGGAGATCTTATGAAATGTGAACAGTGTTCATACATCTTTGGACACGGCAGCTGATTGGGTATAGTGTGTTCACCTTGTGAATCGGAGAGTATGGGTTCGATCCTCACCTAACAGGAGTATACTGTGTACGAACTTGAGCAAGTCCTACACTCAACAATGACCGCTCAGCATCATCGGTTAATATAATTAGATATTGGCTCCTGATGAATGACTGATAATAATAATAATAATAATAATAATAATAATAATAATAATAATAAGCAGAAGAAGAAGAAGAAGAAGAGTTATAATAATAATAGTAGTAATACTACTACTAATAATAATATTAATAGCAATAATAATAATTAGAGTAATAATAATAAACAAAAATGATTATTATTTTAATATAATAATTAAAATAATTGTTATTATAGTGATAATAATAATAATAAGAGTCATAATAATAAATAATGATAATAATAGTAATAATAATATAATAATAAGAGGCCTACTAATAATAATAACTAGCAATTCCAGAACAATGCCCCTAATTTTTTCAATCCTGAGGGATCATATGTACCTCGGGGAACATAATAATATTAATAATAAAATAATAATATTAATAAATTTATAATAATAATATTGACAACATCAAAACATCAAACATACCATTGTAATAATAATAATAGTAATAATATTACTAAATTTAGTCAAAGTTGCATCATTAAACGCAAAGGCGGTACTTCATCGATTAAATTAAAACATGTAGGCTATGTAACGTAATCCTATGGCTCTAACGTCGCTAATGGAGAGTATATCAGAGTTGCCAATTACGCGGTCCTCGTCTAGCAAGCAATGGATGAATTCCCAGGTCATGGACAGGAAGCCAGTACATCGCAGACTTTCGCTTACTTACTTTCCAATTTACGATTACATGTGTGTGAGTGTGTGTAACTATATAATATGTGTGAAACACAAGTGAAACTGTAGGTTATACAAATACATTAGGAGAAGATATAATATTTAAGGCACCTCAATTAATATATAAATTTATTTTCAGCGCTCAGAAATAGTGTCAACAGTCAGGATGATCGGGCGATGGTTATACTTAGTGCTCATCTGTGTGGCTGTTATTGGAGCAATCCTGCTCCTAATAGGAGGAATTCTGGTTCCCGTCTTCAAGAACACGATCAGCTCCTCAAAAGAAGTAAGATCCCCATCTGTTGTTGCTGCTGCTGCTGTTGCTGCTGACAATGATGACTATTCGTTTATTAGGGTCTACTACTAGAACAATCGGGCTAGCAAACTACAACCTGGTGCATTTATATATATATAATATATATAAATAATATATATATAATATATATATATTTAAATAGAGCTGTAATAAGAATTAAATATTTGTGTGCGGTTCAAATCAGATAATTGGCCTGCGTCTTTTGTTTGTATGCTTGTAGATCTGAAGCATTATTGAGTAGAAAGAGCCATGCGATATCGGTGTAAACAGGAACAGGACCACTGTGCACAATGCCTTCATAATCAACTATTTAGAAGCAGCATTCATTTGCGCTTAAGTTCTTTATCTGTAGTTACCATTATTTCAAAATTGTTTGAAGGCCATTCTATTTGACAATGATCGTGGCTTTGTTTTGGCAGGTCGGGTATACTTCTTTCTACCTCTTTAATTTCTCCAATCCCGATGAAATCGTGAAGACTGGTAGAAACACGACCGTCAACCAAATCGGACCATATGTCTACAGGTAGACCTATTACTTATCTCATCTGCCAGCAACCCTCGTCTATGCAAACTTAGGTCAACAATAACACACACATTTAGAAGTCTGTATTATATACATGGGAATCCGTTGGCTTGTTACATAGGACTCCGTTGGTTGGTTCCACGCTTGTGCGTAGCCTGCCATTGGTGACTCTTATGGCTCACTGTGCACTATTTTGCTAACTGTTCTAACAGTCGTTGAAGTGACATTTTCAGATCCTGTTTTTTTGGGTTATTTATTCTGAAATTTTATATCGCCCTTCTTGAAACAATTTTTGCTCAGAAGTGCACACACCTCGACAGCGCAATTGTAGTTGTACTGCAGAGCAATTATGCGCGAAGGACTTGCTCAAGATTCCTACGCAGTGACTGACACCGCGGACGAGGATCGAACCCGCTCACAGCGCCACTGAGTAGATTTCTTGAAGAGGCGCTATCTCAAGTTTCATTGATCCGTTGACATAAAAGGGCGTGGAACCGTGGATGCAGGGTTTGGTGGATTCTTTTGACGTGGATCCCAGCGTGTGGTTTGCAGAATGAATATAATTGATTAGAGTCAAGTGGACTAGAGCAGAATTAAATAGAATGTTATTCATACTAATTGTCCTATAACTTGTTCAACAGCTGACGAAACAGGTTCCTTTCGTAGTAATTTTATTTTCATAAATAACGACAGGTTAACGATGAAGTTGAGGCAGGTGTCATTCGACAACGGACAAAATCGTCTTTCTTATGAGCTCTACAAGGAATACACTTTCGACAAAAACGTGTCAGTTGGCAAAGAGACAGATGAGATAACGACCGTTAACTTACCGATACTGGTATGCTAAATAAGTTAACCCTTCGCCCCTATTAACAATATTTTCGTACATAAGTAAATATCCATTTTAGGGTTGATTTTAACAGTTCGTCATGTAGACTACATACATACATACATACATACATACATACATACATACATACATACACACATACATACATACATACATACATACATACATACATACATACATACATACATACATACATACATACATACATACATACATACATACATACATACATACATACATACATACACACATACATACATACATACGTACACACATACATACATACATACATACATACATACATACATACATACATACATACATACATACATACATACATACATACATACATACATACATACATACATACATACATACATACATACATACATACATACATCCATACATACATACAATCATACATACACACATACATACATACAAACATACATACATACAATCATACATACACACATACATACATACAAACATACATACATACATACATCCATACATACATACGTAACATACATATGTATGTACATACGTACATAATGAAAGAAAGAAAGAAATATCAGCCACACAAAATGAGTTTCCTCCTTATCTGTTATAGAACCTGGCGACACGACTGCGACTGGTGGCAAATGAAACGGTCCAACAGAGAGTTGCCGATGTGATCGGAAAAATGGACGACGAAGGTCTCTTCAGGCGGATCCCCTTCTCGTTTCTTCTGTGGGGTTTCGTAGACACCTACCTCGTTAACATAACCGACTTTCTTAAGCATGAATACGGCATCAATCTTCTCATCGACACGGTGACCGGACTTCTGTTTCAGGTAAAAGGCACGGCGCTCGTGAATAAACTGATGCCCTGCGCTTGGATTTTTAATGTAGCTTTAAAGAGTTATAGATAAATTACAGTGACGATTATGCAAGTTGTAGCTCCTTTAAGCATTTGTTCTTTAGACATTGGATGTTTGAAGGAAAGAAGCGCAGTGTAAAGGGTCCGATTGAAGTTTCAAGTTTACAACTGAGTCAAAAAATATCAGTGGTCAAAAAATGTATCGACGATAAAAAATAATAAAAGACTATGAAACACTAAAGTAATAAAAACGATGAAATGTGTTGAAATGGAGGGGGGCTGAGTTATGAGTAACGCATTGGCACGCAGAGCTAAGGAAGTGAGTTCCAATCCCGTATTTCCCTGCGATTGGCTCCTTCTTTGGTTCTTCTTTCGGTTGGCGCTGGTTTCAATCGAATGCAACCTAAAACGTAACGGGCTCCGTAGCACTGTACAGCCATGACACCTTATAAGGGAAGAGCCACGATATTTTGCAACTATATCACCGCTTTCTATCATATACTGCTGAATCGTGTGGAAGTGTATATATGCGTAATTGTATCTGAACTTTTATGAGGCGCATTTATGGAGTACCTTCAAAGTTCATTGTGTTATATAGTATCGTATTGCAGCCATTTGTTTTGTATCCCAGAATGCATCCTAAAACGACAGTTGGGCAAGACGTAAGGCTAGGATGTCAATGCTGTTTGGTTCACAGTCTGGTCAGACTGTTAGACCCGGAAGCATAATAATTTTATGCTTAATATCAATATTCATATATGAATTCGTATATAGAATGATAATACGGAACCCGGAAAGACATTCGAGGGTACATTCGAGGTATCAACGGAAAAGAATGAGACTTTCGACAGATGGAATGTCAAGAAATGGAACGGAGAGAGGTAGGATCACGGACAAATAATTGATCGATCGATCCATACATCCATCCATTCATCCATCCATCCAGCTATCTATCCGTACAATCTATCCCTCCTACCTTTCAGCCCACCATCTATCCATCCATTTACCGACTCGTCCATCCGTCCGTCCACTAATCCATCATCCCATCCATCCATCCATTTGCCCACTCGTCCATTCACTAATCCATCCATCCATCCATTCATCCATCCACCCATCCATCCATCCTTCCACCCATCCATCCATCCATCAATCCATCCATCCATCCAACTATCTATTTAATAGTATTCATATATGTTTATGTTACTTTCTTCCAACCTCATCGTACATCCTCATCTGTTTGTCTATCTCGCTCTCTCTCTCTCTTTCTTTACTGCCTGATTGTCTTAGTTTCCCACCGAACATATATGCTTCATCTGTCTGTGTGTCCGTCTAAATTTCTTCCTATTCATCTTCTTCTTACGCAATGTCTTTAGACATTTAAATGGCAGAGCGTAGCTACTTATGGTCGGACAGGTCGAAAATAAAGAGAAACAAGATATTAAAAATATTGAAGAAGAGTTGAGTGGGAAGCAGGAAGAAATGGAAGATTGGTTGATAAGTTTCTGCTATTTATTACCTCTTCTGACCTGAGGGTGAAAAAGTATATAAAACACAAATATTTTGATTTTTTTCTTAATTCAAGTCATCTCGATGTCTGGAATTCATCAAACTGCAACAGAATTAATGGAACAGGTAGTTAAACAGCTATATCTAACTAAAGTTAAGGGACTGTCCATAAATGATGCCACGCACATAGAGGGGAAGGTATCACACATTTGTAAGACTATATATTTTGTGATGTTCTAAATTGCGTGACGTCATTTGTGGATGGCCCTAACACGGTGGCTTCTTGTGACACAAGCATGCTGCTGATGATGACGATGATGACGACGACGATGATGATGACGACGACGACGACGACGTCGATGACGATGACGATGACGATGGCGATGATGATGATGATGATGATGACGACGACGATGACGATGACGACACGACGATGACGATGATTATGCTGATGATGATGTTCATGAAGATGTCATTAGTGAAAATGGCTGCGATTGTGTTGCCTTTGTCCCAGACGGATACGCATGGCCCTCTGGTCTGAACCATTCGGAGACTGCCTACATCTTTGACTCGGATTGGTGTCGATCCATTGATTTAGTGGTCACAGGTTCAGAGTCGATATATCATGTGAACACCACCAAATACGAATACAGCGAGGATGCCTTTGGATACAGAGGATGGAGACGGGGATTCTGCCAACCGACGCCAACATCCTCCTGTCTGCGAGATGGCGTCCTCAACGTTACGAAATGTAAAAGTATGTATTGCATAACGCACACATTGAACATTTATGAAGCTCATTTTCCATATGACTGAAAGATTCTTAAAATTACGTGTTTTCCGTAATGTTATTGCAATACAGTTACATTTAGAAGTCGTCCATACAGGGCGTCCACGTTAAATTATCTTATTTTGGTCCTTCTTCCCCTCTTCGGAAATTTGGCATTACCAAAGTCCTTCCCGTGTGCGAAGCATTGCGGATATCATAAATGAATTGCTCTTAGTAGGTCTGCTAAGATTTGTTGCATTGTGAATCATTCATGCGCTGAATTTTATTAAATATGACTGAAAATACAGTGAAATCACCATTAGTTTTATTATTATTGCTATTATTATATTAAACGTAAATGTGTTGCTTTAGATAATATTCCATTACTACTATCTCAGCCTCATTTTCTGAACGCTGATGACAGCTACATACATGCCATTCACGGCCTTAATCCTGACCCAAAACACCACGCGACGTACTTCAAAATTGATCAGGTCAGTCATTAAACCTATTTTTATTTGATTGTCCTTTTGCTATGAATTTGGGAATAGGTACAAATTATCACATTATATTATCAACTGGGTCCAATTTTCTTGTGCAGCAGTTCTTTTTTTAAAGAATAATGCATAGATGAAAATGGCAATGCTGTGTTTAGCATAATTTTTATTATATTGAAGCTTCGTTGTCGTTGTCATCGTCGTAATTATCATCATCATCATCATCACTATCATCATAATGATGATATGAATATGTATAGCGTACGTTTTCTACAACATTTAAGAAACTCGTTATTCATCTTACTGAGAGATTTTTAAAATACCATATCTAGATTTTCTATATAGCTATCATCATCGGCGTCATCATCGTCATCTTCATCAATTGTCATCACCATCACCATCATTATCGTCGTGGTCGTCGTCATCATCATCATCATCGTTGTCGTTGTCATCGTCGTCGTCATCATCACCATCATCACAACATATTTACCGAGACCATGGCATAGAGCATTGCACAATGCTGTATTAATAACTATCATTATAGTATAGTTACGGTTCAATTGTTCACTCTTTGTGCTACGTAAACAGATATAATTTGATTTTGATTTTATACTGAAAGTAATTTAACTTATGTAACTGTTTCTTTTTCTTCCAGTTATCGGGCGAAGTCGTTGAAGGTTCTAGAAAACTTCAGTTGAACGCATACGTCATGAAGCTGGCCTCATTTCCGTAAGAATTCTGATTAATGAATTTATAATTATAGCATACGTGTATCTAAAACGACATAAAATAATGATTACAGCTTTTTTGGACCACCATTTATTCCGGTCGTTTATATAGGGTCTATGTTTATGTGGTCTGTATAGTTTTTGTAATAACTGAACAAGAGTAAGCTAGTGAATTGATTATAGCGCCGTTGTAAGATTAAAAGACATCAGCCAACGGTGACCGGTCGCATAGCGTGAAATCGCAATCTAAACTTACAATTCATTGGGAAAGGAGCCAAGTGGAAAATCCTTTTAATTGGAGAAACCA
Source organism: Bimastos eiseni (assembly GCA_959347315.1). Taxonomy (NCBI): domain Eukaryota; kingdom Metazoa; phylum Annelida; class Clitellata; order Crassiclitellata; family Lumbricidae; genus Bimastos; species Bimastos eiseni. Next base: position 13,396,569 of record OY365821.1, on the reverse strand, counting down.
ACAACCAGGCTCGGTGGATAGTCTGATAAAGGGTTTCATTATGCAGTCTGCCATTTTTCTTCTGGGCTGCCGTGACTGCCTTTTCCTCTCACCTGTTTTGTATGTTTAGCCTACCTAAAGCGTCGTATTTAAATTTTAAACGAAGCGGTTCTAATCATCGATTTCACGTTTGTTCTTGCAACAGAGACACTGAAAACTTCACGAACAGCATAACCGTTGTTCCCATTGCCTGGATGGAAGAGGTGAGTCGCTTTCTGATGCGCCCTATTGTTAAAATATCTTTCTTGTCTTAGTCAAAGAGGGAGAACGCACTGGATTATTTCACTACGTTCTCCCTCTAGAAGAGAACCAGTGACAGTTCACTAGATAAGTGAAGAGTAAAATGACGCTCCACACGTGGAGACTTAACCCAACGGTTTCAGCAAGAATAGGAACTCACGTTTGACATTGAAACTGGGTTGAATTTCGACAGGTCTACTCCATGACCGAGAAGGAAAAAGAATCGCTCTTTTCTCAGCGTAAGTTCTACGATAAAGTGCAGTACAGTCTAATCGGAATTGGAGCCGTGCTGTTCATCGTTGCCCTTCTTGCACTGATAGTAGTCTTTCTTCTCAACAGAAAGGTAAGTGGACAACACACAAAGTCCACCAACTTTCAATTGAGCACTATACGTACTTAACTACTAGCCTCGTTTATTCAGTTAATCGATTATATAATAATCCTTTTTTTTCTTAATCAGTCATTTAATCGCCATATTGATTCGTAAATCAACTATTTGGGCTTCTAGTTACTTCCAGCCCACGTTTTACTGACTATAAAGAGAATATACGAGAAGAAAATGGATGGCCATTGTTTATGCAAGCATCATTTGAGAAAAAAATGTGTATCTCACAGTTGTTGCAATGTAATGACACTGAGTGGTAACAAAGATCATTAGCGTCACCCTCCTCCTTTATCCAGGCTTGGGACTAGCACTGTCAGGTTGCAAACAGTGGTGGAGTATTTGCATCACACAATGTGTGACAAAGGCCTAAAAGATCTATAGCAGGGCTTAGACCCTTTTAGGTTTCAGGTTTCTCCCTTTGAGCCATTGTTTCTGGATTCTTCTGTATATAATGTGAAATCTTGATTTTCCATGGTTGAAATTATAAAAAAAACTTGATTTATACTTTTATGCAAGTCTATCAGTAACATTGAGCATCATTATTGTGGTCAACTAAATGAATGACTACAAAATTCTGAATATTCTTGGACTTCATTAGACCGTTTAGCCATCTATTTTATCTATTCTTTTCCCATTCAGAGACCGGGAGGTGAGAGACAACCGCTTCTTGGCGACGGATGATCGCCTTCTCAACGAATCACGATTGGGCGAATTAATGCGCAATTCGACAACTCATTCGAATTTTAAAAATATCGCTTAAATAAATTTAATTCGCTCTTAAACAATTTTGCGTAGTTTGACTTTCTACGATGGTCAATGTACGTAGCTATATGTAGTTGCGAATAATTGCTTATATACATGTAGGGGTCTTAGACATTACCCCTCCCCCTCCCCCCCCCCCCGATGGTACCCTCCTGCCTTTACCCCGTAGGATATTACTCCCTGCCATTACCCCCTGCCATTAACCACAAAAATCATTCCTCTGTATTTAACATCTTCCATTCACCTCTGAATAGTATGTGTCATCGATTTGTTTCCTGTTTCTTAATGTGCCTATATACGTGTCGCCTACCATGCTGCATACAACAAGTCAACAAAAGAAACTTGTTTGACCAGTTTGTGTTGTTCAAGTTACTGTTTCGTTTTATGACACGAGGACTAATAATGATGTAATAAGGTTCGTGTTCATAGTTTTATTGTTGACATTGTTCTTATAAGATGCTACTTATTTAAAAGAACACATTTAATAAAATTCGTGTTCATAGTTTAATTGTGGAAAAGAGGCAGAGCAGTAATGACAGAGGGCTAATGGCAGGGGGTGATATCCTACGGGAGGTAATGGCAGGGGGGTAGTGGCAGGGGGTAATATCCTTCGGGGGGTTATGGCAGGGGGAGTAATGGCAGGGGGTAATGCTACCACATGTAGACATCATTACAGTCACATAAGCTATTATTATTCATTAATTTATTCTCTGCCTGTTCAAAACGATCAATTTCACTGCTTACCCTTCACAACACATATATATAATAATCAACTTCATTCAAAAAGGAAAAGCGACTGACGTCATTTCTATCTTTTTATCGCCTTTGATATCGTAGATTTTTCTTAACCGGGTGAACTTAATAAAGATGGTGCACGACTTTATGAATGAGTCCAGCCTCGGTTTGAATAGATGACTGCAAATAAACTCCAAATAAAAGTCAGTTTGTCTGAATTACACGTTCGTCTTTGGACCTACCTCTGCATGCTTGTATGTCTGTGTCCATCTGTGTGTGTGTTGGTATGTTCCTCTCTCTATGGCTATCTGTGTTTCTTTGCATACATCTGTCTGTCTGTATGTATGTATGTCTATCTATCAGTCAGTCAGTCTGTCTGTCTGTTTGTCTGTCTATGATTTTCTGCATATATCTTTGTCTTTCGTTGCCCTCTGTCTGGTAATTTCAAGCACTGCCTGGCATAATGTTGCTCATATAATCCTAAATTGCGCAAGCAGGGTCCGTTTGTTAAAATGCTCAGATGAACAATGACACCATACGTACTTCACCGAAACAGCCTGTTGTAAGTATACTACTTAAGAACCGAATGCATCGAGTGAAGATATTCCCACGCCGATTTCCTTTAAATTCGATGTTTATTTCGTGTGAAGCGTCCATCTCAAATTAAGCAATCCGCTTACTCCCACACTGACTTCATCAACAATGTGCACGGTGTAGTAGCATTAGCAGCAGTCGTGGAATTAACAGCAGTAGCAGCAGCAGAAGCCCGGAAAGATGTGGTTCCAGCAAAAATAATGGCAGTAATAATGGCAGTAATAATGGCAGTAATAATGGCAGTAATAATGGCAGTAATAATGGCAGTAATAATGGCAGTAATAATGGCAGTAATAATGGCAGTAATAATGGCAGTAATAATGGCAGTAATAATGGCAGTAATAATGGCAGTAATAATGGCAGTAATAATGGCAGTAATAATGGCAGTTATAATGGCAGTAATAATGGCAGTAATAATGGCAGTAATAATGGCAGTAATAATGGCAGTAATAATGGCAGTAATAATGGCAGTAATAATGGCAGTAATAATGGCAGTAATAATGGCAGTAATAATGGCAGTAATAATGGCAGTAATAATGGCAGTAATAATGGCAGTAATAATGGCAGTAATAATGGCAGTGCAGGAGATACAAAAACAAATCAAACCAAAACATTTATTGCCAAGAATTTTACAATGACAAAGAAATTTTGAAATATTCCACAAACGACGCTGACAAAGGGCAGGCCCAGAAGGGATTTACTCCCGCTTTTAGGTCCACCAAATTTTATTAGCTAGCTACAATGAGAATGGCGAAAACATAGTCAAATAATAACTATATCAATCTTAACTAGTTAGAGAATGTTGAGTGGTAAACTAAATATTAGCTTGGCTTTTGACAACAGCATAATTACAAAACGTGTCAATAAAGTACAAGTCAGTAAGTTGTCAGTAGTTTAGAAAGTACAATCAGAAGTAGGCTAGCTATCTATATAAAGCTGAGGCGCAATCATTAAATAGTGCCCCAGTTCATTGCCTACGTAGTACTCTTGTATTGAGGAAGAAACTATGAATTTGTTTGGTCTCAGTTAGAATAAAAGTCCAGATATAGGGGCCACTGTATTTAGTTGAAATACAGCGAGTTTAGCAAAAATTGTACGATAGGATTTTGTTGCCCTAATGTCATAAGACTGGTTTGATCAGAGCCAGTAGTGTAATAATGAGCAAATCCTGGTGGTAACAAATTATGGGCGTAATTATTGGCCTACATGAATACAGCTGTGTGCATAAATCTTATTTGATGAAATTTAAGTAGTTAAAAATTCTAGGAAGATAAAACCTGTATGTGAACAATAGGGTGCTCCGGCAATTACTCGAACTACTCTTATAATATTATAATTTACGGTCATCATCATCATCATCGGTAACAACTGCAGTGCATGTTTGAAATGTAGATATGGATAAGCAGCTAGGTCTAGACATGTATCTACGCAGATAAATGTGAATATGGTAATTATATATGGTCTATGTATAGTATACTATACTACTATACATATATAGACATACATAGACGTCTATCGAAGGAGCATCCGGTTTACACAGCAGCTCTCAACGTTAATTGAGACGAATTGCTTTCGTTGGCCGTTGAACCTCATTGGCTTAAATGTCCTCAATATTTGACTAACTCACATTCTACCTGCCTAGCCTCCGCCATTGCAGTATGTCTCTTTGTTGTACCGGTAGACACAGTGGCGAATATAACGTGGGGAGAAAAGCAAGGTTGTAGAACTCGATTAAAAAACCTACAACTCCTTAAAAAGTTGAAATTTGTGGTTTTTACGCGTTTTAACACATCAATTAGATTAATTATTTTTAGCTAATTAATTAAAATGATGATTGTAGCTTCGTATGCTATAGTGTACACTCTGTAGTGAATATGGCTGAATACATTGGGGGCAGTGTGACCGTACACATATATAGTAGGGTGTATGAGATTTGTGTCTGGTGAGCGACTATGCATACGTTAAGAAAAATTTTAAACTTAAAAGACTCAGAGATCTGAAAAACCTAAAAATCCGATTGAAACACGTAGCTTTTCCCAGCTCTGACATAACTAGGGCAAGGCGCTAGGTCGGTGCATTTCAGACGAACAACCAAGGGTGCTACTATATTGGTGCTGAGGGGTGTTTCGGCATCCTTGGATAAAAACGTTGACCCAAACATTTGCTCCATATCCGATGAGTTTTTTCTCTTATGAAGGTGTTAGAAGTGCTTTCAGGACTTTGCTTCACGCTTTCGGCGTTTGTAAATATGTGCACCCCATAGGAAAATGTTCTGGTTGAGCCCCTGCGGACAACATATGTTCATGTAAAATCGGCCATTTCTACGGAATTTAGGGTACCCGAAAACCGATTTCATTACCCGGATAGTCTTACAGACTACGTGACGCCATCGGTAGACACTAATTTTAGAGTTTCGGATTGTGACGAAAACGAACGTTGGTTTCGGCCGAAAACAAAAATGGACATAAATTGATAAATTTGCAGTTTCGGTGCCAAAAAAGAGACCGATTATCGGTCGCTTCTAGCTGTTGTTTGGGCAACAGCATGCCCAGGTTGATCCGCACACAACCAGTTTAATCTCAGTCCGCGTTTCTGTCTGCAAATGCACCATTTTGGTTATTATCCAACGGTTCTTAGTAAATCGTTTGGCGAATACAGCAGTGGCTGCTCGACGAGACCTGGCATGGTTGCCTTGCACTGACAGAGAATTCCCCACAGCAATTACGTCAGCCGGCTTGAGGCAACTTTAAAGAGGAATCTTCTCGCTATCTCATGTGACAGGGGCGTGTATAACCTCAACAGTTACTTCCGTGTTTCGAGTCCTGTAGACACAGTATTATTAGCTTATCAGAATTCGAAGCTTCTCTGTGATAGATCTGTTATTCGCTCGCCAACCTGGAAACGGTAAGGCAAAGTTTTCTCTTGTATCTGGTGCTTGTCTTATTTATGTAGGATAAATTTTGAGAATGATATCATTATGTAATAGTATTGTCTGTCATCGGCCTACTCACGAGGCCTATAAAATTACTTAGCGTGCATGCCTTTTTGAGGAGAAGCTGTGGACGACAGTGTCAAAGCAAAAAATGTTTCAGCCAGGTGTTGCCTTACTATTGGCAGAACACTAGGTCTAATATAGAAAGACAGTACGGCAATCCGTATGCTATCTTCTCTCTTTCGTCTTCATTTCTTTACTCTGTCTCTTTTTCTCCTAATTTTCCTTCTCTCTCTTTTTCTCTTTTTCCGCCTCCACGGGCGACCCTGGTCCTTCCCGGTACGCCAGTGATTATGGTATCGTGTTGGAACTCATTAAAACCATCGGATGCAGTAAGTAGGTAGACTTCTTCTCTATGCTTGTTAGATTCAGATAACAACTTAGCTCAGGTTCTGAAACCTTGTTCTAAAGAGTTTGAGTTACGTCAATTGTTATCCAACTAGATCCGCCTTTAACATACTCCAGTCGTAAATAAACGTTGATTAGCATAACTGTAGTTATCAATCTCTTTCCTTCAAATTTATCCCCAGCCGCCAACTTAGCTGAATCATAAAGTTTGTGTCATGGTTAAACCCTTCGGTGAAAATTATATCTGTTCCTTCCGCTCGAAGTCGTGGTTATGATGGCAGATGTCAAAACCAGTTTAAACCTGTCAGATGATAAATTAATTATGTGGATTATTCCCCACAAATCTGCACTTCATATTGTATTTGTCTATTTGACCTTAGCGCATTATGTGTGTTTGTTTGCGCGCGTTTTTGTCAGCATTAATTAAATGCCTATTTAGGTGTATTGCGTCAGTTTTCTACCATGTTGATAAACTCGGCTTTGGCTTCACTATCCATCACTCCGTTACAAACTATTATTACCTAGTCTACACGGTGTGTAATAATAGCCCAATAATGTACCCTTAGAGAAATTCGATGAACTAGAGCAAATCCGGAGTTAAGCTTTCCTTTCCTGGCATATAAATTTTACAGTGAGTAATATTTACAGCATTTGACCGGGCTATTAAAATGACGTCAAATTACTAAAGTTATCAGTTTTTCTCATATAATATTTTAACCAACAGCCTTATGACTAACCTCATCTTATAACCTACTTCAATTAACAAAACTGAAAAATATGGGCTTTCACAGTCCAAAAACTAATTGTGGTGCACACTGCTTGCTCAGAGAATTTCTTGATAACAATTCTGCCTGAGATTTACATAACCGGATCTTTCAAATGGAGGAAGAATTTTTGTAATGTGCCTTGCTCGCTGTAGGCCAAGCTGATCTGCTCTGAAAACTGATCATAGCAATTACATATGCCATTACATCAATAGCAGCATAAATACGCGAATATTTGATTATAAATATGACAGGTAAATAAGTTAGTCTGTAAATTGCAGCTGAACTGTAGGTATATGTCAAATATGATTTGGAAATGAGTTAGTAGGCCCTGTGTAAATTGCAGGTGAATTTTAAGTAATATATTATCTGTAAATAAGTTAATCTGTAAATAATTGTAGATGAATTGTATGTAAAAATATATGATATGTGAATAACTTAATCAGTAAATGGTAGATAAATTGCAGTTAATGACGAAAAAATTGTTTTTTTGACAGTTCAAAGTAGACCTAAGAATAACTAAGACGTCAGAATGTCCTGCAGATGTTCGTGTACACTGATCTCCTTAGTTGCTGCTCTTGGTGCCATCCTGATCATAATCGGAGGCTGCCTGATTCCGTTCTTTAACAAACAGCTCTCAACCTCCGCTAAAACCGTAAGCATCGCCATCACCTTTCAATCTGCAATGTACTAGCGCCATAGAAGTAAATGAGGCTCTCATTGAGATTGCAACTAAGTCCTAATGAAGGGAAGACAATTCTTGCTTGACATTATTAGGATCTGTTGCGATGTGATGCGTTGTGATGATATGGCGCGGTGTTATCTAGTGCAGGCAAAATGCCAATAATAAAAAGGAAATTAGCAATTTAATAGCCTAAGTTAAACTTAGAAATAGGTTCTAAATACGTACACAGGACAGAACATGTCCATAACCAGGATTCGTGGGGCATTGGCCATCTAAACTAAATCTACTTCTATGGTCTCGCTATCTTTTCGCTGAAGACTTTTATTGATCCCCTAAGGTTGACAGCGTTGGTGAAACAGATGTAGGCACGCGATGGAGAACAAGTTTTTCGTAGATTTAACTGATCATTGTTTATAATATCGCAGATTCTATCTCATGTAGTTGGGCTAATCGTAATCGCTAAGGGTTATTGTAATGCGCACGTCGATTTGTGCATATGTATGTATGTATGTATGTAATTATCTCTGTACATGTATGTATGTGCGTAGGCCTATGTACGTATTTAGTATTTATGTATCTATGTTTGCTTTTCTGCCACCTGTCGTTTCCATTCGCTTGTCATCACCCAT
>OY365821.1:13350896-13385896 GCA_959347315.1 Bimastos eiseni | reverse complement strand
GAATGCGGAGGAAATTTTTTTTTAAGATATAAGAATGTGAAGAAAATCAATAAAAACCAGATGAAGAATAAGATGGAAAAGAATGTGATCAGGAAGAATGTGGAAAAGAAGAACTATAGCAAAGGCAAGAATGCGAAGAATAAGAATAAGAATGCGAAGAAGAAGCAGCAGCAGCGGCTGCAGATGGAAAAGAAGAAGAGGACGCAGAAGAAGAAGAAGAAAGAGAAGAAGAAGAAGTAGAAGAAGCAGAAGAAGAAGAAGAAAAAGAAGCAGAAGAAGAAGACGACGATGAAGATTAAGAAGCAGTAGAAGAAGGAGAAGAAGAAGCAGAAGAAGAAGAAGCAGATGAAGAAGAAGGAGAAGAAGCAGATGAAGAAGAAGAAGAAAGAGAAGAAGCAGATGAAGAAGAAGAAGAAAAGGAGTAGAATATCTTTAGCCACTGCTTTGAATATAAATCCTACAGTCGTATACTATAAAGGAGTCAAACGAAACTTTTACCTTTCAAGATTGGTTGTCACCCAACAAGGTAGCAGTTTTCGCTTAGTGCTTACACTATAAGATCATTGATTGCGATAAATAATTATGAATCTTTTGTAACGATTTTTTCATACGACGTCAAATACTGTCAAACTGTCACGAAATATGCGGCGGTGCATGATTTTGTATTACAAACATGTAGGGTGAACTTTGAGAGGAGAAACGTGTCATTCGAATGTAACAACACTTGCCTGTCCTATGAGCTCTACAAGACGTACACTTTCGAAAGGAACATGTCGGTCGGCGATGAAGCAGATGAGATAATGACCGTTAATTTACCAATACTGGTATGATAGATTATGCTAACTATCTACATGCACAACATCAAGGACGTTTCTTCCTTAATACTTTAAAAGAAAGGTGTCTTCCTTATAGCTTCAAAATATCATTGGCGGAGGCCCGTGTTAAGCTTACTGGGCATAGCGTATTCGTGATGTGAATAGAGAACGTGGTACGATAGATTTGCGGATAACCTTCAATCCTGCCTCCACACGACATAAATATTGCTCCTATATTGATATGTCACATTATATTGCATTACAGTCAGATTTAACTATTAATACTGGTGGCAAATGCTTACTCTCAAGTACTTGAAAGGAGTATAATATATTATCATATAATATATATATACATATATATATATCAACCACTATGAGGAGTTATGAACTTCACTATTGATCAAGGACAATGGAAATCATTACATTTTGTTCTTACGCATCACTATCAAATGGCTTACGTCAGGAATTGATGATGATGACGATAAAGCTGATGACGAAGACGATGACGATGACGGTGACGACGATGTATGATGATGGACCAGCCGACGATCGTCCCAATATAACCTTAAATGTCGCCCCAGACACGACGTATCCTCCTATGAACACTCCCACCAAAAGAATGCTTTCACGACACGTATATACCCAATACCCATCATTAATCCTCTCCTCAATTACGATTAGCTTGTCTTCTGCTGATTAAGCCTTGCCTTCTGATGATTAAGACTAGCCATCTGATGATACTTGCCATCTGATGATTAAAACTTGCCATCTGATGATTAAGACTAGCCATCTGATGATTAAGACTTGCCATCTGATGACTGAGACTTGCCATCTGATGATTAAGGCTTACCATCTGATGATTAAGACTTAACATTCTGTGTTAGAATCTAGCAACGCGTCTGTTGCGTGCGAATGGGACGGTCAAACAAAAAGTTGGTACGATAGTCAAACGACTGAACGAAACCCTTTATAGTCGCGTCAACGTCTCCGATCTTCTCTGGGGATATGAAAACAAAAATCTAAAGGTCGTAGTCGACTTTCTCGACTCCTACTTTGACCTCCATCCGCTCAACGACACGAAATACGGACTCATGTATCAGGTAATAATGGTTGATTATTATGGTTGGACTGGGTGCCCCTCGTCTAGCTTTTATCACAAGGTGATGCAATAAATTATTTCCTCGACTGTAAATTGTTTGAACAGCTGCTGCTTCTGAAAGAAAAGCAAATTTAGCGGTTTCTGACAATGTTATGCAAAATAAACGGAAAATAGAAAGCATAATGTTTCTTGCAGAATCTTGCATGCATTTAGGTCTATTTGCCCTGATAATGTTTCTAATTTGGTGTTACGTAACTTGCGTAATTTACAACAAGTAAGCCTAAATTATTTCCAGAAAAACTCCAAAGTGACTTGTTATGTGTAGCCTAGTATAATTACACTTTCGCCAGTAATTGGTAATTTGCAATGTAATTACATGTCAGCCTGTAATTTGCCCATTCCTGTCAGCAAGATCTATTTTCGAAACGCGTATTATTTAAAAATGGGAAGCTTTGATTATTTATAGTAACTCTATATAGTTCCTTTCTAGTAGGTCCTAGCGTGTTGCTCAAGCGACGTTGTATAATTGCTTTGATTGTGTTCGCAGTCTGATCAGCCAAGAAGAACGACTTTCCAGGGTTCATTCGAAGCATCGACTGGAACCAATGATATCTCCAACCTCTGGAATATCAAAGAATGGAATGGAAACAGGTAAGCACTGACGAATGATAGGCTACTTCATTGTTTCTGCTCAAAGGTTAAATTTCCAGTTGAATCGTATCTCTCTGTCTGTTTCTGTCAATCTTTCTCTCTCTCTCTCTCTCTACCAGTAAATGTATCGATCTCTATATATTCAGGTAAGTCTGATTGTGTGTGCTGCTTTCAGTGTTCAGTCTATTGTCAGTTCTCTCTTTCCTCCTCCAATAATATTTTTCTAGTCTTGCATTTACTCTGAATAATAGTAATTCAGAGTAAATGCAAGGGTGTCCGCTAGATAATCCGAGGGTTCGATAGTCCGAAGATTCTATTCTCCAGCATTAATTCAACTAGAATCTGGATTAATTGATGAAAAGAATGTGTAAAACTGGGGGCTGGATTGATATGAAAAGAATCATGTCTAAGTGGAAGCTGGATGAATGAAAAGAATTATGCAATCCAGCTTCTAACAAGTCTAACTCTTCTCATCAGTCCAGCTACCATTAAAGCCACAATCTTATCAGCTATTGACCGGTCACAATGCAACCTTCGGACTATTGATACAGAACCAAATGCAAGACCATAGATTGAAGGTATGCACTAACAACAATTATTATTGAATAATAATTATAATAATACTTGTCCATCAAAGCAATCTCAATCGACTGATCGTCTGATCCGCTCATAGCCTTGCTTTTGGAGCGCCATCGGTTGTCTCCTTAATTGTGTATTGCACGAGTTACTAATTAGTAATAATTAAAAATTATGATGTACCGATAATTTCGATTTTATTCATTTTTAGCTCGCTCAGCGTTTGGAAAGGATGGTGCAATAAAATCAACGGAACAGGTATTTACAATTGATTTATTAACAGTCATTGGAATCTACAGATGCTGCAATTGTAAGCCGTAACGTAACAGTAACAAGTAACAGAACTGCTGTATACATATCGCCTCTCAAACTAAAATATAGGCTCTATAAAAGTTATGTGCCAATTAAGCTGAACCTGCTGATCATTATGCCCATAACTGAGAGCTATTTAATTTGCGCTGATATTTATTTACCCATGATTATAAGAGGGTTGAAGATGCAAGTGATGGTGATGATGATAATGACAATGACGATGACGATGACGATGATGATGCGTTAGACATTATAATTACAGTTCAATAGAATTCATGAAATTATACAGGACAATGGATTAGATCAGTTCGGATGACATAAGATAAGATCAGATCAGATTAAATTAGAATGATTACGACGACGGTGGTTTCATCGGCGTTCCAGACGGATACGCCTGGTCTCCTAGTCAGAGAAGTAGATCTCAGGATGCCTCCTACATCTTCGACTCTGACTGGTGTCGGTCGATCAGTCTCGTCGGAGAACGTCAGGAATTCATTCGTCGACTTCGTACCGTCAGATATACCTACGTCAAGAATGCCTTCGACTACACTAAATCCCGAAAAGGATACTGCAAACGCACACCCAAAGGCAAGGTGAACTGTCTGGAGAAAGGAGTCCTTAACGTCACAGAATGCAAAGGTGAGCATGACTATTAAAAATCTCTGCTACATTCATAGAATTTAACTCATACCTACATGGATACAGATTACAGACCCACGTACAATACACGTGTCACTCATCAGGGCTTTATAGTAATACGTATATAAGATCTAGCCCAAATCATGCACAACGACAGAACAGATGATGACGACGACGGTGATGACGACGATGATGATGACGACGATGATTATGACGACGATGATGATGGCGACGATAATGATGACGAGGAGAAGGACGACCACGGTGATGATGATGATAATGATGATGATGGCATTGATAATAATTTTGATTGTCATGATGGTAATGATGATGATGATGATGACGATGATGATGATAAGTCAATAAGGATACGATTGATACATAGCGGTAATTATTGTTGCATGTTGCAATCTATTGTTACTGTTGCTTTGCCTCCATAGACAACATACCGTTGCTGCTGTCTCAGCCTCACTTCCTTGGTGCCTCATACTCCTACAGGCAACGAGTGAGAGGCCTCAGACCCAATCCCGAGGAACACATGACCAGTTTCAACATTGAACCGGTCGGTATCAACACAACAGTATTAATTTAAGCATTAATAGTAATGCGGCAGGAGCCTCACTTGACTTGGGATAATAATAATAATAATAATAATAATAATAATAATAATAATAATTATTATTATTATTATTATTATTATAGTAATAATAATAATAATAATAATAATAATAATAATGATGATGATGATGATGGTGCTGGTGGTGGTGGTGGTGGTGGTGGCGGCGGCGGCGGCTGCGGTGGTGGTGGTAATGGCTGTGGTGTTGGTGGTGGCTGTGGTGTTGGTGTTGGTGGTGGTAATGATGATGATGATGATGATGATGATGATAATATTATTGGTGGAACGAAGTACTACAGGGTATAAAAATAGCAACATTAATACGATGGAATTCGTCTGACGCTTGATTTTCATCTTATTCTTCTTCTTATTATTATTATTCTTTTTGTTATTCTTATTACTATTCTTAATATTATTATTATTATTATTATTATTACTATTCTTATTATTATTATTAGTAGTAGTAGTAGCAGTAGTAGTAGTAGTAGTAGTAGTAGTAGTAGTAGTAGTAGTAGTAGTAGTAGTAGTAGTATTACTATTGTTTGGTTAAACTACAGCTGCACAAAAGAGCCTCTGAAGGCAACTGCGTTGAAGCGCTGGATGCAAACTGACAATCGTTGGAACAAGTAGCTTGTCTCTCTAGGGTCTCTGGTGACATGTGTCAGAAGGCGACCCAAGTCTTTGATGAAGTCTATTCCTTCATTGTTGACTGGGCCCATGGTCTCAAAGGCCAATGGAAAGGAAGAGATAGCTGACAGCGAGCTGGCTGTACTTGATGGTCTTCCTGGCACCTCCGCTGCAGCCCCCACCGAAGATGACGTCGCTTGGAGATATGATGGAGCCACGGTGTCAATCACTGTCGCATCCCATATCAGGTTCCGTCCTCTTCGCCAAGGGATCAGCGTCAGACCATCAGGGCGTTTTCCGTCCGTTCTGGATAGTCCCGGGGGTTCCTTAATGTTTCGGAAACCAGCGCGTTTGAGGCTACGGCTGATTATGTCGTTTAATGCTGCGTGCCTGGCGAACCGCCCTGGCCCAAGACCACAAGAAAGCCCGTGTGCTCCTTCCGCATTGACTCGTGACCCGCATGGGCATACGTGTGGCTCACAAATGCGTGTCCCCAGACGGAGACCCACCGCAATTCTGACAGCTTCGTCGTCTAGCCGAAGTCCACATGAAGTGATTGGTAGGGCAAAGAGCCAGTCTCCGGCATGCGGTGCTGCGGCTGCCTTGAATCGCGCCTGATGGTGTGGGTCGGTTTGGGCAGTGCTCAGCTCGGCAGCTGCCTTCTGCAACAGCGGCTTGTCCCAGTTTGATTGCTTGTGTGCTGCATCATTGTCCGGACGCATCGTTTGGCTCTCGGTGCACCACAGATGTTCCATCTTCTCAAGCAGTCCGTCGACGTCGGACCAGGTGCTGCCTAACATGGAGGACTGCAGTGGTCGGGTGCTCGCAGCGGAAGCCAAAAAGGCGGGAAGCGCCAGCGAGGTCAGTCGACGAATTCCTAATCCTCCCATCTTTACTGGCAATGATGCTTGAAGCCATTGGTCGTTCGATAGGGTGATGTTGAGAACTGCCTCTAAACCGCTTCGAAGAAGGTCGTCGAATTTGTGTAGCAAAGAGTGACCCGTGCATGAGCTGCATCTTAATGTATATATCAGTTTCTGGGAACTGAGCGAATATCTGAGGAGCACCAGAGCGTCGTGTTTGGCTACAGACTCTAGTCTGGTAACTGCTAAGGCCAGTTCCTTGCATCTGCCCTCCAGACATGTCGTCAAGGCCTCGCTGGTGGACAATGGCGCGCCCAGCAAACAGGCTCTTTCCGGAGAAATTGACATATAGTGCTTGAAGACATGGTCGGAAACTAGTCTGTCTTGGCGATGGATGATCTCGCATTTGTCTTGGTTGAGTCGAAGCCCTAGTTCCTCTCCTCGCAGTTCCAGCATTCTCACATCTTCCGCCACCGTCGCTTCCTCTCCTCCTAGGGTTAGATCATCCATGTAGCCCAGTACCAATGGTGACGAAATCTCCTGTAACGTTGGCTGCAATGGAAGGCAAAAGAGCAAAGGGCCAGGCGGGTCTCCCTGTTGAGGTCCAACCTGTGACGAAATGGTATGCTGACCAAACCGAAGCTCTGAGGGCTCCGCGTATGCTAGGTGACAGAATGGAGCCAGTTCCGGCAGGACCTCATCTATCGAAGACAGCATTCTGTCTCTGTAGAGGCTGTTGAAGGCATTCTTGAAGTCTAGCTTCACAAGGATTGACCCTATCGGCAATGCTTCCAGGAAGCGCCATTAGAGTGCCCCCTGAGAGTATCGGTTTAATCTGTTCAGGGCATTCGCCTGTCAGAAGGAGGTTGACTAGTCCGGTGACGGATGAGATCAGTTCCGATTCAATTTCTGCGCAATTCACCAGGTCCACCAGATGCTGTGGTCGAAGACCATCTGGTCCCCCTGAAGAACCTAACGGGAAGGAGCGGATCCGTGCGAGGACCTGCCATTCTGTGGCTTGGAAGGGTGTCATTTTAAGTTTTTCCGTGCTAATTGGGCGGTCGGGCGGATTCTGAGGATGTTTTGAGCGTAGTTCCTCCAAGGTTACAGAGTCTGCATTGGCAGGCCTGTCGGTCGAGGTTAGGATTCTGACTGCGGCTCTGATATTGCCATCCTCTAATTTGGAAGCAACTGCTGCGGCCAACGCATGGACTTCGCCTGCTCTAGATCTTACACTGTGGTTGTTGGTTTAATAATAATAATAATATTATTATTATTATTATTATTATTATTGCTATTCTTTCCATTATTATTATTATTATTATTATTATTATTATTATTATTATTATTATTATTATTATTATTATTATTCGGCTGTAGTGTCTCACCTGTCTTATTATTGTTCCAGATGACGGGTGAGGTTGTTGAGGCTTCTCGAAAGATGCAGCTCAACGCATACGTCATGCATCAGTCGTCATTTCCGTAAGAAATTAATCAACTCTGTTATATATATATATATATATTTATTTATTTATTTATATATATATCGTGATAATTATTACAGGGACTATTAATAAGTACGTTAAATCTGTACCTTACTTCATTGTCCCATTTTTACAGCTTCTATATAGCATATAATAACGTTGTAATATGAAAGAAACTAATGTACATGTAATGTGCGCAATGTGGGCCTATAATAATAATATTATTATTATTATCTTTGTAAAGTTCTCAGCACTAACAAGAGTCACGTCAGGGAGACCAAGTAATACTGGCACAAAATCAAATTTACTGAGATATGGACTCAAGGAACCTATAGATACGTGTATCTTCATCCTTGCATGATACGAACCTACATGTATGTCGTCATCATCATCAACATCATCATTATCATCATCATTGTCTTATCTATCTAATTTACTGCCTTCGTTTCTAACCGACGTCTGCAAGCCTAGGCACTATACATCCGTGGGCAACAGATTTCATTTTGACTAATGAACGGACGGACGTCTTCCTTCGTTATTTGTGCAGGTCTACCAAGGCATTCGAAGTGAACCACACGGTTGTTCCGATTGTATGGATGAAAGAGGTCAGTTGTCCTCACAGATAGCTTTCAGATTGACCTCCCTTTCCCATCAGGGACCTTGAAGCCACAGCGCGACTATGCTAAGCATGCATGTAGGTCCAACATCTTCAATTTGCTACCTTGCTCAAACTTAAATAGTTGTCGATGGTCTGATGCATTCTGGCGATTCTCGTCAATATAATTCTTTTAGAAATCTGTTGTCACACACACAATCAAACAATTAACAGCCTCGAGGCACATGCGACTAGTACCACTACAATCGTAATCGTAATCTCTAGCAACAACAGTGCTACGTAAAAGCATATTCTTCTCTTCTCTCTTCCGCCAGGTATGACGTACGTACACGACCATGAGGTAAGTTAATCAGTATAATTTATTTATCTAGTGCCACTCAGATAGCCACTCAGCGGCGCTCTCTACGCTGGTCCTTGTGATGTTAAATGTAATTGCGAACAATTGATTAGTTGGAGAAACAATGCATAGTAAACTGGAAGTAGTCGCTAGAAGTGGGCCCACACACACGTGAAACAACCGGTGCATTCTCACCAACAGCTGCAGACAGGTGGAATGTAATAGTTTTATTATTTTTTATATGATATTATAAATATATAAATATATATATATGGCGACCGGCCGAGAGCCTATGAACCATGTATGTAGGGCCTATAGGCTTAGGCCTATAAATACTTAAGACTGCATGACCGAAAACATGGTTGTTAGAGCGGTCGGCCTATAAGGCTCCGTGTGCACTGAGTGTGCGGGTTCGATCCTCGTCCGAGCAGCTTATGTGTATAGGGACCTTGAGCAAGTCCTTTGCGTACAATTGCTCTGCATTGCAACTGCAGTTGCGCCGTGGAGGCGTGTGTGCACTTCTGAGCTGATAGTAAGAAGGGCAGTATCAAATTTGAATTATTGCATTTTATTGCATAATAAGCCTACTAATGATCAATAGATAAAGTTTGGGCAGTAAACATATGTCTGTCATTTCCACCTAGGTCTACTCCATGACGGACAAGGAAAGAGATTCGGTGTACGGAGTGACGGTCAAGCGTCAGGTCTTTGACGGCATACAGTACGGTCTGATTGCCCTCGGAGCCCTACTGCTCGTCTCTGCCCTTGTGGCACTAATTTTTGTTCAAAGGAAAAGGGTGAGTAGACTTTGACAAAACACTATGTAACTTTTGTTACAACCTATAGAGGTAGGTGGCGTTTAATTATAATTAGGGCCTACATACAGAGATAATTAGCATGAGTGTGTTTAAATAACCATAATTGTAGGCCTATTGCAACCAAACCAACTAAATTTACAAAAAACAAAAATAAAAAATATCAATTTTTGGTTTTTTGATTTTTTAAAATATTTTTATTCAATCTACTAATATTACTATTATATTACTAATTGATTACTATTATATTACTAATTGATTACTATTATATTACTTATTGTGTTTATCTCAGTCCGAAATCAAGCTAAATTAATTTTGTAAACGAGTTGAAGCTCTTTTATATGCCTTGTTTGATGCTTTTTATAACAAAACTGTTGTGACAAATTCCAAAGAAAAACTAAAAACAAAACAAAACAAAATAAAACCAACTTTTGATTTTCAAAAAATCTTGGTCTTTTGCACTTTTGATTGACAATGAAGGTGTATCATTGAACAGTGTTAGGTTACAAAGGAAGACCCTAATAATTAAAGGGACATCCTCCAGGCCTCCGCTGAGTTGGCCGCCTATTACGGCATATGAAATAGGATGGTTCCATGTATACGTTGACATTACGTCATACGCTTTAAGATTAGAGCAGATTAGCATGGTTAAGCTTGAACTGGACCTTACTTACTGTTGTTTCCTTCCAATGTCTGCCGGGGGGGCTGAGCAGCTGGTAGATGCTGCTGCAGATACCCATAGGGCCGTACCGAGCTATACACGTAATTACTAATTGCACCCTGTGCCTAGCATCAATCAGGCGCCGCCACATTTTGAAAATAGTGCATTTTATGGAATAATAAGTTATTCCATCCTAAAATTAGCGCATTTTCCATGTTTGCGCCCTGGGTCACGGCCCCGCTGGCCACCCCCTGTACGGCCCTGTACACCTGACTGTTAATGCCATCACTGCAAACCCATGGCGTGTGTTGTAGGCCTACAGTCGACTATCAGTAAAGCTCTCCGACCGAGATCCCGTACAAATTGCTACAAAAGACGATAATAACTTGCTTCTCCTTTTACATAAAAGCATATACTGACCCTGGAGGGCCCTCTGCCAATTCCAACATTATGGGTCATTACTGACTGTGATGAGTTGGATGAGTTCTTGGTGCATTGTACATGTATCCTGTTTGTTCTTTTGAAAGAGAGTGGATGGCGAGAGGCAACCGTTGCTAAGCAGTCGTTGAATGATTGACGTCATTGTACACCCTCCCTGAGCGGCGCTATATAAATAGCTGAAAGACGACAATGTCAAATAACCTTCCTATTGGCTGAAGTTGGCCATCTATTTCACTTAACTCAATAACTCTGGCTCGGTTGGATAACTCGAAGAGTAGCAGAGGTAGAGAACGACTATGTGAGTGTGACTACATTATAAACGGTAGAGTGGTTTGGCTGGATGGTGACGAGTTTAAGAAGACACTTGGGCTTAACACTAAAAGATCTAACCAAGGAGGATATTTCCATTTGTGTCTCGCAGCATTGTCTGATAATCTAGAGCAGTCTACTGTTGTATAATCTGTTCTCTTGCACCTATTACAAACACATTCGGCTGAGGTACTATATAGGACTAGCTTAATCTCGTCTCACATCCAGGTTTGCATGCACCAACTGAGCAGGTAATTGATATTTACACAAGGTTGCTTAAACTCGTTAAAAATGTTTAATGTGATTGTCAATCATGTAAGTAGGCCTATTGTGATGTGAATTTCTACCAACCAGTATTTCTTTTGTTAACCGTGTGAATATCTGATTCGTAACTTATAAAATGCTCATTCCTATATCAACTATTTAATGTATTATCTGTGGAAATAAATTTAACTTTCTTATATACCCTACCCTTAGACACTGATATGCATGATGTTCATTCCCTGATGAGTCGCCTTCTTTAAACATTATAGTGGAAAGTACTAACATGCGACATGAAAATGTTTTACACGAAAGGATGCTTATCGTCAGCTCCAGCATAAAATTAACGATTTTACTTAAATATCCATTAGCACACACCCTCATGCTATAAACTCGCAAAAATGGGCTGACTTTTGCAAAAAATGAAACTGCTCCATTCTGCTGACGAATCTTCTAAATGTTTCCTGTGGCTAAGTATCAGTCGACATTTTCGAAGTGTATTCTACGTAGAGTTTGAGACAAATTTAATTGTTAATAAATGCAAACTAGATGAAGCATGGAAATTATCCCATGCTAGCCTTATGCCTTCATTGGCCTTGCACCATGGAACATGCTAGACCCCCCCCTTTCGATACATTCCTCCTTACTCACTGATGAGCCAACTGCCTCTTCTCATTGTCTCAAGACCTCTTTCTTTTCTGTGGGTCTCTAGCACTGGATTCATCTCAGATCAGTCTGCACTGTGTGAGGAGCTATATAAATACAATACAATAATCATTCTCCATTAAGACTAGTATTTCCAGGCATTGAGAGGCATTGCCACGGTGGCTAATCGGTTAGAGCGGTAGGCCCGTAACACCGTAACACTTGGTGTGCGCCAAGCGAGCGGGTTCGACCCTTGTCCGAGGAGTCACAGTGTAGGGACCTCGAGCAAGTCCTTGCTCTGTAGTACAACTTCAACTGTGACGTCAAAGCGTGTGCACTTCTGAGTAAAAGACGTTGGAAGAAGGGCGATAACAAATTTAACAAATTTCAACTTTGTGCAGTATATAATAATGCACTGATAGTAAAGTGTTGCACAGTTATGCATTGTGTAGTTTCTGCAAATGAATTTATTGTTGATGTTGTACTAAGTGATCATTGTATTACAATAAATGGTTATATGTAAATTTTAAAACTGGAATAACAAAGTTGAACATGGAATTCGCCTAACATGAATTGTTCATACTTATTGCTCTAGTTTAAAAGGAGTTGTACGAACTTTTAATAACCTCGTAAATTAATTGCAATCCCCGCCGCCTAATAATCGCCCGGCCTTTGGGTATTTGCCCCTTCCCTCTCGGCAGGCCTGTTCACATTCAACATTCACATTTCACACTATCAACTACGACCATGTGTTCGAAATTCTTTTAGAACATGAATTAGCAGCGACACTTGCGTTTCTTGGAATTATAAAATTATTTAAAAATAAAATTCCCATCTTTATTCATATAACTTAATTTCTCATCTAAAACATTGTTATTGATTCATGCATAACAATTTAATTCTGTAGTGAAAGTATTTCATAACAAAGTTCCATATGTGCACATTACATATGCTATACAGGTCATGACATCGCTCCATCTTGCTAGAAATTACATCTCTAACTTTCCTTCATTATGACCAGCAATTCGTGACGTGGATACAGAAGAGTTATTACTTCAGAAGCATAAATATACAAATGAATAGATGCAATCAACCTCATTCGTGGCACAGATGACATTCTGACTCTTCTCAGAAAATACATGAATGTTAATGGTCAAAATAAAATACAAGTATAATATTTAGGTAATCTGTAGCCAGAACCCAGGGCTATAATTGCGACCTGTGCCTAGTTAATTGCACACAGTGGGTAGCATCAATTTGGCGCCCCCACATTTTGAAAATAGAGCATATTATGAAATAACAAGTTATTGCATCCTGAAATTTGCGCCCTTTCCACATTTGCGCCCTGGGCCTAGGCCCGGCTGGACCTCCCTCGGTACGGCCCTGCCAAAACCAATATAGTCTACCCTTAAAATTCTGTACAGACTACCATACATGCATTATCCTGTATCTTACAAACACATTGTTAACACATAAACTCTGGTTGGCTAACATTTTCACATATGAATTTGTTCATATCAGTTGGATAATGGTAAGTGCAGGGTTTTTGTTTGGTAATTAAAAAGGCAGTAAATGTCTTTAGACTCACAAGCACATCAGTGTCTACAATATGAATCCCACATTAGCAGAAGAAAAGACTGTACTACCTTAGTAGTGAAGATAATCGACATCTGCAACAAGCCTCCCTCTCATCAGGACTTCGGCAGCAGCTGCAAAAAATAAATGAATGTTCACCTCAACCTAAAATAGCGAATCCCAACACGCAATAAGTTGTGAACCCTGAATTCACTTAGAACATCAAGTACGTAACTTATCTGAGAGTCTAAAGCCACAATACACCAAAGAAATGTACGGCCTGCTCAACACACAGTCGTAACATCACGCAGTGGGTTGAAGAAGCCCTTTCAATATCGTCTTATGCAGGAACAGAAGATGGATCGACACACAGCGTGTTATGCTTCAGAATTCATCAACTGGTCGCTTGGTGAGACCGATTTTCATGGCACCCTTTCCAGTCGATGGCTTTGAGCCTCCGTGGTCTTGAGTCTTTGCAGCTGGCCGTGAACCCTTTGTCTTTTCTGTAATGACAGTTCATATAAATATTTTTTAAATATAGTTTCTCGCATGTATGACACAGGTGATTAGAAAATGCAATCAAACAACCAATAGAAAGTTCAGAGAATACAATATGCAGGTGTGATTTACACTGTTTTTATGCACTACTCAATAATATTCTGACCGAACTTCTGCCACCAATATTTCTTACACATTCAGTGCACGTTACATTTGAGATACATTTGGTGAGGATGGTCCAAGAAGACAAGAGTAGTCCATAATCTAATGGAGAAAATAAGTTTAAGGAAAGGATTCTCAATAGGATAAAAAACACAGAAGAGAAGGTCACTAAGAAAGACAACTTGCCACCAAACACAGACAAACAGAGGTTCTTGTAGGGTGCTATATAAATGTTCATATGTATACATACATACGCTGTGCGTATCTTCGGTACAGGAAGAGCAAGAAGGACTCCAAATTGGTAGAACAGTGACAAGCAAATAAGAACATTTAAGGGCACATCATTCACAATTCTACTTTGTATCCCATTCAATCCATATAATGCATTTATGTACGAATTCAAAACTGTATGCAATATGCAATACAAAAAAAACAGTACAGTTATTAGACTAAGTGTGTTTGTATAGTCAATTAGACATGCATGTGTTAAAACATTTTAAACTACAGTGTCTTACTGGAATCCAACGCCTGCCAATCATCAGTCCAGCTGTCGCCTCCCTCGTTCCAGTCTCCTGTGTTCCAACCATCATCCGTGCTCTTCTGGGTCTTGGCAAAAGCCGACGAAGACGAGACTTTTGGCTCTGGTTTGTCAAATGACGATTTGGACGTCATAGAAGTGGAAGTCTTTGTAGTTGGAAAAGAGTTTGAAGTAGAATGCGACTTCGAAGTGGATGATGACGATAATTTCTGTATCAACAAACAATACAATTTTAACATAAAACACAATTAATCACATTACAATAATGAACTATAATAACTATGACAATAACAATAAATGACAAAATATATTACAATAATTAATAAACATAACAAATACAATCAATCAATCAATGAAACTTGATATAGCACCTTTTCAAGAGATCCACTCGGAGTCCCAGTCCAACCATGGTCAAACAGGACAGATTTAAGAGAAGACTAGAAAGAAGATGAGGAGATCCCAGGTTAAGGCCAGAGGTCCAGAGGAAGCCCATTTTAAGTGCCATTCTAAGAAGCCCACAACAGAGAAGGCACGATGCTGCAGCATAGTAGTGCATGAAAATGGAATGCTGAGAAGGCCCTGCACATCTGCAGAATGAATACAATAAACAGAAGTTACTGGTAAGAACCTTCTTCTTGTCATCCAGCAGACTAGAGAAGAACTCGTCTTCCTGTGCAGGTGAAGTCTGATCCCAGTTGTAAGTACTCGCAGGAGCCACTGAATCCGGTGGATGAGAAGACGATGTTGTCGACGACTACACAAGTACAACACGATTCATCACACTTTCTTTATTGCTTTTAGCTTCCTCATCTGTCAACCTTGCTTCTCCAATGGATTGCTATATTTTGTTGTGGTTTAACTTAAAGCAACAATCAAGTTATGTCAATGGTGCTATAGAATTAGATTAGAAGAAACCATGTTTGTCACTAGCTAGGAGGAAACAAAACTGGTTTGTGTAGACACTGCTTTAGCAATGAGTGCACTATATCATCAAGTGTTTTTAGATAACTAATTAA
This sequence comes from Bimastos eiseni, assembly GCA_959347315.1. Taxonomy (NCBI): domain Eukaryota; kingdom Metazoa; phylum Annelida; class Clitellata; order Crassiclitellata; family Lumbricidae; genus Bimastos; species Bimastos eiseni. The sequence goes on along the minus strand of OY365821.1, from coordinate 13,370,340 downwards.
TTACACATACAGTGAGACTATGTAGGTTCAGTACCTGATTCAGATCTGGTTCTTCCAGGCTTCCCCAATCACCGTCATCGTCCCAGCCTTCATTTTCAGCAATATTGGTAGAATCAGCAGCATCCTTTGATGCCACATCCTGTGCAAAATTAAACATTTAAGCTTGGCACAGGCATTTGAATGGGTCGCTAAAAGTGACAGACAGACATACCAAATACTGCTTTATCAATCAAGCCCATTTCAAGTGGTAGGGCCCACAACAGAGAAGGTTCGATGCTGCAGAATAGCTGTGCGTGAGAATGGAACACTGAGAAGGCCTCGCACAGCAGAGCGCAGCGCCCTCTGAGCACTGGCAGCAGTCGGGCAGCATAGCTCCTGAAAGTAAGCAGGTGCAGCCCCAGCAAGACAGTGCCGTTACCAAGGAGGCGAGTCGAAATGCAATGCACTGCGGGATGGGAAGCCAGTGCAACACATCACACATATAGGCAGGAACATGGCCTATCTTAGAAATGCCTCCTATCAGGCATGCCACCGACTGGTGAACCTGCTCCAGTTGCCCAATCCTGCATCAAGAAATGCCCGCATATATGGTGGAGCAGTAGTCAAGACGACTAGTGACAAAAGCATGAATATGAGTGGCTACACCACTAGTAGATAGCGAGCGGGAAATCACTCGTAATTGTCGTAGCTGATAGAAGCAATTACGACTTACTGAGTTTTATGATAGCAGTGACAAAAATACTAAATCAATACGCTGAAAAATGCAGTGCTGGTCGCAACACTCAAGAACGTGGGTAGACTATCCACTGGAACCTTATGGCAAGGTCAAACCCAAACAAGGTCATAGTATTATGTGCCTCCCTTAGACAGTAGTGCCATCGTTGAATCAATAAAGAGTATCCGGTGGTTACTGTAAGCCATTAATTGTGGAAGTGGGTGGTGTCTGTCGTAACCAGAGAGAATTTATCCCCTATCATCAATGTAAAGCATCCTTATATAGAGAGCCTTATATGCCTTATATGGCTTAGAGAGCTTTATATGGCTTAGAGAGCTTTATATGGCTTAGAGAGCTTTATATGGCTTAGAGAGCCTTATACATAAGCCTTATATGGCTTAGAGAGCCTCATACATAAGCCTTATATGGCTTATGGCACCATAACAATGGGGTGGGGTCTGTAGAGAAATGGATATGACTCTGACAGGCAGAGCAGAAGAGTTCAATACCCGCTACCTCAAAAGCTGACCAGTCCATCTAATGATAGGCAGCAAAACTTGATAAAATTGCATGGCCGTCAACAGCTAAATTCGACTGCTATAATAATAATAATGTCATCATTCATTCTGTACTTGTAATCACACAGTGCATGTCAGTTTGAAATCAAACTAAGATGTTAACATGTTATAAACCTCCCAGTAAAAATAATAATATAGCCATGTAGAATACACGTTTTATGATCAGTGCATACCATTCAACAATAGGTTAATAAGTACAGTACATCGTCACAGTTACCTCCATATTTCCCCAGTCTTGATCACCCCAACCACTTTCCTCATCCTGATCGTCCACCATCTCCTCCTCCACCTCCTCACTCCGACCTTTGTCTCTGATTGGTGAAGCAATTTCTCTGCCCAAAGGTGGCTCTGGGGCCTTTGAATCCATTGTCACTGGTTTTGGTGCAGGGCCACGCTTTGGCAATTCACGGCTACCCCCAACATCTACATAGAGTACAAACAGTTAAAAAACATTTGTTCATTCAATAAAAAATTACTACAGCCTACAGGATCACCACAATCACTCTCACTGACATCACTCACTACTATTGGCTGTGTGGAGGCACTTGCTAGGGAGGCTGATGTCCAACTCCTACATGCCGTAATGGCGTCTGATACCCACGCCATGAGGCCACTACTTCCTCCAATTGCACGGTGCTCCTACAACCTCTGGACCCAGGGCACACCCCTTTCAACTTCCCACTAAAGATAAAAGATATTTTATATCCAGAGTTTTATTTATGTAATTGCCAAAGTAGGCCTATATCATTTACTTTTATTGGATATCTAACTTTCATTCTTGTTTCTGTTCTTTATACATGATGTTATTTGCTGCGGATTTTTGTCAGCTTGTTTAATAAACAAAGATCTAATATACTATCACCGTCATAATATTTACACTGCATCAAAACAAGCTATCGCAAAAAGCTATTCTATCCCAAGCATTGTTATCAAAAGTATCACTTACATCACAACAAGGCATTACTGTCAATTATCACTGTCACTTAGATCATAGCAAGTTAGCACAGTCTTTGATATCACAAGTCATTATCACCGATATCACAAAAAAACTATCACTGTCATGATATCACAACAATCACTATCACTTAAAGCACAAGAGCTATCACTGTCAATGATAACATAATAATTCATCGTTGTCACCGACACCACAAGAAGCTACTATAATAGGTGCTTTCCATCTGCCCAGTTCAAAATATGAAGCCTGGAAGACATCGATCAATGACTTCGGTATATAATTCCAACGCTGGCAATAACATTACCATTTGGAGGAGGAATATTTGCAGTTGGTTTCTGAGGTTGAGAAGGCGCCCCAGGCGACTTTCCTTTATAGATTTTCGATGTGAGCGACGTCATTCCTGACACAGCCCAACCGGCCCACCCCGCAGACGAACTCGAAGCCCCGCCAGTATTCACATCCCTCTCTGCAATGAAAACGACAGCCAGTTCACTGACATTGCGCATACTGTTCAATGGCATTCCAAATTCCGGTATCACTTCTGACCAACAAGCAATCTAGGCTCTAATTAAAACCTGTTTCTTATCCACAAGGCAGAAAATGATTTACCAAAAGACATTGACTTCACAACACATTAACCTGACTCAATGACACAAAAACACTACTCAACTACACATACACCTGACTAAACTACATCCGGCTAAACTACACAAAAAACTGGATACTTTCTAAATACCAGATTACAATTAGAATTATTAGGGCTGTTAACAATTAATTTAATTTTAACAGTTAACTTTTGAAAAATTAACGATTAATTAATAGTTAATTTCGATTAAATCGCAAAATGTTTATAATTACATTTTTCAAACATATTAATGACGTTTTAATTCAAATTCTCAGTTACTGAATTTAGTTACATACAGAAAATAACACAGGCAGGCTTTGTTGCTCATGCTGAAGTGTTAGATCCATGGTATGCAAAAGATTTGTCGCAATGAGTGCAATAAGCACTATCAGCATTGTCGATATTTCCGTTAGCCAATAATTTAAATCCAAAATGTTCATGTGATTTACCTGATATGTGTTTATATTTTATATCTCAATTATATCCGCCTCCATACTGCAATTTATGTGGCTTCTTTCAGACTTCCTGTACATGTTAGTGATGGGTGAAATAATTGAAACGATAAATTGTTTACAAAAATTTTAATCGGTAAAATAAATTAACAATTAATCGATTAATTAATCGTTAATTTTCGCAGCTCTAATAATTATACATTTATTATGCACCACTATCTAACGACAAAGCATCAATCAATAGCAATTGCAAATGAGGAGTTACTCACAGTCCCTACACAGTAAATGTCTTGGGACAGAGGCTCAATCACCATTTTCCATGATACAAGGGGAGCATTCAAATCATACGGCTTTCATGTCCCACAGCTACCATTATTTCACCATTTCCTTTGCTAGACTGCAGAAAGTCCCAATATATCAATGTTTCAGCAGACTGAACAAGCCATCAGTATCTTTACCTGCTTCAGCTGCCAGTTCCGGGTTTTCTGAAACTTTCTCCAGCTTTCCAAGAAAGCATTTGATTGCTCTGAAAGCCTACACATCAATCAGATAATAATTAGACAGTCGTTATTTATCAAAATATCAAAGACAATCCTAAAGCAGCCACAGTTCGCAGACAAGAAGCCGACCATTCAATCGCGTGCCATTTAATCAGTCAAGAATTTCTATCATTCCTTTGTGTTGCTTTCAACAGATCAATAAATTCCTCTTCATCAAACATGGACTATTTTCATATTGGAAACCAGATCTATTGTCAATAAAAAAAAGAGGAAACATCAACTCAACTCTGTCTTGCTGCACAACATTTTCTGCTTAATTTCGCCATGTGGGTCAAAGCTTTCCATCCTATGTTTTTCTTACTCATTCACTTAATAATAATTCACTTATCCCCAATAATATGAATGGATGATGAAAATTCATATAAATCAAGCATTTAGCCAAACCCCATAATTTAAGAATATAGCCATTACCATAATCACAACAACTGTGGGAAATATAACAATAAATATAACCAATGTTGCAGGGTATTACTAGCAAGTGGTCTGGTCAATATGCATCATGCATGCATACACAGCCCAGTTTCTGCAGATGCACTACAGGTACATGAGAAAAAACATTAAAAAATAATATTTATATAAAAGTTACATGAATTTGTCAAAGAAAGTGTTCATTATATATATATATATATATATATATATAGCCATTCATATCGAATCCACACGCAGGTGGGCAATAACGAGGAAATGAAAATAACACGAACAAGGCAGGGATAAGAAATGAACATAGGCAAAGAGGGTGACCCTGCATGTCTGCCCCGTGCATACAGTGGTAGCGGGCGATTCTACCTGATCTCGAACTCCTTTATCTGGATCCATTGTAAGAGCACAAAGCGCCGGAAGGAGTCGCTGGGCGCTCTCTTGAAGTGTGAAATAGTTGTGTGTGGCAGCCATTGCGAGAATTCCCGCCTGCCTGGCTTGTGGAAAGGGATCCTTCATCGCTCGCATGTAAGCCGAGGTTAAAACCCTCTGTCGAACCTTAAGAATAGAATCGAATATCATCAGTTAAAGATATGAAAAACAGAAGAAAAAAAATCAATGATCCTACATGCAGCTGTGCTGATTATGTGATATATTGGCAAGTATGGCATATACATACTGCACCCTTTTCCTTCCATGACTCGTGCCCTGTTTAAAGTGAGGGCCTCTGTCGAAACACATTACACTTTTCTTGTGGGGCTTTTCACACTGGGTATGCCGCTGGTTAGGTTGTACTGGAAAGAGGCGCTTAAATTCCCTGAATACAATATCAGTCTGCAAAAGCATTTCAGTGGCAGACTACTGGATCATCATTTCGATGTTGGTTATACTAATGCCTGGCTGGGCACAAACCGCGTAGAGGCAGTGTGAAGCAATAACAAACCATCAATCAGACGTGATACAGTATCACATCAAGGTAATTCCTTACACCTGTGGGTATCTGATAATTGCATAACTTAACAATCCGTTGTCATAAAATCATAATTCCTTACACCTATGGGTATCTGATAATTGCATAACTTAAAATCAAGTACTTACCAGAGGATGCATGTGGCAAGCAATTTTTCCCAGACAGACTGTTGTGTTTGTTCGAATTCCACCCTAAGTAAAATTCAACGTAAGCAGAATGTAAACTTTATAGTTACCCATAGCATCAATAAATGAAAAAACTAAGTATCTGCATACAAGCAGTTAAATACTTACACCTAGTTGTTAATTTTTTTAAACATAAACAATACTTCAACCGACCAGAAATTGGAGAATTTTAGAGCCCCTGTAACAGCTGTGATTCAGCACCTTAGTTAGCTTTTAATCATGGAACAGATCTTGCTCAATGTTGTAAACGTTGGCATGGCGTCGCATCGAGGGATCAGTTCCGCGTACCAGCGTGAGCTTAGCTGCCATGGATCTGCCATGGTTGTCCAATGCTGAGGATCCCTCCAGTCATTTGTACAGGCAGAGTTTCTTGTCCCCTGCTTGCAGACCTCCTCAAGACAGCACTGAACCTTCTGCAACCTGGAATGGACACCATGTGGCACTTTTCCTATTGCCCAGGGGCCATACCACCATGTTCTATTGTAGCCTCAAGATTGCTCCTATTAAGCCGATGTTGGGTCGGTAGTGATACTGAGTAGATGGTCTTGAAGGGGGATGCAATAAAAATCGTCAGAATAAAAAAAAGATCAGTCTGCCTGTGAGCATATTTAAAAAGAAAAAGAGCAGACAGCTTCACTGCAAGTGAATGACACAATATAAAATCACATGACACTACAAATGGAACTAAAAGAATTGCGACAAGAATCCGCATTATCTAGGAACCTGATCATCCTTTGACTGCAGCCGGGCAAAATGCTTCAGCAATTCCTCGTTCAGGTTCTTGTAGTTGAGCTTCGATGCCAAATGCAGCATACTCTGAAAGAAGGCAGGCACAATCATCGGTCAGACATTCAGTCACCATTGACAGACTTCAATGCTGACCACAATTATTAAGCGAAAATTTACAATGCATACGAGATTTGCCGGCAAACAGGGGTGTCAAACCTTTTTGTGTTGGCGGGCCAATAGCGATATTTTCCAGCAAGTGTGCTAAACACGCATGAGGAAATTGGGGTAAGGATATCAGAGGGAACGTTACATACAGTTGAATTAGGCTTTGAAAAAATCTGATTCTGTTATCATTATCAATTACAAAATCACAGAAAATTCATAAAACCGTTAAATGACTTATGTCTAGTTTGTCATTTAACGGTTTTATGTTTTTATTCTCAATTGTGTTGTCTTTAGGCAAGGCTCCGCAGGCCAGAAATATATCGCCAGAAATGGCCCGCTCTTTGACACCCCTGCACTAGAACAAGCAACCTGAACTAATCTGATAACTTCAGTAGTCATTTCAGTGAAATTTCAGTAAGAAATCATAATCCTGTGGAAATGCCAGGTTGAAAATTGTAAAACACAGGTCAAAATACATCATCAATATTTGCTAAATTCAACAAATCTAGTTTTAAGTATTATGGAAGTGTCAATCTGTGTCTTTGCAACAATAGCTGCACAGTAGATGGTGCAATCGTTTCCTCAAGAGATTTTTGATTATATATCATTAATGATGTGAACTTGTCGGAGTGGAGCTTGTCAAGAAGGACTCGTTCGAGTGGTTAAACAATATTTAATTTTTGGCATTTTTTGGTCAATTTTTCAGTTACCTCCATCAAAATTTGATACATTGCATTGTCATGCAAGCCTTAAATGTGTACAAAATTTCAGCTCTGTAGGGTTGAAAGATGTCGATCCGACTGTGACACACTTTACGCAAGCCAAGTTAAATGAAAGATGGTAAATGAGAAAGAGCGGGAACTTACTTTGATCGTATGTTCACGCACGACCGGATTGTTGTCCATGAATCCATTTACAATCGATGGGAATATCTGATCGTTCACGATCGTTGGAGTCAGATGTTCAACGAACAATTCAACCTATCGTACAAATAAGAATGACAAGAACACATCACCAACTCATAAAGGGACTCAAGAAATCAGTTGACTAGGAACTTAAACTCTTTTCTGGGTTATGCAATTAACCAATTGATATTTGACTCATTTTGATGCTGCACAGTCAGAGGTGAAGATCTCGTTTGACAGGTGGGGGGAGATACTCATTGAGAGGGATGGGTCGAGGGGAGACAAACGTATAGCATGTCCCCTTATTGTGAAATGTGATGGGGACTTGACTCCTCGTCCCCTCCAGGATCGCCGACCCTGTGCACAGTTGATGCAAAGAACCAGAGTGTTGTTAAGCTAATTTAATATCTTAATTTTTTTAAATATTCTTTGCATGCAATCCACCATGGGATATCACTGAAGATGGAAATAATTTGTAATTCAGTGAAGAAATCTTATTTGCTCAGCTTTCTCTTGCTTAAACAGCATCGATGATGATAAGTGATGAAGCGACAACAATGACTACAATTACGATGACAATCACATAGTCAGTGATGACGATGATGTTCTTAATGATGTAATGTAAGCCAAGATGCCTGGATTAGTTACGACTATAACCACTAAGACAGTTAGTTATGATTATCTACTATATAGGCTTTTATAGGCTACTGGTAAGGATAGTTACCTGTTGCAGAAGCTTAACCCTTGTTGCACGATCGGTCGATGAGAATAGCTTGACAACACATGGCACAATCTTCTTCTGATACTCATCAGAGTCCAGCAATTTTCCTAACTAAAAGCAGATAAATCAAGAAAAAGCACTGTACATCATCAATTGCACAGAACATGACAGTCAAAAAACGCACTTCAAGACCTCTCCCCATTTCAAATCAAACACTTATTCATCGAGTAATGACTCACTATCCTTGTTTACATCATCATCATCATTTGACCCTTGTTCTCCATGCTTTTCTTTCCTGGGTTAGCTGTAATAACGTGTGTATATCAGTCCCACACCAGTATTTTATGTCATCAAGCCATTCTATGCAAAGTCTTGCTTTTCTTCCTGTTCCCTAAATAATTCCTGTCATTACACTCTTTCTTTTTATCTACATGTACATAAATGATGCTAAATCAGTCTCACAATATTCATAAGACTCTCTATGATTTCTTGATACACTGATTCAAAATTCTTGTCCGGGTCAACTCGATTTATTCATTTTGACTCCCTGACTCACTCCGGTTGAGTGACTCAATACTGATCCCATTGAATTCACGCATGAACACTGACAGAGTCGGATCTCCAAATGCTAACTTCAGGCTACACATAGCTTGTAAATGACAGCAACATGGACTAAGAATGCCCAGATAGAATACAATGCAATTACTGGTAAGAATAGTTAGCTCTGACCTTGAAGAGCGGTGTCAGGATGGCAGAACCCGCATTGCCATATTCGAATGCATTCAACAATTGAGGAAGAATCTTCTGCTTGCAGAAAGACTGAGGAAAAGAATCGAGAACTGGTGGAAGACTGTTGAAAAACTGATTCTTCGACTCCTGATCCTGAATCTAATTTCAATATAGTTAAACTTCTGTCAAATTTTCAGACATTTCAGACAGTCCTTACATCAACATACACACAAAGAATTTAATAGATAAAATAGATAAATAGATAATAGATAAAATATCTCTAATGCGTTTTTACAGTTACAATTATGACCAATAAGAAAAAAAACCATCTAAATCATTAATTTACTATAAGAATTGTTGTCATTAGTCAATTAAACATATGCAAAGACATACTTCCATCTTTGGTATCCTCCACTAGACATGGCAAATACTTAAATAAAATACCAAAAAACAAATGTGATTAAACCTTTGTTGCATTAAATGCATTTGTATAGGTTCACAATAAAGCCTGACTAACCTGAATTTCCTCCAAAAACAGCATCGTAGACACAAACTTGTTGTCCATGAATCCATCCTTTGCTCGACATACTTCTAAAAATTTGCCAGGGTTTGGTCGCGACCTTGGATTGGCACTCATCAGTTCACAGTAATTTGCCACAAGAGACTTAGGAATCTGAAAAAGACAAAATAAGACAGACTGATTGATTAAGTGATTCATGGATTAATGGCACACAAATACAGAGCGATTACATGGTATGTTCCAATAGTGCACATGTCTTTACACAATGCCGTGCATCAAGGTACAGTTTTTGCAACAGATCAAATTACTGGTATAGATCATTACCAACTGTCTCAACGGATTCACGGCTGCATAGATGATCGGTCGAATGGATGGCATGGCTGTCGAAATACAGATAACAATTTCAAGCCTTAGGATGGGAAATTCAACTAGTAATGAAATATAGTACCACTTAAACAGCTCTTGACATCATGACACATTTTAAAAATGTCTTCTCTTTTATATCATATTTATTGAAAATGATCTATACCAGTGACTTGAAACAAATGTTATTAACATGTTGAATTATAACAACAATTATATTACATTATGGGCGCATATATACTTATTGTGATTTCCAGAGGCTTCAGCTGAATATCAATGAGATACAAACCTTGCCGAGAGATTTCAGAGAAGCTGTTTTCGAAAATTCGCCATTGAATATTTCCCAGATGAGGCAGCCAAGAGACCACATATCGGTTGACCTAAAACCAACCAAAATAACCACAACTGAGATAAGAACGTGTTTCTTCAGGTAACGATACAAGTAATTTCCAAATGCCAATTTATATAGCACATCTTCAATAGAAACTTGTCAGAGTAAAGACCCATCTCTTTACACTTGCTCACCCATCAGAGCCTGTCTTCTGGTGTCTTGGAGCAATCGGATTTAAACTTGGGCTTTCCAGTGAATTATGATCTTTGACTGTGACTTAACTTCAAATAAAAGTTGACCGTTATCTCTTTAAGCATCTTGTGTCATCGAAGCCATTATGATCAGATTAGAGACACTCAAGTGTAGGCTGGAAAAAAAAGGTCAGCAATGTAGAACTGTACAGAAGAATACAACCAAAAGAAAATCTAATGCAAAAAGTAATTAAAAGAAAGTTTGTTTGGCCACATATGCAGAATGAGCGATGATAGATAATCAAAACATTGTTGTTTGGAAGAATGGAAGGAAAGAATAAAAGGGGACATCCTCACAAAGAATGGCTAGACGATATTATAGGGGAATGGGGAAATAAGCGGATTCAAGAACTGGCACATATTGCACAGGACAAACAACAGTGGAAAGTCACAACGAAGTGGGCATCGGACATCTACGGGCATTGTGCCCAGGATTAATGATGATGATGAAGTGACTTCATTTAATCCAATAGAATAACTTCCACAGCCTCTTTGTCATAATGCACAAAACATCAACTGAAGGTCATTTTAAGTGAACCAACGGCAAAAAACTCAAGTACTTTCATTATAAAGGTCACTCACAATCAAGTTGGTCATAAAGTGAATTCATAGCAAAAAAACAACTGCAATCAAATGTCAAATCCCAATCAAAGTCACATATTAAATAGTAAGTTAGCAATGTAATATGTAATTAAGGTAAAACAACATTCAGTCATTCAGAAGGCAGGGCAGCCATCAAGGAAGCAATGCTTTATTGAGTTTATTCAATATAATTCCACATTATATATATACATATATATATATCTACAAAAGTTTGTAAGACAGATCTTTCAGAGAGCTTCATAATGAGTCTCTGAGCACATGTGATAAGTCTCTTGAAGTGGTGCTATATAAATTTACAATTACTATCACCAATTACCATTACATCAACCAAAAGGCATTCAATATACCATTTTTCTGTTTGTTTCTTAGCTGTTCTTTCAGGTGGATCATATTTTTCAAAAGTGGGAAGAATCTTGACAGGAGGAACGGAATCAGATCCGGATGCAGGGTAAGTGAAGTCCATTCCACCGAGCTTCCATTCTCCAGCTCGGTCGACGAATATGGACGAGAGGCAGACATTGTTGTGAACAAGACTGCAGTCGTTGATAAGAAAACTTAACGCTTTCTGAAAATAAATTCAACGACCACTAGATAAATTAAACATATGACATAACAATGGAATAATTAAATGATCAGTGAAATACAATATTCTAAATATAAATGACATGAGGAACCTAGATGAAAAGATGATTCTGAATAAGATGACAGCATGGATGATGAATTGCAGGTGAGATGATTTGTAAGTATGTCAGTATTAATGTCTCTAACACCTTAATGATGAGAGTGTAACCAAAAGTCACTGGGAAACCAATGCAGCATGTTGTTAAAGCGCTAAGAGGCCTTTAAAAGGTGCTACAAAATGACAGTAAAAGGTGCTACAAAATGACAGTAAGATTACAAAGCATCCTCATATCCATCCATGCCACAGAAAACCAGGCAGGCTGATTATTACAATCAATAAAAGCTCATTATTTCTCATTGGCCTTAACACATCCTGAGATCCCATTGGGCAAGTGACAAACCATATTTCAGAAAGGAATTTCTGTGTTACTGTGTGTGGTTCACATTTTACAGTAATAATAAATCATCAAAAATTAATGTTGCCTTGTATTTGGGCATTATTTATTGCCAAGCAAAGATGTTTAACACTGGTTAATTTCAGCAGATCAATATGCTTATTTTCGTTCGTCAATTAATAACCTTTTTGTGCTTACATCTGTGATAACTGGTGTAAGAAAATAAATGTGCATGAAAATAAATATGACTTTGATTTGATTGATATGATAAAGCGCCTTGAGCTGTTATGACGATTCATAATTTAGAACACTCAGGGGCGTCCAAAGGCAAATGCCTCCAATTTCAGGTGGGGGAATATTTGTTCAGTCTTAGGTGGGATTATCTTGCCCTCCTAACACTTGGGACTGGGGGTTTACTCCATCACTCAAGGGGGGATTGACTCCCCTGGAGACACTCATAACTTCGAGGAAACAGATCAACGGACAGAAGTGCATACCCCAACTGCCAAAATCTCTGCCCGAATGTGTGGGGAAGGTCCTTATACAAAGAAGGACCCACAATTGCAAAGGTATGGCATTGAGCAATGGGTGTCCTGGCCAAGGGATGAAGAGATCTAGAGCAAATGAAACTGAGGGAGAGAGCAGAAGCTAGTTGAGATGAATTTTATACCCATTACAATAGATAATAAAAAAATTTAAACACTAACTCAGGAGTGTGCACATGAATTAGATAATAAATTGTCATGTATATTTAATTACTGGTTAACTTATTAATGCGCCTAAACTGAAACTTTAAAGATTACTGAGTAAACCGTACAACAGTCTGATGCAGGCCCCAAGAAATGGCTAATTCAAGCGATACAGAATCAGTGTTGTTGCTCGATAGGTACGTTGACAGCGGTACAACAGCTTCCGTAACAAAGTACAATGCTTTCTCAGTCTGCCAGAAAACAATAAAAAATCAATCAATTGAAAATCTCTAGCACTCGTTACATAAGCAAAGTTCGGTTAAACAATTCAGAATCAGCAGTAAGACAAGTTCTCTTTTGCCGAGAATATATTACTATAACTCTTTTACTGAAGCTCATCTGGGACCACTCAACATATGGCACATGCGGGATGTCCTACATTGGTTGCCTCTACCCCAGCGCATCTCATTTAAGATATCTGCCTTAGATTGGCGCTGCCTTGGCGGTACTGCACCTGCTTATTTGCAGGAGCTATGTCGTCCTATCACTGCCAGTAGTGGTCGACGACCACTTCGCTCTGCATTTCATGGCGACCTGATCGTCCCTTTTGCACGCACTTCCATAATCGGGCAGAATCGGGCTTTCTCGGTCGTGGGATGGGACCTACAATCTGGAATGGACTTCCCATAGAGCTCCGTCTCCTACGTAAGAACACCTCATCTTCATTTTACGCCTCTCTTAAAACTGTCCTTTTCAGCCAAGAATTAGGCCGGGAGCACCTCTAAGTAGATATCTAGAAGTATTTTTGATTAATTGATTGATGGCAGTTATCGTAAAGAGCACTTAGCAAATCAATGAACTTAACTCATTGAATTACTCTAAAAAGGACGCAAGAGTTACACAATCGACAGGAAATTAAATGATTTTTACAGCATACTGAATAAGTTTCTTTCAAAAGAAATATATCTTTATTGTCTTGTAAAATATTACTAAACGGCCTTTAACTATTTGATATGATCTTATTAAACCAGATGATTTTCTCACAGTTTTAAATGGCTTCCTAGAGTAGCAATTCAATGAATTCATATTTGAAACTTCATCTGACTAGATGAATAGGAGCATTGCATTTTACAGCTTAGCTTGGCTGTATGCAACTAGACGATGTTGATGTTTTTACAGTTTGAAATGATCTCCTATCATCTGAACAACATCATAAAACCATTTCATGCTCATTTCCTTAATTTGAAGAATAAATGTAATAGAATATAATGTAATCAAGAAACATTAATGAAATTAGTAATGAAATATATAGAAATAGAGCCACTAACCTCTAATTCATCCAGGTAAGTAAGTATCCTCGGATGCCTAAGAGTTTTGAGTCGCTTCATGGATGCTTTCGCAACCTGCAGCTAATAAAAAAAGCACAATTTAAACATCGTGAGTTGCCTATAAACAACTAAAAATAATTACTTAATAACAATCTCTCCTAATTACTTTCCATGCTTTTCAAAAACACCCTTAAACAGTTACAACCCTTTTAAATTACATTACATGTCATTACTACAATACATCAAGCAGCCAACTGCCAACAGTTAGCTAATAATTTAATTTATTTATCAAAAACCAATGGTTATTCAATTACTTGATCAATTAATCAATAATAAATAAATAAACACAAACAACTCAGCAGTGAACTTGCTTAAAACAAATTAATTACGATTCAGTTCATTTATCAAAACCAAATTAATAACTAGTTCATGATTCATGTGCTATTGCAGACACACATACCTGTGTTGGACTGGAAGATTTAACGTCAAATATAAATATTGATACTTGCTCTCCATTACTCTGTAAACCAAATAATAAACAATATAAACACATTTAAAAACAATATCAATGCAAGTAAAGGTTTATCGGTATGGCTTAACGCTATTCAAAAAATACCCAATACAAAATTTTTAAACAGCTAATAATGCTACAAGCTGTAGATGACCATATACTGTTATATACCGAAAGTGGTAATCAGGTCAGCTGAAACTTGATACAAAGTTCATACTCTCCCTATCGACAAATTCTGTGGCCTGTTATTTTGTAATGTATGCATGTAACTGAATATTTATAAATCACTATAAGAAACACAAAATGCACTATCTAATTGATCGCATAGGCTTGATAATACACGCCATTAATCAATCAATCAATGAAACTTGATATAGCGCCTCTGTAGCAATCTACTCAGAGGTAAGCCCAGTCAAACCACGATCAAAGAGGACAGATTTAAGCGAACCGTAGAAGATGAGATCATAGGTAAAGCAGAAGGTCCAGATGAAGCCCATTCTAAGTGGTAGGGTCCACAACAGAGGATAGTAAGTAAGTATAGGCTTTACTACCCCATTAGCAAACGCAGCATCGAAATTGAATTTAAAAAACACATAGTTCTACGTAATATTGATGTATAGTAACACAAATATGCATTATAATGTTAAAACCCAAAAAACTAAATATAAAGAATCCTTGTAATAAATTCCTTTCCATTAAGGAGGTCAAAACGTGGAATTTCACGGTTGTGATGACGCGGCCGTAGAGTTAAACTGGACGGAGAACCCCATTGGACATGGGTCAGTCAATATAGAGGTAAATAATAGATAAATACCAACTTCTATGCATAAATATACCAACTTTGCGTTTTCCTTCGTGTAAGTTCCATAATGATTTATCCTCTAATCCAGAAACTGGTTCTCCGATATCATAATGAAAATCTTTAATCGGATCTCTTGAGAAAAATGACCACATTTTGTATTATTTGTTATTGTTCCAGCACGACACCGTCCAACTCATCAGATACTGACGACAAGAAATAGTCTGCTCACCACACATTAGCTGTCACAGCAAAATGTAAACCAGACTAATTTAAAAAAGAACTCGAATTATCAAGATCATGTAGACAATTTTACTAATTATTAAATGAATTAGAAGCGCTATATAAGTTTCATTGATTGAGTGATTTTTGTGTTACGTTACCGCAAATTTCTAAGCTGTGAAATGATACGCCTACTGTAACAGCCGTGTATAGCAGTGGATGCTGAAAAGGAAGCTGAGAGACTGAAGGATAATCAATGAAAAATGGTCAGTTGAACTGGCATATACATGCTCTTTAATTAGGAAAGTGCACATTGATGCATGGGGAGGATAAGAAACGTCGAGGTTTCATATGAAATGGAAGGCAATTGAAGTAAGCTTATTGAAAACGAGTGGGGAAGATAAAAGGGATTTGCGAGTGAGAGTGTACAAGAGTGCAAAATCCCCACAATTTACTGAAGCATCTAAAAAGTTTATAGCTCAACTTCAGGCATGAAGAGAGGACAAATCACTGGGGGGAATATATTATTATTAAGGTAGGGCATATATATATATATATATATATATATATGCCTACGTACAATACAGAGGTGTAACAATCGGGGGGGCAGAGGGCACCTGCCCCAGTTCTAAAACTGGGGGGAGGCAAAGCCCCCAAGTTTTAGTGCTCAGTGCCCCCCATGTGTCCCCCCAAATCGGTTCTTTTTTATGTTTCTCCAATGGCTTTTTAAGATAACTTTCGTTAAGATAATTTGTGCCCCCCATTTTTCAACTTTCTGGAGGGCAAAATTAAAAAAATGGGGGGAAAAAAAATTTTCCGCACAATTTTTTTAACTTTTGCCCCACACCACTTTTCAAAACCTTGTTGCACCTCTGGTACAATATATTATATAAGCCCACTGAGGTTGTAAGCCTACAAATCACTGGATTGGCCACAATTGGAATACTATATCCAGGTATAGAGTTCATAACCAAAACAGGGTAGGCTATACGAAAAACTGTAGAAAGTGCAAAGAAGAGGTACGTAGGCCTACATAAATGATTTGGGGCTGCAGAGATTATTTTGAGATATGAAATAAGGTTGAATATACGTGTTGACTTGGAGAGAACCATAATGTGAGCAGCTCGTGGGTATTTGATCAAATTAAGCCTGCAGAATAAGATTATCACTGGAAGAAAATCACTACCGAGAGACTCTGAATCAGCACCAAACAAGGCAACTCGAGGTTACAGGTATATATACAAGCCTATATAATATATATATATAAATAATATATATATATATATATATATATGAATATTAATAGGACGATGTGTGAAATTGTAACGTATAGGCGTTGAAAGGTAATTTTTAATTGTTCTGACACGTAGGGTATATATATAGCCATACCCGACTTCTGAAGACCCGAACCATCTAAAATTCTTGCTCTCGTCATAAAATGTTCATTATAGCGCCACTTTGATCGAGTCAGATATCGAGGCGCTCCCAACCTGGACCAGCGTCATGACAAACGAAAAGGGCGGTTTTCCGGTTAAGGGTTAAGGAAGAAATGTCGGTTCTTGTAAAGGATTGGCGTAGCGAATTCCAGCTGGATGCACGGGCCCATATAGGCCTATTGCCGAGACGTCTAGCTTGACTGAGCCAAGGAAGTATATATATAGGTTTGCGCGTGCGCCGGACAACCAGTGCGCCGAGCCGGAACGTGGGCCATATATGTAGGGAAGATCGACTGTATTAGAAGTATAATTTATTGGTCCCGGTTCTACGCCTTTTGATACCCCGTCAGTCGATCAATCCCCCGTCGGTTGATCCCCGTCAGTTGATCCCCCGTCAATTGGTCCCCTAGTCAGTTGATCCGTTCGTCAATAATATTGATCCTCAGCCTGTTGAACCCAGCCCAGTTGATACGACATTCATGTTCCACCTGTGACCTTCTCCATTTATTAAATGAACGATGTATAAAGGAGCACGAAATGTCAAAATGAAAAAAAATACAAAACGTATTTGAAAGTCATGATATAATTATAAGCATAATTGTAAGTCCTAAGCATAAGCGTCTATGCGTGAGATAAATGAACCATTGCTCTGAGATATAAAAGGCCTATTATGTTATTTAATGTCCCCGTTTACGGACCGTTCTAGCCCGGCAGGCGAACCGCGATACGTGCGTTCCATATAGAGCCGCACCGCCAACGCCGACATTTCGTAGGCGCCACCGCCGCCGATTTCCCGGGCTCGGCGCGCCGCCACCGACAATTTGTCGGCGCGCCGCCGTGTCCACGCTGATGTGTTCACACTCACACGCACATACGCACACGCACGCACACATCATGCACTATATAGGCCTATTCAATCCTCAACCTTACCTTGACCGAAAACCAATAGTATCACACTCGTGCCTACAACATTATAGGTGAACTGAAAAAACATCTCGATTGCGTATTGGGTCCAGACAGACACGCGGTCAAAAAACAATGATAAGTCGTAGCTCCACACGCGCTGGAGTATTTTACATCCAGAAACCACCTGGACGCTCAAAAACAGACGGGGAACGACCCGACTTACGTTGATTCCATGGCAGCGAGGACGTAGCTTCGTATGGGATGCTACCGTCATCGACACCATGGCGCCATCTTATGATCTTGCCTCCTCGCCACGTAGGCAGAGGTAGCGAAGCTGGCAACGGCAAGAAACCACTTAGTCGCCTCTGTCGCTTTTGAAACCTTTGGCCCAATTATTAGCAGCGGCCAGGACCTAATTAAAAGACTAGTTCTGCTAAACGATTAACTCTAATCACCGGTGATCTGAAAGAGTCTTGTTACATATTCGCCAATGCCTATATATATATCAATCACCACTCAACGCTTCAATGCTGGTATACCTTCGATTTTAGTCGAGAGAGCAGCTCTTCCATAATAATAATTATTCTTCTTTATTGACTCAAACTGGCAAGTTCCCAGTAGGCCCTATCACAATAATAATGAAATAATAATAATATTAATAATAATAATATGCCTAATAAAAATACCAATAATTTATTTAATGTAATAACAAAAATAACAATTACATTCAGATGCTATTTACAACGCACTTCTAACAAAAATAAGAACGACAATTTGTATTGCACCGTAACGGATCGAGACCGCTAAAGTGGAGAATCACAGACAACTAACAAGTCATAGTGGACGGTCACGTGTTTTGAAAATATGATGCTCAAAACTTGCAGTGTGCATTGTTTGAACCCGAGAGTGTCTCTCGCAGTTTTATTCCTTTAATTCTACTCACAGGGCATAACCCCAGCTTGTCCACGCAGTAGCTTCAAATGGCCAGCCTATTTATTATGAATCATTTGTGCAAAGATTGCTAAGAGTTTTACCTATGCATGACATTGCTTGCAGTGTTTAATCAACTTAATTTAACCTACTCAATTAAGACGCAACTTAGATGTATTAAACAATATAATGTTGGCTAATTACGCAGGCCAGGAACTCCGGCAGTTTTGGCACCGTCCATCCTGGTAGAGCTACTGTGGCATCTGACATGGAGCGATACCTGACGTCTTCAAGTATTTACTCTTCACTCAAGGTATCATACTCTACTCAAGGTAATTCAGTTCCAGACAGGTAGATTGTGTCTTGTGTGTCTATTTCTCTCATTTCTCTTTCTCATGTTTTAAGTCCGTGTATCTCTTCATTTGATCTCTTCCTCACTCTTCATAATTCAGATGGCTCTATTTCCTCTCTTTATTTTGTATGTGTCTCTCTTTTGGATGGATGGTTGCATAGTTTAACAACAGGTTATGACAACGTAGACCGTTGCAGTCGACAAAAAGTAGTCTGACAATTTACGGCTCTGTTAGATAATAATTTTAAACACTTTGTCGTCTCTTCTCTCTTTCCTAAGTATTTTTCCTTTTATTACTTTCTTCGTAGGTCTGCTAACTAGGCCTATATTTACTTCCTCATGAATAGATATGTCTGCCTGTCATAATCTGTTTCCATTCTTTATGTTGTCTCAAATCAGTGAAGCAGAGAACAAGTGCAGGTCTCTCCTCCTTCTCTACCTCCACTAATGTCTTTAAGCATAGCTTTCTTTACCTTCTGTA
>OY365821.1:13195896-13345896 GCA_959347315.1 Bimastos eiseni | reverse complement strand
CGGAAAGAGACCGGATGGAGCGACACTGATCCCGTGGGCGAAAGGCAAGTACATGCAACAACTATCTGCACGTGCGCTGCCTCATACATCCATCTGTCACTCTGCAGTGCCTGGGGTGCAGCCGAACATGACGCGGACCGGAAGCATTCAAATATTCAACTCTACCGCCACACATGATTTCGTTCCTCTCTTCATTGGTGCAGTTTGCCAGAGTCTTGCTAGTGCCTGGATATACAACTTGATTAACACGATATATTCTTGTGGTTGGCTTAAAATACAGCTCATTATCATCGTCGTCGTAACATTCATAATCATCATTATCATATATCCTCTTCTTGCTCTTTCTTTTTCTCCACCTCTTCCTCATCTTCTTCTTCTTAATATTCTTCATCCTCTTCTTACTCAACTTCTCCTTATTATTTTTTTAATTTTTATTATTGTTTCGGAAACTTTTGGAAACAGAATTCTTCTACTTCTTCTTTTTCTTCTTCTTCTTCTTCTTCTTCTTCTTATTATTATTATTATTATTATTATTATTATTATTATTGAAATTTATTATTATCATCATCTTCATCATCATCATCATTATGATCATTATTATTATTATGATCATTATTATTATCATTGTTATTGCTATAAGTATTATTATTATTATTATTATTATTATTATTATTATTATTATTATTGTTATTATTATTATTATTATTATTATTATTGTTATTATTATTATTATTATTAATGGAAGTGATAGTAATGGTGGTGGTGGAAATGATGGAAGTAGCAGCAGTATTATAATTATTATCCGTCGTCATCGTGGTCAGCATTATGATGTCGTTCTCTTCTCCTCCTCCTTCTCCTCCTTTTTCTCCACCTCCTTCTCCTCCTTCTCCTCATCTTATTTCTTCCATATCATCACCTCATTCCAGCCTCCTCCTCCTTCTTCTTCTCACCCTGCTGCTCGTCCATCCCATGCCCATCCTACAACTCATATACATCCTCCTCTTTACCTTTCATCTACATCTTTACATCCCTCCCTCGTCCTCTTTATCCTTCTTCTCCATCTTCCACATCATCTACTCTTCTCCTCGTCCCGCTCCTCTTCCATCCCATGTTCATCCTTCACCTCCTTCTCTGCCTTCTCCCTCTCCTCCTCCTGCCCCGTCCTTCAGTTTCTTCTCCTTCCTCCTCTACCACCTCCACATCACGTGGTTCTTTGGATGGTAAAACCCAGCGTCGGCTTCTGCGAATTGGACTCTGACCGCGAGCGTGGCCGACAACCGCCTTTCTCCCCCTCTGCACGGTAATCCTCGTACTTGTCTGGTTCTAGCGTGACCGCCATCAATATCTTTCGAAAACAGAATTCAAAAGACAAGTTAACGCGTGCGGTGAGTTATTTTAAATCCAATGAGTCGATTTCATTTCGAATTTAAATCGCTTCTTTAAACTGTCGAAATGAAAATTGTTTTCGCGTTAAAAAAACTGGTAATGTTTGGTATCTGATTTTGATGGTAATCGTACTAATCGATGGTTAACTGGATAATACTATCATCATCATCATGATCATCACCGTCGTCGTCGACTTTGTCATCATCATCATCGTCGTCGTCGTCATGTTTATAATCATCTTCATCATCGTCATCATCATCATTGTGCATTGACGCGAATTCTTTGAATGCTTTCCGAATCATTTCGCATTCTTCAAAATGTGCCAAACTTTGAAATAATGTCTCAATAATAAAATCTAATCCCAGTGAGTTACTGCCTCTCAGAATTAACGTTTTTTTAGTATTCGCGGGCTTTCTCAATATTCCGCGTGCTTGATTATATATACGTGCGATGTCCAGTAAGTACAGAGCATACGAAATGTCGTCGTCGGAACCATTAGCTTCCTCAAACTATCTTATCGCTTCTAATAAACATGGTTGCTCTGGATCATGAGCAATTGGAATAAGTGTCTTCCAAAATGCTGATTTTAGCGGTATTTTGTAAGGCGTTGGGATGAGGTTCAAATCCAATGAGTGATCAGGAGGTTTAATCACCCGACACTTGGGTGATGGGTAAATTTCGGAAGTTGTAGGTGGCAGATTATTTCCAGGAAATCTATAAGTATTTTCAATGATATTCTCACATATAGGATGTTCCATATGAACCCACAAAGTTTTGTATGTCAAGCCAATGTGATGATAAATAATATCACGAATGCCATCGATATCTTCACCATTCAAAGCTCGTTTGAACAAATCGATGGCCTTAGTCAGCTCCTGCACCGAAGTTGCGCGTTGTCTTAATTCAATTCCGGATTGCATTAAAATCCTGGGATTTTCTGGGTCATATTCAAGGGCGTTAGCGATAAGATCGACAAGGGAGAATCCTTAGCAAACATCCCTTCTGGGTAATATTGTCTGAAGTGCTCAAATGTGTTTGCTAAATTCACCCAAGTTTCAGCCTTCAAATTATTCGCGATATGGTCGCTGTTGTCAACAGCCAACACAAGTTCTTCCAGTCTTGATAATCCTTCATCATGATTATATCCATAGTTTGCAAGCAATTGCTTATTTGCATTGGTCAACATTGCATATGTTCTTATAAGGTCATACTTCCAGAAGGCAACCAAATTCTACGGCCACGCTTTGCACTTTCATTTTGGTTGGGTAATTGTTTTTCAGCAAAGACTTCTTCATACAGCCGAATACAACTCATCACTTCTGACATGTATACTAGAATACATTGCTGCGATTTCTGTCTTTGCAATAAGCATACTACTCAAAATAATTCATAAAAGAATGGAGAACACAATTGAGAGAGAGAGCTTCCGGACAATCAGGCAGGATTTAGGAAATCCCGGGTAACGCGGGATTATATTGCCAACATGAGGTGGATAATGGAAAGGCAAAGGGAATATGGACAAAAAATACACATATGTTTCATCGATTATAGCAAAGCATTTGGCTGCGTTAACCATGAACTGATGTGGAAGACTCTAATAGAAATGGGAATACCACAACACTTGATACAACTACTAAAGGGATTGTACAAAGACCAGGAGGCGGTGATAAGAACAGAATTTGGAGACACAGACAAATTTAAAATCAAGAAAGGGGTGAGGTAAGGGTGCATTCTGTCCCCATTTCTTTTCAACCTGTATGCAGAAAGGATAATGAGGAGGGCATAAATGGAAGAGGCAACTGAAGGAGTAAAGATAGCAGGAAGGACATTGAATAATCTAAGATATGCGGATGACATAACACTACTGGCAGAGAAGAAAGCAGATCTGGAAAAAACTGATAAGAAGACTGAAGAGAGAAAGTGAGAAGGCAGGCTTATACTTCAACTTAAAGAAGACAGATACTGACAACAGCTGATTGGGACAGTTTTGAGATAGACGGAGAGGAAATAGAGGTGGTAACAAGCTTCACGTTTCTGGGATCATTAATAGAAAAAGAGGGAAAATGTGACTCGGAAATAAAGAGAAGGGTGGCGATAGGGAAAACTGCAATGAACGGACTGGAAAAGATGAAAAGACAAACATGTGAGCATAGACACATAAAAAAAATTTGTGAGAAGCAATGATCTTCCCTACAGTTCTATATGGCTGTGACACATGGACAATGACAAAGAACATGGAGAAGAAAATCAACGCATGCGAAATGTGGATATGGAAGAAGATGCAGAGAATATCATGGACGGAGAAGAAGACAAACGAAGAGGTGAGCAGGAAGATTGGAATTGAGAATGATGAGACGTTACAACAAACAGCGTTGAGAAGTAAACTGGGGTTTTTCGGACATGTTATGCGATCAAATGGAATGGAAAAGGAAATGGTGCTGGCATGTGGAGGAAGAAGGAAGAAAAGTAGGCGCCCCAGAAAAAAATGGATGGATGTGATACATAAAAAGACTGAAATGAGCTTGGAGGAATTAAGGGATGCAACTTCGGAATGAAAAAAATAGAGAGGATTGGTCATGGCGGTCGCTAGATTTCCAAGAAATGACAGCACAAGGTGAAGGTGTCCCATTCTGAGAGACTGTCTGTTCCAGCTGATTAAGAATCTCTTCAGCTGCTTCGTCGATCCAATCACCAGATTCTTCCGCCATTGCAATCATCAACTTTACTTTATTGCATAAAGCATTAAAATTATCTGGCATGACACGAAGTACTCCTTGGATTCTTACCTTTACAACACTGAACCTGCGAACTTCGTAGTATGGCATTGTTTGTAAATCGACAGAGAAGCTGTACTGCACATTGATGAGTTGCATCTGACGCTCGATTTCGTTAGCGTGGTTTGTGCAATCATCCTCATTATCAATTTGTGCGGTTGGTTCAGGATTCCTTACGATTGCCTGGATATTTGATGCGGTCACCGTATCATCTGTGCAGATTTCTAAACTCAAAACATCATGGATCTTCTTTTCGGTTGAGTCCTGAAGAATTGTATCACTTGGATGTTCAGCGTCGTTTAAATGCTTTCGTTTGTTGGCTTGCTCCCCTATTGTTTACTGTCTTCAATCTTAGGGGCTTCAGATTTTTCAACAAATGTAAGCATTATGTCGCCATCTCGTTCTTCCGCTCAGGTACACTTTTTCGTCAGATTTTGAAAAATTGAGAATGAAAAGAAACAGAATCTGAAAATTGCATTTAATCTCTTCACAATATCTTGCCTGCGATCAACTTCCGTGCGTTCTGTAAAATAATACAGCATTCAGAATTAGGCTATATGTAAATTGAAGGAAAAGAAAACAAGAAAAAAGACTGTGAATGAGGAGGAAAAGGAAGGCACATGTAGTCAAAGAAACGAAGAATAAGGAGAAAATAAAATCGTTTGCATAAGCTGTTTGATTTGTAAGCACTGTTGGACGGCTATACGCCGGGGTTCCAGCGTTATTCGTGTGCGCTGCGTGAGATCATACAGGTTATCCAGATGATAAAAATAACGAATGAAGTACAATATCCGATGTCGAAATAAGAAAACAGAAAGAAATATAAAAAGCTTTTCAGCTAGTTGCGTTTTGATTGATGGAAATGGGAAGGCTACAGCGTGGATGGAAAAAGTGAGAATTCTTGAGGCGGTGGGTATAGGCCCCTACACAGCGGATTGCTATTAGTCTTCAGTGGCTCAGAGCAGATAAACTCTAGACCCGTTGAACCTAACTAACTGTCTGTTAATTGGTTCTGGTGTATTGATCAAATTTTAATAATCCGAAATGTTGGTTGTTTAGCCAGGTGTTCATTGATCGGAACACATAGATTGAGATGTTTTGGTCGAATGCAAACATGTAACATACAGGTTGGACGGTTTCATGCCTGGATTTAGTGGTCTCTGTTGCCATAGCCGTTCTTTCCAATTTCGACACCATTAAGTTTTATGACTATGACCTCCGCTGGGAAAAATTATCCTCTGGGCAGTTAATCCAAGTTTAAGACTGGAACCGTGGCTCAATTGCATCCATCCAGAAACGGTGCACATATTTATTTAGGTATAATGATGAGTGAATTTTAGGCTCGTCAAAATAGTTCTGCTTTGTGGAATAAAGATCATGGAACGACGAGTCTGATACAATGAGTGTTAGATAGTTCGGTATTATTTATTCTATTTGTTATTTGCGCCTAGAAGTTTAAAAGTTTACTAGACTATACATTCGACTTCACTACGATCATCTTCTTTCCGATGAATACTGCTGATGGGTTCTTCAACTTTGAACTTAGCAATATTCTCCTCGTTAGAAGTCATTGTTCAAGCCTGAAATCGCTGCATACACAGGCATTCCAGAAAAAGGTACAATAGCAGTGTGTTTGTGGGCATGGTCTCCTGTTGTTTTGTTCAGAGGTACCTGTTTTCGGCATGATCATTATGCTCATCGTGTGTGTGGGGTCAAGACTGCCGCTATTGGTGCTGTAGAAATATAAAGTACTTTTCGGTTCCTCCGTCATCGCTGCCTGCCATCCAACATTATCTGCCTCATGCTCCTCTATCCATCACCACCCGCGGGCTTTCCATTCGAAACTCAAGTCTAACCTTTTCAAGAACTCTTACCCAGACTCACTTGATCATCCACTGCCAATCCCAGACCAAAACGACACCCACCCTAACAGCTGCTCTTCCTCCTCTTAACCTCTAGAAACCGGACACTGACCTCTCACGGCCTACCTTTTGGACAACCCATGTGAATCGATGCAGCGCTTATAAATAAGCTGGTGCCCTACGCATGGCCTTCAAGAGGCGCTTTCGAAGTTTGGAGATTACGATTACGTTACATATTGAATGCATCATATTGACTTGTGAGTGGTTTCAACAGTTTGATTACTAATTTTAAAAGACCAGATGATTGGAGTAGGCTTCAATATCGTCATAGTGTGTTAACGAATATATTGTGATTTCTCAATAACAGTCGACTAGTTTAGAAATTTTGCTGATATTGGAATAATTCAAAAGTGCTTCGTCTATTTCTTATACATGTAGGCTGGCAGCTATATATAACTACGTTGGCAGCTGTTTAGAGATGACTATGACTATGACTAAAAAAACTTCTATAGCGCCGCCAAAATAATGCACAAGTCATCAACCGACGGCGCACCAAAACAAATCCGAAATCAGGTCAAATACAAAAGGTCAGTCCGAAGAGACAGAAAGGCAGTCTAAGGAGGATAGGCAAAGTCTAAGGAGGATAGGCAAAGTCTAAGGAGGATAGGCAAAGTCTAAGGAGGATAGGCAAAGTCTAAGGAGGATAGGCAAAGTCTAAGGAGGATAGGCAAAGTCTAAGGAGGATAGGCAAGGGTAAATTGAAACGTTTTAAAGAAAAAAGCTAAAGACTCAGCGGTCCGAACGGCGTGATGTAATGAATTCCAGGACTTTGGACTGGTAACAGAGAAAGCCGGCATTCCAAGACTTGTCCTAACAGGAGGTATAGCAAGGAACAAGAAATCGGAAGACCTAGTTGGGTGATGATGACCCTGGGGACAAGCAAAGTGCGTAGGTACCCCGGCTGACCAGAAGAAAATGCCTTATAGGTAATTACACTAATTTTAAATTTAATTAGTTGCTCAACAGGAAGCCAATGCAATGATTTAAGAATGGGATCCCACCTATGAGAACCAGTAAGAAACCTGGCCAGGCAGTTTTGTACTCTTTGCAGTTTCAGCAAGTTAGTTTTTGCAATACCAAACAAGAGAGAATTACAGTAATCTAGGCGACTGGAGACAAGTGTGTTAGCCAGTAAAATTCTCGTTTCATCAGGGATACATTGTCGAATACTTCGTATGTCACGAATATAGTAATAACAGGATTGAAATGCAGTATAAAATGCAGGACAAAATGCAGTAGCAACTAGCACACGTCCGTCCGTCTATTGAAGGATTATTATGATCAAAAGTCTAGCTTGTTCAGATTGTAGCTGATACGATTGGCAGAATCTTAAACTTAAAGGTACTTCAGCAGATGTTCCCCAACGGCAGCTTGTTCACATTTACTCTTATCTGAAAGTATTCGCGAGCTTTCTCTATATTCCGCATGCATGAATAAGCACGGGCGATGTCCAGTAAGTAAAGAGTAAGTACAGAGTAAGTACAGAGTTAGTACAGAGTAAGTACAGAGTAAGTACAGAGTTAGTACAGAGTAAGTACAGAGTAAGTACAGAGTAAGGCTGAGTAAGTACAGAGTAAGTACAGAGTAAGTACAGAGTTAGTGCAGAGTAAGTACAGAGTTAGTACAGAGTAAGTACAGAGTAAGTACAGAGTAAGTACAGAGTAAGTACAGAGTAAGTACAGAGTAAGTACAGAGTAAGTACAGAGTAAGTACAGAGTAAGTACAGAGTAAGTACAGAGTTAGTACAGAGTAAGTACAGAGTAAGTACAGAGTAAGTACAGAGTAAGTACATACGCGCATATATGTACATAATTTTATATAGATATATATTGATATTCATATACACATGTTTGCACATACTTGTTCATACAGTCATACACTCATCTATTATTAACATATACATTATATTAGTACACACTTATTTACACAAACGTTTCCACATCTACGTATACAAATGTATGCATAAAATTATACATTGCACGCATACATACAGATGCCTATATATACATACATATTCGTGTATTTATATTCTTTATATGTCTTTCCACGTATGCCGTCTGTCCGTGGCCTTCGTGAACTTGGCATATGTTCAATCAATCAACAACCATGGACTCATCGCCCGTAGACCTGTGTCAGATACCTTTCTAGCCACTTCTCTCCACACCGTCTTTAAACTTGTGGAGACTTATTCCACTCCATTCTTCGAAGTCATCTGCCATTCCCTATGTGGTCTTCCTCTTTCACATGTTCCATTCATTATTCCATTATAGATATCAGCTAGCAGTTCCATTAGTAAAGTTCGGTCACTGACCCCTGGATAATTCCCCGTGGTCCGTGCACAGCGGCAAAGTGTTTTCACACAAGTCGATGTTCTTGCTGTCCGGAAATACTATGGTCACAGGCCACAGGTCACTTACGCCTAGGTCCACAACAGTCTGGTTTTCTTCATACACAGTTTACAGCTACATTTCGTAGGATTCTGCAGAGGACTATACTTAAAAGTACTTAATTAGCGGCTGCTGCACCTGGAGCCTGGGCAAATAATTATCTACTCTGCCTTGGGTTGCAGTGGGAAATGGCAACTGCACTGCTGCCCAACCATCGACATCGACTCCTCAATACATAGGAAATCTGCCATAGCCGCCAGTGTTAGGGCGATCACTAAAAGCTTTACTGATTATACTACGACAGCAATAATTTCGCTTGCCTGCTACTATAGGATCGTCTTAGCCGTGTAATCGACTGCCTGGATTATTTCAAGTAGGCCTATTCACACATCATTTTGGCGGATGACAAACAAGTTTATGAAAATGTGCAAGAACTAATATACTTACATTACGTTAATAAATGTTTTATACTAATAATTAGAGACATTTTCTCTTGCTCATTGTGCATTCCTAGGGCCTAATGCACTATTAAGTCTAGATTCAAATGTCATTTAACATGCATCATACGCTCGATAGTGTAGCTCTAATAACTGAATTGTCAATCGAGTGTTTTGGGATTCAAATCAGCGGGGGCCATCCACCCTCGTATGCTGATGCTAAGAAAATAAAGTCGGTAGCACTTCATACTTCAACCTCGTTTGAGGAACTGTTCCTTTGCTTCTCTTCTTTATGTGTGGCTTGCGTAGAGAAAACGACGTTGTGAGATACCTGTATTATAAAATGCGCTTTTTATTCATCGCTATCACTCATAGGTCTACATACATCGGTTATTGGTTAATCAGCTGTTTGTAAGCCCTTAATCTCGAAAAGTGACACGTCAAATAGTAGCAGATTGAGTTACGCATCATGATGGTCGCTCAATAAATGGATTCGCTATCGATACGATAGCTTCTTAATCGCAGTTCTTTAGTTACTTATCAAAAATTATAAGTGGCGGGGAGAGGACTGGACAGTGGACACTCGCTATCAAATGCTGAGGTATAGAAGCAGACGTAGTTCGTCTAATGTTTCATATTCATGGCTGCATCAGGGATTGCTTAAGGGAATCCTCTTTTTCATTTCCTTTTTCTTCCTCTTCTTTCTAATGTTCTTTCTCCTTCATTGTCGTATTGTTGTTGCCGCTGCCCGTACCGACGTACCGTAAGTTGTTATAAGTTGATCCGAGTACTGCTTCTGCTGCTACAACGACTACTACTATTGTGATTGGGTTGCTTAGGTAGAACGATTAGTAAATAATAATTAAGAATGATGGAAAAGGTTTCCTGTGGAGGTCATTAGGGTTATTGACCAACAAATCTGGAGAGATGGTGAATTCTGGTCGCGTATTACTGCTCGGTGTGCTTTGATAAGGGAAATAAAATTACCACTTGTAGCTTTTTGTTCGTAAACGTCTGTTCTGAGTCGCCGAGAAAAACTGTTTCTCTTTAATACAAATTTGAAATCAGACAACAGCAAAAAATAATGTAGAATATGCATATCATTAAAATGCGAGTTACCTTGCCGAACAACTTTTGAAGCAGGTATACTTATAAAACACTGCGTCGATCGCGCTGCGCCGAATCTGTTCTGTCGGCGCAGAGCTCTAGTACCATAACGCTTCTGGCGAATCGCGATACGTGCGTTCCATTACGCTCCTACGTACCAAAATAGCCATCGATGTTTGATTTAAAATTTAGTTAATGCTAGGTATATGTAGCTAGTACCATATCGATCTCATAGTCTGTATATGGTGCGGATCGAATCCTTCTTCAGATTATAGAAGAAGAAGCCGGTGCCCTGGCGCTGTTGAAATGTAGAGTTTGTAACAATTATTAGGAAATTCATTCGTTCATTACGAAAATTTATATAGCGCCTCTTCAAGGCTATTACTCAGGTGCGCTCCCAATCCCGGTGCGGCTGAAAAGAACAGTTTTTTTCAATTAAAAAAGTCTGATTGGACCCTGGGTGACAAGTGCAACGCTAACGGGAGCATGTTCCAGAACGTGGGGCCAACCACTGAGAAGGCGTGATATTCTTAGTAGTTATACGGGCAAATGGGGAATGAGTAAGACTCGCTCAGTACAGCGGAGAGAGCGGCGACCCGGTGCACTCACAGTAGAGAAGCAGAAATCGCGAAGATAGGTAGGGACGAGACCTAGCAGGGCCGCCAGATCAAAAGCGATAATAGGCCTACAGTACGAGATTCGCTGTTGGAGGGGGACCCAGTGGAGTACATCCAGCATAATAATAATAATAATATCCAGAGATATATGGAAAAATTTTGGAATGATTCCGACAAGACGTGCGGCAGAACGCAGGACCCGGTCCAGGAATCGCAACCGCCCAGTTTGGAGGAATACATAGAGTGAGCAACAGTATCTAGTCGGGCTGTGATGAAGGCGTGGACAAGGGTATAGCTGTGGCGTCTGGAGTTAGTGAGCGAGCAACAGTGCGGAACTGATACAGACTGGTAGTAGGAATCACGGCAGAGACGGTGAGTATGAGAAGGAGAAGCAAAGGCATCTAAGCTTTTGGTCCAACGTGACTCCAAGGTTCCGCGGACAACAGAGGAAAAAATAAGGAGGGTCAGCAGTAATGGCTGTTAAATCAGGCTTCACGATTAAGCCGCAGGCGAGTGCCCAACCTGTTAAAATGAGTTTTTTGGGTTTAATTGCAGGCGGTTTGTCGCCATCCATGCCTCGATGGTACGTATAGAGTCCAACTTAAAGCCCGAACAGCAGCGGACAGGATATGTTTTCTGTTCAGAGCCAAAGGCAGCAACCAATGTACGTTTTCCAACCTCTCAGCTTAGCAAATTCATTTTGTAACATAAAGCAACTATCATCATCTAAATGGAACCAAACAGTGAGACAGATCGACTTTATGTGACACATTATGGGGGCCTAATGAGAGCCCATTGAATTGGTGTAAGCCCGTTCCCATTTGGTTATTTAGTCACTAGAATATACATATATACATACATATATATATATATATATATATATATATATATATAACACATCACACGTATGGCCCACATGGAACCATTGCAATCAATGTAAATAGCGCCATATCTTTATTGACCTATTGCTAATTGCACTTTGTTCTTCTTTTGGTTCTTTGCTTTACTATATATAGGTAGGTTCGTATGGCAGTTCGTATAGTTCGTTGTCGGCAATCTAATAGGTCTATATATAAGATTATTTTCATCGTCTTTATCTTAATCTCTTAGTAGAGAAAAGGAGGTAGACCTATTTCTCCAGCTATATAAAACATTGGCCAGGCCCCATTTGGAGTATTGTGTGCCGACATGGAGCCCATATATGAGACAAGACATCGATAAGCTGGAGAAGGTACAGAGGAGGGCAAAAAACTGATAAAAGGATTCAATAAATTGACGAAGAAAGATGGAGGAAATGCGAATTAACAACCTTGGAAAGACGA
The DNA here is from genome assembly GCA_959347315.1 of Bimastos eiseni. NCBI lineage: Eukaryota > Metazoa > Annelida > Clitellata > Crassiclitellata > Lumbricidae > Bimastos > Bimastos eiseni. The sequence goes on along the minus strand of OY365821.1, from coordinate 13,333,944 downwards.
AGAATCAGAGGAGACTTGATAGAGACGTACAAGATCGTGACGGGAAAGGATACAATTTCAGCAAAAAAACTATTCAAATTCTCCTTGTATGATAGAACCATACTTCTATATAAATTTGCCGTAAATTATTGACGGTACCTTTGTAACTCGGTCCGGACTTTGCCGTATTAATTTTATCTCTGTCTACCTGTCCTGTCATCTCTTAGTATTATAATTTGGTCATCATATATAAAAATAGTATATGAGGCGTTCTGATGAAACATTGCAGAGATGTCAACTCGTACTAGGCCGATTCAGCCTGGAACACTATGCAATCGCAAGTAGCCGCCAAACTTTATAAAAAAATAATTTAATAATGAACCAAAAAACTTATTATTTTCACGAACGATATATTTCACACACGAAATTACGATCTAGAGCGTAAGCGACAAAAAAAACACGAATGCCAACAGGGTTTGGAATTCCAAACTTGAGAGATCCGAAACCTGTCGGCTCATTTCAGAAGTATACTGCCTAATAGAAACTCTGCTCTAGGATACTGCTCTATGTGTTAAATTTATGAAGCGCCATTGGCTCAGAATGAAACTCTAGAACGCGGAAACTTAATTACAGTAGTTCTGTATAAAAGAGCAAATACATTATGGAAGATTCAAATTGTCTGCTTATACATTACCATTACCAATAGAGCGTCCATCTTACATAATAGAATAACAGTACTGGCTAGGCCCATTGTCAAGTAGAACTGTATAATAATTTTTATAGAGCCGATGTCAGGCAAGTACGCATCAATGTCAAGGGCTTGCAAATGCACTTTTCTAAATATGGAACTGTTCCATTACACACCGCAAGGCATTGAAACTGGTCTTAATAATTATTTATATACAGTATATTTATATGCACACATATATACATATACATATGCACTAGAGTCACGGCGTTTCGCGACGCTTTTCTGACTGAGTGATGACACGATTTCACGTTATCTTCAGAGTTTCATCTCTGATGAAGTTGTCTCTTCTTTGGTTGGAGCCTAAAGACCAAACAATCACGTACTATAATTAAGATGTAACATTATGGTCACATTACAAAGTATGTCTCCAATACACACTAACGATATTCTCTGGTTTAGTTAAGTGTCATCCCCTAGTTGTCTGTTAGTCTGTGTGTTTGTCTGTGCGTTTGTCTGTGTGTGTGTCTGTCAGTGTGTCTGTCTGTCTGTCTGTCTGTTTGTTTGGCAGTCTGTCTAATAGTTTATCATTATTTCGACTGCTATTTTACGATGCGTCTCAAAACAATTCGAAATAGTGTTGCTCGTGGCGTCATTTAATCCGCCGCAAGACTAATAAGGCAATACACTTGCGTTAGTAGCCTACAACATATTCACAACATCGGACACACTGCCCACCTTTGTATCGTTCTCCCTCTCACGGCCATTCTTAGAATCTTTTAACCAACTGTTAAAATTCTAATGCATTTGATTTAGTGACGCGGGAAAATCCATCTACTTTCTATTATACAATGGTTTTAACACAGACTAAACGTCTTCTGAACCACTTAAAACCCTTGTTATGTTATGTTATGTAATGTTATGCTAGGGTAATCATCCATTTGAACCTATTATAATTTGCCAGATGCGGCCCTGCTTTATTGAAAATACCGATGCGAAGTTGGGCTGCACTTGAGCGAAAAAATTAATACGGATAAAAATAGAGATGGGTTGGAATGGCACGACACATGGAGAGGTCTCCGATAGTCTTCGGCGATTTTCACATTAGGTCTGCATCACATTGAATAACCTTAAATCACATTGCTTCACAGAATATCAAAATGCAAAAGCAATATAATTTTTTTATCGCCTACTGGCCATTACGCTGTGATTAGTAGGCTACAGCTTAATTGCGTTAGCCGAATAATTACAGTAGGAGTTGGAAAAGATTAGACTATGTATGGACTGCATAGTACAATAGCGCTATAGAAATCTTTAGATTACCATTGGTCAAATTCTAGAAACTCTGATAAGCTAAATTTTAGCTGAAAGTTTGTTTGCAGTGTGCGTAATCTAATTTGGTAGGCCTAAGTGTGTCTAGGTTCATTCCCGGAGACATAATAGGCCTAATTATAGCCCATTGACATTGACACACGACGCCACAATCGTGTCTATTTTGCGCAGAAAAATCTAGTCACTATTTGCCAACTTGACCGGTTGCAGAGTTTGCCTTTTATCTCTAACTACTTTTTGTTAGAACCTACGATCTCTTTTGAGCAGGCTTCAAATAATATAACACATAAGTCTTGTATGTACCGATGTTGTGACAACTAACATCGAGAACTATATTTATTTGGAGCCTTAAGAGATGCATCTTTATGGGCTATAAGTAGTGCCAGCGCCCGAAATCTAGAGTTCGTGTAATTTTGCTTTAGCGTCTTTTGAGGAAATTCCCCAAGACCTGTTCGAATCAGATACCTTCTTGTAGATGATGTTGGTTTTTTCGGAGTCAGATCGACGACGTCGTCGGATGAGCTGTAAAAAAGAAATCGTACTTGTTACATTAACATAGGCTACTTTCAATGGAGACATCTCTGAGCACACTATGATTATAATTTTTATAGCTCAAGAAGTCAAGAAGTCCTATACACTAGGACTTTGCGGAATAGACTCCTGCCCTGTCAAGACGTCGATTGGAGTTTCTCTATGGCGTCCTCACTCAATTGGATCGTCACCTGATGTCTTTGAACCAGCTTATTCACAAGGTTACTGTCAGAGGCATCGCTTAATAGTGAATAAGCTGGTGCCCTACGCCTTATCTTTCATAAAACGCATAATGAATTTCAACTTTACAATTACTCTTACGATGATTTTTGTCTGATTGAAACTTCCATGGCGCTACAACTCTGTTATGATCTTTGTCTTATCTGACCAAATCTAGGTTTCAATATTTTTCAATGTAACTTCGAAAGCGCCATTGGTGCCACAATCGATGATCGCTTCTAATCCAGACCATAATAATAATATCATGTATATTTAAAAGCTAATCATATTATGTGGATGATAAGCATACTGATGCCTATGGAGTATGGCTATACAGAATAAATCTATCAGACCTGCATATAATTTTATAACCAATGGTCATTTGTACGTATTTGGCCGAACGGCGTAGGTTACATGTCATAATAATAGCATAGCCCTAATCACCATCGATCAGTAAAGCTTTGTTCTTTCCTTCAATAATATTATTCTATGTTTCACGAATCTTTACATCATAGTTCCATCAGGTTTATGTCCTTAGCTGACGATTCACGTGCATATTCGCAACACTTGTTAATTACTCTATATCAATCGCTCGTTGCGTGTCATCATCAACCTCAATGGTTCATTTCTGCCAGCAAATACAATTAGATGATCTATCCAAATATATCCTTTGACAGCAGCTGAATACCAACAAGGTATAGGCTGTTATCTTTATCTCATTTCCTCGGGGACGCCTATAAGTAAATAGGCCCACACGTTGATAAAAAGATAGCCTATTACGACGATAAAAGTGTACCTGCACTTTGAAAAAACGCTGTTGTCAACAGATACTTATATTTGTTATGTAGGGAACGACCACAAGAATTACGTGCTAAACAGACGCGTTGGCTGTTGCGTTAATAAAAAACGTAATGGGCGCCATGCATTGCGGCCGACAGATACATTCGACTCCTGTAATAACTTGTCATCATTCGCTCATACTATATAAATCGTACTGAGGTTTTACAGTTTGAAATTCAACGGAAATTATTATTATTATTAAAATATGTTTTCCGATTGATTGAAAATTGAACGTTATAGCCACGTCGTTAAACAAGATATATAGACCTATAGTCTAAGTACATAGAGGTGTATTCAGCTGACATATATATATATATATATATATATTCTGTTATTCTCTTTTTCTATTCTTTATTCTATTCAATAAACGATATTTCCGAGTAGCTATACCTTTTTTGTAGCAGCAACAGATCGATGCCTCTTGTCTTCTGACGAAGGTGCTCTAGAAGTTATTGGTTTAGAATCCATCATTAATAAGACAGTTCTATGTATTAGTCCGATGCGTTCCTATGTAGTAACTGGATCCATGCAGTTTTGCATAATCTCCGAAAATTACCCAAAACAATGACCATACATTGACTGCATCCATCATCAAGGTTATGAGAGCTATCTAAGAAGCGTTACATAAAAGAGGACTTGAAATATAAAAAACCTGCGGTTGGCTTTGTTGACGGACGATCCAGCTACGCTTACTCAACCGTCCAGTAAGCAATTGTTTAATCATGCTGAAGGGCCACTATCTGCTTAATAACCCTGGGCGAGCTTCGACCATGACTGCGTATGTCACCGAGTATTAGCCTGGCACCCTCAGGAGCCGCTCAGTGTCAAGGATCTCGGCGATAGACATCGCAGTAGCAGTTGAAGTGTTTACGTGAACAGCCAGAACAGCATTTGTCAACTCCTACGTTGTTCATTGAGACAGATTGCACGCGCAAGTTATAAGCTATTGATTGAAAGGTGACGAATTCAACACACGACTGCTAAATGATAGACCTGGCGGAAATGAATCATTCACCACTTACCATAATTGTGAATCACTACAAGGGTGACTTACCATAAGGGTGACCAACCACCACGATGACTTACCACCACGATGACAATCACAAGGGTGGGTTACTTACAACAACGGTGACTTAACCACCGCGATGATCTTCCCACCACGGTGACTTGACACAAGGGTGGCTAACTACTGCGATAACTTATCACAAGGGTGACTTACTACAGAGGTGACTTACCGGTACCACAAGGGTGACTTCCCACCGCGATGACATGCCCCATGGGTGACTATCCATGCAGAACAATGACTTAATTGAAGGAAGATGACTTACCACGGTCATGATGATGACGCAGATGGCAAAGAATGCTGCTCCGATGATACAAGCGGCAATGATGACCTTATCGTCACTGGATGACTCGACTGCCTGTGACTGAACCAGTTCCATGTCGTCATCGCTGTAGAAGAGGATCGTCATGGTGGCCTTGTCTGGGATGAACGTCATCCCGCTCAGGTCAAAGGTGACGACCGTAAGGTCCGTATCGAGCACCCATTCGAGTTTTTTGGCGGCGCTGACGAGATCGATGTAACGAGAGATGACATGGAACGCCACGAGGGTATTTAACGGCCCTGGGGTGACCGACAGATTGAAGATGACAGACGAATTGGCCCCCATCGCTTCCGAAAGGGACTTTGCGGCCAGCCTAAGGAAACAGGTGAAACAGGTAAAGACAGAGAAGAGCGAGACCATAAGAGAACTATGGAAGAGAGCAGTTGAGTTGAAGGGTTGATTTTTAAAGTCCGATTTGCAGGGTTTGATCTTCGCATCATCTTCTAACCCGTCTTCTTCGGCGTCGTTATCATCGTAATCATCATCATATTCATCATCATATAGAAACATCATCATCACCGTCATCATATTCATTGTAGTTTCCAGCATCACCATCATTATCGACATCATGACAACCACCGCTATCTTCATCTTAATCACCCCCATCATCATCGTAGTCGCCATCATCATCACCATCGTCGTCTTTCTCCTCATCAGCATCAGCATCATCATCATCATCACCATCATCACCACCACCACCATCATCATCACCACCATCTTCTTCTTCATCATCATCATCATCAACGGCGTTTGTTATAACTAATCGTCCTTACAATGCAAATTTATAGATTTCGAACGCGATGGTGTGTATACGTCAAAATGACGTAGAGACGTTTGACGTCAGACTTGTCTGTCAATCACAAACACAACATCAAAGTTTCTACCGATCAATTTGTTGAGCCAATCAAAACAACGGATCAGTAATGACTAAGTATGGTGCAGTAGGCCCTACTTTTACCTGTATCAGAGAAGTACTAATAGTGCTGGAACATCCCCTATTATAATAGGCGATGATGAAGGTAATGGTTAGGTTATCATTATTAGGAATTCTGATGCACATATATATAAGATCACATAGACATACGCACGTTCACTTGTTATTATATTCGACTACCTGTCTCCGACTTGTGCTTTACCTTTAAAGGGCAGGAATACATATACGAATTTAACACATGAGGTAATAATTCCTGGTTCCAATATTTATCAGTTCGGAGCGGCAGCAGTAATGCCAAAGCGTAGTACCAAAGCGCAGCTCTAATTCTGGTTTACATGTAAGTGCAAACGTAGACTAAATTAATTATGTGGCTCAAAGAATATAAATTAATTGCATGAATAATTGCCACTGACCGATGCACTTGGCAACTGCTGGACAGTTCGGACATCCTCGGAAGCGAAGTGGTCCACAAACGGTCCCTTCAATGCACTCGAGATCCTGTTTGAAACAAGGCAACTAAAATACGGATATCCACAAAAACATTCTCGGTTATTCCAGTTGTTCCTTTACCTACATGTATATAACTCAACGGAATTAATTCAACGTAGTCTAGTGATAGTAGTGATATACTTAACACCTTGGACGCGTATGCCGAATATATTCGTCATTATTTTAGCATTCCAGGGCGCGTATGCCGAATATATTCGTCATAAAGTATACAGCCAATAAATATCTATATAATGGCATAATCCTCGTCCAGGCAATAAACTCTGCCACATCTCCGTTAATACTTTGGGGACTGTCAATATAAACGCTGATGATACAAAAATAACAGCCAGTGCAGAAAATCAAGAGTTCAGATCCACCCGTGACCCTTAGCCATGTAACAAGTACACTGACTGTACACTGTCACTGGGAAGATCAGACGGTGAGGTATATGTATACAGGATTGGTCACTCGCCCTCATATGCTGAGAAAATTAAGTCGATAACACTTCTTGCACACTGCTTCCTCAGGAATAGCTCTATAGGGACTGCTCTTCCGTTTCTTCTACTTCTTCTTCTTTGTCTTCATCCTCTTGAGTAGTTTCCAAAGGCGCTATATAAAAGTTTTGATGGGTGCTAAAAATAAGAGCCTAAAATGTGCACATGATGCACACATGCATAGATGCATGCATGCATGCATGCCCGCGCGCACGCACGCACATACATACATACATACATACATACATACATACATACATACATACATACATACATACATACATACATACATACATACATACATACATACATACATACATACATACATACATACATACATACATACATACATACATACATACATACATACATACATACATACATACATACATACATACATACATACATACATACATACATACATACATACATACATACATACATACATACATACATACATACATACATACATACATACATACATACATACATACATACATACATACATACATACATACATACATACATACATACATACATACATACATACATACATACATACATACATACATACATACATACATACATACATACATACATACATACATACATACATACATACATACATACATACATACATACATACATACATACATACATACATACATACATACATACATACATACATACATACATACATACATACATACATACATACATACATACATACATACATACATACATACATACATACATACATACATACATACATACATACATACATACATACATACATACATACATACATACATACATACATACATACATACATACATACATACATACATACATACATACATACATACATACATACATACATACATACATACATACATACATACATACATACATACATACATACATACATACATACATACATACATACATACATACATACATACATACATACATACATACATACATACATACATACATACATACATACATACATACATACATACATACATACATACATACATACATACATACATACATACATACATACATACATACATACATACATACATACATACATACATACATACATACATACATACATACATACATACATACATACATACATACATACATACATACATACATACATACATACATACATACATACATACATACATACATACATACATACATACATACATACATACATACATACATACATACATGCATACATACATACATACATTGAGAAATACATACCATACGTACAATGTACATAGACATTTGAATATACATAATTATATACCTTGCAAGGGTTGGGTAAGCAATCGCATGTCCGGCATCCGTGTTCGTTCCTCTTAAGACCAAACTCGCACGGACTTTCACACCACGAGACATCAGAACATTTTTTGTCCAGCTTGTGGTCAAGGCAGGAACATTTCGGACAGCCTAGCTGATCGTGCTTAAATCCGTTTTCACAGTACATGTGACACATTCCCTCGAAACACCATCGCTTTCCAGCTGCAATTGACGCAAACAACGCGTATACAGCCAATCGCAGCGTAATTGCAATGCTATGCTATGGTAGGCTATACTTCAACTGAGGCGTCAGGCAAATCAAAATCTGCTTCGCGAGTACGATGACGCTCGACCAATGTTTAGATGTTTAAATAAAACAATTTGATTTTAGTTTGAATTAAATCGGACTCTGTCTCTCAACTATATGAAAAATTATTCAACGTCAAAATTATGTGTATTCATCAATATGTACTGACCGTCATTGTCATCACCACAATAACAACGTCATCGTCATTTTCCTCATTATCATCATCATCACAATAACAGCGTCATTGTTATCACCATCGCTATTAACACCCTCCTAAGCGGGCAATAAAAGTCCAGAGACCATCATTACAACCACCACCACCAGTAGCACATGCTTGGTTGTCAACATCATCGTTATTACCAACTAAAAAAACAACACTGCCTTCACCACCATCACCAACATCAACAGCATCAACATCACATCGTCATCGTCATGAATCCGAATGAACAGCAGCAGCAGTATCTTCATCGTCATCTTCAATGGGACCATTATCTTCAGCATCATAAAACTGATACAACCGTAGCCCTGTTAAACTTACGGGCGCACGTTGCAACAAGATTACCGACTTCATTGGTTTCCGTCTTGCATCTCTCTTCCTCGCTGCACACAATCGACTGAAACAACATCATTGTAATTGTAATCGTGACCGGATATTTATATAGCGTCAATAGGAAAGGTCAGTGGCGCCTCCCAGTGTCGTCACTGACAAACAGGAAAGTTTTCGGGCGTTTGAGAAACTGAGGGATAGAGACCACGTAGGACCTATGTGTGGGTGGTATCTTGTATATAGGTAGATAAGTAAGTGAGCAATCTCTATTTTACAAGCTCACAATATACAACGACAATGCATATTAGACAATGCATATTAGAATAGCGAATAAGCAGAACAATGTCAGCAGAAGAACAGTACATTGTTGTAGATAGTTGTAAAGTCTTACTTAATAATTGTCCACTAGGCCTAACAGAGCCACTTATATAGAGCATAGTGTATTATAGGATTAGGTTGAGACTTACGTCGCATGGGTTCTGCTGGCATTCGCATATTTGACATCCGTCGGCATTCTTAGCAAATCCGAACTCGCAGGCCATTGTGCAGCTGACCTGCATAGGTGGACAGTTGGAAGCTGGCTTAGCGTCCATGCACCGACAGACTGGACATCCTTTACTATCCTTTTCTTGACCATCGGGACAGAAAATATTACAGGCGACGAGCACAGGACAAACCGCCTTTGGCGCTACATCACCGATGCACCTACATACTGGACATCCGTTGGTATCTTTCTCTTGACCATTTGGACAGAAGATTCTACAGTTGGGCAGCAGAGAACAGTTGGTCTTTGGCTCAACGGCATCAATACATTTGCAGGTTGGACACCCATTGTTATCTTTCTCTTGACCGTTTGGGCAGAAGATCTTGCAGTTGGGCACTAGGGAACAGTTGATCGCTGTTTCAACCGTATCGATACACTTGCAGGTCGGACATCCATCGTTATCCTTCTTTTGTCCGTTGGGGCAGAAGATGTTACAGCTAGGAAGCAATGAACAGTTGCTCTTTGTTTCGACGGTGTCCAGGCATTCACAAAGCAGGCAACCCTTGCTGTCTTTTCGCTGACCGTTAGCACAGTAGATTGTGCACGATGGTTGCAACGGGCAGTCCGGTACAACCGCGTCGTTGCACTTACAGATGGTACACCCATTGCTGTCCTTTTGCTGTCCGTTGGCGCAGTAGATCGTGCAGGCCACACCTAACTCCGGACAAGGACGCTTCTCCTCGAGCGGGTTCACGCACTCGCATGTACGGCAACCCTTCGAGTCTTTCCTGTACTCGTTGCTTGGACACGGGACGCACTTCACGAATGGACAATCGACCACTTCCGGGACCGCGGTCACTGAGTTGGTCCGGCAGCGGCAGAGCTTGCATCCGAGATCATCAATTTCGAAGCCATCGGCACACGCCATTGCACACTGGATCTCGGAACATATACCTGCACGCAGATAAAGATCTATCTTCAGTTCTTCGTCTGATTTATTACTTAATTTGTTTGTTCGTTCCCTTTATTAATCATTCAATAAATTTCTTCATTTGTTTCTGCAGTTAGGCCTAATACATGTTTTTCCACATGACGCATAAACCATTGATTGTGGTTGTATTAATAATAAGATATAACATGCCTCAACATGACTATCTTTCTCCCTTTAGCGAACTTCATTATTAATTTATAACTGGCTATTAACAGTACTTTTTATACTCGCCATAAAACAGCCATTCTCAGCCGTGCTGGGGCCGAAAGCGCTCCTCAATATCAGCCAAGAGGGGCGCTAAATAAATCTCAGCAAAGAATGAATGATTGCGTGAATGAACGAATGAATTAACGATACTGTGCTGTAGTTTATGTCTACCCACCTGCTCGACATGTTGCCTGGCACTGGTCCAGTTGGTCGAATCTGTTAGTTGTGCCATCGCAGCCTCCGTAGTTGAATGGCTCGCACTGTCCACTGGTGACGTTGTAGAAGAACCTGCGCTTCAAAGCTTTGCAGGGACCAGCGTCGACTCGTTCCAGGCAGAGCAAAGGCAGAGACGAAGGAGCCGCTAGATACGAACCAGACCATTGCATCACAACTATCAATCACCAATTAGTGGCAATTACAGCCAAAACACCACTCCCTCTATTCATTACCCCTCTGCCCACCACCTCTCTACCCACCACCCCTCTATTCATTGATCTCAATCTCTCACGATTCCCAGTCACTACTCGTCTCCAATTCCCAAACCGATCCAAATATCACGCTGGAATGATCTTCCTGGTAAATTCTCAAACTTCTCCAACAGTGTTTTCTGTTCAGTTACCATCGTCTGTCTGACTGAACTCTGAACTCTGAAGTCCTATTATCACTCTTCAGGCTTTCCGCTCAAAATTAGAGTAGCCCTTCTTCCATAATAGCTAACCAGGTCCACCCACTAATCAGCCCTCCAATCATTTTAGATCTTAACGAAACACCGCATTAGCAACCCTCTCCTCCTCTGCCTCATTCACTCTCTCATCTGCCTCCTTCTCTCTCCACCTCTCTTCTTCTTCCTTCTCTCTCCTCCTCCACCTCCTTCTCTCGCCGCCTCTCTCCTTCTCTCTCCTCATCTGCCTTCTTCTCTCTCTTCCTCTACCGCCTTCTCTCTCCTCCTCTGTCTAATTCTCTCTCTTCCTCTACTGCCTTCTCTTCCTGACCTTCTGGCAACTTCTTCTTTCTTCTTCATCTGATATCCCTCTAACACAGCGTATGCAGCGCTCGTGAATAAGTTGGCGCCCTGCACTCATCTTAAATAGCACTTGACAAAATCTGAGCGGTTGATAACGAATAAGAGATCGATTAAGCAACCTATCACTTGAGAACACAGTTCCACTGATTAGCACATCAGTATCCCTCCCCTACAAGGATCACTGGACCTACCAATACAGAGTTATAGGCCTATCGGATCTATAATGTTGACTGTCACTATAGGACCTGGGATGTCGTCAGTTACCAACAAATCAATGGACCAACTATAGAAAAGTCACAAATGACTGGCTCATGCACGCACTCTAAGCTCAACGAACGGACAACCATCTTAATTCTTATATATATATATATATATATATATATATATATATATATATATATATATATATATATATATATACACTTAGCCCAACCAAAGGACAACTGTCTTAATTCTCCTATTTATACTTGCCTATGCATCGAGCCTCATAGTCTCCGTTGCTGTCGTTCAGCTGCGATGTGCATTTCTCACCAACCACACAGTCAAAGCCCTGAACAGACAGACAGAGTAGTAGTAGGAGTATGATTCAGGTACAACAATACAGTTTCAAACAAAGATTCAGGTAGGCAATACAGTGGAACAATGGTTCAGGTAGAACAATGCACCTACACCTGTAGTGATAGGTGCATTGTATCCATGTATGTCTGCATGTGAGTATGTACGAGTATACGCGTTATATATACGTATGATATCGTAGCGTATCTTTAGATTTTATATAGCGCCTCTCACAGAATAACTGTTCAGAGGCGCAAGGTACATGTAAGTATGTATGTATGCAATACGTACACATGTGTCCATGTATTTAGGTATGCATAAGTCTGTGTATGCTAGTATGCATAATTTATGTGAACGAAGATCTATATAGCGTCTTTTGAGAGGTTGTTTTCTCGGCGATCGGCCGAGGATAGCCTACACGTATAGGCTATATGCGACGTGATCTACCGGCGTCTGAACCACTATCTCTCGATCTAGACGCGCAATAAAGAAAGCTTCCTCACGTCAACGACCTTTTGTTTGATTTAGGGGTCTTATCAGCGATAGACAGACAAAACACCGGACGTCTTATCATTCCCTTATCGGGCTAATGAAGATTATGGGACAAAAGTCATGTATTAATATATAATATGTCTACCTCCATATATGCCTGTAGCAATATAGGCTACCTGTAGGTAGGGTGATTTACCACTTTCAGCGTAGAGAGATCTGATGTTAATATGAAGCTGTGTACAGCCAGTATATTGCGTATTGTGTATATTGCCAGTAAATATACAGCTGCCCATACGGGTACCATATAATGTTCTTCGGTATGCTGGCACGGGTGTAGAGTAGGTCAGCCTACCCCTGGGAGGCTGGGTTAAGAAAGGTATGCGACGAGTTACATGCTCAATTTGGGCCATTTGGATGGCATCCCGTTAGAGGTTCGCCAACATTTACTAAGTTGGTTAAGTCTAATCTGTAGCGCCGTGGCTGGACAGGAAGCGCCTCTGAGGGTCACTATATGTAAAAGATCGTTGGAACACGTTGTCCGATTTCTTAGGGGGAGTTTGCCTTGTAATGCGAGTATTCCGGGTTCGAGCGTTCTCCCCTGAAACAGTTACTATAGGAACGTCAATTAAGCAAGTCCGTCACTCACAATAACTCAGAATAATCAATTCATGCTTCGTCTTCAGATAATTGGGCTTAATACGCTATAGTGACAACAATGAACAATGATAACGCTAATGGTGTTTTTGAAGTAGACTGCATTGTTTGATCAATGTACGTGTATCCTCTCATTCAAAAAGTAATACGTATAGCCTAATGGTTGGGACTTGGGACCTGGCAATCGAACGAATAGTCTAGACTAGTGGTTCCAAACTCCGGACTTAGGGCCAGTTATATTTAGTTGGAGGGCAAGATGGGCCACAAGGTCAAAATAATTATTTTAAACTTCAACAGATTTTTATTTTAGAATAGTCAAATTACATAAGGATTAATAGTATTAAATACATTTGATGTAACTCATGAACGTCAACAGAATAATATATATAATTATAAATATTCTGTCAAATATTCAGTTTTGCCCGTGTATTTTTATATCTTTGATAAGTAGAGGGTCACATTTTGAGGTTGGGAATCGCTGGTCCAAACTATCTCGGCCATATGTAGCAGTGTATACGGCTTATATGGCTCGTATTACGAAATTAAACCTCGGGCTGGCTGTAATTTGAGCAACGACAGCGCAGATGAAGAAGGTCTCGATGCCTCTCGGATCCATCAATGCTTAGTCAAGTCTGATAATCATTTGAATCCCACTAATACATCCTAAGATCGTTGTCAGCCTGAATCGATAAACGATTCCAGTTGTATATGCAATCGATTACTCGTTAATTTGTCACAGTGTATGTTTAACAGATCTATAGTAGGCCCTAGGTATGACAGAGCATGTATTCGAATTAGCTGCGGTGTATACATATATATGTCTATGACAATGTGTCTGTTCGCGGTGGCATACATGTTGTATCAAAGGCGATCGCGTGCACTCAGACCCCTTACGTATCAAAGTGGACTTTGGTTGGGTCTACGACATTGAGAGAGTTTCGAAAGCTATAGCAATTGGAGCGACACAAGGGCTTCTCTGCCAACCTTTTGCACACTTCCCAAGTAGGCTTATAGGCATATCGTGTAAGGTATGATAAGGCTGACAATGGTATGGACAGTAAGGCAATAACGCAAGGTTAGGCAGGATAATTAAGTTGTGTATACTAGCTGTAAGGTAAGGTTATTAGGCAATGTAGGATAGCGTACGATAAGATTATATAGGCAAGGTAAGGCAGGTACGGTTAGTTAAGGTGCGAAAGAAGGGTAAGGTAAGATTGGGTAAGGTAAGATAGGGTAAGGTAAAGTGTGGCGAGGAAGATCTAAGATGTATACATGCATAAATTGTATTTATCGAGGAACAACGAACAACCGTTATGTCAGACAAAGGGGAGAGAGAATGACAGACAGACAGACAGAAGACAGACAGACAGAGGCAGAGACAGAGACGTTATACTGACACCTACTTCGCATGGATTTCCTTGGCAGTGGCAAGTTCGACATCCATCGGCATTCTTCGCAAATCCGAACTCGCAGGCCATCGTACAGCTGACTGCCAGAGGTGGACAGTTGACCGCAGGCGGCTGAGGGTCAATGCACCGACAGACCGGACATCCTTTGGTGTCCTTCTCTTGACCATTAGGACAGTGAATGTGACAGGTCACAAGCACAGGACAATCCGCCTTTGGTTCCACGTCATCATCGATGCACTTACACAGTGGACAACCGTTGGTATCCTTCTCTTGACCGTTTGGACAGGCGATCTTGCAATTGGGCACCAGAGAACAATTGGTGCTTGGCTCAACCGCCACGATACATTTACAGATTGGGCACCCATTGTTATCTTTCTCTTGACCGTTGGGGCAGGCGATCTTGCAGTTTGGAAGCAGCGAACAGTTGATCGCTGTTTCAACCGTATCGATACACTTGCAGGTTGGACATCCATCGTTATCCTTCTTTTGTCCGTTGGGGCAGAAGATATTACAGCTGGGAAGCAATGAACAGTTGTTGGACTTTGGTTCAACGGGGTCAATACATTTGCAGATTGGACACCCATTGTTATCTTTCTCTTGACCGTTGGGACAGGCGATCTTGCAGTTTGGAAGCAGCGAACAGTTGATCGCTGTTTCAACCGTATCGATACACTTGCAGGTTGGACATCCATCGTTATCCTTCTTTTGTCCGTTGGGGCAGAAGATATTACAGCTGGGAAGCAATGAACAGTTGTTGGACTTTGGTTCAACGGGGTCAATACATTTGCAGATTGGACACCCATTGTTATCTTTCTCTTGACCGTTGGGACAGGCGATCTTGCAGTTTGGAAGCAGCGAACAGTTGATCGCTGTTTCAACCGTATCGATACACTTGCAGGTTGGACATCCATCGTTATCCTTCTTTTGTCCGTTGGGGCAGAAGATATTACAGCTGGGAAGCAATGAACAGTTGTTGGACTTTGGTTCAACGGGGTCAATACATTTGCAGATTGTACATCCCTTGCTATCTTTCTGTTGACCGGCGGGACAGAAGATGTCACAGGTGGTCAGCAGAAGGTCAGAACAGTCCTCCTTCTTGGTCTCTGTTGCCTCGATGCACTTGCAGATCGAACATCCCTTGCTATCTTTCTCCATGCCCAGTTCACAGTGCATTGCGCAGGCAACAGGTGGGCAATCATTCGCCAACTGGACGCATTCGCACGTATCGCAATCATTTGCATCCTTCACGTATTCGTCGCTTGGACATGCTGGGCAGTTGATGTGTGGACATCCACGCACGGTTTCATTTGCTGGAGTAGAGGTTGCTAAGGAACGACAGCTGCACACTTTGCATCCGCTGTCGTCCGTCTCAAACCCGTTTACACACTCCATCAGACAATCCACTTCCGGGCAGACACCTGTGTAGTAGAAGTAGTGTAATGTAGCAGAGTCTATGGCTTTATGTAGTGTCTTTTAGGCTCCTAAACTATGATCAAGTGTAGTGCAGTGTAGTAGGGCCATGAAGTGTATTTGTGATGTAGTGTCTAGAGTTGGCATGTGCGTGGTCATTAAGTCTTCTTTTCATAGATGGGCATTGTGCAGTGTGTGAGGTAAAGTGAATTAAGTTATTAGGTACGGTATAAGGCCTATCAGTCGAACAACTGTTAATCGATGCCAATATCCTAACACTTCTAAAAGCCCGCTCAAACAATGGGGCAACTTATCAGTCATTGGTTTTTTATAATGC
Source organism: Bimastos eiseni (assembly GCA_959347315.1). Taxonomy (NCBI): domain Eukaryota; kingdom Metazoa; phylum Annelida; class Clitellata; order Crassiclitellata; family Lumbricidae; genus Bimastos; species Bimastos eiseni. Next base: position 13,317,319 of record OY365821.1, on the reverse strand, counting down.
AAATTATAGGTCTGACCCCCCATATGACCTATATAGACCTATATAGACCTATATAGACCTATATAGACCTATATAGGCCTGTGCTTGTGACCTGTCACATTCACTGTGAAATGCAAAAACGAACTTTACTGGTTGCTTTGCCCATGCAGAGTTCTTATTCAAGCGTTCCAAATGATAATAAGTTCTTATTCAAGCGTTCCAAATGATAATAAGTTCTTATTCAAGCGTTCCAAATGATAATACGTTCTTATTCAAGCGTTCCACGTGATAATAAGTTCTTATTCAAGCGTTCAAAACGATAATCAGTTAAAATACTATCTTATCGGAACGACCTGTGTCTGGATCGATATCAAAGTCAGCACGAGAACCCATGACAATGCTCAATTGATGCTCATCTAAAAGACCTACAATAGTAGGTCTCAGACCGACGGCTGGATGTACAGAGAAAAATATTTGCTTTTAATAATTATGTGTGTTGAGTTATATGATGTTTGATATAAATTAATTTCGTTAATCTACAACATTATGAAATATAATAACATGGAAGCAGAAACAGATGCATTTCTTTACATCCACCTCTCTTCAGCTCTGAAAGATTGAAGGTTTCAATCGTCAATGCCTGGGGGAATTAGTCGGGCGATGGATAGATATCCAAATAAAGCACTTATCTGGAGCGGCCTCAAACAGTATCAACGACATTTAATTGTTCTAGCGGGTGGACGAGATGATAATAGTATTGTATTTGTATTCCGTTAATTTTGATCATTGACCTATAGTATAACAGCTGTCAAAATGTTACCATTTACAAAATAAGTAGATTTGTGCGTCTGCTTCTAATTACTGCCTCATGATGGCAACACAATCAAAGCTATTTTCCAGTTTCATTCAAAAGAACACTCTGGACCGCAGTGTTTGCGATAACACTTTAGACATGAAATAAATCAAAACTGCTTAAGTTGAAACCATTTTGTTTGCACGCTAACGACACAACAAGTCTCGAGTCGTACTTATGTAGGGGAAAGTACTTTGCCAACATTCGAACAACTTGAAAGATTTCTCTGGTAGGCCTATACGTCAGCCATTTTACAAGCAATAGGCTGTGTTGTGTTCAACAATGTTAATTTCTTCAATTGTTAGTGTTGTTGACGTAATTATAAACTCATAAAACTCGGCGAAGAAAGGGTATTATCGTTCAATGCGCTGTTGTAAGAGATTACTTTATGGACTCTGTGTAGAATGACATATATAGGCCTATTTGTATGTTTGAGCCTCTTCAGAAACCCGTCAAAATCATGGTATCAACGAAATAATCTGAAGATATTTTTGACTGAGCCTTGGCAAAACAGTGTCGCAACATAACAACCTTTTCAACTTCCAAACTTGCTGCGATACTCATATCCAGACGCCGAAAGTCTGGTGGGATGAGTTGGCTCACATCGAGCTCAGCGTGCCCATGTGGCATCAGCATTCGATCCATATTCCCAAGTGGGGTCGATTTAATGCTCATTGCCAGCGCCAAGTGCTACATGCTTTAAAGTGTACGTAAGACTGTCTGCATAATTTATCTCTCTAATCAAACGGGAATTCTCATCTGAGCAAACGATCTGCATAGGAGTCTTGTATGTTGCCGACGCCTGTCAAACGGATGTTGCCATAGGGTACGAGGGAAGACGTTGTGAGTGTGCGGGGCTCATCGGCTCAATTATGTCTGATTGGTCGCAGGTGCACGGGTGATGCAGTATGTGCTCAGGGTAAAGAGGGTGAAGCCACCGAATGATAGCGAAATTGTGGCACACCTAAGTATGACGTCAAAGACCCTGATAGCCATACCATTTCGAGTATATATATATAACTGCTCAACTGTAATTGGCAGTGCTCTCAACTCAACGCTGCTTCTTACCGTCTTATTGGTGATGTCCAGAGGTTTGCCCACACATCTGCTTTCACTGGCTTCCTGTGCCTCAGCGCATTAAACAATATGCGCAGACCGGATGTTTCATACGTAAAGTAACGTAATATAGGGTCAGCCATATGCGATGCCGCTAAACACCGAGTAACACTACTAATACTACTCCTAAGATAAAATGCCAAAGAAAACAGCTAAGTTAAAATCGGAATTGACAGAGCCATAAACTTTGGATACACGAATAGGCTACACTATAGCGAAGCGAAACATCAATTTCACTAGATTGCCATCAATGCAAGATGTTGTGAATTGGGCTAAGTATATATATATATGCAGCTGAGTAGGCCTAGATACGTTGATGGGGCGCTATGCAAAGTTTAATTGCTTGATGATTGATTGATCGATCGTAAACTGTATACCTGTTGGTTCCTCTTGACCGAAAGATGCCCGGAAGGCGCAAACAAACAGAACCAGCTGTAGAAGCAACATCGTCGACGACGAAAATTGAGATCGTCTGCAAATATAAATAATCTTACTTTTGACGTAACTTACGCATACATAATTATATTATCGTAAACTTCTAATGCACCACTTGATAGCTAAGCGCAGGGCACCAGCCTATTCACGCGCGCTGGATTAAATCAGAGGGATTGTCAAAAGAATAGTCTGTTGGAGCCTCTAGCTCTGACCTACCAGTGAGAGGTCAGAGTCCGGTTTCCAGGAGGTCAGCACGGAGGCAGAGTAAATAAGCAAGTAAGTCAGCCTGTCACTGTCAGTAGAGCAATCGAGTGTTGCATCTGGAAAGCAACGATGCATTCTAACAAGTGCATAAGTTATAAGCATATAGGCCTATGTATATATATATACATCTTATGTATACATATACATATATATACATGTATGTATATATATACATATATATACATGTATGTATATATATAAATGTATGTATATATATACATATATATATATATATACATACATATATATATATATTTATAATATCCATCGGTTGAACGTTAAGTGATGAGTTCGTATGAAAAGGCGGTACATGAATGTGTGACTGCAATTAGAGTACACTGTTCATGCATACATGTACACAATACAAAGGCACACATACATACATACATACATACATATATACATACATACGTATAAGCTGGTTCTCAATATGCGCATACATGCAATCATACAAGCGTAGGTCTACATGTACCTGTAATTGAAAACTTATATAGCGCCACTCGCAATATGCAGAGGCGCTCACGACTCCACACATAGCCAGGCGGAGAACAGAAAAGTCTTTAGGCGCTTGCGGTAGGCGACAGAGATAAGAGAGACCAGCTCTTCCCGAAGAGAAAGGGGGAGACTGTTCCAGCTGGTGGGACCCACATAGGCGAGGTACACGTATTCATAAACAAAATTAATACGTCCATAGGCCTACGTACAAACGTATGGGAAGTACAAACGTATGGGAACATTGGCTCGGTTTGACCTCCTCGTCGACATAATGGCAACGGTGTTTTGACTGGGCCTATCTACCTGTGTCACGGGGTGTGGATGGTCTGCAGGTAAGGAAAGAAGCGATACGGGTATAATAAGTTACGTTTTAAATGGAAAGAGACGAATGCCCTTATAAGACTAACGAAAACATTTTATTGATTAAAACGTTGTGTGTGCACGAGATGTTCTTTTCCCTCTAACAACCCATTCATGTGCACGCTAAAAACTGTCATCCAACCCGATGATATCCGTTGCGCCATTGTCATAAATACAATAAGCAGCGATCAACGTTTGTCGCAATACAAACCGTCGTCACAATCGAGAAAAAAACTGGCCGTCCAGGCCTACTCTAAAATCGCGAATCTCAGGTCTTGAAAACAGTGTAGTGGCACCTTTAGTGGCTGTTGTGAAGACGATGAAGCCGTTGAGTCTTGACACAATCAATGCCCTGAGTGGTAGTGGTAATGATGATGGTGGTGGTTGTGACGTACGTATTTATTTATGCATGCATGTATAAATGTATTATGAACGTATACGAACGTATATGACGTATGATAGATGCGGCGGTGAAGGCGATTATACGGTGATGACTACCATGAATTATTATCATTATTATTGTTATCATTATTATTATTGTTATTATTATTATTATTATTATTATTATTATTATTATTATTATTATTACTACTAATTTTTTTAATTGGTTGTCTGGAATAGCCTTATTGATCGGTCTCTTGAACGACGAAAGTTCCTTTGAACGCTTTGGCGTTATAACGTTGTATGGTAATCGATAGACGCTGATAAAGGTATAAAGTTTCCCGTGGCTCCCCCGTGACGCAGTTGAGCCTTTGCCCCAGCTCCGACAGAAATATTATTATTATTATCATCATAAATTTATTATTTATTATTTTTTCCGAGGTACGTACATATGATCCCTCGGGATTCAAAAAATTAGGGGTATTGTTCTGGAAATGGCTAGTCTTCGCAGATGGGTTTACTGTAAAAAGCGCTACAAAAGTTTGAAGCGCTGGACAGTCATTATTATTATTATTATTATTATTATTATTATTATTATTATTATTATTATTATTATTATTATTATTATTATTATTATCATTATTATTATCATTATCATTATTATCATCATCATCATCATCATTATTATTATTATATTCGTTTAGTAAACAGGCTAGCAAGTTACATTCCTCAAAACACAAGTAAATGGGCCCATACACACTGAAAGATAGAGAGTGAGTGAAATGACATAAACTTAGATAAGTCTATGTTGTATAATGTTTAAGTGGGTCTATTATAGTTTATACAAGCAGAATATTATAGTCCAAAGCTTAGTTAGCACCAATGGGAGAAATTTTAGCGGCTAAACAATACCTGGACACAAAATATCTATTGTCCCTTGTAGGAAGAAGGAAGGGATGCGGCCTACACTGGTGAATGGTGCGTGGAATTTGAGCGACGAGGCAACAACGAAGAACAGTCCAAAGCGGAGTTCATTAACTTACCAAAAGCTTCTGGAAGATCAAGTGATGAGTTTCGAAGAAGGTAGGGTTCAACGTTTACAGGAAAATCGCATCGATGGACAAAAAAATAATGCGAAATCACGTTCAATATCGTTTGTTGCTAAACGCCAATCCACCAAGATTCCACAGCCTCAGTTTAGTATAATGTCTTCAGTTCCCGTTTTAGTATTTTCTACGTCTTTTATTATCGTCGGTTAGAAACGAAATGAGCTTCGACTGTCTGAGGTCGCTACTAGTGACGTCTCCTTCAAACCAATGATTGCGGTCCTTTAAAGCGTTTGCCTGCAATCGGGCCTACGCGAGACCCGAATTAAAGTTCATAGTGCAACTGAGTCAGTGCCTTATCATCGTTATCGTCATAATGGGCGATCGTAATCAGATAGGGTTGACAACAGCGGGCACCTGCCGTCCGATCGCATTGCGTCGATGTAACGAGCGGATACGCACGTACCTGTCACAATTCCGTCCTCCAACGCCGCCTCCTTCAACGGCCGCTTGATTAGCAGGCCTCGAAAAACACGGGGCCCTTGCACCGAGGGAGCCTGTCGCGCGCTCTGCAGGCCGACAATCCTGCCTGTGTGGCATCAGCAGGTCTGACCGGTCGCCCAATAACTGCGATCCTCGGCTGCTTAGAGAGCCGTGAACGCCGGCGATAATATCGATAACCTTTGTTCCAGAAAACACACGGATAGACAGGCTCTTGTTGGCCTGCCTAGTCTGTTGATGAAGAAGCCTTCAAGCTGATAACGTATTTAGTACCCTACTCTATATGCAACATTATGCTTCAATGTAAATATATCAGTCAGAAAAATTCCACCGAAATGAATGATTATGAACGCATGCGCTAACGTAAGGATGGTCAAAAAACAAGACGCTTGACTGAACGGATCTTGACCTGGAGCCATCCTGACTGACCCTGACCGAGCATGACGCAACCCGCCCATCAATTTTATTTTGAATAAGCACCAATTAATCAGCTGGTTCAAACGACATAACTTTCTTTGGGGGGGGGGGGTTGGAAATCTGGAGGGTAAGATTATGATTACGACTGACTGACTGACCGACTGAATGAATGAATGAATGGCTGAATGAATGAATGACTGGGACTGACTGAATGAATGATTGATTGATTAACTGATTGACTGACTGACTGAATTATTGAACGAATGGATGAATGAATGATTGAGTGAATGAGTGAGTGAGTGACTTACTAATATACTCCCTCCCTCCCTCGGTCTGTCTGTCTGTATGTCTGTCTCTCTCTCTCTCTCTCTCTCTCTCTCTCTCTCTCTCGCTCGCTCGCTCAGGGGCTGTATTACTAGCCCACGCTCATTCATTCATTCATTCATTCATTCTTTTAATTTCTCATGCAAAGTCACTGATAACAGTTGACGTCGGCCTAATCATTATGGTTGGAATAGACCCAGGACCCGATATTATTTTTCGTGTATTTAACCATCCCATCAATAATTGGTGCGATCTACCTCAACGCATATTCAACGCATTAGGGGAAGATCACCTAAGATGGGTCACGTAACGTTGTTTTCATCATTTAAAAAAATTAAAAGCACCTTATTAAGCTAAGCCACACTGATATAACTTGTATATATTTAACTTTCAACTGGTGGTTGTTAAAACTTGACACTTATCAAAGAATGCACTTTTTGTCATGATTATATATTAGCATTATGTCCCATTTTGAGCAACTGTACCCATAAGATGGGACAATTATTTCCATCATTTCATGTTGAGAAATACTATTACGCAGCCATTTAAGAACACAATTGCTCATATGTAGACCTATTATTTGTCCAAGAATGTACTTTTCTTGTCATGAATACGAATTGCTAATAACTCCTATCTTAAGCAGCTGTCCCATAAGATAGGACAATTATTACCATAATTCCCTGTTGTCCCATCTTACGGCATACTGGAGCCGATCGTTCACAGCAAATACTTGCACTATCACTCCACCTCATACTAAGTGAAAAAGATGTATCAAGCGAAAATTGTTGTGCTGAAAAATGTTACGATATCAAATAATATCAATATAAACTTCACTTTATCAATATCACGTCGCTGCAAGTAGTAATACTCCGTATGTAGAGTTTAATATTCATTAAACCTCATTCGCAACGCTAAACAGTTGCGTCCTCTGTGGAATAACAATAATAATAGATGTGTCCCATCTTACAAACTGTCCCATCTTAGGTGACTCTCCCCTACTAGCATCATAATCAGAGGCGTTGTCCTATTATTATAGGCCTGAGCTCATCTTTCTTGAAGATCATCACCGTCATCGTCATCGTCATCTTCATCGACATCTTCTTCTAGTAGGCCTGCATCATAGATTGTGCATGCATATGGAGTAGCTGTAGCCTAAGGAATGAGCTCCTCTACAAGAAAGAATATATCTTTTTTCATATCATAAGACATTTTTACGAAAATTTTCTGATGCTCTGACCAAGTATAAAGAACTTAGGCAAAAATAAAGCAGTATTATACTGTCGTTTCTCGCTGTTTGCGCAGTTAATAGACCTTACTTTAATATCCTTAGCGCAATAAGTAGGCCTAGTCTAGTCCTAAACTCGTCAACTTGTCATGGCAAGGGTAGGAGCATAGACTAGCTGCGTCTAACGCAACTCTTTTCGCTTCCCGATGCTGGCCGATTATTTCATAGAATTAAATCTGGTGCTAGAGCGTGTTTGCATAGGCTACACACACGTTCCCTATTGTATGCATTTGCATAGGGACAACGTTCAATGTGTTAAAATATGTAGGGCCTACGTGGTGCGCATTCAAACGGAAAGCGCTGGTGAACTATTTCACCCGAGCAATTCCTTGAGCGATGAGAAGGATTGAGGCCATAAACGGTCGCTTTACATTTTAAAATCAGGAAAGGATACGTCACTGGTTGTAGTCGATAGGTAGTTAGCGCGAATCTTTTTTCATTGTCAGTCATGACGTACACCTGAACTGGCCAATTTCATCATGCATTCTAAGTTTTAACTTTTAAGCCATTGGAGTTATTAAAGCCCATCTGTCTTGTTCTTGTTCTTGCGCGGCTCACACGGTGACTGCCAAAATCAGTGGTGACTGCACCTATCCCCAGATTCCCCACCCGAATTCTCGTAATAATGATTAGAAAATTGAACGAACCAGCGCACAGATGACCGAAAAACTTCCGGACTCTGGCTGTGCCAGTCATAATCATGGAGAATGGAGGACAGCGACACTAACAAACTTTGTTATGACACTCTGTGCAACTAGCCAATAGGCCTACCATAACCATGATTTTATAGTTATAGTTAGGGGCCTTAGGGCATAGTCTTTGGCAATGTTGATTCATTGTATGTTTAAAAACATTTATACTAAAAGTGAGAATTGTTGTATAGCGCCTACAGCAATGTAAAACTTGCGCTAAAGCTTTCTGAACACCTCTGCAATAGCCGGAAGTTAATAGGTGGCGCTTGTTTTAAATTGTTTTGTATCGACAAGTTTGTTTTTGGATTTTAAGTATGTAAATTAATTACTCGATCATACATATTATCTGACAGCCAATGGAAATTTAATAAAATAGGATTTTTTCGCTCAAATGCTCATATTTTTTCAAATAAATGCAACCTTTCTGAAGTGGGTCGCGCTGCTTAAAATGCAGGATGTCCTTCGTTCTTTTAGCGCCCAAACTGCAGACAGGAAGGACAGGACCATGGCTAAGAATCTTTGACGTCATCCGTCTTCGGAAATGTTTTTTACGGAGGTTGTGAGAAAATGACGTTAACAATGTATGACACAAAATTAACATTATGCAATATGCCTTCACGGAATTTTCGTATATTGTCATGTCAATGTCCAACATCGCCAACGTTTCCGACCTTTATATTCATGATGCAATATTCTCGGCTTGACTCCCGGTTCTGATTGCTCGAAAACAGACCAAGCAACCTGTCTCTAAATGGATTTCATGTTATACGGGTTTATAAGCCTGCAAATTTTCATGTTTATGGAGCGATTAGTGATGATAAATTTATTTGTTTTATTTCTGTCACATTTATTGTTAATAAAATTACGCCATGCCTCTTTTAAAGACCTTTCCCCCTTTCGCTCAAGAATTATTTTGTGTTTCTTTGGAAGGGAAGAACTCGATGAAGTTGTATCAATTGCCTTTACCAGCTTCATTCAATCAATTAATCAATCAATCAGTGGAACTTAACTTGGCACCCTACTAGACGCACTGATCATAATGATTGTTTGGCATGTGCTGTTAATAGGTTTGTTACAGTTATGAAAAAAGCAAAGTTTTCAGAACAACTGACAGGTTTGTTTACTTCTTTAACTAAGTTTGCTATTGTTGATATTGGCAATGGAATTTTTAGTAAATAGGTTATAATTTTATTTTCTGAGCTTGTGTGAAGATTTGTCTATGGTTGTTTATGAAGTGGATACTAAGGCAAGGCCTAACCATAAACTTTATAAATGCTAGAAATTGGCAATAAGCTTGGATCGACATGTATGGGTGATCGGAAGGAGGGGCATTCCTTATTCCCGCTGACACCGGCACCATGGTTGGAGGTAATAATGAAAATGGCGTGCTTACTTGAGGTGAACCGAAACTCTGATCAGGAAACTAGACTCAGCCGAGTTTTGTAGTACTCTACATAAACTTGGACTTGGACAAACATGGTTCCGAGTTTTATATAAATCGCCTTTAAGATTTTCTGTTAATCGGATTTTTTATTTACAAGACGACAACTGACCAAACTTAAAACACATACTGTTGCTAGTAGTATTTACTAGTTACAACTTCCTATTATAAACTGAAGCAAAACCAAAAAAATTGTGCAAATTGCCTAACAAATCAAATTGCTTAAAAATCAAGGGAATGAGACTCTTTAAATATTTGAAACTCGGAATCAGTACAAGTCAATTCATAAAACTTAGTACTATGACTCGGTTCATCCCTAGTGCATATGCTCACATTTTCTCAACTGATTTCAGGTCAGTTGGCCTAGGCAATAAAATTGTATCACTGCTAGAGACTGGACTGTGAGACCAAGGAATTAACACCACAAAGCCGAGGCCAGTAACACTTGACCCCAGTGATTTATGTTGTATATTAATTAAATATAATTAAGGTAATTGATGGCTGTGTGCTGTTGCAGAGGGCGCCTGTGTTCTCTGTCGAATGTCGGTCGATGACAGAGAACGTTTTGGTGATATCCGGACACTAGATGGTGTTACGATTCACTATTTCTGTGCGGTATGACCCAGATTCACTGCTTTCAGTTCTTATGCAGATTCTGTTTTCTGTTCCTACTAAGCGATGAATTGATGGGCAGGGTAGAAATAAATGACCTTGAAATGATTTGCAGTGTAGTAGTGAATGGCCTTCAGTTGGTTTGCAATGTAGAGATGAATGACCTTGAAATGATAAGCAGTGTAAAAATGAATGACTCTGCATTGGTGCACAGTTTAGAAATTAATGACCTTTTTACTGCTTTAGCCTGTGCTTGTTTCCCTGTTGGTGTGTTACACAAAGCTGTCCGACATTTTTCACACTACAAGCCACTTAGTAAGTTATTCCTGAAGCCACGGGCCGCACCATTAAACTCAAAAGCGACGAATGTAATATAGTGAAAATTATTATCTGTATTAAACATTTTTTTATGGAATAATCATAATGAATTATCACATGCATGTATATAATTATAACATGTGTTTACATTGTAAAATTATCACATCACAAGTTACAATGAATAGCTATGTAAACATGTGGCTTTCAACAGTGACACTGTCTTTCACTTGAATTTTCAGAAATTGCAAAAGTTAAGCTATGTCTGGCAGGCTATTCAAAATCAGCCTGCAAGCTGCATGTGGCCTGCATCCACAAGCTGGACAGCACTGCTTTATATCCTTTAATACTTTGCACTGTTTATTAAATGCCTCTATCTAATTACTAAGCATCAATTGATGGTGCTGAGGCGACAGTTTCAAATGCACTTTAAGTCACAATTTCGACGCAACCTTTGGTTCACAGTTCTAACTTGTTTTTGTAGTGTTTTCTTTAGGCTTTGCATTGTTGCCCGGTTAAACCTCTGACTGGCCTACCACAAAGCTAGAACTATGCACATGTATGTATGGTATGTTTGCATTGCAGCTGTTTGCCAGTGGTTTGTATCAGAATGGTGATCGTGAGACGGAGGGAATCTGGGGATTCCTTGTCCCCGATATCCTACAGGAGGCCAAACGTGCTCGACGACTGGTGGGTGACTGATTCTTTCTCACAATTTGGTGTATCAAAAGTCTGTTTTGGCCCCAGCTGCAGAGATCAGTTGAGATGTTATTGCTACTGCCATCTTATGCATTCGCTTCTGTTTATGGTTGGTTCTGAAGTTATAAGCCATTTGTTTAAAGGCTGTCACCTGAATTACACACATAACATCAATCCAAAATTTTGTTCAAAGACGTTGTGGCTTAATTAAGAGCAACGGTCGAGAGTAAGCTGTGCAAACTATATATAAACCATCCATTGCAATAGAGTCCCTGGTAATTATGAACTTCTGATGTCTTCATTTGTTAGCATGCATTAGTGAAAATTGCCAGGGGGAGTTGCACACTCCGGAACGATCCATATTATTGTTTACAAACTGTATGGCCAGAAGATCTATTTTACACTGCAATGATTGAAATGAAATCTCTGTTTTTTTATAGGCTCACGATGTTTTAATTTGTTAGCGAACATCAATTGTGGAACACAAATTCATTATAGGATTTACATTACACCTTTTCAAGGAAACTATCTGCTTGCTTGCCACTTGATCACTAGATCTGCAATGACTCTTACACAAAACTTCTATTGTATGCTTAACTGTATCTGAACATTACTTTATCACCTGTTCAAAACCTCTTGAAGGCTTTCCCATGGTGTTTGACTTATCGTTTCATTTAGGCAATATTAAATTTTCCTAAGACTTAGGAACTTACGACCTTTTAAATCTATTGAAGTAATATGTTATGTTAGCTTTAAAATTCAACCCTGTTATCCTACACGGGTATTTGTATTCTCTGCCTAGCAGTTGTACGTGTCTTCTCTGCGGCCCCTGTTATTAATCTTTCGTGGACGCTGTGACATTCGTGACTGTTGCTTCATGAAACAATAGAAGTTGAAATTTGTTTTTGATTCATCATTTTGGATATTTTACATAATTTATATTTAATACAAAGGATTTGACTTAATTTGACACAGAGCTGTGCATTCTGTAAAAAAGACAATGCCTCTGTTGGATGCTTATTGGGCGCCTGTCGCACGGCATTTCATTTTCCATGTGGCCTGGAGAACAACGTTCTTAGCCAGTATTATGGCTCATTCAGGTAGGATGCACGTTTCTCGCTTCAAGATCAGCCTTTTAAAAATGAGTTTGAAAATATAATCTCATTAAGATCTGATTTGCACCTGTGATATCTCTTCTCACATACCAATAGTCGTATTCATAGTTGACGTGAAGCACATTGACCCTTTAACGACCAGCGTACACTAAAATGTACGGGAAAACATACGTAGCTGGTCGTTAAAGGGTTAATCTTGTGCTTCTACTAAAACTCGATTTGGTGGAACTGTTTGTGTTACGTTATTTATTATTAGGGATGAACTGAGTGTCAATTTCCTGCTGAGTATTGTGTTTTATGAGTTCAATTGTACTGAGTCCGAGTGTCAAATATTTAAATAAAGTCTAATTCTTTTGACTTTTAGTTTTGCAGTTTGCACAATTTTTATGAATTTTTTGTTTTTGCCTTAGTTTACACTAGGATGAAGTAACGAATAAGTACTAATTGTAACAGTATTTGTGCTTTTAGCGAGGTGGATTGTCCTTTTGTAAATAAAATTATCTGATTTTCGTTTTCGGAAAGCCGATTTTTTATCAAAACTCGGATCCATTGTTTGTCTGAATCCCAGTTTATGCTGAGTACTACCAAACTCAGTTCTGAGCCAAGTTTTGATTCATCCCTATTTATTATTATATTTTAGAATCTTCTTGTAAATGGATATTTTGTTTTCCATATTTATATGGTGCCATTATCTAATGACATGGCTTGAATGGATAGTTGTACATTAAAGTTTTAAGAAAGACCCTACTTAGGGGTGAAGTCAGAGGAGATAAACTGCCACAGTGCACTCTCAACCAATCTGCCATCATAGCTTCACTGCTGCTCATGATTATTCTGAATATAATTGGCTGTTTGGGTTACTGTATTCAGCTCGTACTGTGAAAAGCATCGGCCCCAGCAGACAGTACCCAGACAGAAGAAGCGGCAGTCTGCTAAAGAGGATGAGTGTGCCATCTGTCTATGTGAGATTGAACCCATACCGTCGAACAATGTTCTGATTGCCCCCTGTTGTCAGAACTCGTTTCTTCACCGTGAATGTGTCCAAGTACGTTTGAATGGGTTTGTTTTGGTCCTGTACTTAGCAGACTGTAAAAGCAACTACAATAGTAATAATACGCCAGAGAACCTGCCTATAAGGTGTCTCAGTACAAAGCAAGTTCTTGATATAGGACAACTATTTTGATTTTGAATTTAGTTGAGCTTTTTTCAGTGCAGAGACAAGTGGATTGTAAAGGCTGTGGCATAATGGAGCAACAGTGCTATTTGAAAAATACAAAAGTGCAGGCATTTGAGCTAAAGTTTAGAGGCAACCATGAGTGTAAAGTTTGTGATTTCATTTTTCGAGCCTTGCCCCAGGAGGTCGAATGACCAGTCGATCTTCCTCCTGACAGTGAGTTCATTTTATAGCTAGGTTTGTAGGGAGTGCAGGCAAGTCTATTTATGTAACTGGAGATTCAAGCATTTTCTAAATATCAGTGCTTGAAGGCATCCTGATTATTAGCATAAATCATGTTTGGTATCACTAAATTAGGTAAGTTAATTATTTTACACCTGCTGCTGTGGACCTTTCTGCTTGGACTTACCTTCCACTTCGCTGCCGGAAAAGCTGATGTCTCGTGTCTTTCCTTAGTCTGCTCGTTCACTGAAGGTGTTTCTCTTTGCCTGGGGTTTCTGCTTCGAATGCACCTGAATTTATATACTTATTCTTCAATTTGATATCGCCCTTCTTCCAGTGTGCTGCAGAGCAATTGTGCGCTAAGGAGCTGCTCAAGGTCCCTACACAGTGATGCCTTGGACAAGGGTCAAACCCACTCACTCAGAGCACTCTGAGCGATACGGGATGACCGCTCTAACCGATTGGCCACCGTGCCACACTGAATGGTTCATACTGCGAGAGATGTTTTGTAAATGTCCGGATACGATGTCTGCTGGTGCTGATTTCTTCCTGATGTTTTTCAGCGACATGCCTTATCATCTGGACTTCATTTCTTCAAGTGTCCTCTGTGCAACAACAAAGAAATGTTCACGGACGAAATGCGGAAGTTTGGAATCTATATTCCAGATCAGTAAGCCGGTTTATGGAGTTTTGCGGTACAGATCATTCTAGTCTATAATCGCAGTGCTCATCTGGCATCATCACCTTGTTCTGTATTGTTTTTACTTAGTTGACATCTTAATTAGTTCATCAATTAATTTTTGTAAGCAATAATTTTGTGAAATCGCACTTACATGTCGGGATTAACAAAGCATAAGGCTGAGGGTAATTTTACTGAAACCTCCATAAATTATTTTATATAATTGTTGGTTAAGTAACTTGATCCATTATAACAGGGTGCAGTATTTAATTGGATTCTATAAGGTTATTGATATACGAGGTAAAATAAGCTGAGAAGCTAAATTGTCAGTCGATCTACAACTTCCTAATATTTTTGTCATACATTTCTTTATGTGTTTGTGATTGGGTCATGTATGATATCACTTCTGTATGTGTCCAAAGTGAAATATGAAGGGAAGTATGGAGACACACTGATGTCTGCTGAAAGCAGATATTATTGTGTCTGGAGTTCAGGCACAAATTGACTGGTGTTAAAGTCTGTACCGATATCACTTTTTGCCGATTATGCCGATACCGATTATTGCCGATTATTCATTTGCCGATACCCGGTTATTTAGCCGAATATTTTGCCAATTATTTAATTGTGGTTCCAAAGATGTCCGGTTCCAAAAGATAGACCTACTGCTACTGCCTATTGTTGTGATACAAGCAAACACTTGCTCCATAGGAGACATATGTAGTTGGGGACTAATCATAAGCAGGCAATACAGATTAGACACACCGCCCGCTGTCGAACTGTGCCCAGGGTAATTAAAGGCCAAGGCACGGATGTCCTGTTCACAGCCACCCATCTAGTCTCAGCCTCTCAGGCGACTGACATGTGTTGGGGAGATCTGATTGGCATCTAGCATGTATTCTTAGGCATGCCTCCACGATGTACATTAATCGGTTTCTCTGTTGGATTGGCCAGCCGTTCCTTGGCTTGAATTGGCCAGCCAATCCTTGGCCCTTAAGCAGGCACTATGACTCACTCTGCACAAGACCTTTGTTGACACGTTCTCACGGTCTATAGTAGCACAGTGGGTCGTCTCACCAGTGGTCTGAAGAAGCCATTGGCTCGACGACAAATATGGGGTCGGAACGAAATGCCGTCCTTCATAGACCCAGTGATGTTACTGTCGTCATTTTGATTTTTAGACTGAAAATAATATTATTAAATAAATAAAAATTTTAAATATCGGCACCGATTATCTTGCCGATATCCGATATTGCCGATATATCTATAATCGGTCTGATTAATTGCCCAGCCGATTAATCGGTACTGCTCTATGTTAAAGCATATTCAATGTTGCCTGCCAGGCAGTTGTGTTTGGTTATATTATTTAAATGGGACCAAACGATATCTGGTGATGGACCACAGTGACTAGACTTCATTACTAGACATACTTTGATGACCAAGTATCAATCGACGGTGCTTAGCAACTGTGAAGGAAGAACTCGCTCGAAGTCTCTGTTTGGCTCTTATCTGCGCTCTCCACATTGTGTAGCATGGAGGCCGATTGGTTAACGCTGAGAGTGCGGGTTCGACCCTCGTCCAAGGCGTCACTGTGTAGGGACCTTGAACAAGTCCTTCGTGCACAGTTGCTTTACATTACAACTGCACTTGTGTCATCGACGCGTGTGAGCACTTCTGAGCAAAAAATGTTGGAAGAAGGGCAATACCAAATTATAGTTGTATTACAAAGCGAGTGCTGTAGCAAAATGGTTACTGTGTACGATGTATCCAGTTTCAAGGCATTACTCAGAGCAATGCATTGTGTCTAGTCTTGAGGGATGCCAATAGTTTTGTTTTCCAGCCATTTTGAGTTTTGTTGTCGGTGGTTGATGACTGATGTTGCTTTGGATTGCAGGGATGCCTCGTGGGAGCGTGAGGACAATGCTTTTGTTGAACTGTTAGAGAGACACTGCGCTTGTGACATTGCGAAATGTCTGTGTGAAATCAGCCGAGACTACAATGAATTAGACAGGTGAGATTAGCCAGTGTGAATTAGATGTGAGATTGTCTGTAATACAGACAGGTGTAATAGGTTCAGATGAATTTGACAGATGAGATTGACTAATGAATTACACAATTGAGAATGAGTATAATGTATTTGACAAGTGAGATTAGCTTTCTGGAATTTGACAGGTGAGACTGACTAATGAATTACACAGGTGAGATTGAGTTTAATGAATTTGACAGGTGAGATTGGCTTTATTGAATTTGACAGGCGAGGTAGACTAATGAATTTGATAGACCTGTGGGATTGGTTAAATATGAACAAATGTCTGACTTTTCAGTTAATTTTTTCATCATTACTGGTACATGATTATGTGCTTAGTGATTTTGCTCATTAACGTCTCGGATTAATTTTACGATTGCTTCACAGAAATCGAGACTATCCATATGGGCTAGATTAGTTTACTGCTGTTTTTTTCTTGACCTCTTATTCTTTAGTAGTTGAGGACTGTTACATGTGATCATGGGTTTATTTTGGCAGGTCGGGAGCATCTCTGATTAGCTTATCTTGAAGAGGAGCTATATAAACTTGCGTGACTGTCTGTTGTTGTTTCTTTGTGACAGCTGCTGGGAGATAATGCTGTGCGACTGCTGTGGATCTGAGGGAACTCACCTCTTCTGTAGCCAGCTGAAAACTGCGTTGGACGACTGGATGTGTGCGTCATGCAGTGCGGTCGTGAGCAAAGGTAGTGCACAAATTGACATTTATTAAAATACTCATGATGATCACTTTCTTCTTTGGCTGACTTGATGCACGGATCCTCTGCTTGCACGCTGGATAGAAATGTTTTGTGATCAAATGGTTTATTATTGATAAAACCTTCCCTCCTATCTTTGATTACCTTGTGAATTTTTACTTGTTTATTGCTGGAACGATTTCTTTAAACGAGGCCAACGATTAACACCATCGTGTGTGAAATTTGTTGAACTGTACAACACTTCTGATCGGTTTACATTCGATTATAACCAATTAGTTAGCGAACAAATAATTATGGTCCATCTACGCATCATTTTTGGTGGTTCCTTTTGTCTGTTGGAGGACATGGGCTTTTCAAATAACTGATATTATATCAGTCCATATCAGTGGTCTTATGTGCCATCATGTTGTGATAGTACTAAGAGTTCCTTGCTATCAATCACCCAACTGAAAACATGTCTGCAGACTCGTCACTTGAGTGTGGACATTGTTTCAAGGAATGGCGATGGCAGGCATGTAAAAGTCCAAAGTCGAAACCGTTTCATGACCAGCTGTGTGTTATTAGTCAACATTTCATTTTAGAATGTGAACTTTGCACCAAGTTATATTTGCATGACCAAGGTTATTTTCACATCGACTGGTAGTTTTGCATACTTTTTGTCTTGAGAGATTAATTTAACATTAAAATGCATTTATATTCTAAAGAACAAACCAAATCTGTTTTCGTACTAAGCCATATTTTGTACTATCTTTTGATTGTGAGTTTTTTGTTCTGTATTGATGTTCAAATCAGTTTCTAAGCAAAGCGAAAAGAAGAAACATCACAAACGAAAGCGCAGCTTATCGCCTGCTTCTCATAATTCATCAGTATTGCGACAAGTCTCAGAATCACCGACACCACACTCGTCCACATTCCTCGCTAGACCTCAAGAAATGGAAGACTGGGATGTGACCATGTCTTGCTTGGAGGAGCCTACACGTCCTGCACTGAATGACGTAACAGCTACGCTTTCCAACGCATCCAACAGCAGGTCTGTCGATCGACAGCTGGTTCCGATGTACAAGCCAAGACCACGCTGCCTGAGTCGATACATCCAGAGGCACAAGACTGTTCGACTGCCAGTGTCCGACAGCCGGCCACGCTGGGTCAAGAGCCTGCTTAGCGACGACATTCACACTGGTCGAAATCTTGGTGTAAAACTCTCGTTCATGCACACTGGTCAAGCCTATGACGACCCGAAAGAAAAAAAATAATGGTGAGTTGCTGACGTGCATTAAATAATGTTTCATAAAGTTCGTATGCTCTCTTGCCCTTTTAGGGTAAGTTTCTCTGTGCATTCAGCTACGATGTATAAAGTTCCTTTGCTTTCATACCCTTTAGGACATCTACTTTTGATCTGCCATGTCTACTGAAATGCTTTGTGCAGAGCTGTTAATATCGCAATAAAGTATCACGATACTTTGGTATCGCAAGACTTTTGTCAGTATCGCAGCGAGTATCGCGATAGTTTTATTTTGCTGGTATCGCATGTGTATCGCAATACTTATTTTTAGCCTGTCAGTGATACTCAATACCGATACTTTTCCTCACTGAAATTTATATGGTTTCTCAAGAAATATGCGAAGTCAATTGTTGCGCTTTGATAAGTTCAAGCCTCTGTATTATACATGTGCATGTTTAGCCTCTTTCGGCCATATAAACCTAGGTGCGAATAGATGGAATATTGCATAGGCATAAATAAAGAAACGACCGTACGAGGCTTGTGTCCTTTTGCGTTCACTGGTAGAAGTGGCTTTCCTAATTAATTTTAGAGTGCTTGCGAATTTTGTTGATCTTGAAAATGAATAGGACTGAGGAAACGAAGATTGCCAGTGCGATATCAGAGCATTGTATTCCTGAAGGCTACTTCAAAGACATTGTGATTGGACCAAGCACCAATATGCACAGGACTGGAAAATTCCCATGTTCTTTCGTGTCAACAGTTTTGGGACGATATTCAGGGGCCATAAATTTTAGATCCTTTTAAAATAACAAGCTGATTCATCAACCTTTAGTCGTGAAGTCAGATTTACAAATGACTACCTGGTATGTCAGCAAAATGCAAATAAATTCCGTTAGAGGTTCAAAACACCATATTTCCATGTAGAAGAAAAATTAAGAGAAAAGTGTGTACACGGAAATTTGACGAGTAGCCATTCCTCTTATTTTATGATTGGGCCAAGCGATTCCTTGGGAAATTTTCAATAATTATCTGTGCATGAATTATAAATTTAAAGGGCTAAGATCAAATTCAGCAAGCATATTGAAAAGTATTGGTATTGGTATTGCAATACTTTTGAGAAAAACTATTGGTATTGGTAACGCGATACTTTTATTTAGGAAGTATTGGTATTGCTATTGCAATACTTTTTTCAAGTATTGTATTGGCTTTGTGGATCGTATCATAAGAAAGAAAATTCTGATCTCACAAGATGAGGACCACATATTCTGCAGTTAATTTGGCTATAGAACATTGCTTTTTGCTGACCACTTTAACATGGTGCTTGCTCTATATCCTGAATATAGTATATAATGAATTTTCAGTGTATATTTTGCAATCTGTTATTTTTCTAGGGGACATAGCATTTGGGGTACAGGTTCTATTTTTTTTTATAATTCCAACACATGTATCATGTGGTCATCAGCCGTAACTATTTGTAGCTGGTTGAGGGTCATAATAATATGCTTACACTAGTCGCAATTGTGGACTATAAACTGATTATAATTAGACCGATGTATCTTCAGTTACATGTATGTGACAGTACACATTCACGTGACTGTTAGCAAACGCCTCTGTGTTATGATAATGGTGCAATCAGTCGTAGATTCGATTGTTTGGGCTGTTCATGATGTTTTCTGGGGCTAGAGTTTTAGCCAAGCTTTTTAAAGGAAATAGGCAAAAATTGTTATGTAGTAATGACCCATGCAGACCAATATTCGCTTACCACATATATTATTCTTTCAGGAGATTTAGAGGAACCAGTTTGAAATGAAGCTCCTCCTCATTCAAGTTCAACTTTGCATCAGGGATATTTTGATATGTGGAATTCTGATTGTTGGAACAATGACGAAAACTGTGAATACAGGATTGTGAAATTCCTGTGCACTCTACGTTTTGACAATGTTACTTAAATGCACGAGAGATAGACTTGTGGAGCTTCTTGTTGAGTACAAGATGGATCAGTGTTTTGTGCTCCACAGGACAATCTTGGTAGTGAAAAGTCCTTTAGTTTTCATTACTGTTGCAATATTGACGAGCATTCATTTTCAGATTTGACTTTTGTTATTTGACAGTAACATTTCAGTTTTGGCAGTGTGGCTGTACGCGTTTTCAGTTCAGCTTAGATTTACACTTTTGACTGCATTTGTAATGACCGTGTTTTCATTATCTGTGCCTTGTATTTAATGTGTCACATACTATAGCTATAAATTCTACATACAAAACAGCACTGAAAATTATACCTTGTACAGGACAGTATCTCAAGCTTCTGTACAAAACTACACTTAACAGTATGCCTTGTGCAGGACATCTCGAAATTCTGTACAAAACTACCCTCAAACAGTACACCTTGTACAGGACATCTCAAGCTTTAGTACAAAACTAAACTCAATAGTACACCTTGTACAGGACAATATCTCTAGCTTTTGTACAAAGCTAACTCAGCAGTACACTTTGTACAATTCATTATCTCAAGTTTGATTCACCTCTTGATTCACACCTTTTACAGGGCATCTCAAGCTTCAGTTCAAAACTACACTCAACAGTACACCATTTACAGGACATTATCTCAATCTTTCTTACAAAACTAAACTCAATAAAACACCTTGTACAAGACAATATTGCTAGCTCTTGTACAAAGCTAACTCAGCAGTACACTTTGTACAATGCACTATCTCAAGTTTCATTCAGAACTCAACAGTACACCTTCATGTACATCTTGAGCTAAGGTACAAAACTAACTCGACAGTACACCGATTACGGGACAGATCCAGTTTCTGTTCAAGGCTACACTCAATAGTACACCTTGTGCAGGACATTATCTCGCGCTTTTGTGCAATTCCAATAAATTTAGAAATTTTTACCTTTACAAGTTTAAATGGACTAGTTTTAAAAAACCTCAGCAACAGGATTTTTTAATAGAATTGTAGGCTACAGCTCTGCTCTCCCGCACATTGGTGTGTCACAGTGGTCGATCGTTTAGAACGGTCAGCCCGTTGCGTTCAGTGTGTGCTGAGCGCGCGGGTTCGAGCCTCGTCCGGGGAGTCACTGTGTAGGGACCTTGAGCAAGTCCTTCGCGCACCATTGCTCTGCAGTACAACTGCAATTACGCCGTCCAGGCGTGTGTATGCACTTCTGAGCAAAAAGATGTTGGAAGAAGGGCGGTATCAAATTTCGGTAATAATAATATTCTTCTGGCTCTCTGCCACATTGTTCATTTCATCGATTGATACCTGCAGCGTGCAGACAATGGCTTACAATGCTACGTCCAATATTCTAATTGACTACAAACAATCTAACTGAAATAATTACTTTTGAGCAGATCCGGTGATCTCGTTTGACAGATGGGGGACAACCGATGAGAGGAGTAGAATATGTGGAGGGGACAAACGTATAACGTGTCCCCTCTCTGTAAAAGATGAGACTAATCCCTCCTCTGGATCGCCGCCTTTGCAGTTTTGAGGATCTGAAATTTAAATACTACCGTTCAACCAAGATGAGGACACCTTGCAAGTGCAGGGCACCAGACTACCAGCGTCTGATATGGCTGACATCAGACTAACCGTGTCGTTACTATGACAATGCATCATGGCGATTTATTTACAACACGTTAGATAATGACGAATTTTACATTTCTTGTAGGTATTTTATAAACATTAATAAAGTTTCCCACTCCTCTTCATATTGTACACATCAAACATTGTCAGCATCGCACCACAGTACGACATCACCATTCATCCATACGCTTACGATACCCAGTTATACATAAAGCTAATTGGAAAAAACATCGACAACATCAAAGTTAAAATCGCATCATGCGTCCGGGCTATTCAATCTAGGTGCGCATCTATATGCCTGAAATCGAATGCTTTCAAGACCGAACTCATCTGGTTCGAACGACGAAACAGCACAATTATGGACGACACAATCAAATATCTCAACATCAGTGTTGGGCACGAGACCAAAACGTCGAGACCAAGACCGAGAGGTCCAAGACTAAGACCGAGAGGTCCGAGACCAAGACCGGGTTGTCCGAGACCAAGACTGAGGGTCCAAGACCAAGACCGATATTTTTATTTATAAACAAATCAATTTGTTAAGACGCTAAAATGGAATAACATGCTTAAAACATCAATTTTATTGCTGAAGAATACTAATCTAAAAAATGTTCCAGAAAACAGTTTTACCGGTCGGTCTGAACTTTTGCGGGTTCAGCCCTTGGCTTCGGCCTAAGAATATCACACTATAAATTACTTACAGTATATGATAGGTTCTAAATAAGACGTCTGAAAAAGTAGATTAACGTTCCGTTTGAATAGTGTAGGCCTACTTGTACTCGGAATTGTAGGTTAACAGTGACTATACGTGACTGACCACATAATTATTAGATTGTTCCAAAACCTTGAAATTTGTGAAAGCAAATTTGAAGTGGCTGATTCAGTTGCAAATGCATTTTTTGCGAATAGTGACACGTATAGCCTATATAGATGGTCCGCACGTCATAAATCAATAACAAGCACGTAGGGTCTAAACATCCGGTGTCTCTAATAATTGAAAAATAACCGACAAATATCAAAGAAATTGCTCTGATATGGCAAATGACTAAGAACGTTAACATAAGACTGAAGCCAATCCCAAGACCGTTCCTTAAAGACCAAGACCGACGCAGTCGAGACCAAGACCCATGGTTGAAGACCAAGACCGATGCATTCGAGACCAAGACTGCAGTTTTCCGGTCTCGAGACCAAGACCGTTCGTCTATGCGGGGGGACTTTATCATACCTCGCACCAACAAGAAGTTTGGGAACCGTGCATTCTCAGTCTCAGGACTCACAGAATGGAATAGTCTCCCAATTACAGTCCGTCAAGCCCCATCCGTTACATTATTCAAATCAAAACTGAAGACCTACCTATTCTCCCTGATCTATGACTAGAATGCAGCACAGTGCACTTTTGTGCAAGAGTTGTCTTGTCAAAGTGTGTTATAAATGCGTAGTTGTGTTGTATTGTATAGTAATTCGTTATTGCAAGCATTTAATTTCGAAACAGTGTAATGCCTCAAATAGTATCGGAGCGTAGTTGTTGCGAATTAATTCAATATGCTACTACTGTTCTTTGCTTAAGCTTATGCCCTCTTTAGAGAGTTAAGAATTGAACCTTGCAAGTTTCTAAGGCACCGCTTGAATTGCAAGATGCCGGGCACCAGCTTATTCACGAGCACCGCCTCAATTCAGATAGGAAGGACCGGTCCAAATTTCGGAGCTGTTAAGGCGGGTGTCGTTTAGGGCGAAAGTGGAATGGTGGAGGAACGGATGAGCCAGAGTATGAGTTCTTGAAATATGGGGAATCCAGTGTGGGATCTTTGCAAACTGTGCACCATCAAGACAACACATTCTACCCGATCATCCTCCTGTCTCTTACCACTCGGTGTGATTGCACAGATTGGAGCTGGACAACTTATGTTGTGCATCCGTTGACACTGTGAAACTTATTGTTTTCAGGCATGGAAGATATACTTTATTTTTCTTGCAGATTAAACGATAAACGATACTAAAGGAGAGTTCATATAGGTGTACTAAACATTCACTTAAGTTACAGCAAGAATGAATGACGAGGAGGAGATTTTACGAGAAGTGGTAAGCTTTTATTTATTCATTGAATCTAAGACAATCAATGACTAAGTTACTCAGAAATGTTCTTTCTCAAACTGTACTTGAACTGAATGTAAAAAATCAGGTATTTAAGTGAAATCGTCTGTAGTTGATTTGAGATTATCTTTCAGGACTTCCTACTACTCTCTGCACACTCCAGACTGTCTCTTTTTGGATGTTGACCTGATTAAAACATGTGTGCTAGTCATCGACATTATAGAAGTTGGAAGTTATAGTTGGTCAAACACCTGAACCATTGTTACTGCCATTTATCAACTTTAACTTGCTCTAGCTTGATTCACTTTGAACTGAATGGCTTACACAGTATCTATGTTAGCCTACAATTTATAGGCTTTACAATTACACTTGAATTTTGAACACATTTTATGGATTCAGAAGCGTCTCTGTTTTGCCAGTTGCTATTTACTGAACAAGCAATTACAAACAACGTTGTTGGATGAGCTGGTATTTTTTTGGGTCATAGCGTTAAACACATTTCCACTAAAGACATTCAATTTCTCTCTCGGTTTTATGAAGTCACATATCAGGATTAGACTTGACACAGTATCTTAACCTGACCTTCATTGACCTGTATTAGAACAGTTGAAAATCAACTGATGGACAACTGACTTAGACACAGTAGAACTGAGAACAGGGTTTATCAGGTCCGGATTTGGGGGATCCGGGGGCAAATGCCTCCAATTTCAGGTAGGAGGCATTATTTGCATTTTAGCTGGGGAAATATCTTACCTTCCAGGCTCTTGGGATTGAGGGTTTACCTCCATCACTCAGAGGGATTGAAATCCCTGCAGATTATAATGAATCATCATCCACGGTTGTCTTATTCTCTGGATGATGTGAATTTCAAGAGTTCATCGGCAAAGAATTTTATTCTTTAGAAAATATCACGTTAAGCCACTATTACTGCATTATGTTTTATGATGATGAATTTCTAAAGTGCCATTAACTTAGATCAGTGGTTCCCAACTTTTTTCAACTTAGGGCCACCTTTATTTAGTTGTAGAACATGATGGGCCACAGGGCTAAAATAATAATTTTAAATTTTAACCAATTTTCATTTTAGAATTGAATCAAATTTTTTTGCACATATATTATTGTATATTTTTGATAGGTCGAGGGCCACTTTTCGAGGCCTATCACACTATAAACAACTTTTGGTATACGATAGGTAAATTTAAGGCAAAGGCCAATCCCAAGACCGTTCCTTTAGGACCAAGACCAAGACTGAGACATTCGAGACCAAGACCGATGCATTCAAGACCAAGCAAGACCAGGACTACAGTTTTCAGACCTCGAGACCGTCTTGAGACCAAGATCACGGTCTCGAGACCACACGCCTGGTCTATGTACATCTCTGATGTTTCCCAGTGCTGTATACACCAGATTATTCACCTGTGCTGTATAAATTAAAGAGCACAAGAGTGTGTATAACTGTATATGTGTTATATGTGTATAACTGTTTTTGTATCTGAATAGTTAAGCAAAGGCATAAAAGATATTTAATTGGTCTCTTGTGGATGTCTGTTATTTTGTTTCCAATAGTGCCTGAGCAATGGCTTATCGTACAGTCGCGTGAAGCAGGAGGGCATGTCATGTCTCAGCCTTGAGATGTTCTTTTCCGGGTTTCCACGGATCGTTGGGCTTGAGAATTTTCCAAACGTCCACAGTCTGTGTATCGTGGGTCAGCTGATCAGCCAGATCGATGGCCTCACATGTCTCACTAAACTAAAAGACTTATGGATTGTCGAATGTCAACTCCAGGTCAGTAATCACTTGCAACATGAGCGCCCTTGCACTGTGGTAATGTGCTATTGCTTGCGAGGTGCCCTTGTAGCAGTATTATCCTGTTATGGCACCATATAAATTTTTTAAAATTATTATTATTATTTATTTTATTATTTCTAGTGTTTTTAAATGTCCAGTTGGTCAGACCTCATCTTCTGGGGTGAGGAGAAGGTGAAATTTATTATTATTATTATTATTATTTGATGATGATGATGAGTTCTCTGCCTGAAAGCAGTTCCATTTGGCTTTACACCATGGGATGAGATGAGTGAGGCGGTTTCCCTTTGCCTTCCTCACAGACAATTATGGGTAAGCAACTTGTCCAAGGTCGCTACGCAGTGACTCGGGGTGGGTTCGAGCCTGCAATCCTCCGAACGCAAGACACCGAACATCTCACATTATTATTTGCTATTGGATTTTTTTATTTTTATTGCTACTGTTATTATTTGCTATTGGATTTTGTCACATCTCGTTTAGTTTTAATCTGTGCTAATTGTTGCTTCTGTTTGGGTTCATTGGATTGCAGTCGATCTCGGGTCTTGAGGAGTTGTCGACATTACGACGTCTTTTTCTCTACTCGAACTGCATTAAGAGGATCGAAAATTTGGATCATCTGTCCGACCTGCAAACGTTACATCTCAACAGCAACAGAATTACAATAATTGAGGTTCGATCTGTTCTTCTGTATTCTGAACATTTCAGTTGGAGAGATATTTTGTGAATTTAGCATTGATGATAATTTTAATTGAACATTTGTATTGATTCTCCCAGTTGATGTAAGTTCTTGAGTCTTGTGATAATCTAATTTCATGTTTTGACTTCTTTGGCTGATGCATAATCATAAATCTCCGGTCATTTTGGATAAAGTCAGAGTCAAAGTCGTAATCAATTGGAGACGCTTGATTGAACTGGACATGATTGCCGAATGGTTAGCACGCTCGCCTTCTAACATTAGAGATGGTTGATGTGTTGGGACCCTGTACAAGCCTCAGAACCATCGATTGATACCTGATAGTGGCACTTGATGAGTGAGTAGCAATGATGCTTAACACCACCATGTGACCACCATCTTCACTGACTACCGCCGTAGCACCATGATGTCTCTTCGACTTAACCTCCCCGGATTTTGACCAGGCACCAGAATGAAGGGAGAAGCTTGGATGCTATTGTGGACTTGATTTGGTATAGTGCTGATGAATGAGCTGGTCTCCCTGATGAGACTTTTGGGGGTGCTGTGAAGTTTTTAAGATTTTCATTATACAAACTAGATGTTGTGCTTTCAGTTTGTCTCATTGGTGTTGAACCTGTATTTTGAATCGTTGTCTGCAACAATTCTTTTGTTGTTGTCATCGTCGTTGTTCTGTATGTGTTGTCGCTTTTGCGGTTTTCTCAATTGTCAGTAACTGTTAATGTTGTAGGGGCTTTCAGAGCTAAAGCAACTGAAGGAGTTGAATCTGGCAGAAAATCGAATCGAGTTAATAGGTCTGTGGCTACTGATCCTTTCTTTCGATGATCATATTAATTTTCATCTCTGCGTTTATGCAGCTTCTCTTTTTTCATCAGTGTTTGTCTGCCTCTGTCTATGTCTGCTTCATCTGACCTTTCTCTATGCTTTGTTTCTGCTGCCTGTCTGTTTCCTCGTCTGTGTCTTCATTTGAGTTTTTTTTTCTCTTTGAGTGCATTTATAACAGGGCTGTACCGATTCGCTTCATATTTGCTTCAGAGCTGAATAGTGGGCCAAATCGCTATTCAGTATTTGGCCGATAGCAGCGATCGGACCGAATACGAATAGTGGCCCCATGACATCTGTTTCTGCACAAGTGGTGGCTGCGATATCAAGTAGACTACTGTCTGAACCATGGTATCGGAGTGTCAACTGTGTCATGTCTAAGTTTAGTTCAATTAGTTCCAGCCATAGTTTATACAGAATGGCAGAAGGATGTAAAAATTGCATGTAGTTAACTGCTTAATTTTTGTCTATGTACTAAATTAACTTTTGTTGATATTTTGAAATTTGTCGGTAGACCTGTTTTGTACACTATCTGCATTCGTATTCGGCCAAATAGTAGGTCCAAGTATTCGTATTTGACCGAATTGTGAAAATAACCTATTCCGTACAGCCCTAATGTATAATGCCAATCTCATATTGCAGCCATTCATTTTGACATTATACAGCACTTACTCTACTACTGGAAAAAGTTAAATGCTGAAGTGAGTCTATATAAAACGGTCATGTGATAAGAAGAGAGAATGAAAGCTGCACTAAAGGTCATGTGATACAGAGTTATGGTCTCGAGACCGCGGTCTTTGTCTCGAGACCGGAAAACTGCAGTCTTGGTCTAGGTCTTGGTCTAGAATGCATCAGTCTTGGTC
Source organism: Bimastos eiseni (assembly GCA_959347315.1). Lineage (NCBI taxonomy): Eukaryota > Metazoa > Annelida > Clitellata > Crassiclitellata > Lumbricidae > Bimastos > Bimastos eiseni. Next base: position 13,289,088 of record OY365821.1, on the reverse strand, counting down.
TTGGTCTTGGACCTCTCGGTCTTGGACCTCTTGGTCTTGTTCTCGGTCTTGGTCTTGAGTTTTTGGTCTCGTGCCCAACACTGATGTGATGAGAAGAGAGGATGAAGGCTGCATTGAAAGGATTATTTGAACAGATATAATCGGATACTGCAGTCGTTGACGACAGAAGAAGAGATGGAGAGATGTGGTGCAACAGGAAACTTCTAAAAATGAAGGAAGAAGACACATAATCAAGTGAAGAAGAAAGATCAACGTAGTTGATCCCTCCCGCAGCGATTAATTCGAGCCTCAGGAGAGGGTGAAGTGAGTCTTGACTGGTTATTTAGATGATGGCAGTAAGATGGTTGCAAGTCGGTCGTTTGTGGTTTGGAAAATCCTAAAGAAAGTTGATAGCAAGTGACTGGAACCTAGGTTGTTGGAGAAAGAAAGTGTCTTCATGAGGTATTTCATGGACATTGTTATGCTTACAGGAAACTCTCTTAACTGCCTCCAACAGCTGGAAACTTTAGAACTTTCTGGAAACAGAATCTATTCACTCAAAGTAAGTCCAGACTTTAGTGAATCTTGTCATACGCTGTTGCTAGATAAACATTTTTTAATGGTAATGAAAAGTTGGGCATGGTGAACTGATTGCATTCAAAGTTTCTGCATTAATAGTCAGACTTTTAGAGTTCACTTTCTTTTTCTCAATTTAACATTTTACCAACAAGTGTTATGTATAGGAAATGCATACATATGTATTGTCATAATTATGTATGTGTGTTGTGTGGCCATGTATACGAATGGTAGTATGTATATATATATGGTGATATGTATGTATGTATGTATATATGGTGATATGTATGCATATATGGTGATATGTATGTATTTATGTATATATGGTGAGATGTATGTATGTATGTATACAAGTATGTATCAAGACAAGTAATAAGGTGTCTTAATCAGTTAACTCAGGCTACTAGACTAATGCTTATTGTTCAAATCAGTCCTTTGTGTTTTTACTACGGCTGTGTTATGTCATTTCACTCATGGCCAAATGTTTTAGGATTTGACGAATCTGTCGCGGTTGAGGTCACTAAGGACGCTCAGTCTGAAGTCTTCCATTTATCCTGCCAGTCCGGTCGGCCTCCTCTGCAACTACGCCATTCATGTCATCTACCATCTGCCACAACTCACCTCTCTCGATGACTCTGAAATTGATGGTAAAACCATCAGAGACCTAATGGAAGTAAGACTTATTTGATGTCTTGGCACGTCTTGATACCTACCTACATACATACATGCATGTATGTATGTGGGTATATGTATGTATGTATGCATGCATGCATACATACATACATGCGTGCATGCATACATACATACATTTTACTCATGGCCGAATGTACATATATACACATATGGATACATATTACATATGTACGTATGTACATACTTACATACATACATACATTCATACATACATACTTGCATGCATGCATGCATGTTGCATGCATACATACATACATATATACATACACACACACATACATAACTGATACCTTTCTTCTCCTTAGTTACGTTGTCTACTGTTTGTGAGGTTCAAATGTTCAACCATGCCACTCCTCTCAATGCTGGATATCCTCCTCCAATATCCATCCCCATCATCCAGTCCACCACTTCTATCTAGGTCTTCCTCTCATTTTCTTTCCCTCCATTCTACCCTCAGTGGTAGTCCATGATAGGGAATCTCCTCTCGACCCACTCTCTCTCAATCTCTTTACTATTCTACCCTAAACTCAAATTCTGTTGACCTTTGCAGTTAGACAATTGCAAAGAACACCAAGTACATCTCTTTGTATTTAGATTTATCTTCTTTTCATTTGTTTCAGAAATCTGTTTTTCTTTTCTTTTTTGCAGACGACTGTGAATAAGAAGAAGGTTTTCTACAACATGAAAAAGAAAACAATTGAACACAACCTTGATGAGATACTCAAGAAACTAACAGTCGCAAAGACGCGACTCTCTCAGGCGACAAATAACCGACTTCGCAGACTCCACTGCCTTATCAGAGAGGTCCAATCACATTTCAAAACATTATGCTGCTTACATTGCGATGCATTACAGAACATTTTTTACGTAATATTGAATTTCATGGCAGTGATTTTAATAAATGAATGAATGAATGAATTTAATTATAGTACATTATTATGCTGCATTACCTTAAAATGCATGCCGTACATTATGTTGTAACACATTGCATTGTGATACAACAACGTAATGTTCTACAATTATGTTACATTGCATTGTAGTGCATTACATATTATTACATTACAGTGCACTACATTTACATTGTAGTACATTACCTTACGTTATAATAAATTATATTGCACAATGACACATTCCACTGCTTTATAACTGGGCTACATTGCATTGCATGATGCTAAATTACTTTACATTTCATGCATTTAATTGCATTGTCTTAATTGCGTAATTCAGAGAGAGAGACAGACAGGCAGAGAGACAGAGAGAGACAGAGACACAGAGGGAGAGACAGACAGGGAGAGAGAAAGAGACAGAGAGAGGGGGACTGAGAGAGAGATATTATATATTATATTGAGTTTCGAGTGTTTTTAAAGTATTCAAATGTTGCTGATCATCTAAAATTCAGATGAGGCGTCAGATGGAAGAGTCTGAGTCAGCAAATATGACGAATATTTTGGCTGCTGAAGACGAGAGCGATCCAGATACCAAGGATGATGAGGTTAGAGTCTTTTGTCAGGCGGTTCGCTCTGAATGCTATGATATTGTAGCTTTGTGTTATTGCTTATTTTATGAAGGGGGTTTACAATTCCCTGTTGCATTTTACCTATGCTTGGCTCACTAACCTTTTGACCCTACAACTTCTCCTTCTAAATATACTTAATTTTGGAATTCAGTTAAAAATTTTATTCTGTTTAGGTGTGGTAAGGTTCTTATCATCATCATTTTGTTCCTCGCCTTCATTGTAGTATGATTGTATGATTTCACAGGTCTTTCACTCAAATATCAAAGCTCTGCACTTTCTCAAAATCCTCCTCTCCTGATTCTTCCTCTCTTCTGTTATAAACACCATAGACTGTGATCAACTGGCTGCTTGACCTCTGTCTGACCTCTGCCTGACATCTGGGTCTTGATCTGGAACCGATTTTACCACCCCTTGCCTATCATCTATGTCTTGACTGGTGCCTGTTCATATGCTTGTTCCCGCGACTTCTCGTTTTTGGGCACTGTAGAAATGTTGTGGTTTAAAGTCACATCATCGTCAACGCTATCGTAGTCATTCTGTTACTGTGATCCTATTCGCCTTGTCAGTTTGGGAGCTCTAGCGACCGTCATGGTAAATCTTTTCTATTATCCGTCTCTTGCTGCCTCACTCAACTCCTCCAGACTCTTATACTGCGATCCTATAACTGTAAGTTAGTCATCACCATCTTTATTGTCATCACATTATTATTAAACGATTATGACTTTTGCTGTTAATATTACAGTCAGTGAGCACTTCTATTAGTAACTATCCTCAGATGCTGTTAAATTTAATCTAAGGCTGTGTTGACAATGAAGACCACTTCATATAAGCACTCCTGATCTCTGCAATCTCTTTTTAAAGGTTGCAAAGAGTGAGGAGATAATTCGACCAAAGCTGACAATTCTCAAAGAAAAAGTGGAAAACAACGAAGAGCGATTGGCTGAGTAAATGTTTCATTTCCAAATGGCTCACTTGAAAGTGTAATATAATGGGCACCTTTAAGAGGTGTTGTCAATTTTTCATACTGTGTCTTCTCTTCTAGTGGAAGAACAGAAAGTAGGGCAACCCTCCTTTTAGGCAGTCATGGGGTGTGACATGTTGGAGACCTAGTTTTGCTAGCCGTTTCAGGGTGGGTCTTCTGTCTTCTCCTTTTGCTGTAGGATCAGTGAGTAAGAGGTCAATCCTCTCTCTTTGTCTATGACCAGTCAACCATGGACTAGTTCTCTTCCTCACTATTAGTTGTGGTTACAGTTAGGATATTGTGAGTTAAAGGTAGCTGGCAATGAAGGTTTCATGAGAAGAAGGCAGCATGAGAAGTAGGTGGTATGAGAAGAAGGTAGCATGAGAAGAAGGTAGCACAAGAAGAAGGTAGCATTAGAATAAGGTAGCATTAGAATAAGGTGGATGAGAAGTAGGTAGCATGGATGACAAAGGTATTTTGACCTTTGGTGCGTATAGTCTGGCAAAAACACCAAAACTTCATTCGTCACATTTTACATTTATTACTATTATTTGATTTTTGATTATTACTATTTTATATGGTACTGTTTATTTTTTATGATTATTAGTACTACTACGTCACTGATTCTAGGCAATCATATCTAACCAGTCGACTACTTTACACCTATAATGCTAATTGGGTTGAAATGCTGATTGCTATAATAAGGACGACCTCTTGATGGCTTTGGTAATGATTGTGTGTAGAGTGGAGCATTTCTACGAAGAGGCAAAAGAAACTGCAGAGAATTTCACAAGTGAAGTCGTCCACTGGTTAGAACTCGAACTGGAGACGGTGGGAAACATACGAGTGGAATATGGAAAACCTTCGGAGGCCTGGTAACTTCAGCAAGTTTTTTGTCCGGACTCAGAGCTTCTGAATTTTGGCTGAATGAGTTTTATATTGCTATTGCAGATGTGTATGAAGTTTGACCGACATTTCTAAGTCTACAACATAGAAATTTGAAGAAAATGATGTGTGTGAAATGATTTATGTGCAGTAGGATGGATAGACGGATTGTATGGTTGGAAAAGTTAATTGCATGCATGGATGGAAAATGGATTGATGGAAGCATGGATGGATTGATGCATGTATGTGAATGGATTGAAAAGATGGGAAGAAAAGATAATTGGAGGATGGTTTATGGTTTAGAGCATCTCTGTGTAGGTTTCTTGAAGGGGCGCTATATAAATTTTGAAATGAATGAATGAATGAATGGCTTTTGTTCTAGTGTGTGGATGTAATTGTGATCATTCTTCTGAAGGTTTTCGGCATGTCAGGACCTCCTTCTGTCGAGATTCTGCTCAACTGACTACAAGCCGTACAACATAGCAGGATGTCAGATCAATCGAATACTACGTGTCACAAATTATGTTCTTCGAAGTCGATTTGAAAACGCTCTTCAGTCATACGTCGATGATGATGACAGCTATTTGCCGTCAGCTAAGTATGTTTGTTTCGATTCTAATCGTGCATTTACAAATTTCTTTGTTAAATCTCGTCCTTGATAACTGTATTTCTCTATGGCACTTCTATAGTTTATCATCTATTGCACAACTGTATAAGTGGACCGTCCATAAATGACGTCATGCGCCTATGGTGGAGGGGTCACACATTTGTGATGATGCGTGATGAGAGGAGGAGGGTCAACGAAATGTGGCGTCACACGTCAAGTCACAGGTCAAGCCACAGGTCAAGCCACAGGTCAAGCCACAGGTCAAGCCACAGAGACTCGCTGCTTGTCGGCAATGCCGTAAGCTCAAACAAAGAAAATAGAGGGAGTGTTGATTGGATAGATGAAGAAGAGCTGGATCTGATTGGAATATTTATTGAAGCTCTCCCTATTTACTCCATGAAGTAGCGTTTTTTCTGAGGTAAGAGCTTTGTGATGTCATATATGAGGGTTATGACTTTTGTGACAAGTGGAGGAATAAAATATCGTCAAATTGCATGACATCATTTACCTAAGTAGCCCTTATATTCATGCCAAGTTTTCAGTGGTATTTTAAATGACTCCGGAGGGCTGCATTATGAGCAGGTTTTCATACAAATTGTTGCCACCGTATGGTTTGTTTTTGATGGTGTGACTTGATTCTATTTACTTTGGCAGTGTGTTTCTTTTAATTTTAGGCAAAATGCTTACAAGAAGAATATGGAATACCTGTTCTGGGTTTGTGATCCGGAGTTATCGGGAGGAGTGAACGACCCAACCCGGATCCTTGAAGAGGGGTTCTTGAGTTCGGATGTGTATGAGGTATAGAGGGTTCTTAACAGCTTTTGAAACAAATTTGTGTTAGCTGCTTTTAATTGCTTCAGTTTATATTAATTCATTAATTCATTAATTCATTCAATTCAAAGATTTATACAGCACCCTTCAAGGTGCTGACTGAAGATTGGAAAAGCAATGGTGACAGTGGTTTGAGTCTTCTCTTATCTATCTATCTAAGTAATTTATATAGTGCCTCTACAAGATAACTATTCAGAGGCGCTCCTAACCCAGGCCCAGTCATCTTGTGTGACTGGTACATGTCAGTCATTTGATCTGTCAATAAACTGGCTGGATTGATGGATAGATAGATATATGAAGGAATGGTTGTATTGCATGCACTGCTGGATGGATGGATGGGTGGATGGATGAATATATGTATGTATTTATTAATGGATGAATGGTTGATGGATAGATATATGAATGGATGAAATGATGAATGGATGGATATTAGGATGGCTAGATGGATGGATCAATGAATGTATAATTGAACTCTGTAATAGTCTGTCATTTGTCTGACGGGATTAATAAAAAAATGATGGTTATGGTTATGGACTGACAGTAATGACTTGCTGACAGAGTCAATGATTTGTTTAATATTTTAGCAACAGTCAGTTTAACTGTTGTTATTATGCCTTAATTATTCGGTGGAATGAGTTTAAGAATTTAGAGGGTTTTCAGAATTAATAATGATTAATACATTTGATTAAATAAATGAAAAGAGAGGAGAACTTGAATGGCAGCGTTTTCAATTTTCTAGCAACTCGGTAAAGATGCGGCTGTTCCTTTGACGAACAGCATCTACCTGGCTGATCGTCTCCGAATCAAGCACAGCGTTCAGCAGAACCTAGAAAGTTCGTTCGTCGAAGTCTGTCCATTTCAGAAAGGTTCACAATATTTACTTATTTTGTTGCATTGCAGTCATTCACAATTTGCACAGTTTCTTATAACTGTCCTACTGTTGTAATTGTAATATGCTTTTAGTAGGCTCTGTCTGTCTGTCTGTCTGTATCTATCTGTCTGTGTTTGTCCGTTTATCTATGTCTGTCTGTCTCTTTATCTGTCTGTCTGTCTATCTATATATGTCTCTATGTTTGTCTGTCTGTCTGTGTCTATCTGTCTGTGTCTGTCTGCCTGTTTGTGTTTATCTGTTTGTCAGTCTGTGTTTGTCTGTTTATCTGTGTCTGTCTGTCTCTTTATCTGTCTGTCTCTGTCTGTCTGTCTATCTATATCTGTCTGCCTGTTTCATCATCTGGATATTGACCTGTAGTAGCTTGGTTTTGGTGTACCACTGGTTGATGCTTTCAGCAATAGATATTAACATTACAGCCACTAATCATGAGGATAATGAATTCCTCTGACCAAAGCAGGTCGTCCATTGGCTTATATACCACCTTGGATATGAGATGAGTGAGATGGTTTCCCCATTGACTCCTCACTGAGAGTTATGGTTAACACTGAGAGTTATGATTGACACTGAGAGTTATGGTTAACACTGAGAGTTATGATTGACACTGAGAGTTGTGGTTGAACAACCTGTCCAGTGTCTTTATGCAATGGCTTGACATGGATTTGAACCTGTGACCCACAGGTTACAAGGCACACTACGTGCTGCTACACCACCTTCTTCCCCTTGGAGGCTACTAATTAACAGTATATAACATACATATATACGACAGAAGGCCCGATCATACATTTAGCATATTGTTGCTTTGAAGGGCACTGTATAAAATCTCAGAATGATTGGATGAATGAATAAAAAAATGAAGATGTCTATGAACGGATTTTGTACGTGTGTCTGGATGAATATGTGACCGTGTTGCTCTTTTTACAGGGCGAATTATCATTGCCAGAGTTTATTTGGGCAAGAGCGTTCAATGTACGTCTAAAGAAAGGTTGGTTACTGTATTCTCTTTCCTTATTTTGATTTAATTTGGCAGAAAAATGAATACAAAGCAACTTCTGCTCATTTTGGGACACCCTACCCTGGCTGTGCAACAGTCGCATTTGGCATGTTGATTCATACCTTGTGTTAGATTACAGTTTATTCTATATGAAAAGTGCTATATAAACGATAATGCAAATGGATACTTGAATGGCTGTATACATACAAATATAATTATGTGTTGTTGGGAATCTAGAAAATGAGGGGACCACTGGAGAGCCTTGTTGGCAGCCTTGAACAATCCCCTGAGTGGGGTGATGAAGCTACTTGGTCACCCTAGGACTACGTGTAATGACTAAATGGTCTAGAGTTATGGAATAGTAACTCAGATGGTTGAATTTTGGCATTCATGTAATATTGAGGCAGGTTCAGGACAGATCTGCAAGGCGTCAATATGTAGACATGGTCATGCATAGAAGAATTCACCACCAGAAAGAGAGAGAGAGAGAGAGAAGTAGAGAGAAAGAGAGACAGAGATGGAGAGAGACAGGTGGAGAGAGTGACAGAGATGGACAGAGTTACAGAGAGAGATAGAGATAGAGACAAAGAGACAGAGAGAGAGAGAGATAGAGACAATATATATATATATATATATATATATATAGAGAGAGAGAGAGAGAGAGAGAGAGAGAGAGAGAGAGAGAGAGAGTGATACACATACAGACAGAGAGAGACAGACAGACAGACAGACACAGAGAGACACAGAGAGAGACAGAGACAGAGAAACAAATAGATATAAAGAGATAAAGACATAAAGATCTCTACTATATTCATATACATGTACAACTGTACATACCTGCATGTCCTACATATGTAAATACTTGCATAGATTACAAACCCTTCCTACATTTCTTACAAAGACAATTCATGCAACACATACATGCCAGCATGCATACATTCATACATGTATGCCTACATATATAAATACAAGACAGATACAGAATATCTTGAAAGCCTGAAAGTGTCCGTCAGTTGCATCGGCTGTGAATAACCAAATCCCGCCGTTTTGAGTTTTGATCTGTTTTTCGTTAGGATACAGCGGAGTGCATTTTCCGAATCAGATTCGGTCTTCAGGCTACGAAGGGACATGCCAAGCGAAACGCGTAAGTTATTTAGCCATTCAGCATTCCGTTTGGATTAAAGATTTCGTTATGTTGTCATTATTGTGCTTTAAATAGCAGCATATTGGTCAGCACAATTGCAATGAGAGTCTGGGTTCGACCCATGAGACAAACAGGGTTGAACAGAATCTATCTATGTATTGTGTCTTTACCTTCACACTGGGTTACTTATTATGTATCTGTGTTACCTTTTACCTTCAAATAGGGTTGCATATTATGTATCTGTGTTACTTTTGCCTTCAAACAAGACTGAACAGAATGTATCTATTTACATTTACCTTCAAACACTACTGTTCAGTATGAATCTGTGTTACCTTTATCTTCAAACAGGGTTGCATATTATGTATCTGTGTTACCTTTGCCTTCAAACAAGACTGAACAGAATGTATCTATTTTTGTTTACCTTCAAGCAGTACTGCTTAGTATGCATTTATGTTATCTTTACCTTGAAACAGGGTTGCATATTATGTATCTGTGTTATCTTTATCTTCAAACATGGCTACATATCATGTGTCTGTGTTACCGTTGCCTTTAACTAGGACTGCGTAGTGCATTGAGCAGTGGTGATGGTGCACAGTGTGAGTGCAGCAGTCGACAGTGCGAATGGTTTGTCTTTGACCAGGAGCTTGTTCTTCCAGAGTATATCGTCGATTTCGAATATAAGAGTTGGGTAAGTTCAGTCCAGTTCAGTCCAGTTCAGTTCAGTTCAGTTTCCATCTCATTTGCTTTGTACATTCGCAATGTGCTCTTACTCTTTCTATTTCTCTCCCTATCTGTCTGTCTCACTCTCTCTGTCTGTCTCTCACTGTCTGTATGTCTGTCTATCTCTGTCTCTCTGTGTGTCTGTCTGTTACTTCTGCCACTTCTGTTACTTTTATTAATATTCTTTGTTCTTGTAAAGTTTGAGACATTTAGTTTCGTCAGAGGTTTTGATTTGTTACTTATATCCTGGAAAAATTCTTCTCGGAACTTATGGCCGGTCTTTTGCACGATTCTTCTTAATTCTATAAGAGATCTCCTTTTATTGAAACTGAAAACATTTCCTTTTTATGTCAGAAGAACGCAGAAACACACAGCCCTAATTGTAAACACTGTTTTATTTAAATGGATGTATCAGCTTGTCAGTAATTTATACAATGTCCATAAAAAAACAATCCAGATTCTGAATATGTATTTTGGTTTTGTTAAGCCACAGCAATCAATCAGTGTATAACTGGTGAGTACTATTAATTGTCAAATTAGTAATCACTGAGTTTGTAATTACCTATGGTGGGGGCGCAGACACTCGGTCATTTCATGTTGATGCAAAAGTCTGTTTTTTGGTGTACCAAATTGAGGGTAATGATCTATAGAATAATTTTGGTACAAATCACTTGTCTGACATATCTACTAGTTCTCACCTACCAACTTCTACTTATGTAAAGTAAAGTAGTCTTACTCTCTGTTCTGTGAAGGTGGCACCGAGGTCTCCATTCCATATGCTAGTGGAGAATCTTCTCACAGATCCATCAAAGGACTTTCTGTCTCTGGTTCCATATGATCTGTTTGCTAAGGATGAAGATGATGAGCTTGTTTCACAGACGGCTCGAGAAATCAAGATGCGTCCAAGGTCTCAGTATTTCTTGATTCCTCGAATGTTAATGTACACGTTTTTCCACAGCGTCCGCTTGGCTCGACCGTATGGCTCGACCATATGGCTCGACTGTGTGGTTCGACCATATGGCTCGACTGTGTGGTTCGACCATATGGCTCGACTGTGTGGTTCGACCATATGGCTCGACTGTGTGGTTAGACCATATGGCTCTACCATGAGGCTCAACTCTGCTCATTTCTCAGTGAATTGATTGGATGCAATTTTTGCTGTTTGAATAAGGGAATTATTTACAAGATTTAAATCTTGGACTTGCTGCCAGTCAGTCCCTAAAGGGGATCTTAACTGGCATTGCACCCATTCAATTAGGAGGCTTTTTGAGAAATGCATTGTACCAGTTAGATGTGCTGTTAATGGTTGCTAAATGAGTTAAGCTGGCTTCGGTTTATGCATGACGTGCTTTTGGTCAATGATATTGGGAGAAATGCATTAGTAATGCTGTAATTTGGTATTTATAAATTTATATAGTGCCACTTCAAGCAACCGATCACATTACTATCCTGCCTTGTACGATATTAACTATCATTAAGTCAGAGCGGTATGGTATTTCTCTCTTTATCTCGACCTGTTTGGGTATTTGTCTTTTTCTGTGTCTCTCCTCCATTGTCTCAGTATATCTCTCTCCTCCTTCTCTATCTCTCTCTGTCTCCGTGTCTGTCTGTCTCTCTTCTATCCTCCTGTTGTATTAATCCATCCCTCTCTACCAAAGCCTCTGTGGTTGTCTTTTAGGATGACAGTTGTCTCTGATGATCAGCTCCTCAAATACACCAAAGCATCCTCATTGGACAACATCACCATCCTCTGTCTCCATGACGATGGACTCACTAAACTCAAGCCTCTCCAGTCGCTCGTTTTGCTCAAGAAACTCATCGTCAGCTTCAACGAACTCACGCGACTCGACGAAATAGCCAACATGGTTGGATAATGCGACTGTATTTTGCAGAAGTAGTTGGACTCTTTCTTTATATGTACGTGTATGCATGTATACCTGTATGCATGCATGCTGAGATCCATGCTTCCATCTATGCATGCATTTATTAGACATGTACAAACATGCATCCAAACAAACAGGCATGCATCTGTACATACATACATACAGACAAACATTCATTCAATTGATCAATCAATCGATCAATCAATTATCCATGCATGTTAAATAAAAAATTCAGCTGTGAACATATACAGACACACTGTGTGGCACGGTGGCCGATCGGTTAGAGCGGTCGGCCCGTAACACTCAGTGTGCGTTGAGTGTGTGGGTTCGACCCTCGTCCGAGGCATCAGTCAATGTGTAGGGACCTTGAGCAAGTCCTTCGTGTACAATTGCTCTGCAGTACAACTGTAATTGCGCCGTCGAGGCGTGTGCACTTCTGTGCAAAAAATGTTGGAAGAAGGGCGGTATCAAATCTCAGATAAATAAAAATACACATTCATTCATACAAAGGCAGAGAGGGTTATCCAGACTGTGGTGAAACTGGTTTAACATTTCTGTCTTATTGCAGAAACTCATTTGACCTCTGACTGCTTGTGTAACAAGGTTCAAATCTTTCTCTGGATGAGATCTTATTGTAGAAAGTTAGTTGGATTACTATCAAAGGTTTTGTACTTGTTTCTCAAAAATTGACCCTGATTCAATCTGTTGTAATATGTATTGTCTTTTAGAAAATTGAATACGTAGATGCCAGCTTTAACCAGATTACAACAGTTGACGGATTGAAGGTATTCATGTCTTTTGTGTTTCAATTTCTGTTGTTATATCTGAGAACACTGAAACTTAAAAACCATATTCATTAGATATAACAGAAACTCATTTGACCTCATACCACAGATGAAAATCTACTTATGATTAACTTTGTCTTGGAAATCAAGATTGAATTGTCGAGGGGATTGGGAGGGTTCAATCCTCCCCTGTTCATTTTTAGACCCTGCCAGTTAATTCTCAAAACAGATACCTTGAGGATCAAGAAAATTCACCAGATAAGCTTTCAATGGCACCCACACCAACAGTTACCCTCTACAAATTTAACCCGTGTAACGGGTTGAGGTTCGTAAAAATTCTAGTCTGAATTTCTGGACATGTGAAAAATGTTTTAACCCCACACTTGAAATTTGACAAATCAAACCCTGCCTCTGATTGGCATGTACTATGAGAGCATTGAGATATGCTATATAAGTTTATAGATAAATACCATATGGAAGTCATTTGATTTAATAGTGTTTAAAATAAATGCTGATTTTAAAGTGACACTGTTTAGTTTCTTTATGGATCTTCTTTCGATGTTTCTTGTGAATGACTTATTTACCGACATTCGATTCCACTTGGTGCTTTTTGAATCATTCTTCTCTATTTTACTTAGAATATGAGTAAACTGAAACATCTCAACCTGAGTTGGAATCGGCTTCAGAATACGCGAGACGATATTTCCTTCCTAAGAAAGCATGCTCCAGTATTGTCACAGCTTGACCTCAGACACAACCCGTGGCAAAAGGTGAACCTAACTGATGATTATTTTGTTGGCAAATGTTATGGTGGTTCAATCATTGCACTGATTATGGTTTTGGCAAAATGCCAACAGCTGTGGATTTGAATGTATTATTTTTTGGACATGGTGGCTGATATTGCTGTTCTCACTGTTGCGAATTATGCTGCCACTGCATTTAACCGAATATTGAAGTAGCAGATACTTATCTTATGAAGTCATTTATTTCGAAATTTGATATTTTTGCTCTCTTTTACTTTTTGTAATAAAAATTGTAAAAAACAAATAAATTTACTTCAGCGACAGTGCAAACGATTGCCAATTGTATACATGCTACCTGTACGATATCTCCCAAACCATCCATTCGTAAAGGAAGAAGAGGTGTGGCAGACGTGCACATGTACAGCAGGTCGACACGCTCTTGGCGACTGAAAAGGAAACTTTCCTTGGGGTCCTGAGACAGGTTTTTGGCTCTGGAGACCTGGACGACGGTATCCTCGAGGTTCACGAACCCCTCGACTGTGTGTCCCAGGCCAGGTGTTCCCCGAGCCAACGGTGAAGGTTTCGAGTGATTAGCTCTAAAACTGTGCAAATGCATCGCCTGACAGAGAGACACGCAGACAGAATGTACTCTTTATTTATATAGATTATTTATTGATGTGTGACGGTGTGTATATCGGTTGATAGCCTGAGGGATTGAGGTTGCGTGCAATTGGACGGTTGAAATCCCTGACATGGCTGAATGGAGTCGATATCAGCGAGAGCGAGACAGCGGCTGCTCTTCGTCTTGCCGCTGGGTCTCGAATCCTGCAACCGTCTCTGCTAAGACACTCGCGGATGGACAACGTCGTTCCGAGGACATTCCACTTGCACCCGACCGCAAAGATTCTAGAGCTTCACAGCCGGCTGAAACCGGATAAATTTGACCAACATGATCATCTGTGGATGTCAAAAGTAAGAGAATTTTATGTTTATTCATATATTGAATTTATTATCTGTACAAGTTCAGTTTATTGACCACATGTCTGGCTATATGTTGGATGTGCTCCACTGGCTTCCCCTGTAGCAGTGAATCTCGTACCTATCATCGCTTTGGTCTGGCGTTCTTGCTGGGCTTTGCCTCTGCCTATCTTTGCGACCTCTGCTACTCTACTTTGAGTGCACCGAGTCACTGCTTTGTTACATTTTCCATTCAGCTGACGAAATCCGTCAGTTGATGATGGCATATCCCACATATGTTACTAGACAGACCAAAATGCCTTTGATGTAATCTGAACATTTATTTATTAAATTTGTAATGCACACACGATCACACCGAAATGTGAATATGAGACCCACCCGCCAGGCGAGGATGCAGATTCTTAGACTTATTCAAACACAGTGAAATCGAAACAGTGAGTTTTGAGCCACTGTTTTGAAGAAGGGAGTGAATTTGTGCAATGAAGAGAGAGTGATGGTCGATTCCATTTCCTGGGAGCAGAGGCATGGAATGACTGTTCTGCATTGTGGTTCAGCTAAATGACCAATATTTGGTGATTACAGACAACGAGGAAGGGTGTAGGGCGTTAGCAGTGACTGTAAGTACAGAGGTGTGCTATTGCTTAGAGCTTTGTATGTCAAACAGGCCAATTTAGAATACACTGCATTACTCCTTTTCAAGAGTGGTTCTGAAGAGCACTATATAAATTATTTTAAATAGATGCAGTGCATGAATTGTGTGTTAGTGTTAGTTACGTTTGGTTTGTCAAACTTTGGTACAACTAGTAATAGTTGTGCCTGACTGGGCTTTGATTTCAAATCAGCATTTGGCTATAATTGATTATTACATTGCATGTCTTGTTCTTCGTTTCTTAGGGTTCGATGAAATGTTTTTCCATTGTTTACTGTTGTCTTTCGTGTTTGCTTGCATTACTACCGCTTTTGAGGTTTCTATTGTTTTCTGTAACAGGTGACCAGTCTGTGCATTGACGGCCAACACATCAGCAAACTATCGGGACTGGAACAGCTCGAAAATCTGCGATGGGCGTCTTTCTGCGACAATGACATCACAAAAATTGAGGTGAATAATTGATTCTTAGTTTATAGGACTCGTTGATTATTCAGTTGGGATAATGAGATAATTATTTCTTGTCGCCATCAGATATAACTGTCTGTTTAAGGTACTCTTTGTTATGCTAACGACGGTCTTGTGAATAGATTTAATTGAAGATGTTAGGCATATTTAAAAACTATTATAGGTGTTTTTCTTACTATGCTTCAATTTTTTTCGCCAACACACTCCAAATGATTGCTGGAATATCGACCCCGGGGTTGGAAGTTCAAACCCCCCCCTTTGAAGGTCGAAAGGCTTTTTGAAGTTTCTATTACACATAGCATACATTGCTATAAAATTTATACATCGAGTTTGAACGGGTAGTGTGTAGATTGAGTGGTGAAGTAGAGGGTTGACCTCAACAGACGATTGCATAGTCGCCCATCAGGGCTAGCTTGAGAAACTGTTCTTTTTTCATTTTAAGTTGTTTGTGAACTCATCTGGAGATTCAGTGCAAAATATATAATGCCACCTAATAAAAAAATAATAAATGTTAGAAATAAAAAAATGAAATGACAGATATCAAATAAATAGACTAGAAATTACTCCTTTGAAAGGTTTTGAATAGCATCATATCAACTATTCTAGATAAATGCATGCACTGCGTTAACGATGTACCAATGTAAGTTAGATACAGCCAGCGTAGCTGTATCTTCAAACTCTGGACGCGATTGGTAATAGTTGTGCCCGAATAGATTTTTATTTCATATGCACTTGGGTAGTAAAATGTTCTAGATACATACATATCAATGAATCAATTAATTAAAAAATACTTGATATAGCGCCCCTTCAAGATATCTACTCAGAGACGCTTCCGGCCTAATCCTCGGCTGAAAAGGACAGTTTTAAGAGCGGCGTAAAATGAAGACGATGAGTTATTAGGTTGGAGACGGAGCTCTATGTGAAGTCCATTCCAGATTGTAGATCCCATGACCGAGTAAGCCCGATTCTGCATTCTATACTGTATATACACTCCATTAACGGTAATTTCCTTTAGGGTTTGGAAAGGTGTGTGAAGCTGGAGGAACTTTCCTTAGAATACAACTGCATCAAACACATTGAAGGCGTTTCTCACTTGCGCAGCCTCAAGCGCCTTTCCCTTGGCCACAACTTCATCAACTCCCTGGAGGGATCGAGTCTTGAGCCTCTTGCTCAGCTCCAGTACCTCTCCCTGGAAGCCAACTGTATCAGTTCCCTCGCTGGTTTGCAGAACATTGGCACGCTTCTCGATCTCTTTCTTGCCGACAACAGGATCGAGATCATCCGTGAAATCTTTCACTTGAAGGTCAGTAGCATCTGACATGATCTAATGTGATCAGAGAACTTCACATGATCTAACCTAATCAGAGTACTTTGCATGATCTAATATGATCGGAGAACTACACATGATATAATATGATCTAATAGAATCAGAGAACTTCATGTGATCTTATCTGATAAGAGAATTTCACATGATTTATTTTCATTAAAGAACTTTACATAATCTGATCTGAGAATTTCACATGATCTAATGTCATTAAGGAACTTTACATGATATAATCTGATCAGGGAACTTCACGTGTTCTAATTTCATTAGAGAACTTCTCATGATCTAATTTCATTAGAGAACTTCACATGATCTAATTTCATTAAGGAATTTCAAATGATATAATCTGATCAGGGAACTTCACATGTTCTAATTGTATTGGAGAACTTCACACGATTTTATTTCATTAGAGAACTTCAAATGATCAAATTTTATTAGAGAACTTCACATGATCTAATCTGATCAAAGATCTTTACATGATTTTATTTCATTAGAGAACTTAACATGTTCTAATTTTATTGGAGAACTTCACATGATTTCATTTCATCAGATAACTTCACATGATCTAATCTGATGAGAGATACTTCCTGTGAGACATGCAGCAGAGCGTATAACCTGGCTCATGAGCAAACGTAATCTCTTGATCCAGTAACTCACCCCAGACTGTTTCTATGGGCAACATTGTTAGTTAGCCTTGTAGGTTTGAAATTGTATTTGAGTGAAAGAGAAGCTTTTTGCATCTTGTCTGAGCTTCTTGTTTGTCTTCTGATAAATGTGTAAATTAATTTTTATTTCTTGCAGAATCTGCCGAGTCTAAAAATTCTGGACTTAGACGGAAATCCAGTTTCATCAACCATTGACAACTATCGGTTGTATGTCATCTACCATCTGAAGATGCTTAAAGCTCTCGATGGCATTCCCATCGTTAGTACGAATTTTTGGCAGTTTTCACTCTAATTTATCCTCCAAGGGGATTTACATTGTAGTGATGAATTTTACAGAATTTCTAGTAATATTAAACTCTTGATGACATAATATATTCCAAAGCATTTGTGATTTTACTGACTATGGAAAAACTCTGCATGAGTTTTCTCCAGATTACCCTTCCTCTGGCACTATTATACGATGTCCTTTGCTCTATTTAAATATAATAATGATAAATAATAATAATAATTAATAGTAATAAAAATAATTAATAATAATAATACATAATAATGAATGATGATGATGATGATGATAATACTGTATGAGGGTAGCCATTGCAGATACACCACTTTGTTAATTTCCAGTGCTATGGTAGGCAAAAATATAAAAAAAATGTAATAATGATAAAAATAATTATTGCAGTAATGTCATGGAGTTCTCGCTTTATAGTGCACCATTAGAGAATCATTTCTATTGCCCCTATGCTTAGCTTTCGAGTGGTGCTTTCGAAATTTGAGATTACGAATACGATGGACTACGACATTTTATTAAATATAGTAAATGTTCTTAGCACAAATAATTTAAAAAAATTTGGAATGTTATGCTGCTGATTTCTGCCATAATTCTTTAATGGTGTTATATAAACAAACACGTGAATACATGGTACGGTTGTTTAGGAGTTGTGGGAGTGTAGTCAGGCGAAGGATCTATTCGGTGGACGACTGACGCTGGACCTTGTGGCCGAGAGACATGGTCATTCCAACTTCACCGAAATCCGCCAAATGGACTTCGTGCAGTGTGGCCTGCAGACGGTTGACCTGGGCGATGGAATGCAGTTTCAGAATCTCAGAAGGTACTTTAGTTGTCGACCATGGTGTGGCTTTGATTTTGGAATAGTGTTTTTCTATAAAGTATATAAAGAAATATATATAAATTATGTATGGTGGGAATCTGTCGAAGTTCCAGTTCTATTGAATTGATGAATTGTGCAACTAAGCCTTTAGTGGCCATTGTCATAGCTGTGCTTAATAATAATAATAATAATAATGATGATGGAAATAATGTTAATGATAATAGTAATAACGATACGCCTTGCATTCCTTTAACACATAACTCGTTGAACATCAAATTTTCTTAAAGATATGTTATGTTGATGCTCCAGTGAACATCCTTTCTGCCTGTGATTCAAGATTCTCTAACTTGAAATCTAACTTCAATGTTGATATTTACAGACATTTCGCAATATACATTACATGTATCGTAGGCTGTTCACAATGCGTTTCTTGAGCTGTTTGCAGCTGAAATACTCTTACAGTGTTGGAATATGTTGCTGTTGCTCAATAAATTCCTCTTTTTCTAGATATCTTATTAAAGTGTTGTTTATCTTTAACCTCCAGATCAGTGATTGTTACCATGTAGAAGTTTAGGATTGTTTAAAAGCTGCTATTATTTTCAAGAAGTTTATATTTCCATTTCAGTTTGAACCTTGAACACAACAACCTGATGTCATTTGGTGGATTGATTTTTCTTGTAAATTTAAGGGTGAGTTTAAATTTACCAGTTTCTGACAAAGGTAAAAATGGTGCTCATGGTGTTAGTTGTAAAAGTGGTGGTGGTTGGTGTTTGTGGTGTCAGTTTTGGTGATGATGATAAGTTTAATTATCATACCATGATGATGATAGTTACAACTGACTTTTACAAAGAGTAATACATTTTTGTCTGGGCTGGAGTTGCTTTGAAAGGGCACTATGTAAATTATTGAATGAATGAATGAATGAATGACGGTGATTAAAACTGACGATGACAGTGATGATGATGACAATACTTTTCTCTGGTCGCATTTCTGAGCAGGACATTGTCATTTTGTCCAGGTACTCTGTCTCAATCATAACCATGTTGAAAGCATAATTCCTAAACCGAAATCAACGTTGCCATTGGCCAAATCTAAGTCAACGACATCCAGTCAACAGCCCAACGCAATTTCAAATCCAGACGCACACAGTCCGATACTGGAGCATCTGGAAGTTCTTCATCTTGGGTGAGTTGTTCTTCTCCAAACCCTCTTCCTAACACTCTTCCTAATTAATTGGTCAAGTGCTGCTTGAAATAGCCTCCCATTGGATCTTCGGCTCTTGCCTAGGAATTCTCTATCCCATTTTTATTCCACTCTGAAATTCGTCTTATTTGGCCGAAGTCGGACTGGAGCACCTCTAAGTAGATTGCTTGAAAAGGCGCTATATAAAGTTTCATTGATTGATTGATCTTACCTGTCTCTCTTAGCTGCATATTTAACTCTTCTTCTGCTCATCGTTTTTAGAAGGCGACATCTGGAAATCTGAGAGGACACAATCGAAAACTGTACCATAAGAATTTAGATAATAAATTCTTTTTAGCCAAGGAATTGTTGATCACTGAAACCGGTTACCACAGGAAATAGTATCTATTTATATAGCACCTGAACACTTTACAAATAAGGAACTGGACAGTTGGATGGAACGATATGTCCAATAAAATACTTGTAACTTACTTAGCCTATTAACTGTAACTGGGTATGCTCTCTGAACATTTAAAGGATGTCCTTGTTTTCAGGTACAATGGCATCAGAGATCTTTCGCAGCTGCAGTTGAATCGACTACCCTCGCTTAGAGCTCTCTTCCTTCAAGGTCAGCTCTTCGACAAACCATATACTTGCAGAACATTTTTAGTAGCAATGAGTCTGTGGATCATGTTGACCAATATGCTAGGGATTCAATTGCTGGTGTATAATTTGTGGAAAGGAAATCGAATGTTGTGCCATTTTACCTGAAAAGATACATTGTCCTGTTGTTGGTTGATGCAGTTGCATCATTTGCTTCAACAAACATCTTTTAATTCATAGGACCATACTTCTCATGAATATTCAGATTGGTAAGGCAATACAACAGAGGAACAATTGCTTTACATTATCTTTATGGTAATAAGATGATTTATATAGCACCGAATCGCGGCCAGGGCAAAGAAAAGAAACCTTTATGAGTTAAAATCAGAAAAGATTTATTTGATAAATTTAGGAAGATAGAAACTGAGCTGTGACTTGAATCTGTCCAGAGACATTCTTCACCTTGTGGGAACGACTATTTCACTGTTCTTAGCATGCATGTAATAGGCTTACTACTCTGAGTTTTTATTTGAGAGTGGCAGGTTCTAAGCTGCTTTCATGTGATGTTTAAAATTGCTGTGCATGTATTTATTGTCATCTGTGGTTGCCAGGAAATGAAATCTCGAAGATCGAGGGACTTGAAAGCCTGAAAAATCTCTTTGAGTTGGTTTTGGATCGTAACAAAGTGAAGAACATCGGAGAGTTTTCTTTCATCAGTCAACGAAAACTTCAGGAGCTTCATCTTGAGGAGAACCGCCTGCGCTCCCTCTCCAACATCGGCTGTCTCGAGAGCCTTCAACGGCTCTACCTCGGCCTCAACAGAATACAAGTAACGCATTACATTACACTCAATTATGTCAGGAGCATTGTAATATTTTCATTATTGAAAAATTCGTAATGTGCACAAAGTGACATAACTGCATGAATCTGAAGTACTATCATCATACAATATCAGTCATGACTCCCACAATCCTACGTTTAATAAGTGTTTTTTCTTCTAGGATATTACAGAACTGGAAACGCTGGAACCGTTGTCAAAGCTAGTCGAGATATCGCTTGCAAGCAATGCAGTAAGTTACTATCGATCATTTTGATATTAATAATATTAATCAAGTATATTTTCTTATATCCCAGTGTTAGTAGTGTTTTTTGTTAATGAATGAAAGCGTGTGTGTTCCATAAAGCATCTTCTTCCCAAATTCATACTAGGGAAGTCTGAATGTTCCAGACATGTAAGTGTTTGTTAGGTGCCATAAACATCTTAAGTTTTTGCTTTACATCACCATGAAAGTTGTCTTTCATATAATAGTAGTAAAGCTTATGATAACAATGATTAGAATGATGATAAGCTGTTGGAAATGTAGCAGAACTAAGGAGCTGGTGATGTCTGAAATATGGATATGGAGAAGACTGGCTAAAATTAGCGGGAAAGATCATAAAACAAGAGATGTGAAATCAAAAGAGAAGAGACAAGTGATTGGTCACATATATCTCGGAAATTCACACCTGAAGACAGACTGCTTGAAGCAAGAATTGAAAGAAAATGCAGGAAGGACATGAACTAAGTTGCTGGGTTTTATTGTAATTGAACATTTTAAAATGCCCTCATTAAGAAGCTAAGGCAATTTCACCAAACCCTAGTTTATTAGTCACCCTGGACGTGGGACATGGTGGCTCGTCTGCTTGTGAGAACAGAACATTTTTGCAACTAAAATTGATTCCATAATTAATCTTTGTCGTAAATGACTGACGAAGAAAATGTTGGTGATAATAGCTATTTGTGTCGTGTCAGGTGGCCAAACGCCATATGCATCGGCCAACGCTTGTCTACCATTTGCCAAACTTAAAATGCATCGATGGCATAACCATCACAGAGGACGAACGAACGAAGGCTCAGCTCTACTTTATCGATCAACAGGTATACACCACACATACATTGTGTCTATAATTGCTTGTTTATATAGCACCTTTTCAGAGGTGGCGATCTCGTTTGACAGGTGTGGGGGAAACCAAATGAGAGGGGCAAACGTGTGGGGGACAGGCGTATAATGTGTCCCCTCTCAGTAAAAGGTGGGGGACTTGCCCCCTCGAACCCCCGGATCGCCACCTCTGCACCTCTTCAAGAAAACTCAACAAAGGTGCTCCCAACCCGACTTCACTAGACCACGATAGGACTTCACGGTGTATGTTGCATGACTGTAGCTTAATGGCATTATGATTTCATTCTAATAGCTAATTATTTCATTAGCTATTAGAATGCTTCTTCAACACTTTAATGATGAGCATTAGAGCGGTCAGCCCGTAACGTTCAGTGTGTGCTGAGCACGAGGGGTTCGAGCCTCGTCCGGGGCGTCACTGTGTAGGGCAAGTTCTTCGCGTACCATTGCTCTGCAGTACAACTGCAATTGTGCCGTCGAGGCGTTTGTATGCACTTCTGAGCAAAAGATGTTGGAAGAAGGGCGGTATCAAATTTCGGTAATAATAATAACAATGTAATAAAAGTGACAGGAAAAGCAATGACAACTCGTCATTAATGCTATATTTCATCATTTATTGAGTTGCTCAGATAGTGATTATTCTTTGTTGAGTTAATTTGACATAAGTTGGTGCATTGTAAGCAACGCTTCTTTACTCTTAAGTTTGCTGACTGTTTAAAGAAGTACTGTCTACAATGATGTTCCTCTTATATATTTTAACTAACTGATTGGTTGATTTATTCGTTGATTTTTTTTAGCAACCCCCTATGATCAGCAGTCTGGACAGTTTGCCTGGCATCATGCAGTTCAAAGGTCAGGTCCCTGTCAAAGTGACAAACGTTCAACTCATGTCACCTTATGTGATCGACAAGAGCTGGGCAGGAACGACCAATTTTGGCGACGACTCTGGAACTCATGGTAAGCAGTGTTTTCTCCTGCCTTCTTCCCTCAAACAAGGCAGCATCAGGCATTCAAAAAACACTGAAATTCTGACTTCTCCCTTTCAGGGGTCATCCATAAAGGACGCCCACAGCAAATTACCTATGTTTGACCCCTCTCTTGATGTTCCATTGTCCCTCCCTCCTCTTTACGGATGTCTTCGTTATAGATTGCTGCAGTGTGGCAGCCCAAACTCACCTAACATAAGGTGAACCCAGGTTGAGATGGTGCCCTAAGCAGTTTGTTCAGCAAAAGACACTATAAATTATATAAGGGGTCATCCAGATAGGAAGCTTGCTAAAAAGAATTTGAAATAGACTCTTTCTTGCCATTGGCATTAAGTTCCCCATCCCTGTGCGAATAACTAACCGATTTGTTGTGCAGGGCTAACTGTGCTATGGTGTGGGGTACTTCGATACAATCTATACTGTTGCATCCAACACAACTGTCTGAATGAAGTTGATGTATAAGGCATATAGGCTGACAAGGCACAGTGGCTGATTGGTTAGAGCGGTCGGCCCATAATGTTCAGTGTGCGCTGAGTAAGCGGATTCGACCCTCGTCCTTGATGTCACTGTGTAGGGACCTTGAGCAAGTCCATCGCGCACAATTGCTCTGCAAGTACAACTGCAATTGCGCCGTTGAGGCGTGTGCACTTCTGAGCAAAAAATGTTTGACGGGCGATAACAAATTTCAGAATACATAGCAGCACCCTATGCTGAACCTTTAGAGCTCCTCGTTCCCCTTGTTGCATATGTCCTTAATGAATGACTTGACTCCTAAGCAGAAATGGGCGCTAGTCGCTTAGCTAGCTACAAACGACTAAATCTAATTGATTAGCTAGCTAAAAGACTTTGCTCATTTCATTAGCTAATTCTAATTGAATAACAATTTAACTAATCATGCCCATCCATGCTCGTGAGCATGGTAAGAAACATAATTTCATGCTTTGCAACAGGTGGCATTGGTCGTAAGCTTCGAGGAGTAAACGGAAGATCAGATGTATTGCAGGGTTCCCAGCCACCTTACAGCAGACCTAACAATGGGCCACTCATCTATTACTCACAGACAAATCCACATACACTTGGTGGAAATGCACGAACACAGGTTTGATAACTTTCATTATCACCTCATCAGTATTTCAAGTCATCTCACAACTGCCATAAAAACAAAAGTTTCCGTGGTTATTTTGAACCTGTGTTCTAGTCCATATATATAAAGAACAAAAGTATGGATGTAACTATATTCCTATCCTCCACAAAAACTTTTGATCCACTTGACAGATTGTTCCAAAATTTTTCCACAAAAACTCTTTACCACCCCATAACAAATATACGGGGGTTTGTGATCACAAAACCCATTCCCAAAAGTTTCACCCATAGAGTGGCGAATCGAGCTAACTTAAACTCACACCGTTTTCGAAACGTAGATTAAATAGTATGCGTGACGTTGCAGTATTTTGAAATAGCTGATATATTTACCTGGCTAAGGTAATAATACAGACAATACTATGAAATTGCCCGATTTTTTCTTATAATGTTGTATAACTACCATGAGGAAGCAATGTTCAACACATTTGTAAGGCTACCTTACATTATTTCGACCCAGGCGTTGCCAGGTGATTCTGTACTACACGTCTAGTTGACCTTTATCTGACCCAGTTACACACATTGTATATGTACTGACTGCTATGTGTTTCTTCTTTCTTACAGTGAAACTGCCACAGGATACATCTGCTATCTATAGGATACATCATCCACACATCAGTGGGATGCCAAATCATCAACTACAATTCAGCCAATGATGGCAAATGCAGTCTCAGATTTAAAGAATTTGCTTGTGATTGAACATTTCGCCCACAAAAATGTGATACCGTTACTAGTCCAGAAACGAAAACCAAAAGACATTTGCATTTATAATGACTTTGGCTAGCCAAAATGCCAAAAACTCTTAGGTACTTTCTTAGATGTAAAATTCGGGAGAGGTGCACTTGTGAGACAGAATCTAGGGATGGACAACTTGAAACACAAACCACAGAACAAATTTCCTGAACACTCCCATGTATTTATGTACAGTAAACCAGAGTAAACTGCTTGAACAGTCCGGAGGAGGCAGAGATTATAGAAATACAGTCTACAACGCTGCTCCTCTTACGTATGTTAACAAACTCATCGCCCGGTTTCGTGTTGCTAGGAATTCGTCCATTTCTGCCCTATGAACCGAAACTATTTCGTCGATCTTGTTCAGCAGTTCTGGTTCACCGAATATCATTTCTCGATGCAACTATGAACAAACACCAAAATCAATATCAGATGTCACGCTGAAATTATATAGGAACAAAACTGTACCCATCCATTTGTGTGATTACATGAAGGCAAGTCAAATGAGAACTCACCCAAAATACCAGCAAGCAACCATTTTTGTGTATGCTAATATTAAACACAGTAGGGCACTCGCACAGAGAACTAGCAAAACACAAGTTCGTTGCTATGTTTGTGGTAACAGATGTTGCATGGAAACACTGATATGAAACAAAAACAGTTTCATATATTTATTTATTATCGAAATTTGATACCGCCCTTCTTCCAACATTTTTTACTCAGAAGTGCACACACAAGCCTCAACGGTGCAGCTGCAGTTGTACTGCAGAGCAATTGTGCACGAAGGACTTGCTCGAGGTTCCTACACAGTGACTCCCCGGACGAGGAATGTTACACGCACTGGTCTACTGAACTATAATCGTGAAATAGTCTGCCCAATCTGATTGTTAACCTTCATTATTGTAGCCAAGTAAGTCCACATCAGGTTGAATTCTTTTTTTGTGTTGAGAAAGTATTGGATGAAGTCCAAGAGACCAGGCACGATGTCAGGCGACTGAAACTCGTCTTCAGTTGCCGCAGGGCTTACCTTCTTCAATATGTCTAGCATTTTCACATCTGCAAAAACAGTATTTATTTGTCTTACACAGCCAGGATTCAGCAGCTAAACTAGACTCTAAAACAGTAGCTTCAAAAAG
Source organism: Bimastos eiseni (assembly GCA_959347315.1). Classification (NCBI taxonomy): domain Eukaryota; kingdom Metazoa; phylum Annelida; class Clitellata; order Crassiclitellata; family Lumbricidae; genus Bimastos; species Bimastos eiseni. The sequence continues at coordinate 13,262,973 of OY365821.1, read as the reverse complement.
CCGACCTGGCCCACCAATGATGCTTTTATGGCCTGCAGAGACGCATTTCTTGATGGTACATCCGCTCGAGAAGACTACACAATTTGAAAATAAAAATTCGAACGTTATTTTCAGGCCTAATTTAATTGCTTGCATGCTAGAAAATGCACCATCTCACATTTAGCATGTATAAATGTTCTTGACACATGTTCTCTTAACCCTCTGTCCTTCCTACCCCTATTTTGCTTGGCTGCATACAGCATCCTGGCTCGCCACTTTCCAGAAAAAGTTGCCAATGGCCCACCGTTCAAACAAGGTTTGACACCCCTGACCTAAAGGCATAAATGGCTGGAGAACACAAAGGACTTATATTCTAACAGGTAAAATGTATCCTAAATTCCCAATGTTGTAAAAGGTTATATTGATTTTGGGTTTACTAGGAAAAAACAATTGGTCTGATATTATTATATGAATATTTTTTGTTAAAGCCTTCACAGAATCTAACGATAGCTTTGTAAATAATTGCTCAATTCAAACACTCACATGCTGCTTCTTTCTTCTCACTGTCCAACTCTTGAGTCGTATTTTCTACTAGACGACCAAACTGCGATAGCTTCATTCCTGCCAAGAGCTTACTTGCCACCTGAAAGTCAATGAAGAGTCCACTAAATTTAAGTTAAGAATAATCTAAAGAGGCACAATTTCCATTTAAAAAACTGCAACACATACAAACAGCAGCATCTGTAAATATCAGTAAGTTATTTTAAATTAAAAATTCATCAATTTGTTTGCAACTTTGAATGCACACTGTGGATGCCAATACAAGAGCTCCAGAAGCAGGCAAGCTTCCTGAATGTGTCAAGGACACTTTCATCATCATCAGCGTCGTTATCATCATCACTACCTAATGCCAGCCCTCTGGCGGCAATGGTACGAATGAAAAATCCTCACTGTCCTCGGTCACTCAAGTCCAATGCTCCCCTCATGAGAAGTCCATGTGATTTTCTGCCCTTGTTTAGTCTCGGTCTGCCTGTGTTTGTTTATACAATGTCTTAACACAACCTCTCAAAAGCGTTGCATGTATGGTTACCTAATACTCTAAACAGGTTAAACTGAAATAAACAGGGAAAGTATGTTCAACAGAGTCATGCAGAATGGTCTGACACCAATTCAACAAGTAGCTTTCACATGAATCTAGGTAACAGTATTACCTGATCAGGTGCGCTCTCAGTTTCTGGTCGCAGAAATTTCACTTCAACCCCTGGAACAGTAGGAAGAAAGAAGGGTGCGTTTTTCATGACTTTTGGAGCCTCTTTCGGTTTATTTCTCTCCTGAAAGAAGAAGAAAACAAAAAACAGTCGACTTCAATAACAATCTCTAGCTCCACAGAAACCGTTCAGAAATAACATCAACGGTTTAACGGTCATCCACTGCACAAGTCATCACTTCAAAGCAACCACTATTTTTATGCTACAGAAGGCTTATATATTTTATTTGAATTGATTACAATAGTGGCATCTACCGATGGGTGGGGGGAATGTTTGGGAGCACAATCCCATGGATGTAAACTGGGGTTCTTGATTTCCGACAATCACGGCCATCAAAACACAAAAGCTATTACACTCAGCCAAAGTGGAAGTTTGCTCTCCCATTTCAGTTTGGGTGGTTGGATCCCACTGATAAGACAGTCATTTGATTCAAACACCAAAGGCATTTTCCATGACCCATCCCTATTTATGTGCTTCTGTATAAGTCAAAACAGATTAACAAGAGAAAGCCTGCTGGATATAATACCTTGATGATGTCCAGGTAGAAGAGACTATGCCATCTCGCCTTTGAAAGACTAGTCAATGTGAGAAGATTTTCAATCTGAGCTGGTGACCTATAAACGGAGAGGTCAAGTTCCTCTTCACTATGACCGAGATCCATCCCTAAGCAAACAGAAGCACTGACTAAAATCTAAAATAAACCGAACCTATTAAAATTGAAACACATTAAATACTCGAATAAAATCAAAGGCATCTGAACATTATTACAGACAAGTGAAAGAAGCCTCTCGATTAGATTATTTAATGAAATCACACAGAGAAAAAAAAAATCACAGAATATATTGACAGCAGGGTAGTTGGTTTTTATTACACGCCCCATGAAAATTAATCCCCATTGGGTGGTCAAAAGATTGAAGGTTATTTTTACTGATAAAGCCTCCAGATATTTTGTGGCATCGCATGGCAAGATAGTAGGCAAGACCACGCTAGAGCACTCCAAGTCTTTAATCCTCCTCCTTCTCCTCCCTCACGAAGCTGGGAATGGCAAGTCTGATGGACACAGAACACTTTGATCCGCTATCTTAACCCAATGCACTCTGATGATCCAACAACCAAAAACTCTCTTTTCTTGCACGTTATCCAACCTAATTAAATGAATTCTATGTAATTCAGCCATTATCACATGCACATGGAAACATGTTCTGGTAACAACTAGCACAAATGAGCACATTTAACATGAACCACCAGGAGAGTCACTGAAATGCACTGAACAACTAGATGTGTGCATTCAAAGCTGACACATTCAAGAAATTACTACAGAAATATTTTCAGTAACTGTTGCAATCTGCGCAGGGGCGTCAATTTCCCCTGAGTGATGGAGGCAAACCCCGGTTTCAAGTGTCAGGAAGGCATGAAATTCCCCCCCCCCTAAGTCCCAAAAATATCCCACCCCTACCTGAAATTGGAGGCATCTGGCTCCAGGCCCCCCCCCCCATATATGGACGCCCCTGAATCTGGGAGCATCAAATGCTACATAACCTTATGTATTGATTTGTATCAGCATGGCAGCCTATTAAGAACACTGCAACAGAATCAACAAACTCAGCTTTATATAGCTCATTTAAATTAAAGATAACCTACATGAAAATTACAGTTACATTACATTACGAAACAAATTAGACATATGCAAAACTCTAACATCGTGCAGCAATTTACTAAGGAGCAACACAAATAATCGGCTACATTACGTAATTGAAAAAGTAAGAAGCAATCTCACCTTGTCGTGGTCCACCGGTTGTTGGAAGCGTCATGACTTCTGGTTCGTGAGTGGCTAACAGTGGAGTGGAGATCATACCTGAGTAGAGCGTTCGATTGGACCACAGGTAAACACCTACATCGTCAACATGTGTCGTCGCCAGGTAAGTATCGGTCGGAGACATCGACAGACTGATGACAGGAGACTCAACCAAGAAACAGTCTACAAGTCTAAACAACAAAGGATTTGAAAATGATTGTTTAATACAGGATTAAAGGAAATTGAACAAGACAGGTATGTGATCGGAAGTTATTATGATCTTTCGATACTATTTCTGGCCAGACAACGCATGTATCAAGACAACTATATCGTATCTGAGAATTTATACTAGGGATGAGCCACAACTTGGACTCGGAAAAACAATGGGTCTGAGTTTTAATAAAAAGCGGCTTTCTTATTTTCTGTTTTGAAAACAAAAATCAGATCATTTTATTTATGACACGATATTCGACCTAACTAAAAGAACAAATACTGTTACTATCATTTAAGAGTTTCTATTGTATGCTGAGACAAAACCCAAAAAATTGTGCAAACAGCCAAACTAAAAACAAGAGAATGAGACTTTCTTTAAAACTTCTAAACTCAGCTCAAACTCAGTACAATACATCACGTCAAACTCTATACTCGGACGAAAATTGACAATAGGTTCAACCCCAATTTATACAGTGCTTCTTAGAGTACTAGGTATTCAGAAGTGTTCTCAGCATTACGACCTACTAAATGCCACACAGGAGCACTGCAACAAAATCAGCAAAATCTGTTTGATTTAGTTTCCAATGTGTGCAATCAAAGAATAAGTTTATCTGAAATCAAGTGTTAGTGTTTGAGAATGGTGGCATATCTTTACATTTTTCAGGATTTGTTGCTGTCTGGGTGTATCTCCAATTCGAACTGAAATTGGTTGGATTACACTGGTACACACAAGTAAACAAAATATTTTTGCATATGCAATTTATATAGCACCTCTATCCTCTGTAAGAACAAACTGATCCAGAGTGCTGAGTAATTAAAAATGAAACCTAAGACTAGAATCTCTTTTATGAAAATCTTGTGTAGTGAAACAAGTGGTGGGGGAGTGGCTTTTCTGCTTCAATAAAATATATTAAAATATATTAAAATATATTAATACTCACTTTTCAGATGGAAGGTCCCAAGTTCTGACAGTGGAATCCATAGATGAGACAATAAGTTTTCGCCCATCGGCAGTAAATGTCTGCAGAAGCAAGCAAAAAAATCAAGTAGGCACCGCAGTAAGCAAATCTCCACACAGCAAAACATAAAAATTTAAAATAACGTATGCAAGTGATCACTTGAGGTAATATGTATATAAACAAATCATAGTGTGGAATAACTTTAACATATAACTTCAGAATAATTCTGGCTTATTATACAAGAACTGAAAACGATAACGGAAATTTTTAAACATAACTTCGATCTCCTTAATTAACAATTATTTAGATACATTTAAATTAAATATTATCTACACACTGGAGAATCATTATAGTATAATTCATTGTATACAGATTCTGATGCAATATGACTGAGGGCAAAAAACTAAAGATTAGCTCAGACAGAAAACTCAGAACAATATGTTTCAGAACAATATGAAGCATAACAATATGTTTCCAGTGTAAAATGTATTTACATAAAACAATAACTCAAAATCAGCATGAAACTTGTTTAGCAGAAAGATAGTACAATATTGCGGTTGACCACAACACCAATAAAGTCATCGCAAGCCAAAACCAACTTATACAGTTAGAAATTCAAACATTCAGAGACTAATACCATGTCAGTGATTGTGTTCGTAGGTCCTGCAAAACGACGAACGATTCGTTTTGTTCGAATGTCAACCACGACAACCATAAAGTCGTCGCAGGCCAAAGCCAACATGTCACTGCAAACAGAGAAAATGTAATGTAAAGCATTATAAAACTGTGTAAGGTATCCAGACATTGTGTGGCACAGTGGTTGATTGGTTAGAGCGATCGGCCCACAATGCTGAGCGCGTGTGTTCGACTCTCGTCCGAGGCTTCGGTAGGGACCTTGAGCAAGTCCTTTGCGCACAATTGCTTTGCATTATAACTGCACTTGCGCCGTCGAGGAGTGTGTGCACTTCTGAGCAAAAAATGCTGGAAGAAGAGCGGTATCAGATTTCGGTTGTACTGTATTGTATTTATTAATTGCCTTCAACACCTGAAAACAGGTTCATTCAGTATTGTATTTACAGATTGTAAAAAATGTAATTGGTTGTGATCGTGTGTTTATGATAACATATCTTGGCCTAATCCCCCATTTGACATCATTTTAACTGAGCAACCAGAATACCTCTGATCAGTGTTTCTTGAAATGGTATATATAATTTTCAAATTACAATAACACAAAATACCATTGAATTAAAGGTGTGCTATGATCCATTAACAATATAGAGAGACTAAAAAACTTTTCTGTCAAAAAATACATATAGAGAAACAAACTTTTCTGACACCCAAAATGGTCAACAAAGTTCATTAGAATGCTAAACACTCGCCGTGAAACTATAGACTAACAAAAAACTGAAACAACCTCTCTCGGTGCAGCAGCGACTTTGCTGGAAATGATTCCAGCGGCAGAGAAGATACAAACTCCTTGGTGGAGAACTTCCAGAACTTGAGGCAACTATCCTTTCCAGCGGATATCATCATCCGGTTTTCGATATCAACATGGATGCCCGTAACAGCACCATCATGCGCTAATGAAACACAATTTCCACAAACAATAGAATCCATTTTCCATTGTACTGTACAAAGTAATTAATTTATGCAGCATCTCCTTGCTACTTATAACCAATGATACGAAGAAATGTTACTTGTTTTCTAGTATGTTCAAACCTCCAGAATAAAACAAAAACGATAGAAGAAGATAGTCATATCTCACCAGTTTCCTTTCCATATGAGCCACGATACAATCCAGACTGTAAGTTATAGACATCAACATGCCCCGAACTATATCCAACAAGTCCAAAGTTACCACACGAAGTAATCGTAAGACTCTGCAAGAAAATGCATGTTTCACTTACAATCATAATTATAACAGCAACAAATCTAGCACATTGCAATGAATTTAGGATTGTTAATACCGATTTTTTTGGGCAAACCGGTTACCGGATTTAATAAACCGATATTAACCGATTACCAGTTTCTAATGGTGTTCTTACAAAAATAATTGTAAATAGTAATAACACAACTCTGGACGTTATTTCATGTATTACGTATCGTAATGCAGTGTCAACACTCGATACCGAAAAGTTTAAGTGGTGCTTTGAAGTCAGGTCTCTCTTTGAGTGATGCTCGGGTTACCCCTGCCCTTGCTCAGGTTCCCACATTAGGCTTGTCTCGACAAAAGGGCTGTTTATTAGCAATGGGCAGCTATTAATTACCCTGTTGGAAGATGCTGGCTGGAAATATTTCACTTAGCCTCGTCTGTACCTTTGAAGTTGACCGACTTACTTGAGCATCTTCCTATGGGAATTTATCCAGAATAGGTGAGATAAACAATAAGGCAAAAAATTTAAAAAAATAGAATACCAGTTTGCATAAGAAATAAACCGGCTACCGTTTTCTAAACTGAAAACCGGAATTCCGGTTTTTGCTTAACATCCTTATATGAGGCAATAACTTTCAGAATGCTTCAAAATGACAGCCCAACTGTCAACACCAGAGCATTAATCCACAAGATTGAAATTCTGCATAGCCTAAAGGTTACAGAGTTGACCTTTCAATCCAGATAAAAGTGGTTCAAAACATAACCATGGCAGAAAGATATTTCAAGATTTCACATGCACCACCTAGCAAACTTGGGCTACAGCAGTGATTCCCAACCTGTGTGCTGCAGCACCAGTGTGCCGCGAAAACTTTGCAAGTATGCCAAGGAAAAATTCTAATATTATGTTATTAATATAATTAATAATGATTAAAACAAGACTCTACAAAAGAGATATAAAGCAAACCTATATTAGATAATTTTAATCACTAGAATAGACTAGGTCACTAGACTAGAGTATAATTAGATAATTAGAATACTAAAATGTTAATATTATTACATAACAGTGATAAATAGATTTTTAAAAAATGATAAGCATTGTTAAGTGTGCCGCGAAAATTTTCATTCTTCTTTAGCGTGCCACATGCAAAAGTGGTTGGGAATCACTGGACTACAGAATAAGCACATACGCTGCACAGTGTTAGTTTAAAACTCAGGTAGCAACGAAGTAGACTGGCCAGGTGCCACCCATTTTTATATGCCAAGGCTGAGTATATGAAGCCATTAATACTCATAGCTGTGTCTATGGGTTAGCTCAACAACCTTGCTCTTCTAATGTAGATGGTTTACTCACATCTTTACACAGGTACATTGTAACACAGAGCATAATCTATGTAGTACCAGCATAAAGAAGAAATGCTTGGTTGAAGTTACCGTGGCTGTGGTGTGACGATGGACTTTAACATTTTGGAAACGCTTGTGAAGCAATTTGTGAGCACCCATCGTAGAACGATTATAGTTCCATGTTGTGGCCACTTTTTCAAACCGATGGATTGCCAGAATGCCATCCCAGTCACTCTGTCGCGAGGTCTCTGAAACAAAATTAAAGCATTATTGCAACATTTAAAAACTCTGAAAAGACTGTCATGCAGGTGTGCTGTATAAGTTAAAGAGTACAATAATAGTGTGTGCAGTAAATTTATGAAATTAAAATGACCTTAGATCAATAATATAATAATTTTTTTTAAATCAAAATCAATTGCAGTTTAAATAGATTAACTTAAAATGGTTAAATTAAAATCCTATTTTAAAATATGTCAAATAACAACAGATCTACATACCAGATTCAAATTCAGTGATCACGTTGTCTTTCCTTAGTCCCGATTTATCACGATTCACGCGACCAAAACTCTTATATCCAGAATCATGTACAGTGCTGAACAGTCGCATTGTTCCATCATAACCTAAAAGTAAAAACAGCACAGTCAGAAACATCCTATGCTGGAAATTAATTCAGAATGTCAATCATGCATGCACTAAACTGATTCAAGCAAGTCATTAGAAACTTAAACTAGAGAATAACCAAAAATTTTTATGCACTATTCACTTCGCAAATACTAAACACGGAAAGAGTGGCAAATAAAAAATTCCATAGACCTTGTTTCCTTTAGAATTAAATAGAAAATCAAAATTCAAAAGTCAACATTGAAATTCAAGCCCATTCAATTAATTATTTATTTTTAAATTCAGTTACTTTTGAAAAGTCCTTTGGTCTAGATTTTGTACAATAAGACCTTAGAAAAAAGATGTTCAAACCAATATAAGTTGGCTAAATAATTGTATCAATCATGTACTACTTGACAAAAGAAAATCAAGCAAACCTAAAACCAGCTTCCAAACTTACCAGAAGCAATGAGAAATTTTCCATCATTTCCATGGAATTTGATTTTCAGAGCTGGTGAACTGAACCCAGAGCGTTCACCATGAAGATAACCTCCTCCATCGGGCAGATTGAAATTCCACCTCTGCAACAATAAAGTCTTTGTACAAGCCACATAATATCAGAAACATTAAATAATCCTATTAGAATACAACCTCATTGTAAGGCAATTCTTGAAGGCACTCCAAAAGTTTGCATCATCAGTAAGCTGCAAAGTAAATCCATACTACGTGCTAGTCATCAAAGGGTTAAGCCACCATTGTATAAATAAACACCTTTATCATTGCTGCATTCAAATCAACTAAATAAATCTTTCTAAGAATATAATCCTACAGAGTTAAGAAAAAATCCACTTAATTGTACATGCAGATGTCATTGCGATTCAAAACTTTCTCACCAAGTCTCTCTTTCATTATAAGTTCAACCCTCTACTGACAAGCCGCATTGGCTTCCAATATATTTTAGGACACCCCCGTCATTAAAGGGTTACAGCTTATGATTGACCGAATCATAGGCTGTCTCGCTTCACAGATGACCTTTGAACTGTTGTAAGTGGAGCATCATCAACTTTCCATTGTTCTGTTTTGTATTAAGATACAGCAAATAAATTACCTTAATGGAATTGTCCACAGAAGACGTCAACATTACTGGTTCCTGTTCGAGACATCTCATTCCCGTAATGGGACCCATGTGGGCATCATGCATCTGGCTCTGCAACCGCTTTTCATCCAGATTCCAGATGGCAATATGTCCAAGTGGGCTTCCAGAAACCATGACATGGACATCTGCAAATAAGAAAATACAAAGAAATCATAGAATAAACTGTTACAAATATCTGCACTGGCCAACGAGAACCAGTCATTGGGTGCAGTTCAGATGCATCTGAGATTTTCCAAATATAACAGCAGTCTAAATTAAAGTAAAAGATGTACCTCAAGCTGTTGCACCCGGTTGGAGTGAGGCTAGTGCACACATGCTGATGACTAAAATAGTAGCTCTGTGGTGCATGGAGTGCACATATACATATATATATATACAACAGGGGCCTGTTTTCTCTCATTGGGCTGAGAAAAGTACCTCTTCGGGCACATATTTCTTTCTAATAACATTTAGTTTCCTTTTATGTTTCTTAGTAAATGACTAGTTTCTGAACTAACTTCAAACTCTAGCTCTTGACTTAACATCTCGAAGCCAGACAGAAAAATCATCACAACTACCAAACTCCTTAGATAACATACCAGGCCAATTGCTACGACATAAATGACATGTCCGCCAACAAATGGTTAGGAAGTGGTCCTAGAAATTCTCTCACATGGCAGGCACACTATTATGCGAGTCAAGTACAGTGGCTCTCACCTGTTCTAAATGAAATAGCCGTTATTTCACCCCAGTCCTGCTTGAACTTCATGATCGTTTCATCCGTCATAATGTTGTGAAGGATGATTCGTCCATCGCCAAGACCAACTGCGATGACATGTTCAGCAGGAGACTGCAAATGAAAATTTTGAAAGATCAATTCAACGTAGAATGAGACAATCCATGAAAAGATGGGTTCATGTGGTTAGAAAAAAGTAAAGCTTCTGACATATTTTTAATTTCAACCTTCATATCAACTAAATTGAAATAACGTAGAATATTAACCTCACTTTGATAAAACCACACAGCACAAGTATTTGACTCGTCGCAGGACGCATCTGTCTTCATCTAGTGCAGCGGTTCTCAACCTTCTTAGTCCTCCGAGCCCCTAATAATATTTCCAAAGCCATTGAAACTATTGGGTTACTGCCTTCACTGCGTTTCTACTACCATTTTGATAATCCATACACCTCATGCATAACACCATGCTCAATTATTAATTAACAGAACAATTTAAAATTTGTTGTTGGTAATAATTTTATTAAATGAATCATAGTACAAGAAATAATTATAGATTAATTAAAGTAATTATAGTAGAAGGCTGTAATAATCACAAGTGCATAAATGTTATAATATGAGATACAAAAAAGAAACATATTTTTACAATTCTAGAAGGTTCCAGGCGAGCCCTGGCAAATCATAAGGCGACCCTCGCGGGGGTTGCGACCCACAGGTTGAGAACCGCTGATCTAGTGCTCCTGTGAAGGTATTAAAAGTAGCCACAAATTGATATTCAGAAAGAACTGCAAATACTAACTTGTTCGAGTATGGTTATATTTGAATCCCATCCCACAAACATGTAAACAAGTTCATTCTTGCGCAGATTGTAGAGTCGCATCGCTCCCTGTTCACTGGCAAAGAGAATCTTGTTGATGTAGGCAGTCGGATGAACCAAGGCAGTCACTTTGAAAGTCTCCTTATCAAATGGAATCTCCATAAACACATCTACAAGTAAATTAACAGCAATCAACAAAAGTATTAGAACTCAATCTAATCTTTATACCCAGACTTAGAACATAATCTAATCTTAGAACTTAATCGAATCTTAGAACTTAATATAATCTTTGAACTTAACCTAATCTTAGAACTTAATCTAATCTTAGAACTTAATCTAATCTTAGAGCCAATTCTAATCTTAAACTTAATCTAATCTTGAAACTTAATCTAATCTTAAAACTTAATCTAATCTCAGAACTTAATATAATCTTAAAACCTGTATATAGTGATATAATAATAACACTTGAACAAGGCATCAATCTGCACTTCAAAACTGATTTGCAACATGGTTAATTTGCTAGGGTCTAAATTATGAAACAGAAAGCAGAATAAAGACGACTAGTACACTGAAACAGGCATCATGAGGCGAGAATAGAATGATAAGGCTAAGCAGTGTAAACAGAAGAAAGACAGCATGTCATGCTTGTAATCTAATTTTAGCAAACAAGCAAAACAACAATTATTTATGCATAATCAAGAAAAAATTTTAAATAATATTTATTTCTGTCTACTAACCCACACAAATCAAATAAGAGTAACAATATAATGAGCTGCTAATATAAATTAATAAAATCTGGAAACCTCCATACTGCCATATGACATGACAATGGAAAAGGTCTTCCCTTCAAGAAGCATGCTGAATGCAGTGTTAAGCCCCACCGTCTTTTTCTGAAACATGCGCTATATAAATATGGTGGGTTACAAATACAGATCATAATTATAATAGCCTTGTTCCAGTAGCACATCTGCAGCATGTGCAAGTAGAGTAACTCTACTTGCAACTGTTGTTTCTACTCGTTACATCACAATAGCAGTTTTTACAAGACACAGAACATTTGACACACATAACAACGACATTTATTAAAGCAGACGCCTTATATGACAACACAGTAACAATTTCATGTAGAAAGAAAATTTGATACATTCCTGGATTCGGCAACAGAATAAAATTACTGCAGATCAAACTCATACATAGATCTTCACAAATAGCATCATAATAGTGCAAATGACTCACCCTCTGCATTAATATTCCACACTTTAACAGAATTTGACTCATCAACAGCAATCAGGTGATGAACAAATGGCAGAAGCAGATGAACCGCAGATTTATGGCCCTTGTATGTGTGTATAACCTAACAAAGACACAGACGATTCAGAAATCGTATCAAGAGTGTACATACAATAAGATATACACATATGCAATGCGTATAATATTCTGAGCACTCAGTGTATGCTAGGATGTATGCATTAAGTTGTGGATGTCTCAGCTTGATTGATGTATTAAATGAATATTGATTGACATGAGTATGTAGTCTCACTACTAAATTTGTCATACTATGCAACTGATAGCACTTAATATCACCTATATATCACAAGTATACCATGCAACTATCCATGGCTATTGTTATAGAGATCATCACAAACAAACAAATCAACAATAAACAATAGATTTAAAAGCAAAACACCAACCTTCCTGCCTTGCATGAAGGCATAGATCATGTTTCCGGCAGCGGCATAAATATGTCGTTCGTCCACTTTCAGGCATCTTATTGGTTCAGGCAAAGTATCACCTGAAAGTAAACAGATCTCTTTGGAAGCTATTCACCTCAACATAACAATGGGGCGCTTAACACTGGGAGTACTGGTTCAAGCAGTGTGAGTACTAGTTCAAGTGCTGGGAGTACTGGTTAAAGCTGGAGGGCACTGGTTCAAGTGCTGGGAGCTTGGAAGCTAATCACCTCAACACAACAATAGGGTGTTTAACACTCGGAGTACTGGTTCAAGCGTCTGGAGTACTGTCCAAAGTGCTGGAAGTACTGATTCAAGCCCTGGGAATACTGATTGAAGCACTGGGAGTACTGGTTTAAGCCTCCACTCATGCAGTCATCGCATAAGAACCAATTGCATATGTTCTGCTGTGTGGTCATGTGTGCAATTCAGAACTTTGGACAAAGGGCAATTTCTATTCTAAAACAGTTACAAATGTCGCATCATATTTCTCTACCGAGTCTGCAAAACCGAACTGCCCTGTTTTGCAGTTGAACTGTGCACATGATAAATTTGAGTGAACACTGTCAATTTTGTAAAACTGATTTGCATCGAGCTTAGTCTCGATCTTCAGCACAATGCAGAGTCTGGTTATTTATTATTTGTTTCTTGATTTGCCAAACTAAAATTGATTCTACCCAGCACATCACTGAAAAATATATCGGAATAAAAACCACTTACTAATGCTTTTGATTCCAAGCTGCGCTGCCTGAAAACAGATAAATAACACGACATAAACAAGTCTTGCTGACACTGCCTCAAGCAGTTCTGATCACCATCCGGTAGAGTCAATGTATTAGTCAAATTTAAAACTTACATGCTATTCTTCAACTACTTACAGGCGCTAAAACTGATGCAAGGCACATTTGACACCATCTAAAGCCGCGTTATATAACTAAAATGTTTGCATACACAAAATCTATAATTGCTAAAAATTGTCAAATACGGCTTCTGTTATTTACAAATAATAAAAAAACACTAAGAAATAACTTAAACAAATGTGTTTAATTAGATTGGCGAGAACATTCAACACTTTATCCCATAAGCAACGCGAGGAAATTTAAACGTACAATCAGCTTTGTGAAGGTATTCGAGCACTTACATTGTACACGTGAAACGCACGACCAACGCATGTTATGACATAATTCTCCTGGTTTCCTGGATGATAACGAGTACACATTGGAACCTCATTACTAACAAAACCCAGCGCACGATATCCAGCAAATAAACGACTGGCACCTGAAGACATCTCTTAAAAGTATCTATTTAAAATTAACTAAATAAGAAAATAAGCAGGCGATAAAATGGTCTTTCGCTGTCAGTAGGCACCGACATAAACATTATATTTCACCGAGATGCTCTCCAAGGCCATGTCAAAAACATGCAAGTAAGTAAAAACGAAGAAATCGATTTCAATAATATGAGAACTTCTATAGCGCCACCCTCATGTTCAAGTAATTAGTCGATGATCGCTACTAATAAATCGTCGTGCAAGCCAAATTCCAGGGTGAAATCGGTTGAAACCCAAGAAGGAATCAAATGAGACACGGCGCTTATAGAAGAAATGAGCCATTAAAAATATGATGAAGTTTACACTTTATTTGAGAATGAGAAATGATGACAAGACAGATTTTATGGAGTGAATGTTTGCCAGAAGGATTTAAGGAGTCTCTGGTCATTAAATTAATGGGTGCGCCTGTCGAGAACAGTCTTTGTCCGCCGAATTCTACGCGAATTGTCAGATTCGAGTCAGGAAACCTGCCTAGTGTATTTAAGCATTTATAGAGCGCCTCCAGTAGGGTGAACTGTTCAAAAGCGATGCCAGTGTGCAAGTCCCTGCAAGAAGAAGTAAGCCTAGGTTTTGAGGAAAGCAAAGGAGGATGAGAGGCTGCCAGATAGCACGTTAGAGCGAACAGATGAAGAAGGCACATCCCACACATCTATTCAAGCTTCAGCACAGCACAGGAAGATTGACTGTCATGATTAGCCCAGTTTTTTAATTCTACAATTTTAAGGATTTGTAATATATGTATTCATTTATTGGAGTTTTAATGATGGTATTTTGTTTGGATACAAGTCATCTGCCTAAGGCTGAATTACTTATCCCTTGGGCTTACCATTAAAAACGGAAGTCTTGCTTTTTAAATAATTTATACCCAGACTCATCTGACCCTCCACCTTCCAATTCTCGACCTAAAAGACGCCCACCTTAAAAGCTACTCTGACCTCCTGGAAGCCAAACTCGGACCTCCTTCTGACTACCCTTTTGCATGACCCCTCCTTCACGATCTCTCCAACTTGACGCAATGCTTGTCAACATGCTGTGCTTGGCTTTCGAGTGGCACTTTAGAAGTTTGCACTTCACAAAAATAAAACTGTTTTCTGAAACTCCATCAAGTTTAAAGAGCTGTGTCAGACTTCTGCGCAAAATTAGTGTTCAACTCTCAGCCTCAATAATAACTTATTAGGGCCTACAATGCTGCTAAAAAGTCTGTCATGCATGTTCATGCTCATAAAATCAACATTTCCCAACCATGGCTTGTATTTGGTGCTTGTATTTGGCGTTGAAGGCGAACAAATAAGAAAATTTAACTTTCTGTTCTTAGCTTAATTTCGAACTTATTTCATCGAAATAAAACTTATGATCGAGGTACTATGACTAAGGTAAAACCATTCAAAGTTTAATGACTTTTCTTGTTCCAAGCTTTCAAACTGCAGTAATATCTGAACCATTAATACTTTTCTGCCTATCTAAGTAACTAGAGCCTAATTTCTATCTGCCTAGGAGTAGGCAAGTACACTTATCTTAAGACTGTCCTGTTTAGCCGGGGTTGGCTCGGGAGTAGATGTCTAGAAGGGGCGATATATAAATTCTCCAAATCAATAGATTTTCCAAAGCAGTAGTTGCTTGATCTTTATCTTAGCAATTGCTTCAAAACTGCATACAAGTGAGGTCATGAAAATACATGTATCAACAATCAGGGTCGTACCGAGGGGAGGCCAGCTGGCCGGTGGTCCAGGGCGCAAATACGGAAAGGGCGCAAATTTCAGGATGGAATAACTTATTATTCCATAAAATGCACTATTTTCAAAATGTGAGATTGATGCTAGACACAGGGCGCAATAATAGCTTGATACGGACCTGTCAACAATTAGCTAACAATTAACAATGAAGAAACAAAACTGAATGCTGCACATTATACAACATCATGTTAAACTGTAAAAACTTCAAAAATAACTTCAACATTCTGAAAGCAATGAATTTACAAGGAACGAATTTGATTCAGAATATCCTTACAACTGCTGAACAAAACTCACAGAAACACCTTGTTCAGTTTCTAAACAAAATATCATACAATTTTAAATAATCTCATAGAAACATCCTAAAAATAAACAGAAAACAGTATGTCCATTTCACAGTGATAAAAACACATTAACATAGTCGAAGGCCAACCCCAATACAGATTACTGTCAAACTCAAAACCCTCAACAGTAAAGCATGATTTAAAAAAATATATTTCCACAGAACTACCCTGGTAGATTAAACGAAAAAAATCCTAAAAGCACAGATGTAAAGCGATCCAGATCATTGTGAATGGAAAACGATATGCCCTTACACGAAACAAGAATCCGCAGAACATACAGTTGAACAGCAGTTATCATATCATATTATGTAATAATGTATACACAACCACCCATACAAGGTTCTATAGCAACCATGTAGCCTTGACATTGCTTTTTAACAGTTTGTTATCAGTTGTGAATTCAAAAGCAAAATAAACCCTACACCACATGCTCAGAGGTCAACTATGTTTCCTAATTGCTAACCCATGACCCTCCAGTTATAATGTACAGAACAAGCCACTGACTGCACTTTTGCAACCCCACTATATCCCAACTACCACTGTGTCCAATATATATAAAAATATGCATCAAACGCTGCAGTATATAACAGAAGCGATTATCACTCAAAGTCCTATTAATAACAATCCCGTTAACTTAGATGTGACCGGTTAAAGGCCGACGCGTACAGCAGAAGGCATCCTTTTGCCGAGGGCGCCATTTGCTGCCAGGTATCACTCTCTGTGACCTGGAAACTCGTTACCTGACACAGAGGTAGGAACATGATGCCATCCGATTCATCTGCTTCCACCTGCGTTCCCTGGTTATAAAGTGTCCTTATTTCATCAGCAGTCAGACTGCACCTGAAATGAAGAACCAACTGAAAATCATTGACAGTACTAAACACCTGTAATTATCAGCTAAGATGATACAACGTAATGTAAACCCATCATTTCACAGAAATACAAGGATTGGATGAACGAACCCAACTTCTACTGCAGTGAAGGCCACATCAAAACACCAACCGACTCTATACTTAACAACCTAACTTGTAACTAATCGAAAACCAAACTTGAACTCTGTGCACAGCGAAAGGCCAATCTGTTCTTCGTGGAAAAAGCTACTTCTATTGAATGGAAGTAATTGCACATGTATACAGCAATTAGTGTTCGTATTTAGTGCTGCTTTTACAGTAGTGAAGGTGGTTATCATGTTGTAGAATCAAGAGGCAGTGGTCAAAATTTCAGCTTCACTTGTGCCCCTAATGAATTCAGCTAAAAAAAACTAGATGTTGGTACGAATATCAAGTGATGAGGGATACAATTCACTTATGTTCCTCTAGGTTCTTGAAGGGGTGCCATATAAATGCTCAGAATGAATGAATGGCTACAGAATGAATGAATGGCTACAGAATGAATGAATGGCTACAGAATGAATGAATGGCTACAGAATGAATGAATGGCTACAGAATGAATGAATGGCTACAGAATGAATGAATGGCTACAGAATGAATGAATGGCTACAGAAACTGAAGTCACAAACAAGTCCTACAAAAATACTGTCTCACAATTTCATGGGAAGCTTCTACTTCCAATAGAAATAATCGTTGATGCCCACAGCAATTAAACTGTACACAAGCAAGGCCAATAACCCAACCCAATAACACACTATAAAGCAGTGGTTCAAAACCTTTTTCGATTTACGGCCACTTTTATTTAGTTGGAGGACATGATAGGCCACACGGTTAAAAATTACTCTAAATTTTAGCAAACTTTTATTTTAAAATAGAATAAAATTACACATGGATAGAATTCGATTCAAGCCATTTAGATTAGAAAAAATATCAGCCAAATATAATAATCTATAATAGAAAATAATTATTCTGTCAAATATTCATCTTTTGCACGTATATTTTTTATATCTTTGATAGGTCGAGGGCCACTCTTCTAGGCCTGGCGGGCCACAGGTCGGGAATCGCTGCTCTAAAACAGGCAGATGCTGGTTGCCAAAAACTTGCTGTACCAAGTTTCAATCACCGCTTTAGAATAAATATATGATCAGATATGCCTCGTACATTACAAGCACCAACGGTCAAGTAACTGACAGCATATCCACCGACTCTGACCTGACATAGTATTCAGAACTAGGGCGACCCGCACTAGTCGTGTTGCGAGCAACTCCAATCAGCATCGGATCGGTCAAGGCCGCTCGAGGAATGTTCACTTCATCCATTACTTCAATCAAAGTGGAATTGAAAATTTCGTCAACGACTGCCTGTGGCGACATCTGTGACATGTCAATTTCTTCAATTGATTTCTTCCCAACCAAGACCTTCAAGGAATAAACAAAATTTACTTAACTACTTATTTACTATATAAACAGATGAGAATGACTAATTATAGGAATATATGGAGGCTAAATGCTTAAGCAGAGGTGTCTAAAGAGCCGGCCCACGGTCCATTTCTGGCCCGCCAACGATATATTCCTGGTCCGCGGAGCCTGGTCTAAAGACAACACAATTGAAAATAGAAACATAAAACCGTTAAGTGACAAATTAGACATTTGTCATTTAACGGTTTTATGAGTTTTCTGGGATTTTTAATTGATAATGCATACCAGAATCATGTTTTCAAAGATTATTTCAACTGTTTGTATGGCCCCTCTGAGATCCCTACACCAAGTTGCTCATGTGACTTCAGCACTCTGGCCTGCCACTTGTTGGAAAATATCACTATTGGCCCGCCAACACAAAAAAGTTTTACACCTCTGTGCTACAGTGTTTACGAAATGTCAAGCAATACTGTTTACGGAATGCCAAACAATATTGTGTGGGCTTGAATGTTGTAAAGTAGGCTGGAGTTATATGCAGTGCATTTTTAAATTATCTGTTCAACCTGCAGGATAACTTCACCATAACTACAGATTACAGTGCTACATAAGTTGTTTGATCAGTGCCCCTACTTGGCACTCTGGCAGTGCCAACCCCAAGTCTGGATAAAGTAGGAGGACTACGCTAATGATAATTTTTATTGCATAGTATCATTAAACGGAAACAACTGAATAAGATATATGGTAGAAAAGTGATGATTAAACCAGTCAACAACAGCAAGTAAGTAATACAGAAAGAAAAATAATATCGAGAAATACAATTCATGATACAATTCAAAAGCAGTTCAGGAACACGTACTTTTGGCTCCGGATGACCGCCTGGAATGTCCCAAAGCCCAGGTGCTTCAGCACATGAAAGACTCCGTTTTAGTAACACTATAAAGTTATCCTTAGTTTCCAGAAGTGCTCCAACTCCCAATGCATCTGAAAGGTAGACCTGAGCGTTTCCATGTTCCGAGCGC
Organism: Bimastos eiseni; assembly: GCA_959347315.1. Lineage (NCBI taxonomy): Eukaryota > Metazoa > Annelida > Clitellata > Crassiclitellata > Lumbricidae > Bimastos > Bimastos eiseni. The sequence continues at coordinate 13,243,797 of OY365821.1, read as the reverse complement.
CCAAAATTGCAATAGAGTTTCGCATTTGGAGACCAATTGGTTCCAATGAAGTCCTTGTAGCAGGTTATTCCTAAGTGAAAGACGACCTTCTCCGAATGCTCATCACCAGTGATGGAATCCAGACGAAACTTTGTTCCATTGTACAAAGTACTGTTCTTGTTGGTCTTCTCTATCCAGGTCTCTTCGATCATGGACTCGAATTCAGGTGGCAACATTTTCCGATTATAGTCATCTGACAAAGAAACCTCCAGGTTTTCTCGACTAACGAAATAATTCAACCGACGTTGAAACATTAAATTTACTTCTGGATCCATTTCAAGCAAGAATATACGTTTCTTCTCTAACACAAAACTTAGCAGAAAGGTTCACCATCCACCTCAAACTTGACCACTCATTCAAAAGATCCAATTTCACACCTGGTAACACAAACTCAGAACACTAAACGGCCGAGTTACGCAGAGTTTCAAAAACTTGAAAATTTATTCCCAATGTGCCATTGATCAATGTCCAAGTTGACAAAGATTAAAGTAACAGATGCATAAAGTAGAGCAACATAGTAGTTGGATAATTGTAGTCTCAAAATTCTGAAATGCCACTTAAAAGCTTAGTGCAGGGCACCAACTTATTCATGAGTGCTGTTTAGAGTAAGATGGGTTGATGAGTATGATGATGGGTTGATGATGGTGGTCATAATGAGGTCCAAGGCCAGTTATGTCAGCTGGGATCAGATAAGACATAGTAGCTAGGCAGTTGTCATTTAGATCGAGAATAGATGAGTTAGGTATAAATTCTTGAAGCGGTGAAACTTCAGTTTTGAGTGAAAAGTACAAGGGTAATAAGAAGCCTGAGGCAGATGAGGGTAGACTAGATAACCTCTGTACACAGTCAATGTATACAGGCTGGCCCTAACCAGCAGGATTTTTGTCCTTTCAGGACACCCTTTTGTGACTAATATACTTCTCCACAGTACTGCGAAATATTACAACTCGTCAATTTATTTGGACCAATAAATAGATAGTCATGATGGGTGACGGCGAATAATGGAGTTACCGAAAAGTGCGAAGTTCAGATGCAAGTCATTCCAGAGACGTGACGCGGTGGAATATGGCCTAGTGGCCTAGTCTGATAACTTGTGAGCGGTGGTCGGGTCGAGAAGACTGAGACAGAAGGATTTGCTATAGAGGGTTAACAACGATCATAGCGTCACCCTCCTCCTTTATCCAGGCTGGGTCTGCAGGAGTGCAATCAGTGGTGGTATTCAAATTGGCGCTGGTGACGTGGATAGGCCTGAGATTTATAAACATTGAATTTATTGACACCCTGTCGCAATGACAGTAACTTAAAACGTCGCACACGAAATAACATTTGTTGTTACTTCGCAGCTAAGTGTGTTGCAAACTTTAATTTTCACCATTATATCAATTATCAAACTACATTTCGTAACTGCTGCCAATAGGAAACCGGAAATCTAAGTCATAACCACCGGCTGGGCCGCATTTTCACCGATCCTTGGAGAGTACGGCAGATCGGCGGAGTCATAGAGCGATCATTATGATTCGCTGTATATAGATCAAGCTCAAAATAGACTTGCTCAGGACTATTCATAAACCCTTACACAAGATTTTATTTTGGAACATCCTACATATCAAATCATTCCTTGTTATAAAATTATTTATTCTGACATTATTTTCAGTCGAAAATAATTGCCCTTGTTACCGATAGGTTACGCGTATCTAACGGAAAAGTTAAAAATATTGATATGATAGGTTCAAAATGAGAGTCATGCACTCGTTTTCATTCATTGTCTAAGAATATTTATACAGTGCAAATTCTGCTAGTGTCGCTATTTCTGCAATTAGTTATAGAAATGATTTTCAAGGAATGTGAAGCTATTTTATTTAGTTTAAATAACGCAATATATAAGTGACTAGTAAATAAGAAAGTATATTCTTTACTTAGCCATCTGGATATACGCACTCTGGTGAACAATACATTTAAAAGTACAACATTCGAAATGAAAACGATTATAACACTCGACTGTCTGCCTGTGGAATAACACTGTCATCCGTGAAAGGAGTAGGTGGTCATCTTTAAAATTGCAATACGTTTAAAAGTACAGGATTCTCGTTAAAAAGATTTTCGAGCTAGATTGTCTGCCTGTGAAATGACAGTATACTTATTAGTTTACTGCAATGCAATGCACAAATCCCATCACGTTGGATGGTGTTAATGCTTTCAGAAAAAGTGTGCCGGATGTCGGTCCGTCAGTTGAATTGTAGTTATTTAATGTAGACTTTCGCTTAAGACTTAGCAATGCGCTTTGCATGAGGTTTTGTATTTCTGACCTTTACGGGCGCGTCAAACATTTTAAGGAAGTAAAAAAATTGCGCAATATATGTAGCGTTGCGCCAAATAATTTCAGGCGGAAGTCCAAAGCGAGTTGGTTGAAGAGAGAGAGTTACTGTAGCCGTTGATGGTTTGGTTTGTTCACATCTTAAATGCAAATCTCCATTTTAAATCTGCCATCGGGGCTAGAATTCATCTGAGGGAGCTTGCAGGCTTGACCAGATGCAGGATTGGGGAAGTATTGGACCTCTTTTCGATGATATTAGAGCGTTAGAGTGGATTAAGCAACATAGCGTGATTGACGATGGTGTGGCCGCCATTTGCAATGCAGTGTAATCCGCTGTTGGAATATTGTAGTCGAATATATGTTTGAAACGAGGCATTGCTAACTTAGTGAGCGCTTGTGACGTGGATAGGCCTGATAGGCATACCGCTGGTCACCGATATATTAGTTTGTGTCGGTTATGAATGGCATCGCTGTATAGTGATATTTAGGTAGCGCATCGACTGTACATTGTTGAGACATTTTACTATAGTGTTATACTTGTTGATACAGGGAAAACCCCTTGCGATTAATTGTTTCATTCAATGACTTTATTTCATTATCCTTGATTGCCTTATTTTAAATAAAGGGTAAGACTGAAGATTTAGGGTTGCGCTCCAAATGTTACCAAACTATGCCAGATGCCCAAGACCACTGGGATGCAAACGCTATCAATCAAAAGTGAAGCTAACCACCCGCCGATTTTATAAATAAAAATCTACGAACTCATTGAAAAACACTCAATATCACCATGTTTATGCTTCGTAACGATCACTGGTGGTGCAAGAGTCCGCACAGCTCAAATTTAATAAAAATTAACATTCGTTAGCGACATCTATCCATTCATAAGATACGACACCTAAGATACGTTGACGGATATTTTGTAGCGCAAATTTAGCGTTAAACGACACTGCACAAATTCTGGTGTCGTCACACAAACCAATTCTTACGAATTTATATAAATCTGTATATAATGCAGATTAGAAACAGATGAAATAGGCTGAACACCTGTTAGATATGACGTCAGTAGTAGGAAAGTGACCGACCTCGGACATTTTTAAAAATCAAGGCAAACTATAGGACAACATTATTAAATCATCAAAAGTTGTGCTTCAATATGCTTCGCATGTTCACATTTATGCATAATGGTTCAATTATTTTAAAACACGGTGAACGATCTGGGACATTTTATATTACAGCAATTATACAACATATAACCACTCCTGTCCACAGCGTAAACGCGCGTAGCATACACACAAGAACTTTTAAACCTTCCAAAACAAGTCCAGCTAGTTCATGTAGTCAAGTAATTGAACTAAACTTTGTGAAGCATGTAAGCAAATGCTTTTTAAACGTATTGTTGAAATAAAGTTACTTAATTGAAGATACTCAGTCTAGTATTTCGCTCTTGTAGAAAATTGGACACATGGGTTAATCTTGTAATAGTGTTATTCACAGATTCCAAATAAATAACCTATATAAGACAACTGATTATAGTTTTGGTTAAATGCCAGTTCAATTATCGGTACTGAAGATATAGATTTTGCAGAAAATAAACTATCCAATTACTTCACGCTATGAAATCAGCAAGCTTCGTATTCGAACTCCAGCTCAAGTTAATCTTGTAGATTCTCAGATCTACGTGGTTTTACTTCAATTATTTGGACACTGCTGTTTCGATGCATTTGTTTGGTAGAACTTGGTGCTAGCAAAATATCTCTCCCTCGTATAATCTCAAATCGATTTCTGTCAATTGTAGGGAAAGATTTTTTGGTGGGAAAATTAATAAGAAATCCGTGTTCAATTTTGAAGTTTTCCATGTAGTAAAGTAATTGGTTGTAGTGCTCCTGGGTTAAGCTTGTGACAGCTTTGAGTTCCAAAATTACTTCAGATTTGGATTTTAGAGTCAATATCAGGTCTGCTCTTCGAGTACCAACTTCATGGCCGTCATACATTATTGGAATTGATACTTCAGATTGAACTACAATTCCTAGTTTCCGGAGTTCGAATATGAGTACATTCTGATAAGCCCTTTCTACGTTGTAACCTTCAAATGTGGCGAACAAACGATTGCATATGCCTTGTAATATAGTATATAAATTATCACTAGTCACTTCTGTAGTCACTTCTTCAGTCGGCGGCACATTGTCAGATGGCTGATACTCAATACTGAATGTTGAGAATTCCTGAGTTACAGTGTTCACATCTGCTGTAGATGACTGTGCTATGTCATTGTTCACATCGTTGTTTTCTTACATAACTTCAGTTTTTTCTGTAGAATTAAAATATCGAACAGTCAAATAATACCTGGTCAAAATCTAAACTCAAAAAAAATGAAAACGATCTTTTCTAAAATCTGATTGGTTAAAGATGCATTAACATAAACGTATTATTTAATAGTTTACGTAAACATTAATATTAAGTACTAAACAGTATAAACGATAATTTATACGATTTTTACAATAATATCAACTTAATAGCATTGTTTGCAGCAGTAAAAATACAATATACACATTTCTGTTGCTTCATGGGCCTATACGTATACAATTACCTGGTATGCAACGGCGATGCAACGATTTTTAAAACAGATAGAGCCTATACAGCAGCGCTCAAATTTGTTGGACAGGGCGTATATAAATGACGTTATATTATGTTCAATCATGTTACGGTAGTTAAATCACAAGAAACTTTGCCAGTTAGACTACAATCATAAGTTACCACACAAATTAGTAAAATCTTACCGTTTGTATGTGATATTGGCGGCAGTCTTCTGTAAAACCTCTGTGTTTCTCGTAGTATACTTTATCACTGAACTGTCCAACAAAACGGTTCATCAAGGCTAAATTGCAGCGCCCTGCAGACTGTTTTTGTGCATGAGTCATGCCAGCGCTACCCGGCCAACGCGGATGTAAAGCTTGCGCCTGGTATGCAACGGCGATGCAACGATTTTTAAAACAGATAGAGCCTATACAGCAGCGCTCAAATTTGTTGGACAGGGCGTATATAAATGACGTTATATTATGTTCAATCATGTTACGGTAGTACGGCATTGATCAATGCTAGGGCATGTTGACGCATGCCATGCGCCTGTATAGCGTCCATATGTTTGCCAGCCAGCGCTAACCTGCAGTGCGTAAGCAATATAGGTCAAGTTCATACTGTTACAACAAAATGAGCGAAGCTAACACGCACACTAGGCGTTCGCGTTTGAACGCTGTTCATTACAATGAGTATCATATCAGCCTGCATTGTGATCGTTCACGAATGCAACCATTCGATCACAATCGCAATAGAGACTCTGCATTAACCCACGAGTTAAATGAATCAGGATAACCTAACCATTTCACAAAACACTTGTTACCGCGTTTTCGTATTATCTTTTCAATTCTAAATACTCCTTGATTGGTCTTTTGTAGCTCTTGTTCATAAAATGTGCCTTGAATTTCTTCACCATTCATATCAGTTATCTTATATGTAATAGGATCTGTGTACCGGATCCTAGAAACAATAAAGATTTCTTCTGTCCATCTTGGTGTATAACCTTTCTCGAATGTTTTCTTCTTTTTAGTTATTCTGACTTTGTCACCAACAGAAAACTTTGAACTCGATTGTGTAAACGTTTCAAGCGGAGCAGGCCTTCCATACAGATTCATAAATGCAATGCTTTCATTTTTCTTATCACTTGCAGCAACAGGGATCATCTTTATCGAAGAGTGGTTAGTATTATTGTATCGATTAACCATCTCGCCTAAAACATCAACATATCTCCTAGTAGAATTTGCTGAAAAATACTTAAACATCTTTTCTTTCATTGTTCTATTCCACCTCTCAACCACGCATGATTTTTCTTCGTTCTCCGTTGAGTACAACTCGACTCCCAACAACTTTACATCTTTATTGTAAAATTCCTTTCCTTTATCAACCCACAATTTTTCAGGTTTCCTTCCTTCATCAAATATTCTCTTAAAAGCCACCGCAACAGATTTACCGCTTTTATCTTTTAATGGAACTATCCACCCGTATTTTGAAAACAAGTCAATGACACATAACAAATATTTTATACCGTCGTTGTACTCGGCAAAAGCCTGCATATCAACTAAATCAGCAGCCCAAATTTAATCAATTCCTCTAACAATGACCCTTCGCTTGCGAAAGCGTCTGACCACAGGTTTATGTAATTCATCTGCAAGCTGATCTGACCATTTTAGTGCCTTTGGCGCCGGCAAAGCTAAGTCTTTAGCCTCGCTTTTTTTGATCGTTTGGAGTTTTTTTAAACGGGGATCCCATGACCAAAATTAGCTTTAGTACTTAATATTGGCTTTATTACGGCTCTTTCAACACGCTCTCTCAAAGTTGGATTAGGAATTTCATTCAATTCACTAACCATAACTCTATCAGCTACATGACGTGTTTTGGTATCAGAGAAAGCAGCATAAGCCATGTCATGTCGATAAGCAGCATCATCTACTCTATCGACCGGCTTACTAGATTCTTTAGGAGTTCCGTTTGGATTTAATCTTAGATCTAATCTTGTACCAGGCCCAGCAAAGTTCATACCCGGCAAATGCATTTCACCCGGATAGTTGGCCCAAGGCAACTTAATGCTGCTAGTTAAGGAATTTAAAGAACCTACTAAATCTCCACCCTTTTTAGTGTTCATCGGCCAGTGGCGTAACTACCGTGGTAGCAGCTACAGCCGTGCTGCGGGGCCCGCGGGGCCCGGTCGTTTGGGGGGGGGGGGGGGGCCCGGCCCGACCAAGAAAAACAAAAATTATGAGCAGTTGAGCACAGGCAGTCAGTCAGTCAGAAGGACGTGATGCGATAAATTTCTAGTTACGAAGTTAACATTATGGACATTACAAACGAATAGATGTCGCCAAAAATTCGATTACTGTCTTAGCTGTACTTCATAATATATTATGAATACGTTATTACTATACTTCCTGTTTTGTGACGTAATATGACGTCAATTGTTTATTTTAATGTGCAGTAAAAACTTAATTAACGTTTGAATCTAGAAGCTAAAAATTTAGTTTTAATTATAATATTTGGAAATATTTTAAATTTCAAGATATTAACAAAATATAAAGCAGCCCAAAATGTCATATCAACACACAAGTGGAGCAACAAAACGTAAAAAAAGCGTCAGGAGATCTTAAGCTTAAGGAAACTACAAAAAATAGATCATTTTTGTAATACAACACCTAAGCAAAGTCAATCTGCCTCTGCCGAGTTGAAAAGTCGACCGAGTCAAGATGGTTGTAACGTAGCAGGTAGAACGCCAGACACTAGCTGCGTTAATGAAGGAAATGTTGAAACTCAGCCATCGATTTCGGAAGGATGTAGTACTAGTTCTACTGTTACTAATTCAGCCGAAGCGTTTGATCCAAACACTATCGAAGCTAAAAATGTTGAAACTGAAACAAATTGGATGTTATTCCAGTCGAAACTGAAGACATCAGCAACATAGTGATTTTAGGTCAATTCCCAACGGAATTCTGTTAATGTAAGTGACAATAGCATCAAACGGTTTGTCGTGGAACATGGACCGTGCCAGCCCAAAGGTCCTTTTCCTAGGGATCCGAATCAAAACAACAGGAGCTTTTCAGAAAAGTATTATGAGAGGACAACTAAAGCTGGTTTGAAATTACCAGTTACTTGGTAGTGTTATTTACAGAAACTTGATTCTGTGTATTGTGAGCCATGTTGGCTTTATGGTGATCGTACAAAACTTGGAAATGAACCTGCATGGGCAAAAGGAATTCGTAAATGGAAATCGTTAACAAGTAAAATTCGTATGCATGAAGATTCAGATGGGCATGCTGAAGCTTGTGTGGTTTTTGATCACTGGAGGCTTCATAAAACTATTGATGAAGAAAACGAGAAGCAAGTGTTAAAAGAAAGGAACTTTTGGAGGCAAATTGTACATCGTGTTGTGAACGTTACTCTTACTTTAACGATGTGCGGACTCGCTTTCAGAGGCCATAGGGAAAAGTTGGGAAATGTGAATTCTGGAAATTTTTTATCAGTCATTGAACTTTTGGCGGCATATGACCCAGTGTTGAAAGAACTTATTGAACGACCTGGTAGAACAACCAAATATTTAAGCCCTACAGTGCAGAATGAAGTAATAGAGATACTTTCTACTCATTTGCAAAATGCTTTAATAGATCTGATAAAGCAGGCTCCCTTTTTTACAGTCATCATAGACACCACTCAAGATATTTCCAAAGTTGATCAAATGAGTGAAGTATTTCGTTATGTGACGATAGAGACTGACCCTGAAACTGGAAAACGAACCCACATTCAGATCAATGAAAGTTTTCTAGGCTTCCGTGCGATTCATGATCAAAGTGCTGCAGGAATTGAAAGCGAAATTTTAAAGTGCATAAAAGATAAAGGGTTGGATCTGTTGAAATGCAGGGGCCAAGGCTATGACGGTGCTGCCACAATGAGTGGTGTCTACTCTGGAGTCCAATCACGTATTTTGGAAAAAGTGCCAAACGCTTTATACGTTCATTGTGTTGCACACAATCTGAACTTGGTTCTGAATTATGCAGTTTCTCAAGTACACGAAGTATCACAATTTTTTGATGTTATTCAGCGGATTTACACGTTCTTCGGTTCCAGCATAAAACGATGGGACATTCTGTCATCGTTTACAACTAAGTCGAATATCAAACTCAAGGCATTGTGCCCAACAAGATGGTCGTCCCGTGAAGAGTGCATAGTAGCAGTACGCTATCGTTATGTAGATATATTGAAAGCATTAATAAATATAAATCTGGTCGAGAAAAAAAAGATATAATTGCTGAAGCACTCGGACTTCAAAGGAAATTAGAATCGTTTGAATTTGTTTTTCTTCTGGTTGTGCTCACAAAAATGTTTGAAAGTGTGAATACTGTTTCAAAAATGCTACAGACTGATACAATTGACTTAATGAGTGCTTCAAATCTGCTTAAAAATTTGTTTGAACTCATGTCAGCATTCAGGAACAATTCAAATGAATACAATATTGCCAAGGAAACGGCAGTCTCTCTTGCCCAACAATGGGGTGTAGAGACCAATTTTGGAAAAGGTAAACGAATCCCAAAAGCAAAGAAGCAGTTTGATGATCTATGCGATGATAGCCGACTCACTGATCCAGAAATGCGATTCAAAGTAATGTAGTTTACCGCACTCTTGACATTCTCATCAATCAGGTTGTTCATCGGTTCAGAGGAATGCAGGTTGTGGTAGATACATTTGGCATACTGCACACCCATGAATTGACTTCCGCCACCGATGATCAACTATTCACAAAGGCGACAAAGTTACAACAACAGTATTCAAATGACATAGCACCATCGTTCTTCGAGCAGCTACAAAGCTTTAGAATGGTTCTCAAACAAGAAATTAAGAAAATAAACACAATCAAAGAGTTGAGTCATCTTTTGATAATCGAAAATAGTTCTCTTGTTACATCACTCCCAGATGTCTGCACTGCATATCTTCTCTTCCTCACTTTACCAGTAACTGTGGCAACAGCAGAGAGGTCATTCTCCAAGCTTAAGCTCATCAAAAACTATTTGCGTAGTACCATGTTGCAAGATAGACTATCTGGATTAGCCATTCTCAGCATAGAAAACGAAAACGCAAAGAAAATGGACGTTGATGAACTTGTTAACATTTTTGCAAAGAAGAAGTGCCGCCGAAAGAAATTCTGAACATACTGTAGAGTGTAGAGGCATGTCTTTAAACTATAAAATGGATTTAATTAAAGTGATGTTAAACATGTTATGACAATCAGGTTTACAGTGCGCGCGTTTACTGGTTTAGTTTCTTTAAATAACTGTTGGAGTGGGGGCCCGTATATAAAGTTGCTGTGGGGCCCGTGGTGAGATAGCTACGCCACTGTCATCGGCACAAACTGAGTTTTTGTAGTACCACATATGGCGCACTTTCCACGAAGCATGGGTCTTCCATTCTTGCTTACAACATTCTGCAAGTCAGTAGTATCAGTTTTATTATGACACTTTACGCAATACATTTTATATATAAAATATTATATTTAAAAAATGGAAGTGAAAGATCTCAGTTGGAATGACGTAACAAGCAAACGATTCAACAACCCTCTTTTACCGAGAAGTATAAGAGGATTAATTATCGGAAAATCTGGATGTGGAAAGACTACATTACTCTTAAACCTACTGCTCAGGCCGGGATGGTTGGATTTCAACAACCTACAAGTGTTTGGAAAATCTTTATTTCAACCAGAGTACAGGATTCTAAAGAAGGCATTTGAAGAAAAGTTACCTAAAGAAGCAATCATTAGATTATTTGATAATCAAGACGAGATCACAAGTCAGTCCCTCGTGCGTTGTTGAAGAGATGGCTAAAAGCCTTGACACAAAATCTGATATGGAATGCAAGTTTTTTGAAACGACAGAAGACGTACCTGATCCAAGGGATCTAAATCCATTAAAGAAAAATCTGATGATATTTGACGACTTACAACTAGAAAAGCAAAACAAGTGTGAAACGTACTATATTCGAGGAAGACATAGTAATGTCGATTGCTATTACCTAGCTCAAAACTATTTCAAGCTGCCAAGGCAAACAATTAGAGAAAACGCAAACTTTATTTGTCTGTTTCCATAAGACCTAAAAAATATAAATCACATCTACAACGACCATGTTTCAACAGACATGCCTAAAGAAGAGTTCAAAAAGTTATGTAAGACAGTTTGGGAACAGCCTCACGGATTTGTTGTGATTGATCTAACATCTAAGAAATGTAATGGAAAGTATCGCAGCGGGCTTGACAGCTTTTATATTCCACTAGAATCGCAAGGACTACAAAGAAGTTTTGAAGAAAATTAATGCTGTCTAGGTCTGTATAAAGGTAAATTAGAAAAAATATAACGATTATAAAATGGAACAAACAGCGTTACTCGAGAAAATTGCGAGAAACACGGAACCAAAGACGTCGTTTTATATCTTGATGAGCAACAAAAGTACTCTTATTAGAACTAAATTCAACCCACTAATCCAGCTCGACAAAACGAAGAAGTACGAAGAAGTACGAGATGAAACTTACTACTCTTTTCCAAATGTTGACTTAACAAACAATAACTTTAGGTATTCTCCAGATAACGGCACGACATGGTTTAACATAAATATTCCAGAAGGAAGCTATGAAATTGCAGACATTAACGACTATGTTCAACGAACTGTGAAGGATAATGGACATTATGATTCTGCTAATGATCAATATTATATTACTATTGAGCCAAACAACAACACGTTAAAAATCGTTTTGGATATAGGAACAAATTACAAAGTAGACCACAACAGCAAATTCAATAAGAACTGTTTTAGGTTTCAACAGCCTGATATATTCAGAAGGATACAATGAATCAGAGAATATTGTGAATATACTGAGTGTTAATAGCCTAAGAGTAACAAGTGATGTAATTGGGTCTTCGTACACAAACGGAGGAACTGAAAATATTATATACTCATTTTTTCCAAACGTAGGCCCAGGCTACAAGATTGTTCAAGAACCTCTTAATCTTATTTATCTACCTGTAACATTGAATACAATCTCTCAGATGGAAACCAAACTTGTAGACCAAAATGGGAAACTAATTAACCTCAGGGGAGAGGAACTGTCAATTCGATTTCACATTAGACAGGCCTAAAAGTTTTTTGTTGTATATAAAATGAGTCGATACACAAATGTCAAAGTAAACATTTCACAAGGACAGATTGACAGAATCAAACGAGCAGTTCAAGCAGGATCAACGGTTAGTATTAGGTTATCACATTCTGATTTGAATGGCGAACATGTCCTTGCTCTTACAACAGCACAAGTGAATAAAATAGCAAAAGCATACCAGAGTGGAACTGGAGTAACAATTAAAATGAGTAAGACGCAACTTGAACATAACGTAAAAGTCGAAGGTGGATTTATAGGAGCTTTATTACCTATGTTGGCTACAGCAGGTAGATTTCTTCTGTCTAGTGTTCTACCAACGCTAACAACAGGAGTTTTGTCTGGTGTTGGTCAAGCAGCAGGATCTACCGTTGCTAATAAAATTGCAGGTAAAGGAATTAATGGAAGTGGTGTTATATATTTGAAAAAGAATGGAATGGGATGTAAGATACGAGCAGCAGGACAGGGTCTCTATCTATCCCCTTGGCAAAAAGGAAGCTCGCTAGGCGAAGGAATGTTTCTTAAAAGTGGGTCTAGGTACGTAGATGGGTCTGGTTTGCTGTTAGGGCCTAATTCTCCATTCCAAAACATACCTATTCTAGGAATGATTCTGTAGGCAATAAACTTTTCAGAATCTGGAGTCCACACAACTCGTCAACCATAATAATTTGTTCATACCATATTAAAATTTCACGATATGGTATGCCAATACATAAGTTTATTACAAAGTATCAAAGACCTGAAGAACCGCCTGTGGTATATAGACCACACAGCGATTTGCAGCACCCGCCACAGGCACGAAATGGGAGATGGGAAATTTATGCTCAAGAATCATTCACAATTCAGCCAAGATTATTGCTCACAGGAGTCCTTAGATTTGGCGTATTAATCAGAAAAGGCATGGTGTTTGTGTCGCTAAAGCAGTCACTAAAGATTAAAAGATGTAGCCTGCAAGATGGAGTAGTATCAGAGACTGTTGATGATATAATAGTTACTATTCAAAATAATTCTGATGCAGTGGTAACTGTAAATGTTGGAGACTCTATGTGTTTTGTCGGCACTCAAACAATTTAAATTATAATTGCAATATAAAATATGGAGTTCAAAGAAGTTCTAACAAACACTTTATATCCATCGTTGCCCTCAGCACCAGATGCTGAGATACACATCGTTGAAAGAACAGCACACACATATCGCCTGCAAAAAATTAGCGAGATTCAACAAGAGATTGAGCGTGAAAGAGAAAAGAGGACAATGTTGAGTAAAAAGTACCACTGAGGAGTGAAAATTATTAATGCCGTTGATTATACACTTGTCGTTGCTACAATGGGGCTCGGAGTAGCAGGAATAGGAGTTCTTTCTACAATTATTGCAGCACCAATTACTATCGCTATGGAAGCAGGCGCATTAGCAGCAGGACTATTGTCGATAGTTGGTGGACAAGTTAACAGAAAACTCTCAATGAAAGCGGAGAAGCATGAAAAGATTAAAACACTCGCTGATGCAAAACTAAATACAATCAGCGATCACATATCTAAAGCACTAAAAGACGACGTGGTATCTGATGAAGAGTATTCGCTGATTCTTAGTGAGCTTGAAAAGTTTAATAGCATGAAGGAAGAGATAAGAAGCAAGATAAAAGTAGGAATTGACGAACAAACTAAAAATTCTTTGATCGAACAAGGTCGTGCTGATGCGTATAAAAATTTTCAAGACATGTTTGGAAAATCAAGAGATTCGTTCAGGAAAAAAGTGAACACGATGAACATAAAAACGTAGACATGCAAACGTAAAACATACAAAATGCTCACGTTTGAAAATTACGTTTAAATTTCTGTTTGAAATCACGTTTTAATTTACGTTCGAAATTACGTTTAACTTTATGTTTCAACATACGTTTGTAAGTATGTTGAAACATTATGTTAGCATATTAAAAAGTATGTCGTTTCTAAAGATCACAGATCCATCAAAAAGTTATAGTTGACGAGTATCTAAAGTCAAAGAGAAGTATTCAGCAAAGCTCTTTATCAGAGAAGTTGGGCGATATTAGCGTTCAGCGAGAGTTAATAAAACTATATAAACCAATTACCGAATCTCAAGCAGGAATCGTAAAAGAATTAGGTGCTACTTCAACAGCATTAAAAGCACTTCCAGCATCGATATCATCATCTCTAAAGGCGATGATGCCTGCAGAACCGACGAAGTTAACACTTCCACAGTACCCATCAATAGAAGCGTTTCAGGAGCCGATAGAATCTATCCGAACACTAGAGCTTGGAGATTTAGCAACAAAGTACCTACAGCAGTATGCAGCAAACAAAAAGTCGGTTGACACAACCTTTGGAATTTACTCAAAAGAGGGACAGTTTTACATTGGTACTTCACCTATAACGATTCAAGGTAATGACATAACAGTTGGAGATAAGACATATATCGGCACTCCTGGTCTGTGGGAATTGTTGACGATGGCTGACCCTAACAAATCGATATACAGTTCAGATGATGTTGAGAACTGTGCGGACATATTGGATGAAACAAATGCAATGAGACAACCAAAAAATCCAGGTAAACCTAAATCATCTAGAAGCACAAAGTACAGAGAAATTATAAGACCAATATGGGACATGGCTGTGAAAGGAACAACAGGTAAAGGAGTGACAGCACCAGTAATTCTCCCTAACGATCCTAATGCACTAGTAGAGATGCTTTCACTGAGGATAGCTGGTTATAAAGCCGGCAATACAGGAGCTGCTGATGAGGCTATTGCAATTTGCGATGAGCTGTTTCGACAAGGAGTGCTAGACAAAGAATCATACAAGGCAATAATGATACAACTAAGCCGTTAAGCTCAGATGTTAACTAAGATATAAAAAAATTATAGGCTATAAATAAAATGCTGATTGTAGAGAGTAAACGATACATACAGAAACATGTTGTTGGAGGAGCAGGAATTTTTGATACTGTATCTAACTTTTTCAAGAGACTAGTTTCGTCAAATGCAGCACGATCTGTAGCAACAAATCTTTCTAGGGCAGCTGCAAGCGATATTGGAAAAAGTGCGATTAACGCAGCTAAAACGGTGGGTGAAGAACTTGCAACGTCAGCTATTTCAACCGCTAAAGATATTGCTATTGAAAAGGAAAACGACTTATCGCTAAAACATCTTCCAAAAGCGCTCTTACACCAAATAATGCTGAAGTAACTAAGCAGGTTACTGGTTTGCCACCACAAATTACACAAAAGAGTAAAGATATACTTGCAAATTTGGTAGACCGCATGGCCCAGGCTCCTGCAGCACAACATAGTGAGGCGGCAACAAATCTAAATCGATTATTGGCTGGTCAGGGACTCAACACAGACAATGCAGTTAGAATACAAGACTTGGTTAGAAAAATTAATGGAGGTGGATTGAGACTTGCATAACGTCTTTCACCTAAAAAATAATTCTCTACTTATAAAAGTAATGGCAACGTCAGATGTTCTAAACTTTACAGAATCGCCAATTGTAGATGAAGGAATCGAAAGATTTGAATTTCACGAGTATGAACCAGTAGCGCGTACAAATCTCAACAGTGCAGGTGAGATACGTATCAACATCGAGCAACAGGATTTATTTACGTTACCATCTGAAGCATACCTAATGTTCGAAGGAAGACTAACAAAGGCAGACGGAACTGCGTACGCCAACGCAGACGCTGTTGCACTTACAAACAATGGACTGATGCACCTATTTAGTCAAATTTCTTACCAACTGTCAAATCAAGATGTGGAAACAGTTTTTCATCCAGGTCAGGCTACGACGATGCTTGGGATGCTGAAATATCCAGATGACTTTGCTAAAGCACAAGGTCTAAATCACTTGTGGCAAAAGGATACCGCATCAACAGCCGTAATAGCCGATAATTCAGGATTTGCAGCTCGACAAGCTTATCTTATTCAGAAGCCAACAGCAAAGGGAACGTTTTCATTCATTGTCCCTCTAAAGCACATCCTTGGTTTCTGTGACGACTACACCAAAGTCGTGTATGGGTTTAAGCACACACTAACTCTAGTACGAAAATAAGACGATGACGCGATTTTCAGAGCCAACGCCGTAGGTGCAGGAAAAGTTAATGTAGATAAAATTTCATTATTCATACCTCACGTGATTCCATCAGATATGGAAAGAATGCAACTTTATAAAACTATAGAGTCAAAAGCATCGTTTCCTGTAGCATATCGTGCACGCCAGTGTGATACGATAACTGTTCCTCAGTCAACAACGTTTTCGTGGAGGCTCAGTGTAAAGACCTCTCCAGAAAAACCTACGTACATTATTGTAGGATTCCAGACAGATAAAGATGGAAATCAAGAAGCAAACCCGTCAGTATTTGATCACTGCGATCTGAAAAACATGTACATAATGCTCAATCAAGAAAGATACCCAGCTGTTGACTATAATTTATCTTTCCCAAACCAGCAATTCTCATGAGCTTATCGTGATGCGGCAACGTTTAGTGAAAAATTATATGGAATGAATGACTTGATTACACAAAGTAATATCACTCCATCTGATTACAAAGACCTATTTCCACTTATGGTGTTTGACGTAAGCAAGCAATCCGAGCGGCTAAAATCGTCTGTTGTTGATGTTCAGATCAAAGCAACATTCAACGCTGCAGTTCCTGCTGGTACAGAAGCATTTGCAGTTGTAGTTTCAGACAGGATGCTTCAGTTCCAATCTGATGGACAAAAGATGTATGTTGTGTATTAAGGCATCGTATATTACGACTAATTTTCCAAACCAGATTTGGTTTGGAAAAATGAAAAACTCTTTAAATTTTTTTCTTGCTCATAATAAAATCACGACAATGAAATATACCACTAAAGTACTGAAGCAGAAGCTGATTTACAATGGCATCGAAACAACAGCAACAAGCAAAACTGAGTTATTGTTGATTGCTTTTGACAACGGAATATTGAAACGAGAAGAAGTATTTCATTCAAAGCGTAAACTAAAGCAAAAGCCAAAAGAACCAAATGAAAAGAGAAAAGTAGGTAGACCAAGAAAGTATCCACCAAAAGAGATTGATCCGAACAAGGTTGTAGATCCCAAGTATGAGCGTTTGCTTACCATACGTAACAACCCCAGAAAGGTAAAATTAACAAACGTTGAAACTGGTGAGATTAGTTCATATGACTCAATATACAAAGCTGTTGCAGCAACTGGTCATGGAAGTGGATTTTTCCGTAGGAACGATGGAAAATTAGTCAAAGGTATCAGGGTTGAGTCCAGCTGTTAAGACACACCTATGTATACACTAATAATTGCCAAGAGTTTGTTGCGTCATAGATCACAGTTTATGGATTTTTTAATGATCACTATTGGTTAGGAAAAAAGAGTAAGTTTTTTTTAAAAAAACGAAAATCGTATAAATTTTTTTCTGGGCTATATAAAATGGAAAACAAAACTGTTCAAGAATTGAGAGAAATCGCGAAACTGAGAGGAGCTCGTAGATACTACTCGCTTCGAAAAGCAGAGCTCATTAATGCACTGACAACCACAGGTGCTACGATCTCCGACGCTAGTAACAACTTGCTTGATTCGCCAGTACCAGTTATTCAAACACCTGTTCTTAACCCAACACCATACATTCCGCCTCCAAAAGTACATTATGAACATTTGCTTGATGAACCTATCCCAGATATAAAAGCTCCAGTCATTAAACCAATCAAGACTGGTGTAATGGCATCTATCAAGTCGTATGCAGATTGGTTGGTAAGTTTTGTACTGTACCAGAGAGAATTAAGAAACCAGTCAACGATAAGCTTGAAGCACTAAAGTCCAAAGTTATAAGCATATTCAATAGGACTAAGGCTAACAAGTATGAAATCAAAGAAACAAAATCAGCAATAAAGGGTGTTACAAAGCAGTATACAATCAATGGACAAGATGGTGTTGATCCACCAACTTTTCTCCATGCTGTCAAATCACAAGTTGTCAATCTGTTGTCACGACATCACCAGACAAAGACTAATATAGTTTTATCTTGTGAAATGGAACGTGTTGATATGAAATCTGGAGAAGTAACAACAGCAGTTGTTCCGTTCGCCACAAAGGCCGAGGTTGTTTTAGAATCTACAGACATTAGTGAATTGTATGCGAGTGCAGTAGACAAAATTTTGGAAACAATAGCAACTTTTCAGATGCGTGGAAGTAATTGGATATTTAAAGCTGTTGTAAGGATGGACATCAACACGTTTGTGTACAAACCACTAAAAGGCAGCTCGTACATACCACTTCCAAAGGAACTGGCCGATAAGAAGGCAATCATTAACGCTACTAACCATGAGGATAACGAATGCTTCAAGTGGTGTGTTACTAGAGCATTAAATTCAGTAGATGCACACTAAAGATTTGATTTGATGAAGCTGAGAAGCTCAAATGGAGCGGTATTACATTCCCGGTGACCCTTAATGAGATAGACAAGTTCGAGAGGAACAATACAGGTCAACAACCTCTTTTCGTTCTTGCTTGGAAATTCGCAACGGATAAACATACTTCTCATAGCCAAAAACATTTACACTTAAGTAAATGTTTTTGGCTATGAGAAGTATGTTTATCCGTTGCGAATTTCCAAGCAAGAACGAAAAGAGGTTGTTGACCTATTGCTAATTTCAAACGACGCTACTAACCATGAGGATAACGAATGCTTCAAGTGGTGTGTTACTAGAGCATTAAATTCAGTAGATGCACACTAAAGATTTGATGAAGCAAGCTGAGAAGCTCAAATGGAGCGGTATTACATTCCCGGTGACCCTTAATGAGATAGACAAGTTCGAGAGGAACAATACAGATTTAAGTGTAAATGTTTTTGGCTATGAGAAGTATGTTTATCCGTTGCGAATTTCCAAGCAAGAACGAAAAGAGGTTGTTGACCTATTGCTAATTTCAAACGACGCTACTAACCACTACTGTTTGATAAAAAATCTACGCGGTTTATTGAGAACACAGAATGGTGATCAACACATGCATTATTGTAGAAGATGCTTGAATAGCTTCAGGGATTTGAAATCTCTTGTGAAGCATAAAAAATATTGCGACCAGCATGATGCGGTGAAACCAGATCTTCCAGAATCGGGAACCATGTTGGCCTTCAAAAATCACAACAAATCAATGCGAGTGCCATTCATCGTGTATGCTGACTTTGAGTCGTTTATTAAACCTATTGATACATGCCAACCAAATCCCAGCACGTCATACACCAAACAATACCAAAAGCACTTGCCGAGCTCATTCTGCTACTATATCAAATGCTTTGATGACAGCGTCTATTCTTATGACCCGGTCACATTCACCATTGAGAAAGATGATGACGATGTTGCAGGAACATTCGTTGACACACTTGAGTCACATATTAAAGAAATCTATCGGCAGTTCAAGTTTTCTAAAAGCATGATATTCACTGAGGTGACATGAAGAGATTTGATGAAGCAACAGTATGTCATATATGTGAAAAACAGTTGGGTAGCGATCGTGTTAGAGATCATTGTCACTTAACTGGCAGATTCAGAGGTGCAGCACATGAAAGTTGTAATCTAAACTATAAAATACCAAAGTTTATTCCTGTAGTGTTTCATAACTTATCTGGTTATGACAGTTCATCAAGAAATTGGCTGGTAACAATGGAGAGAGGATTAATTGCATTCCAAATAACGAAGATAAATACATTAGCTTCTCGAGGGAGGTAATTGTTGACGAGTTTGTGAATAAAGAAGGCAAACCAGTCCAAGTGAAGCGAGAATTGAGATTTATTGACAGCTTTAGGTTTATGGCTTCAAGTGTTGACGCTTTGACAAAGAACCTAACCAAGGAACAGTGTAAAAATATTGGAAGTAAATACTGTGGAAAGCAATTGGATTTACTTTTGAGAAAAGAAGTCTACCCATACGACTACGTGGATTGTATTGAACGACTGAACCAAGCTGAACTACCTACAAAGGATGCATTCTACTCAAGACTCAATGATGCAGGTATTAGGGATGAAGATTATGAACACGCACAGACTGTCTGGAGAGAGTTTGGTTGTAAGACATTTCGAGACTATCACGACTTGTACAATGTCTCTGATGTTCTTTTACTAGCTGATGTCTTTGAGAACTTTAGAGATGTTTGCATGAAGAATTATAGGTTAGATCCTGCTTGGTATTACACCTCACCAGGACTGGCTTGGGATGCAGCACTCAAGATGACTGATATAGAACTGGAGCTGTTGAGCGACTATGAAATGGTGCTGATGATTAAGCATGGTATTAGAGGAGGAATCAGCACTATATCAAACAGACACGGCGTTGCAAACAACAGATATATGGGTGAATCTTTTACTAAAGAGAACCCATCTTCGTTCATTAAATATCTCGACGCTAACAACCTGTATGGATGGGCAATGAGTAAGCCCCTACCAACACATGATTTTAAGTGGATGAATAATGATGAGCTTAATAATTGGAAAGACATGCTATGCATATTAGAAGTAGACTTGGAGTAACCTGGAGAGTTGCATGATCTTCACAACGACTATCCACTAGCCCCTGAAAGCATAAAGTTAGAAGGATCAGTGGTACCAAAGCTAATACCAAACTTGAACGACAAACAAAGCTATGTTGCTCATTATGAGAACTTGAAGCTGTATGAAAGCCTGGGGCTGAAGGTAAGTAAGATTCATAGAGGAATAAGGTTTGAAGAGAGTGCATGGTTAAAGAAATACATAGACTTGAACACTAATCTCAGAAGTATAGCAACCAATGACTTTGAGAAGGACTTTTCAAGCTAATGAACAACAGCGTGTTTGGGAAGACCATGGAGAACATTGAGAATCGTGTTGACGTAAGGTTGGTATGTGATGAAAGAGAAGCAATTAAGCTAGCAGCAAAACCAAACTATGATAGCAGAACAATCTTCGACAAGAACCTAATAGCCGTTAACATAAAGAAGATTAAGCTAGTGTACAACAAGCCGATATATCTAGGAATGTGTATTCTGGACATTAGCAAGACATTGATGTATGATTTTCACTACAACTACATCAAGCAAAAGTATGGCGAAAAAGCAAAGCTACTGTTCACTGATACTGATAGTTTATGTTATGAAATAGAGACTGAAGATTTCTATGCTGACATTATGGAAGATGTTGAGACTAGATTTGATACAAGTGATTACCCAAACGATCACCCATCTGGTATCAAAGCAGGCGTTAACAAGAAGGTTATAGGTATGTTTAAGGATGAAGCTTGAGGCAAGCAGATTGAAGAATTTGTTGGTTTGAGAGCAAAGTTGTATTCTTATAAGATGTTTGAATGTGATGAGCATAAGAAGTGTAAGGGGGTTAAAAAGAACGTAGTTAAGAATTCAATAACTCATGAAGACTACAAAGACTGTTTGTTTACAAAACGCGAGCATTTGCGAAGAATGAATGTAATCAGGTCACACCTGCATGAAGTGTACACTGAGGAAGTTAATGAGGTTGCACTCAGTGCTGATGATGACAAGCGAGTGATTTTGGATGATGTAGCATATGGGCATTATAGCGTGAAAGAATTAAACTATATATAAAATGTCTAAACACATAAACGTTGCGCCTCTGGCGCCCGCAACTATCGTTGTTGAAGAATTAATTCTACCCAACGAGCCGCTGTCAAACTTTCAACTGATTGAGGCAGCAAAGAAACTTAAGATAAAACAATTTAGAGGAGTATTCGTTCGTGACCAGTTACCAAAGAAACCAAGGATGATTGAATGTGGAATATTAAACACTGGTGACTCAAGTACAAATGGTTTTCACTGGATGTGCTGGTACAAGTCTGAATCGAAAAAGATTTGTTTTGATTCTTACGCATTACCTCCTCCAGTTGAGTTGGTAAAGTACATGAAGAGTCCAGTATATTACAACAGTGAAAGACTGCAGTATGGTGATACTGTGTTCTGTGGTCATCTGTGTCTATACGTATTGAAAAAACTTGATGATGGGTGTGACTTTCAAGAAATAATAAATGGATTGTGGTAACCTCTGACGACAAAGGCACTATGCCCGGCAGGCTCGGCACCGAAAGTTCTAAAAAAATGTTTATGTTATTAAAAAACAATGCCAGTTGATAAATTTGGAAAAACAGACACTACAAATACTACTCGGGTAATTTCTGGTGGAATTACTTTGAGCCAAGCAAACAACGCATTTCTTAGACAAGATGGTGGCAATGCAGCGGCTGCAGATATCAATATAGACTCGCATAAACTTATTAATATCGCAGATCCTACAAACAATAAAGACGCTGCAAACAAAGAATATGTAGATGCTAATTCTGGGTATAATAAGGTTTCAAAAAGTGGAGATACGATGACTGGTGACCTTGCGCTGACGACAGCTACTCCCAATACCACAAGATACCTAGGGTGCCAGACTATTACCAATGGTCAGATCTTTAACCTATGGCTGGGGACGGCAAATGTAAAGTTCATATATACAGACCTCTTGAAATATTTGGGCTTGCTGATCGATGGAGGATTTCAGATTCAAAATGTATCCGGCATTCTCTTCAATATTGGCGTGAATCCAAACCCAGCAAATGCGGCCACGTTCTATGTACCTATAGAAATGGGTGGTCGTTCCATTGTTGGCGTTGCTAACCCAGTGAATGCCCAAGATGCCTCCACAAAAAGCTATGTAGATGATCAGAATTCATTGCGTGTGTTGAAAGCAGGTGACATAATGACTGGTAATCTATCATTAAATGTTGGTGCTGATCTCTTTAGGACATTGGGTTGTAGTGATTTGAGCGGTAGTAAAGGTTTTGCTATTTTACTTGGTAGCATAATGAATCAAATACAATGTCAATTAAATCAGCCTATCACACTACAGACAACTGATGGATTTTTGTGTAGACATGAGGGTAATGATGTAATAAAATTTGGAAAAAGCGATGGAGATCATCGAACAGATGTGTTACAAGACATAATGATGAATCAACACTACATTGCCGATTTACACGATCCTAACAACGATAAAGATGCTGCTAACAAGATTTATGTCGATACAGTGAAATACATGACAGCATATCCAGCAATGACCAGTAATGCAACAACTGTTGATGGTCTCACTTATGCAGCTAGTTCTAGCAGTGTTGTTAATGCTCTCTATCAGCCCTGGCAATCTTTTCAAAATGTTGTTGCTGATGGATGGGTTGCAGCAACAAATGCTAACCAGTGGATACAAATGCAATATCCCGCTCCAATTTCAATGTCTGGGTTTTACATTGTCGCAAGAAATATAGCGGGTAGAAATATAACTAGCTGGAAAGTTCAAGCTAGTAATGATGAAGCTGCTTTTACTGACGTTGTAACCTATAATAACACAGCATTTAATGCTGGAATTTTGAATAAATTTACGTTTACGGTTTCAGCTAAATATTTGTACTGGAAATTTTTCATAATATCGTCAGTTGGGTCTACTGACGTAGGTATTGGTATGTTACAATGGATACCTACATTAACTGATAAATATGTTAAAAAATGTCATGTTAGCTATGTTCCGAGATTAACGTCAAATACAAATTATAGAGGTTTTGCTCCAAGTGCCAGTTCTGAATATAATGGTAACTATTTATCAAATAATGCGTTCAAGGGCGATTATATAAGTGGGGGAGGAGCTGGCGGTGAATGGGCAACTGCCAGTGTTAGTTCCAATTTATGGCTAAAAATTGCATGTCCAACTGCGGTTAGAACTTGGAAATTTGGGTTTCGAGGTAGGGATGGAAATTTTGAAAGAATATATAACTGGCGAATTGAAGGATCAACTGACAATACAAATTGGGTTACTTTGTATACTGCTTCTAATCCAACCCACTTGGGGAATATATATCAAGAGTTTTTAGTTGACTCTGTTGGCAAATTTCAGTACTATAGGCTATACTGTATTCAAGCCGAAATAACAAATCCGGGCTTGAGCTTAATGCAACTGTTTGTATATGATTAGTATAAAAAAATTATTGTTAGTATAAAAATGAGCACACGTTTTGTAGAATTTACTAATCTGGAAGAGAATGTTGTATATACTATTCAATCAATGAGATATTTGCACGGTTCAACTGGATATTTCTATGTGATAAAGATTACAAAACCAGATAACTCTATTTATTTCATGAACATACAAGAAGGATCAATGGAAAACAATATATTTGAAAAATTGGAAACTACAAGAACAAGTGCACAAAAGAAGCGGTTCAGCTTCACTAAAACACTTGTTAATATTTCACCAGATGTTAGCGCTCCGTTTATCATTATAAGCAGCGAAAACGATGTTGTAAATCTTAATTAACTCCATCATTTTTTCTCACCACATGTGGTGAGAAAAAAGTTTTTGTCCTAGATCGGTCATATTCCCACTGATGTAATAACTCGTAATCCATAAAGCTGGCGCGATACTGTGTGGTTTTCCCAGGTTTCGATTCAATAACCATACTTGACGTGGTTATTGAATGCATGCTTGATGCATACTGAAGCACAGTGTTCAGTCATTTGCTATTTTAATCCTAGGTTTTGCCTATTTTGTCCCAGGTCGGCCCTTTCCTACTACTGACGTCAATGATATCTGCTGTAACAAAGCGTCGTTACACTGAAGCTACTACCAAAGATTGATGGCGTCGTATCTACCATTTTTGCCACTATTACTACAACTACTGTTACTAGCCATTAATCTGTCCATCGCAGCAGGCAGGAGCAAGCGCTCTTTCTCTCTTTTTGACACTCCTCGACAGCGTTCTCCGTTCGTTCATATCGACCGAAAACACGATCTTCGTCTCTTATCGATAAATAAATGCACTTTATAGTCGGAAATTAATTCATTTTCTAAAGCGTCCAACATATGGACTTGTTCTTGTTCTATTTATTCAATAAATAAGTGCGTGCGTCGTTTAGAACTGAAGCAACCTAAACTATGGGTACGTAAATGATGCATATTTGTCTTAAAACAAATAATTACGGCCCTCATTATTATCTCTGCAATGTTTAACATCCTGGTTGACTACCTTTCTTCGCTATTGCGTCGGCGTTGGATGAATTATGTCATTTCTTTTTAAAATTATGTACAGCCTTTACTAGCGTTATTGGCCACCTGATCTGCTGTCAAAAGTAGAAATTGACTTTGTAATAATTTTTCATAAGACCGTTTCTTGAAACCACTTTCTTGCATAGTCATGCAAAAATATTTTGGTTTATTCTGAAATCATTGAATAGATGTCGGTAAAGAATGTTTTTTAAAATTTGAGCTGTGCATCATCTTGCACCATCAGTGATCGTTACGAAGCATAACCATGGTGATAGCGAGTGTTTTTCAATGAGTTCGTAAATTTTTTATTTAAAAAAAATAAAATTGGCGGATGGTTAGCTTCACTTTTGATTGATAGCAGTGCTCTTGGGTATCATCTGGCAAAGTTTGGTTACGTTTTGAGCGCATACCTAAGTCTTCAGGTCTACCAAATAAAGTTCATGTTTATTGCAATTCAAAGATTCGTGGTCACTAGTCTCAATATGATTATAGAATAGATTTCTGTAGCGCTACCTTATCTTCTGACTCAGTTAATAGTCTGCGTAGGGGAAACTGGCGCCAGATAAATAAGTGTTGCATTAAACCTGCTGAATGGAGGTAATGAACCGTTGGGAACCTTACCTGAAGTCGAGTTTATGGCCAAGTGATCCCTTAAGTTCTTTAGCGCATCTATCTAATCCATAACAGCAGTTCGCCAGCGCCCTCTGCGACAAATGATCAGCGATTGCTCATCAAATTCGTTTGGCGAAGTTCAGCAGATTAGCAAGACCCTGATATTTATCTGGCTCCTTTTTCAGAACATTTATATTGCTCCTTTTATTTGAGAATTTATGTGGCCTTGTGCCAGAAAATACTTTATTTTAGGCTCTGGTGCAGACATCAAACGCATATCATCCTCTATTGCCATAGATGCGTCGTTAAATAAACTTCTCACATACCAAACGGCCGCACACTAAGGCCATATCATAGTGAGCAAACAAAATGTTAGAAGAAGGGCAGTATCAAATTTCGGTAATAAATAAATATATAGTGACCACTGACCAGACCAGTAGGCCTACATTGCACCGTCGTTTAGTGATAGACATGCTGGAGATAGTCTGATGGCAAGGGGATGACTGAGTCCGAGGAGGGGCCGATAAGGACATTCGTTTGAGTTCAAACAAATAAATCCTGAGCAGGGCCAAACGTGCAAATCCACAGGAGTATGATGACACAAAATAGTAGGAGCACTTAATGTAAAAATTTAAACAAGAGTTAGATGATGAAATCAAATCCTACAGATGTACGTTTTACCATCATCTCTTGGGAGTGAAAGATGGAGTCAACCACATGGGTATAGAGAGCATTGAACCTTTGTCCAGTATGTTCTTCATGCCTGTGCTTTAGCAGTTTTACCGTTCAACCTGCCCAAGTGATGGGTGGAATGGCCACTCGCCATCCTTAGCAGACACGATCCAGCCACGAACCCTACCATCAGCTCGAGTATGACCCAAAGTCACCCAATGCGACTCATATCCAGTCAAATTAGAACAAATGTTTAGAATGTTCGTAAGATTTAAACACTAAATTCAAGTCACAAATCAAATCAATCGGATAACGTTCGATCAATACAATAATCAAATCGCAGCCTATTTAGTGCATCCATAAAATCAACTGAACACTGCGTTAGTTTAAACATACAGTACAAAATAGTAAAGTATATAGCAGAAAATAATTATCAGTGAAAGGCTATTATAATTGCTATACGCCTCTTTTAAACTGTTGTCGTATGCTTCTAAGGCCATTACTGAATTATTGTGCATTATGTAAAGGTAAGTTGGGTGCTCGCTGTTAACCATTCTTGCTTCATGCACCATGTTAAGGTAGATGCTTTTAAATTGTGCTGTCACCTAGCGAATGCTTGTGTAGCTGTTTCCTTTCGTTTACATTCGCTAGGTGGCCGCGTTATTTTATTGTCCATGAAGTTGATGAAAATAATTCGTCATATATATGCGTTTTATGCCCTTTATTCTGTCGCCTTGTATGTTTCTTTGTTTTTGTTTTTCTGACTTCGTTTAGTATGTGTATGTATCGAACCACTGTAATCAGACAATTTTAAGTATTTGACACCGATGCTGCCGTGTGACTATCGTCAACCATTGTTGCCACCCTCCATCATCTGCCTCACGATCTTTCACTCGTCGGGCCTTCCATTCCAAACTGAACAGACGACTGTTCAAGAATTCTTCCCCAAGTTGCCCCAAGTGATCTGATCCCCCACCTTCCAATTGCTGGCCTAAATGACGCCCAGTCACTAATAGTCACTATTAGCCCGCTGCCAACCCGACTCGGACCTAGGCCTACTAACAGGACTATCCATTTAGAGAACGCTCATGATCATCACCTCCTACTTCTATTTTAACCAATACAATGCCTATAGCCAATTGAAGGACTAGTCAAGCTTATGAGATAGCAAGAATCGATCACGCTTTCTGCTGCTCTCGCGCCAGTGTGGTAGTCTATCTATTCTGTTTACGGATTTATACAGCGCATCTCGCAGTGCAACCTAATCGGTGGCGCTTCCAGTGCGAAGAAATCCTTGAGGAAAGAAAAGTCTTAAGAGAACGAGCAGACAGTTGTGCTACTGCTAGACAAGATTGCAGCACGAGGCCTATCAGGAAGGCTGTTCCATAGCGAAAGGCCGACAGAGGCATAGGCAACGACGTGGCAATTTTAGACCGATCCATTACTCTACGATCGGAGACGGCGGCCAAGTAGGCAAGGGCAAAATTAACTCAGCCTCTGGACACCTATGCATTGCACATCCACGTTCAATGGTACTAGCATTACAATAATGCTGGTTTATTATCTCTTGTTTGTATACAGTTATTGCACGGGGACCTTGTAAGGCCATTCAAACGGACGAGCTGATATCAGATGGATATCACGCGGTCAGACTCTCATTGAAAATTGAGCCGTGTCGAAACTATATACGGTCGTTATATAAACGTTTACATTTACATTTTGCATAGCGTTGCTAAGATGCTATTGAAAAGCGCAACACAATCTGATGTTCTAATAGAAATATGTAATCTTTGAATTCGCATCGTAGGGCAGGAAACCAGTATTGATTACCAAGCATGTTGTTGTTTATGAAAGTTTCAATCTTTAGATTAATTGGACGCCTTTTTATGAAAGTCAAATAACAGGAGAATCACCGCTTTCAGGAAGGTGGATGTTGACCGGTTTTCGGACGAGAGCTACCAAGAGGATCCGGCGACTGACCAGATGGCTATCGGACCCTCAGAGGCAGATGAGTAGCGGAAAAACATCCTCAATCAACTCATGCAGCAAGAACGTTGGTAGAGGGTCGAGCTCACATAACTTCGCAGCAGAAGACATGATATGATGATGGTCCGTTAAGGTCGTTAGAGTGCAGTCAGTAGAGACGAGTTTAGATGGAGGCTAGCCAGAGGTGTCGGCTCTAACAGATTGAATTTTGGTAGTACAGTGTTTTGCAAAGGCATCAGCGGTGAAGGCGCAGTCCTGAGATTATTGTTCTTCAGTATCTGCCATTAGCTAAATATGTCTTCCAACTTTTGAAATGGCATTCCGTTCAAATATCGGGACACTGCCATCGACCAAAATTATGCGAATAACTTCACGTACAACACACCGTGAACTGTTTAGATTGTCTTACCAAGAATTTTGGAGATATTGAAAGTTAATACCTCTCCATTACAACAAGTGATGAACAGAAGGAGAGATGAGTTACCAGCGACATCATGCTGGTGGTCTCACGCCCCGAGCCAAGTACCCAGAGGCCAGAAAGTTGCTGCTTGTCGGTGATGACATTCCGCAGAATATTTGAGTAGGGTAACTAAGATCACTGATGACTACATTTGACACTCCTGTGTTGAATCTGTTGATATTGCATCTGAACGATTTTACTGATTAATTGTAATCGTAATCTTCAAATTTCTAAAGCACTATTTGAAAGCTAAGCGCAGGGCACCAGCTTATTCACGAGCGCTGTGTCAAATCGAAAGGGTTGTCCAAAGGATAGTCCGTGGTAGGTCAGAGTTTGGTTTCCAGAAAGTCAGCAGGGAGGCAGAGTAGCTGTTAAAACGGGTGTCGCTTTGATCGAGGATTGACAGGTAGAATGTCAAGTAATGAGTGTGGGTAAGAACTGTTGAAAAGGTGCCATTTAAGTTTAGAATGGAAAGCCCGTGGTGTGATGGATTGGGGTGCTAGGGAAAGATGATGTCGCATGACGGGCAATGATAATGGAGGAACCAAAAAGGCATGAAATTCAGGAGGTTGATCGTACCAGAGACGCGATGCAGTGTTTGATATGGTGCTGTTGGAGAACTTGAGATGTGTAGAGTGACCACACGTCCCGAATTGGATGGAACAGTCCCGGAATTGATAAAAAAAGTCCCACGTCCCGAGCAGGTCCATTCCGGGACAATGTAACGTCCCGGAATGACGTTTCTATGATCAAATCTGTATACACATAGAAGTTGCCATTATAATTTGCTAATTATTTGACGGTAGAAATAACATCCAGCACCGAAGTTAGTCTCCTTGTCGCCCTCAGGATTAGCTTTACAGGTCACGAGGTCCATGAGGGTAGTCCAAAATCCGAATGAGGTCTGATTCCGGCTGCCAGAGGTTGACAGGATGCATAGTAGGTGCTAATGTGAATTTATTAAGAATTGGATGGTGGAGGATCGAATGAGGCGGGGTAGGATTTCTTGACTTCTTAGACTTCAGGTGTGAGTTGAAAGTTCGAGAGATGATAAAAGATTTTGGGGTTGGTAGCGGTCACTAAATGGCAATCACATTGGAGGAACCGAAAAAAATCGAGAGGTAGATCGACATGCGTCTGAGAGACGTGGTGCAGTGTGGGATATGGCTCGGTTGGAAAACTCGAGATAAGAAGTGATCGGGAGTCGAGATAGACTGAGGCAGGAGGTTGATTGGGTAGAACGAGTTGACTGGATGGTGAAGAGTACACGAACACATTTCAACTTGCAGTTGGACCAGGGTAGGTTGGTGATAGGATTTGTGGTGGATTCACTGTGTGATTTTAGCCAACGTTGTGATTTTAGGATAGGAGTGACATGATGCTACTACCTGGAATTGTGGTAGTAGCTTGGTTTAGTAAGTTTTAGATAAGTTGCTGTCGTTTAAGTTGTGTCAATTAGAGGTCTATCTACATAATCGCCAGTATTGGCTGTAATTTTCAAAATGATTAAGTTACGTCATCATGTGCACATGCCATTTTTCTTTGTGAAATTAGAGTTTATAAGTGAATAACTTCAAATAGATGCTTTTAGGTCAAAATCTTGAAATGGATTTCCATTGAGTTACTGCGCAAGTAGGCTTATAGCGTTCATCCCAATGAATCTGATCAGCTCCCAATTGCATTTGATTTAGATTGGAGAAACTGTGGTGTCCGTAGGTGTCCGCTCGATAGTCCGAAGGTTCGATAGTCCGAAGGTTCGATAGTCCGTAGATTCTATACTCCGACATTAATTTAACTAGAATCTGGATTAGTTGATGAAAATAATGTGTAAAGCTGGGAGCTGGACTGATATGAAAAGAATCATGTCTAAATGAAAGCTGGATGAATGAAAAGAATTATGCATTCCAGCTTCTAACAAACATAATTCTTTTCATCAGTCCAGCTACAATTAAAACCACAATCTTATCATCTATCGACCGGTTGCCATGCAATCTTTGGACTATCGAACCTTCAGACTATTGATACAGAAACATCCCGGAATGGCAGAAATGAAATGTGGTCACCATAGAGATGAGATGTAATCGGGGGTCGGGTGAGGCGAGAATAACGTATTGTCGGAGACTAATTTCGTTAGGGTAATAATTTCATTAACTTCACAGATGTTCAGTGACCCCTGAATATCTAAATATGTATCCAAAATTCTAAAAATAATTACTGTTAATTTCTCTCATGACCGGTAACAAAATGGGAGAGTACCACCAAAGAAATTCAGGAGTGTTCCTCTAATGCATACATACACAACATACTAAATAGGTGTTGAAGAGAGATGGGGACAATCAGTTCAAGTGCTTATTGATTTTAATTAGAAGTTGTTTATCAAATCGATTCGTTGTCTAAATTGGTAATTAATTATTATTAGAATTGGCAAAATATTAGCTATTTGTCCAATCAATTTGAATCTAACTGGTAAACCAAAGAAGTTTGTCATTTAAATATAGTGTGTAGCAATGCAGTGTAGTCGAGCACTTACATAGCGCCCCTTCAAGATATCTACTCATTACCTGTCAGTACAGAGTTCTACTATTCAAATAAGTAAACTATTTGCTTTATTTTCTTCAGGACAGAGCGTTACAGTCCGTGATGAATGTTCTGGTGTCGTTCAAGGCCAACGAGATTAAGGCCGGCCTCAAAGGCCTCGACCAGACAAGACAGTACACGCTGATGAAGTACGTCTATCGAGGATTCGCGAGCCCAGGGTACGGCAGCAGCGAACAGCTTATCGTTTAGCATAATAAGGTAATATTAATTATTATTATAATAATTATTACCATTATTTGTATTATATTACTTGTATTAATACTAGTAGTGATGTAACATAATTGAACATTTATGTAGCACCCCATCAAGATATCTACTCAGTGGAACTTTTAATATCATTACTACTATTATTTTTATTGTTTTCATTATTATTATTATTTCTCTTGTTATCGTTGTTTTTCTTTTATCTTTTTGTTGTTATTATTTTAATTAATTTCATTGTTATGTATTTATTTACCATATTTGTTCCTGGCTGAGTATATGACCATGTGGATAAGTCGTTGGTTCTGAATTTATATCAGCAGAGGCCTTGCTCAAGGTTCTCACACAGCAAGTATTTCAGAGCAGGGAGTATACAATACATGGCCTCCACCCTTACCCCCTCCACTACAAAAGTGAGGCTGAAATGTCTCCATAACTTACTTCAGGGTAATTTTTAAGCGTGCCAACTGCTCTGAGGCGAGAAGTAGATGAGCTTTGACTAGCCATTAACACATAGTGAGCACCCATTGAGCATTGAGGTGAGGAAGTGTATAATAATTTAATTTGAGTATGAGTTAAGGATTGAATGAGTTTGAGTAAGTTAGTAAGTAAGTTATTTGTGTATGATTTTAGGATTGATTGAGTTTGAGAGTAGTTAGTAAGTAAGTAATTTTGAGTGCGATTGTAAGTTTGATTCATTTTGAGAGTGGTTAGTAAGTAACTTAGTTGAGTGTGATTTAAAGATTGATTGAGGTTGAGTAAGTTAGTAAGCAAGTAATTTGAGTGTAATTTAGAGATTTATTCAATTTGAGTATGATTTAAAGTTTGATTCAGCTTGATAGTAGTTAGTAAGTAAGTAGTTTGATTGTGATTGAAAGATTGATTTAGTTCAAAATTATTAAGTTAGTAAGTAAGTAATTTGAGTATGAGTTAAAGATTGATTTAGTTTGAATAAGCTAGTAAGTAAGTTAGTTAGTTGAGTGTAATTTAATTATTAATTCAGTTTAATTTATATACTAAGTAACTAAGTAATTTGAGTGTAGTTTAAAGATTGATTCAGTTTGAGTGAGTGGGTTAGTAAGTAATTTGAGTGTGATTTTAAGATTAGTTCAGTTTGTTTAAATTAGTAAGTGAGTCATTTGAGCATGATTTCAAGATTGATTCAGTTTGAGAGTAGGTAGTAAGTGATTTGAGAGTGATTTTAAGTTTTATTCATTTTGAGTGAGTAAGTAAGTAAGTTATTTGAGTTATATGATTTAAAGATTGATTCACTGTAAGTTATTAAGTCATTTGTGTATGAATTAAAGATTGATTCAGTTTGAATGAGCTAGTAAGTAAGTAGGTTATTTGAGTGTGATTTAAATATTGATTCCGTTTGGTTAAGTTTGTAAGTAAGTAATTTGAGTGTAGTTTAAAGATTTATTCAGTTTGAGGAAATTGGTTAGTAAGTAATTTGAGTGTGATTTCAAGATTGATTTAGTTTGAGAGTAGGTAGTAAGTAAGTGATTTGAGTTTGATTTTAAGATTGATTTGAGTTAGTTAGTAAGTAAGTAAGTAATTTGAGTTATATGATTTAAGATTGATTTTTTCAGATAGTAAGTAGGTTGAGTGTGATTTAAAGATTAATTCAGTGTGAATAAGTTAGTAAGTAAGTAAGTAATTTGAGTTATATGATTTAAAGATTAATTCAGTGTAAGTTAGTAAGTAAGTTATTTAAGTGTGATATAAAGATTGATACAGTTTGAGTCAGTTTGTAAGTCAGTAATTTGAGTGTAATTTGAAGATTGACATAATTTTAGATAGTTAGTAAGTAAGTAATTTGAGAGATTTGATTTAAAGATTGATCCAGTTTAATTGAGTTAGTAAGTAAGAAGTACGTAATTTGAGTTTTCTTGGATTTCATACAGTATTCTTGAAAAATTGAGAAATTTTAAACTGTCTGATAATCACTTTAAAATGGTTTATTATAATAAAGAGAAGCTGTATGAACCCAATTGAGGTCAAAAATCATCATATTTACATAATTTTACCTTTATTTTTTTACGGCTTAAAATGTCAATATCTCTGTTATTTCTTCATCAAGTGACGATATTTCTGCAGTCCGCTGTTGCCCATAGGCCCATAAACAAGCTGTGAAAAAATTATTCAGTTTGGTGAAGGTCGACTTTTTTGTCCGAAAAAACCGATGATGGTTAGTCCATCGGTTTTTTTGCGCGAAAAAATCGATCTTCCCCAATTTTTTCCAGCCTGTGTATGGGCCTATAAGCATCACGGATCTGCAGAGATATCTTCAATCGATGAAAGAATAACTGAGATATAGACATTACTGTTTTCTTGAAAACTAGGTAAATTTTAAAGTGTGCCTGAATTGCTTTAAAATGGTATACTATGACAAAGTCAATGAAGCCTTACTTATATTGGGCACTTAATTTCTTTTGACAGATTACTACAAAATCCTACAACTTGGAAACCGATTAGAAGACCCAAACGCAGAAGAAGACAGGTAATTTAAGAAGCCAAAATCATTTATTAATTGGAAGTATTCCTTGTATATAATCTCAGGAAACATCTCTGTAGAGAAAAGTAATTGTTTGTTCTTAATAGCATAAATCAGTCCATGTTCATAGTCTTATGAAGAGCATTTTCTTCATAAATCGGTCCATGATGTTGTGAAGACTTCTCTCACGAACTTTCATTGCTGTCGGAGCTGGAGCTTCTCTAGACACTGAAAGCAAATAAAAACATTAATTTAAACTTTGTTTTTATTAAGTTATATTATGTTAGGCATTAAAATCCTTAGTAGGGCAGAAATACAGTTGGAGTTTTTGCTCCATCTGTGCCCATAGCCAGCTCAGCTATAATGAGCAAACCAGCCAGCTCGGCTATAATGAGCAAACCAGCCAGCTCGGCTATAATGAGCAAACTAGCCAGCTCGGCTATAATGAGCAAACAAGCCAGCTCGGCTATAATGAGCAAACTAGCCAGCTCGGCTATAATGAGCAAACCAGCCTGCTCGGCTATAATGAGCAAACCAGCCTGCTCGGCTATAATGAGCAAACGAGCCAGCTCGGCTATAATGAGCAAACTAGCCAGCTCGGCTATAATGAGCAAACAAGCCAGCTCGGCTATAATGAGCAAACTGGGGGTGGTATGATAGAGTTCTATCTTACCACCCCTAAGGGCACAGATGTATACGCTCTTATGCTCCATCTGTGCCCATAGCCAGCTCGGCTATAATGAGCAAACTGGGGGTGGTAAGATAGAGAGATCTATCTTACCACTCCTAAGGGCACAGATGGAGTATAAGCTCTTATAGAACTTTAAAATAGTTTATTATGGTATGGGTTTCTTGAAGGGAGCTATATAAATTTTCGAAATGAATGAACACACTTTAGGTCAAATATCATAATATGGTGATATTTGACCTAAAGTGTGTTCATATATAAAATGCCTGCTATCAAACTGAATCACTTCCTAAATCGCAATCAACAGTTTGCTCATTATAACCAAGCTGACTAGGGGCACATAAGATGTGCTCTAGCCAGCTTGGCTATAATGAGCAAACTGTTGATTGTGATTTAGGAAGTGATTCAGTTTGATAGCAGGAGTTATTATTCTTGTTGTAACTGCTTGCAGTGACCGGTCTTGGAAGTCTCATCCGAGTCTTGACCGACTGCAAGAGATTTTGGAACCAGCATACTTGACAGGCAGGCACCACATTCCCTCCACCGATTCTGTGGAAACGACTTTCATCTGAAATCAAAGACGAACTCTTCATTAGAAACTCGATGCTGACAAAATACCCTTACGGAACACTTAGATTCAATGTTGGACATTGAGAATTGTAGATGTGACTTTTATTACGTTTGTGGTTGGGACTTAACTGTGGCAGAGTTGCTGTTGACTTTACTTTACAGTTGTGTGTGTAATGCTGTTACACAGGTCAGCTGAAATTTTTTGGAAACACAACTTTATGCTATGTTATGTGAAACTGAATATATGCAAGATGCAGATCAGTATCAAATGTCTTTGTTCTTATCAACTCACAATTATACACTGAACTCGACATACATGCATAGTAAATCAACCCTCTGGCTTTAGGGCTACCTTAGCATGCATGTATGTATGAATTTAATTATTTATTTAGCGCCTTTTACGGACCTCACCAAGGCACTGATTGAATTCACCCGCTTTACCAAGTCAAGTCAGCCATGACCAAGCTTCTTGTTCTGCTCCAGTCCCAGGTCAAAATCTGGGAGGTCAAGCAAAGAGCCTTGTCAAGGCTATGACTGCTGTGTGAATAATCCTCCCCTGCATCAGATAGATATCCTAAATAGACGGTCAAGGCTTTAACGAAAATCTAGAAATTTTAAAGTTTTGGGAATCACTTTAAAATAGTTTATTATGATAAAGAGAAGCTATATGAACCCAATTGAGGTAAAAAAATCATCATATTTTCATAATTTTATTTTTTATGGCTTAAAATGTCAATATCTTCATTATTTCTTCATCAAGTGAAGATATTTCTGCAGTCCGCTGTTGCCGATAGGCTCATAAACAAGCTGTGAAAAAATTATTCAGTTTGGAGAATGTCGACTTTTTTGTCCGAAAAAACCGATGATGGTTAGTCCATCGGTTTTTTCACGCAAAAAAATCGACCTTCTCCAAACCGAATAATTTTTTTACATCCTGTGTGTGGGCCTGCAAGCATCACAGATCTGCACAGATATCTTCAATCGATGAAAGAATAACAGAGGTATTACGGTTTTTGTGAGAAATCGAAAAATATTAAAGTTTTTGGGAATCACTTTAAAATAGTTTATTATGAAAACAGAACCTATATTAACCCAATTAAAGTAAAAAATCATCATAAATCCACTGTAATACAAATTTTTGGAAGGCCTAAAATATCAATATCTCTTTCATTTCTTCATAAAATGAAAAAAGTCACGTCAGGCAGACCAGCTTACGCACCAGCGCTAAAGACAGTTTTTTTACTAACGTACTCAATCTCAATCAATTTAAAAATCACACTAAAGTCACTAACTATTCTCTACTAACTATAAGATATTTCTGCAGTCCGTTGATGTCCATAGGCCCATAAACTAGCTGTGAAAAAATTATTAGCTTTGTAGGTTGTCAATTTTTTTCATCAAAAAACGCAAGAGTCTTGCAGTTTTTTTACTAACTTACTCAATCTCAATCAATTTAAAAATCACACTTTAGTCACTAACTATTCTCAAACTGTGTAAATTTTTTAATCACACTCAAATTACTCACTTAATCAAACTGAGATATAGACATTGCGGTTTTCTAGAAAAATATAGAAATTTTCAAGTGCTAGGGAATCAGTTTAGAATAGTAAATTATGTTAAAAAAAGAAGCTAGTCCTATGTAAACCAATTCCGGTCAAGCATCATCATATTTTTAGCGAATTATTGCAAAATTTCATTAATTTAATCTTAATTTTAGAACAAGACCCACGCACAGTCCAAGAGTGTGACCGGGGCCAAGATTCAGACAGATCCAGGATCGAGACCCTAACCGAGACCCAGACCCCAACAGAGAGCCAGACCAAGACCAAACCCTGACCAAAACCCCAGCATGACCAAGACCATGACCATCACTGCCTAATCCAGGCTAAGACCAAGACCAAAACTCAGACCGAGGCTTTGTTCTCAGAATTAGAATAAGACCCAGTCCGAGATCTGACCCACACTGAGACCCTGACCGAAGCCCATACCTAAATCCTGACCGAGATCCATACCGAGACTCTTTTCCACACACAGATCTTCACCCTGACAAAGACAGACAGTGACCCAGACCAAGACCCTGAGCAAGACCACGACCCAACCCGACCCTGAACGATAGCCCGACTGAGACCAAGACCTTGACCCAGAGTCTGACCGAGATCCTGACCATGCATGACCGAGACAAAGGCCGAGACTAGATCTTACCAAGGCCTAGAGGTCCTAGACTAAAACCACGTGTGCTGAAATCGATTGCAAAAATCATACTATGGAAGAGAGAAGCTATATAGGCCTAGCGTACGGTTAAAAAATCATCATAGTTTAATCGAATTACCGCAAAATTACATCATTTTTATTTTTATCGTTAAAATTTCAAATGTCACTATCACTATTATTGTTCTTTCATCGAGTGAAGATATCTATGCAGAATTGTGATGCTTATAAGTCCATACACCAGCTGGGCCAAAAGTCACACAGCCGGTCAGAATAGCGCTATAGAAATCATTCAGCATCAATTTTGTTATAGCCCTATTACTTTTCAGCGGATGAATGTATCTATGCAAACACGTGGTACTCACAGTTCCCGGATGATGGTAGGCTAGAACAACGCGGCAGTTTTCTTCCTTCTTTCGTCACACGTGCGCAGGAGAACGGATCACAATCTTACAATCTATTCACGTCATGCTTCGAGTTCATCTGACATCTTCCACGTCTGTAACAAAATCAACTTAAACTATAAAATACTGCCTTTGCTAGATTCCGCAGAGGCAATGGCGTTACTCAAAACATTGAGACACCACAGGTTGTTGAAACAGCCTATAGATAGCCTATTATGAATGGCCACCTGCTTGGAATCATTGAAGCGTGTCCAACCCTACATCAGCTGCTCAATTATATTACGCAATTGTTCTGCAATTTGACTGGAATCAGATTGTCTGGCATAATGCTCTCCCATGTGGAATGTAGGAGGCCCCTATTGCTGCATGTATGTTTGATATGTTTGCATGCCTCTACCTGTGTATGTATTTATGTGTGTGATCCCAATTTAATTCAGATAGACTATCATCGTATTTTACTCGAATCACTGCAAAATTCTAAAAATTTAATCTTATTATTGAAGGAATAAAATGTCTGTTTTTTCTATTTTTCTTTCATCGAAATGATCGAGTGAAAACATTTTCTGCAGACACAGGCGCCGACTTTAAGTAAAAGGTACTGGGGCAACAGACCAAGGATAAAATTGTGCAACAGCCAACAGTGCCTCTCCACACTCAATCATTCGTAAATGTAATGTACTATAAGTCCTCGAAAATTTCTCAGCGCCCACAAAAGCCACGTCAGAGAGACCAGCTTATTCACCGGCGCTAAGGGCTAGCACTCAACAACCACGAGCATTACTTAAAAAGAAAGGAAGAGAGCAATTCAGGAAAGGGAGGAAGAGAGCATATGGAAGAAAGGGAGGATGACGGCAAAGTGGAGGAAGAGGAGAAAGAGCCAAAATATAGGAAAGGGAGAACGAGGGCATTTGGTGGAAAAGAAGGATGAGAAATTGGTTCATTTCGATTCGCTAGGTGTCGCCATATAAACGGTGTTCATTTAACGTATTAAAATTAGTTCATTTTAAATCACTAGGTGGCGCCATTTAAACGATGTTTATTTAACGTGTTAAAATTAGTTCATATCTATTCGCTGGGTGGCACCATATAGATACGTCGATTAGTCAAAAGTGAGGGTGAGGTTTGCCCTCACCCTCACTTTCCTCCATTTGCTCTCTTCCTCCCTTTCTTCCAAACGTAACATCAATAACAGCAACCGTAACAGCAATTATAACAGCAATAACAGCAGGCTTGACAGCAATCGTAACCGCAATCGTAACACCAATAACAGCAGAGTGAAGAGCAATCGTAGCAGTAATCGTACTAGTAATCGTAACAGCAACTTAAACCATTAAATACTCATGTGCTATAAAGATTCCGAAGACGCAATGGCGTAACACAAAACATTGAGACAGCAAACCTAACAACAACTTTAACAGCAAACGCAACAGCAATAGCAGCATTCGTAACATAAATCGTATCAACAACAACAGTAATTGTAACAGCAAACGCAACAGCAGTAACAGCAAGCGTAACAGTTGTTACGATTGCTGCTATTGCTGTTACGATTGCAGTTAGGATTGCAGTTACGGTTACCGTCACTATTGGTGTCATTGCTGTTGCAGTTGCTGTTACATTTGCTGTCACATTTGTTGTTATTGCTGTTACAATTGCTGTTACGGTTGCTGTTACGATTGCAAACGATTAACCCACCTACCCACCGATCAACCCACTAAACGATCAACCCACCCATCTTTAAACACACCCACTAATCAATCCACCCTCCGATCAACCCGCGCAAAGATTAACCCACCCACCGATCAACCCACCCACCAATTAACTCACCCACCGATCACCCCACTCTCTGATCAACCCGCCCTCCGATCAACTCACCCACCGATCAACCCACCCACAGATTCCCCCATCGATCAACCCATCCTCCCGTCAACCCGCACTCCGATCAACCCACCCGCCGATCAACCCACCGATCCACCAATCAACTGACCTTCCGATTAACCCGCCCACTAATCGACCCACCCACAGAATCACCCACCTACAGATTTCCCGTCCGATCAACCCACCTACCGATCAACCCACCCACTAATCAACCCACCCACCGATCAACCCACTAATCAACCCACCTACCGATCAACCCACCCACTAATCAACCCACCCACCGATCAACCAACTAATCAACCCAACCGCGGATCAATCCACCCACCCACCGATCAAACTACCCGCGGATCAATCCACCCACCCACCGATCAAACTACCCGCGGATCAATCCACCCATCCACCGATCAAACTACCCGCGGATCAATTCACTCACCCACCGATCAAACTACCCGCGGGTCAATCCACCCACCCACCAATCAAACTACCCGCGGATCAATCCACTCACCGATCAACCTACCGGCGGATCAATCCACATACCGATCAAACTACCGGCGGATCAATCTACCCACCGATTAACCTACCGGCGGATCAATCCACCCACCCACCGATCAAACTACCCGCGGATCAATTCACCCACCCACCGATCAACCTACCGGCGGATCAATCCACATACCGATCAAACTACCGGCGTATCAATCCACTCACCGATCAACCTACC
The DNA here is from genome assembly GCA_959347315.1 of Bimastos eiseni. Lineage (NCBI taxonomy): Eukaryota > Metazoa > Annelida > Clitellata > Crassiclitellata > Lumbricidae > Bimastos > Bimastos eiseni. The sequence continues at coordinate 13,203,143 of OY365821.1, read as the reverse complement.
GGCGGATCAATCCACCCACCCACCGATCAAACTACCGGCGGATCAATCCCCCCACCCATCGATTTACCTACTGGCGGATCAATCCACCCACCCACCGATTATCCCATTGTTAGCGTCGCACTTCTCATATACCAAGGCTTGGGACTGGCACTGCCAGATTGCAAGCAGTGCCCGAGTTTCATGAGGACATCGTGCTAAGACACTGTTGGACTAATCTGTCTGGTTGGAGGAGTAACTACGTAATGAATCATTGATAGACACATGTCTGTAATTTTCTCATTTACTGCGATAAACTTCTTGAACGTGTAGTTCCTTTCGAGAATTTACGAATACAATAATTTCGATGATAACGAGAATCGAATCTACAGCAACTACGATCGAATCTAAATCTGTTCTAAACTGCCCAAACGAATACTTTTAGTGATGGCAGATCTTAAACATAGTCAAAGTCATCGTCTTAAAATCGTCGCGTGATATGCAATTGCGAACCTCTGGGTTGAGGCTGCTACAGCTGCGACTCACACTATCTCACTCTGTCTGTTTTGTTGCAGTGTCAAGTCTTTGCAACAAATGTGAATTTTTATGGAATTTTCTCCAAGAAGATTATGACTACAAGGTCATTAGTGAAAAGTTTTGTGAAAGTTACTCTGCCGATATTTGCAAGTATTTAATAGACGAGGTTGAGCCATTAAAACAAATTTATCAGGAAAATATTGGATAAATAATTATTCACCCTTTTCAGTTGTTAAATAAACTGCATGAAATTTCGCAACAGAATCTCTCCCCCAATTTACTTGTCGCCATGAGGATTATTTTGTCTTCCAGCTTCCGTTGCAAATGCAGTGCGTGTATTAAAGCGAGTCAAAAGTATCAGCGGGCAACAATGTGTCAAAACAGAGTCAATGGATTGGCAACATTGAAGCGGAGTAGGAAAAAACTTAAAATTTTGATTCAATTATTGATTCTTTTGCAAGCAAAATGGCCAGAAGCCCCCTAAGAATTAAATGTGAATATTAAAATAAGTAGTACTGCTTAAGCAAACATAAACCTAGTTAATATAACCAAATGTGTTCTGTTAAGAAATTTGTTAACAATTAAAAAAGTTTATAAATAATCATAGGGCGGGGACCCGTTTTTATTTTTTCGGGGTGGGGGTCATTCTCCCCTTCCCCTGAGTGGGCCTGATTGTGATTCTACATGTAAATAGCTCCATTTCAGACAGGCAGGCACATCCGTTATTAACATATATAGCCAGCAAAGGGCTCCTGTGATATTATTCAAATCACTGAATCGAGGTAACACACATATATAGACTACTCACCTACAGCTTAGAGAATGTCCTGAGCCCAGACATCGAATGAGCAACAATGAGCCGCATGAGAGAAGGCAAGATGAACCGAATGAATCGAAATTAAAGTCACCTGGTTCTTCAAGGTGCACAGATGAAAGCGTTGGTCGTAGTAAGTTGCTTAAGCGCAGCTAGTTTATTAGGCTCACATTACTGGATACTTTAGCATTAGAAGCGCTGCGATCAGCAATTAATAATGTCGCTTGGCAGCTTAACATCGACAGGAATTTTAAAATAATTCTACCCAGCGAGGATAAAATAATCTAGTCTCGTATTATGAACCTGACCTTACAATACTACGACAGATCGTGCCATTTGTTCAGGCATTTCGAGGAAATGAGATAAGAAACCTAACTCAATTACAGATAATTATTAAAAATCGTAGCAGAACCTGGAAAATGGAAACCCAACAATGAATCATCATATGTGGCATTTGAAGAAGACATTTGGAAGGAACCACTTTGAAGGTATCGCAATCTAATTCATCTGTACAGTAATATAACTGATAGCATCTATCAAACCATCCATCCCTCCATCCATCTATCACTCCATGCCTCCATTCATCACTCCATCCCTCCATACATCCATCCATCTATTCCAGGAAGTAGCCTCTAGCCATGACGTTTTCATATAGGCTCACAGCATAGACACTATCGCCTACAATTGGCCTAGGTCTAGGTGTAACTGCGTACTGAACATTGCAACAACCAATAATGTGACAGCCTGATTGTAATTCTATGCTTTTAAGATGTAATTACAAGAATTTCCTGTTTTGCTTTTGCCAAAGAAGCAAAATTTAAAAAAATTATGTTTGATCCAAACGTCGTTACAACATGCCCGGCTCGTGTTACGGTGTTACAACTTACCCCGCATTGAAATTTTTTCACATTGAGAGTAACCTGGCCATCCGACATTTACAGAGTGTCGGTCCAATTGAAATCACCTAAATTATTTTAAGTGTTCCTCTCTTAGATTAAAAATATCTATTTAATAACGCATCTCTCGTGTAGGCCTAAGCCTACGTGTGTTCGGTCCACCACTTAACGGCAGCTGATAGACCACCCAATGCCATTCTGTGGGTTCAAAACATGGATCCAACAAACATACTTGATGTAAAACAAGGACTTAAATAAATGGGAGATGTCAGAGATTTATCTAATCTATAGGAAGCCTCCAGGCTGCGGAAGCTGAGAGCGTTCAGAGGATGCAAGTGTGTCTCTGGAGCGCTATAGTAGCGACGTCGTTTATGACTGTAGGAGACTTTCGAAGACGCCATATCAGGGCAGACGATGCCACTAGTACTGGCTGACCGACGTAGGCCTTCTGAAGTAGACTGATGGTACTTCCAGTTCTCTGCGACGGGCGGAAGGAAGTGGAAAGAATCTCGAATCGTTCTCTTTGACACCTCCTGCGAAAAATATCAATCAATATCAATTCGTCTTAACTAAACGCCTTGAGAACTGGCTTTCCTACTTAACAATAAATTTATATTTCTTAAGCACGGTGATAATTAACAGGCCTGATTTCTTATCGACACAATCTTATCTTCCGTTTGATTCAATTACAATTCGTTTTGATAAATTGGAAACGACAGCATTATCAGATCGACGTGAGATGCTAGAATCTCGTTGCATGTCTGTCCTTCGAACATTCCTTCCTCCACGTTCTTCCTTCTCTCTTTTCTTCGTTTCTTTCTTACCGTACATCAATTTTTCTTTCAGTCCGTTATTTCTTTTAAAACCTTTTTCAACGCAAATTGTCCACAATACTTCACTTCATTCCTTCCTTTAATACAGCCTCCATTTCTTGAAATCGCTCTTCCCATAGACGTAGACTAGGTCCTGGGTTGGGTGGGGCAAATAGACGAAATGGGTTGGGGCAGGTCTAAAAACTTTTCTAAGCATGAATGGTGGAAAAATACTGTATAAATTTTGAATAATTATTAAATGTATGAAAGTTTGGGGGCTATTATAAGTAGATCCGTCCCCTCCATCTCAAATCTTGGAGGGAACTGTTCACTAAGTCCCCTCTAAGTCTCCGCCCCTGGAGGCTGGATCTTCCACTTTCTTTCTTGCATCGTTTTCATTCCTAAAATTAGTTTTTCCACTTTCTTCACTTTCTCCCTTCCTTCATTGCCTCCCATTATTCGAATCAGATAATGGCTTTTTGCCTTGGACTGTTTTATCAATTGTTTCACGATCCTGTTGAGTGTTGATCATAATGGACCTGCCTGCCATCCTGTGATATTTGAGTTCTAAAAATAATTCCCAATTTTCATTCTAATTCAATTCTAAGTGTCGAATTTCAATTCTAATTCTATTCCTATTCTTAAAATAATTCCAATTTCAGTTACAATTCAAGTTCTAAAATGTTTTCAGTTCTTATAAGCTCTGAAAATAATTTCAGAGTTTTTAACTCAAGTTCTAAAATAATTTCACTTTTAATTCAAGTTCTAAATATAATTTCAGTTTTAGATCTATTTCTCACCCTATAATAATTCAGTCTAAGTTCCATCTCTGAAGATATTTTTGAAATAGGGCCTAATATCGAATTAAACATCATAAGGCAATAATTTTCGTTCTGAAATCATTCCTATTTCTATTCCGATTTCCATTCTCTGCAGCGCATTTCCATTATAATTCTATTCTCATTCTCAAAGTAATTCCCATATTTCATTCTTATTCTCGCTAACGGAAATTAATAATTTTACCTTTAATTCCTATATAGTTTCCGTTAACGAAAATATCATTGCTGCCATCCATGCACGTCTCCTTGTGAGTTCCCATTGGTCCTCACGGCCGGAATTGAAACTTACCATCGACAAACATGATATTTTCACCGGAAACACCGCACGTCATCTTCAGATGTCGCCAAGGAGCTCCTTTGCCTCCGTCTCTATACCTGAATTATATAGAAACATCTGACACACATCAATCACCATGGCAACACTGTTGCCAACACAATCACTCAACTATGCCTAACATGCCGTTGAACAGAGATTACAATTACACATACATAGACAGACAGACAGACGGACAGACAGGCAGACAGACAGACAGACAGGCAGGCAGGCAGAGAGGTAGGCAAACAGTTATACAGCTAGAAAGACAAGCAGGCAAGCAACCATGCACGCAGGCAGATGCTAAGGCAGGCGGACACACATACATACAGACAAATAGGCAGCAAGCAGATAGGTTGGAAGTCAGATATACAGACAGACAGAGTAAACGACAGACAAATAGGTTGGCAGGCAGCAGATAGATATACAGGCAATCAGACAGTCACACAAACAAACTCATAGACGGATAGACAGTCAGAGGAGCAGATAGACAGACAGACAGACAAACAGACAGACAGAGAGCGGGAAAGGCAGTCAGACATCTTCATTGTCTTTGAGGTCAACGTCATCGCTGTAATGATCATGATCACGTGATCTTCTTAATGAGTCCTACTACCTGACGATGATTAGAAACAGTGGCGTGAAAATGTAGCCCTGTATTTTAAAGAAGAACTGTAATAAAGACGTAGAAGACGAACATTGCTGGTCCATGTTTCAGAACAAAAGACTCGAGATGTCTGACGTCACCAGGTTTGATCCGTGGCGCGAAATCAGCAGACGATGACGACAAAGGACGGTCGAGCGACGATAGCAGCTGTCGGTAATAAGTGTTGCCGCCGTACTCGTTTGGCGCCATAACAGCAGGTGTCTGCGTATATCGGTCAGCTGTCGTCTGCGTCTGTCTGTCAACGGTTGTCAAGACGACCCTTGGCGCCTTCAGGTTGGTGGCCGTTGATGTGGCGCCGTCTTTTCGGCCCGTGAGGCAGTTATGACTGTAGACGCTACCGTTAGGGCTTTGTAAGCTGGCCACTGATTTTGCCCGTCTCATTAAGAGCTGTTCAAAGACACAACAGCACATTCATTTACGATGCCATCTTTATTACTATTATTGTTGCTATTGTTGTTGCTGTTGTAGTTGTTACATTCGTCGTCGTCGTTGTTGTCGTTGATGATGATAATGACGACGACGACGAATACGATGATGGTCATGATGATGACGATCATTATGATGATAATGATAATGATGATCATGATGATGAAGACGATCAAGATCATGATCGTGATGACGATGGTGATGATGATGATGATGACGAAAACGAGGAGGAAGAAGAGGATGACGATGACGATAATGATGACGGTTATAGCTGTCGACCTTGTCGGGGTAGTTGGTCGTGTGGATGTACTTGAGACTCCGTTGACCGTCGGTTCGCGATGATACAAAGTCGTCATTCCACGGATCATAGAGAGCAGGAGTCTGTCGTCTGATGACGTCTCTTCCCAGACCCACTACTCCTCCGCCTCCTACTCCTTCTCCTAATCTCATTTTGTTCTCTTGGTAGATGTCGCCCCGGTGGAAGCCATCGAATGACCTAAGGTAACGTACATTTATGCGTATATTGTATATATATATATATATATATGTTTGCCATGATTATATGCTTCTGTAGATGGATGTATGCAATGTATAGGCTATAAGTATGTACTTGTGCAAGACACGCATGCATATGAGTATGCATGTATGTATGCATATAAAAATTAAAATTCATGAAATTTGATATTGCCATTCTTCCAACATCTTTTGTTCAGAAGTGCACACGCCTCGAAGGCGCAATTGCACTGCAGAGCAATTGTGCGCGAATGATTAAGGTCCCTACACAGTAACTGACGCCTCGGACGAGTTTCGAACCCACTCAGCGCACACTGAGTGTTACGGGCTGACCGCTCTAACCGATTAGCAACTGTGCCACACAAAATGAGTGCACTCATTTGAGTCTGCCTGAGTCTCAACTTTCACCTCAACTGCATGTAGGCCCACGCCTATATGTGAGGCCCTTTAACACGTAATGAGACATTGGCTTGTCTTGTCACAGCGCGTTATAAATGCCCAATTGTTTTGTATTGCATTGTACCTAGTCGTTTCTTGACCTTTCACGAAGTCAGCAGAAAAATGACAATAAAATGTCTAAGGTGTAATAAAGAGATAATCAGCCACATTTTAGAATACTTTAGGTGAATTCCCCGTTGTGGTGGGAGTATGGTCTCGACCAGTGACGGATTTACTCTGGAAGCAAACGAGGGCATTAGGGTCGGGGCATGCCAGAGGGCGGTAGAATAAGAAAAGTACAAATAATTTAAAAAAAATAAAAGTTGAACATTAACTTGTACTTGTCGATGCGAGCTAATCGACAATCAATAAATACAATGACGGATAAACCCTGGAACATAACAAAGGCCTGCCATTTGGGAGACACTGCAAAAATTGTCAATGGATATAGAGTGCATGGCATAGACCTATAACCAGGCTACGAGGAAAATATCTGCATATGACTGTAACAGAGTTAAGGTCTCAAGGAAGACGATCACTGCTTATAAATATAGGGACCTTGAGCAAGCCCTATATAGAGGCGCCAACCCCTCTTGAGTGATGGAGGAAACTCCTCTGTCCCAGGAAAGCAAGATATCCCCCCTAAGACTCAAAAACCATCCCCCCTAACTAAAATTGGAGGCATTTGCCTCTGGACCCTCCTATCTGGACGCCCCATATATTCGCTTCATAAATCCATGGATGCTTTTTGCAATCACTCGACGTCTTCAGCTGAGTGAGTATATGAGGATTCTGCTTTTTGACGGAGTGACAATTACAGTCAAACTGCTTGTTGAATGGTCGTCACCAGGCACTTCTTCTTAAGACGCGTTACCATGAGACGAACACTCTAACTGAACAGGTTTAAAAAGACATAACTGAGGATAAAGTATAAGAGAAGGCCCAAATCAATCTATGGTAGGCCCTAGGCCTACAAGCCTTTGCACTTCTGCATTTGGGTGACATCAGTCACATCA
>OY365821.1:13114637-13195696 GCA_959347315.1 Bimastos eiseni | reverse complement strand
ATGCATGCTAACTTGACGGAGAATTTGTACTTTGTTATTTACCACTCTGGTCGGATCTGAACTGAAGTGAGATATATAGTGCTCTTCGTCTCATAGGCGAAAAGGCTTAACACCTATAGACGGTCCGCAAGTCAAGGATTTCTTTCCTGGAAGAATACAAGACGTGACAAAAGCATTTTCCGACCGGTCAGTGAGCTTGACTTGTAACGTCGAGGCCTGGAGGATTTATAGATTCGGGTCAACCTCTAGGCGGGTATGGTGTGTGGAGATTTTTTTTAACCTTCAGATAATACAGTTTTTGAGGCTGCATGTTCTCATCATTAGGCATTTGCTAGCTGGCCGCCGCTGATATTAGTTTATAGGGGTGCCCTCCCCAAAGATTACATTGCCTTGCTCCTCAGAAAACAAAGGAGCAAGGCACGCAGCTGGCGACCCGGCCGAGCTACCCAGGGCAATGTTTTCCTCAGGTTTGGCGAGTAAATCGAAACCAGGGACTCTCGCGAAATGTCACCTTTTGGGCCGATCGCGATGAACGGACCTCAGTACTTGGTCCGGTATGGGTATGGCCTTTTCATATACGCGGTACCAAGGCTAAGATGCCGTACTGCCCGTTGTCCGTCGGTTTCGTCCTGTCGTCCGGCTATAGTGTCGAAACATGTTCGATATGTATGTTAGCACCAGGCACGACAGTAGAATCTCATCTCCTGCACTCACCCCTAGCGTGCGGAGGAGCACAGACGACGCGCGACGGAGTGCTCCCCGCCAGTTTAGGAGCAAGTAATTCACATGAACTTGCTTAGCTCTTCCGTTATGCCTACACCAAAGCAGGCCTCAGTGTGTGCCACAAGTCCTGCGCTTATAGACCCTATATGTTTTAACTTTCAAGTAGCGACATAGAAATCAGGAGTTCACAATGGGCTTCCAGATATGGGGCGGGGGTCTGGGGGCTAATGCCTCAAATTTCTGGTAGGGGGACATTTTTTGCGTCTTAGGGGAATATCTTGCCTTCCTGGCACTTGGGACCGGGGGTTTGCCTCGATCATTCAGAGGGGATTGACGCCCCTGGAGTTTACGATTACGAACTTGAGAAAAGCGATTTAATAGAGCTACGTTGTCCTGTAGTCTAGAATAAGGCCTACCTGGTTAGATGCTCTCTCGTTTCCGCTGGGGTTCTGCGACTTGTCGCTGACGTAATCATCGTCTTGTTTCGTAGGCCTAGCGCAGTTCTATCTATTTCCTATGCAGCATCGAGACTCTAATCGGCATCTGTGGTCCCTGTCTCTCTATGCGAACCATTCAAAACACCCAACCCGAATCTGGAGACGATCAAAAACGCAATAAAATGTATCGAAGCAGACGACTGTCACCCAAAAAAGTTCTCCACAGAAATCGACAACCGTTAGAAAGCAGACGATAATCGCTGAAAGACTAATGACATAGGCCCTAGACTGCAGTGTCTGCCAAACTGACTGACTCTATGGCAACCAGCAACCTTGTATAAAACTAAAACCATCAGAACTCTAACAAGTGGCCACTTGTTAGAGTCGACCTATCGCAGCGCTTACACTTCAATGACCACCAAGTCACCAACTGTTGCAATACGTAGCACAGGCCCTAGGTATACATGCATACACACTGAGACGTGTGTGTGAACTTTATTACCTACACGTCAAGACCAAACGCGCATACATTATAGGCATATGAGCCGACTGTTCTATGTTGGCCAACGTGTAATTTTGTCTACTTAGACCTGCTCAAGCTTAAGAAGATAGACACATCGGAGACACGGAAAACGTACACGTGTACAAACCTATAGACCTGCACTAGCTAACTCATAAATATGCCTACACACAAACCGGAACATAGACGCGCACGCGAACGCACACACACGCACGCACACACCTACCCCCACACCTACACACACACTGTCACACACACACGCCAACGCACTCAAACGCACGTGCACACCTACACACACACACAAACGCACTCAAACGCACGCACGCACACACATCCAACATCATCTGTTCCAAGCTCGTGTAAAAACGTTAATTTTTATCGAATTTCGTCATCATCATTTATCAGCGTCCCTTTAACAGCCACTGCGCCTCCGCTTACCTCCTGGAAACCGTACTATGCTCTACCACCGACTATCCTTTGGACAACCCCTCTGATTTGATGCAGCGCTCGTGAATAATACATATCTACAAAGAGATTATGTATAAAACTATTGATGACGGGTCTTCCGGTTCATTATTTTTCATGAACCTCTTTACATAATTGAATAATTGACAGGCTTTGACGAGTATCCTAGGATATTGTATAGATCTCGATTCAAGTTACACAAAACCCTTCTGTTGTCTTAACTGTGTTGTAGTCCTACTAGTAACCGCCCTTCCCCAGCAGCTTTAACCGGGTAAGTTAAGTTAGTTAACCCAACATCGCCTTTGATCTCTGACCAACGAGGTTCAATCTGGAGTAAGGCTCATAGGAAGCATTGGAGAAACATTGGAGATAATTAATTAACGATCTATATATAGCAAGCGTCACGCTTAAAAATTGTGTCTACGTGTCTGCTCTGAGGATCACTTTCTTCACCCAAGGATGTAGTCCTACAACCCATTTCTATACTTATCCTCATCCTTAAGTCGCTCTCCCTCTTTTTTTACAATAACCACCACCATCACCACCGTCGTCGTCGTCATCGTCATCATCATCATCATCATCATCATCATCATCATCATCATCATCATCATCATCATCATATATCATCGTCATCTTCGTCGTCACCATCGTATAAACACCATTCAGTCCTTCTCTTCTAACTATAACCGGAAGAGAATATAGCTGAACGTAAATGCTGTTTAAACATTTAATCTTGAAAGTCAAATCTCCACACATAAAGTCAAACCTATTAATGCTGGCTTTTAAAGCATAGCCCGAGTGAGTAGGTCCTTCCCGGGATCTTAACTAGCACAACGTCACCACTTAGAAAGCCTCTATTTAAATGACGATTAACCACTATCTACAATAAGACGAGTAATTAATAGCAATGAATAAAAAACATTAAACAAACATAAAAATCGCAAAATTGGTCTTAATCTGACAATTTTCTAAGTACATTCAAATGGATGGCATGTTTCAACAGACATAAAATGGCTTAAGAGCAACTTTATTGTGGTGCATGGCTAAACCCCAGTAGGATTACTCGGATCAGCGCAAGAAGGGATTAGCCACACAGCAGGAAGGGTTGAAACCATGGACTAACCATAGTCCACATGGCACGAGAAGACCTACCATATTCCAAAGGAAAATACATTAGAAAACGTACACAAAAGAAGGGAAGCAAGAAATTACCCCTAACGTTCCAAACGCCAATAAGAACAGAAACTTTTGGTGACGCAGACGAAGCAGTAAAAGCACTCGCATAATCAGCTTGAAAATTGGGTTAAGGTAAGATTGAAGACTTTTGATCAATAAACCGTGATATTAAGCAGAGAGCCAAAATAACTATTGTGAAACGTTTAGCTTTACAGAGTTAGCTGTGCAGTGAAGCCACCATTTCCAATTTAACAGGCAATTGAATGCTCCAATACATCTAATTTGAAAATTAGCTTCAGATTCAGATTATCAGATTCGCCAATTGGCTTAATTTAGAGAAACATGTCATTTTCAGTCCTGTTGGGGTTAAGAATATTGTAATTGAAGTGCTACTGCTAATTCGTAATTCCATAAGTAAACATTGGAATAAGAATTTTTTAAACCACGAAAAATACGTGGGATGTAAATTTTTAATATTTATACACTTATTAAGAAAACACAAATATGAAATTTAAGTAATTCCATTGATTGGAGCATTATCATTATTAAAGGACATTTTGTTTTCCAAAAGCCCAATCACATAGATTGATTAGCCCATAGCATTAAGTTCAATTGCACTTGTATGCAGAGTATCATGGAAGAAGATATTCGTATAATCTGCAAACACTCTGATATTTACACATGGAACAAAGTTGAGCAATTAATTTATGATAGCCCTACATGCAAATTCCGACTGCATGCAAGTGATGAAACGGGTTAATATATTTCACATACTTACACTTCATAATCGACAGCTGCTTCCCTGATCTTTACTATCTGGTTTCTCTGATGGACAATGAATTCGATTACAGTTTCACTGGAAGTGGTCACCGATTCATGCAATATAATGGCACTTCAGAAGCTATTAGATAAGATTGAAATGCTTGGCCTATCAAACGAGGAAAAAAGTTGTTTAGAAAAGGTAGCATACTGGTGTAAACTTTTCATTTATTGTCAGAATGGTTGCGGGCAATTCCTTCCATGGGGACCAAAAGGGTCTTTTCCACAAAACGGATGTTTTTTAGACTATTATGATAGGCCAGCCAGTTGATGAGAGTGCACGGCATGTAACGTGAGCACAGGCTCAAGGCTCCACAGCGAGGTTAATGAGCAATGACCAAACCCTTCATACTCAGTTGCTCAAAAAGGGCAAAAGTCATATGCAGCTGCAGCGGAGGTCAATAATAAGGGAAATAATAAAAATGAAACTCAAGTGAAACATTCAAACACAGACAGGATGTTTTCAAACAGAAACAAACGTGAAAAGAGCCGATTGGCCACAATCGATGGAAACTAGGTCACAAATAAGGCTGTCAAAAGATGTTGAAATCACGACCCAGGTACCCGTCGACCCACGGAGCAGGTACCCGGGTACCCGACCGCGCAGATATTTTGTTACGAAATGTAAGGAATTGCGCATTTTTACGTAATGTCGTGCACCCAAGAATCAATTTCGTTGCCTGGGCAGTCAGCCAATATCACCAATTGAAAATTTCTGGCATATGTTCAGGTAAAATCTCGCATTTTTACGGAATTTCAGGTACCCGAAAACCGATTTCATTACCCGGGTAATCAGCCTCAGGTGGGTACCCGAGTAAACGTTGACAGCCTTAGTCACAACGATACGTAATAGATTGGCTGCACATGATTGAATCTCGGTCGCTGACTTAGTTTACTACCGCAAAGGGACTATGCGCCCAGCATCTGCTTTAGATGCCTTGAAAAATAAAGCATATTAAGTTTTAATAACATTAATCGTTTAATACAAGTCAAGCAATGTTTAGTACAAAAAAGAAAATATAACATAAGGAAAATATGAAAATATAATGACTAAACAATACGTGCAACAATTTACCCACACGTAAAAAAAAACTTCAACACTAGTTATTCTGTACCAGAACAGTCCCGCATAATAATCCAATAAACATGTAATTTAAACACGAGCTTAGCTGACTAAACCTTCCGAAGAATTCTATCAGTAATGAAGCAATTGTCAACATAATGTAAAAATAAAATAGTGCTACAAGAACGGTCCTGCTAATACGTCGTAAACAACGCATATATAATGACATTTACACTGTCAAAATCATTCGCAGTAAGAATGGAAGAAATTGAAAGATTACATGGCAATGAAACTTCACATTTTTCCACACCGGTGGATCGGTCAGATGAAAAGTTGTGGGATATCATTCACACAACAGTTCCCAAATTGGCAACGGAGATTGTCTTGACTTTATTACATGCAGGGAACGTGTTGAACCCATTTATACGACTCAGATCAGTGATAAACTGCAAACCATGCATCACAATTCACAATGCACTTCTTACCCAAACTATCCTCATCACAATGCACCACTTCTTACTCAAACTTTCCTCATACAGTTGCATCAAAACAAAAGGCAGCCGCGTTACATGATGAGTCAAGCAAATGAAAGCAGCATCAGTCAATCTTGCATGTCAAAGGATCTCCCAATCATTGTCAAGGGAGTCCTTTTTTGACAACTCCTTTGTCACACAATGACTGTTGGAAAATTCCAGATTGTATGTATGCCTTCGATACAGTTGACCCTCTTTGTCCAAGGACCACAGATCATCAGCATCGGTCACTAGATAAACCGAAAACACAGTCACAAGCTGATGATGCAAGAGTTCAGAAAGTTTAATTCCAACTTTTTCACTACACTGTAGCATTCACACCATCCTCATATATCTCAATCCCTATCTGACAGTCTCTAGAAAGCCACAAATTCACAGCAGAGTTCACAAGTCTAATAAAAAATATTTTATCAAATACGATTTTCTCCCCCTCTGGCTCAAAGATTTGATATCAGCTCATCTCTTTCTCTCTTGACAGTCTCATTCTCTCTCTGTCTGTCTTTTGCTCTCTCAATCCCTCTATCTCTCTCATTCTCTCTTGCTCCCTCTCAGAATCTATGGAGACAGAAGGAGCCATAAGATTTAATTCTATTTACCAATGACGCTACAAGTTGTCGTATTTACAAATTTTTTCAAACGCGAGTTAAGGAATAGTGTGATTCTAATCACCATTTTGACCAAGAAGTAGTTTTAGTTAAACCACCAGAGTTCCCTATCACATAGCATTCGTAAACAGCAACTAACTGAACAGTTTGAAGCAGAGATGCCAAGCAAACCTGCAATCTGACTGCATTTGCCTGGAATCTTCTTCCATGAGTCTCCACTGGGATTGGTTCGAGACAGACCGTATCGCATGAAGACTTCACCCTTGCTGTTCACAGTGAAGGCATTGTGATTGCTCACTTGAATGCACTCGGGAGCACCACCTGTGACAAGAAGAGCATAATAACTAGGGCTGTGGCCGATCGGTTAGAGCGGTCAGCCCGTAACATTCAGTGTGTGCTGCACGCACGGGTTCGAGTCTTGTGTAGGGACCTTGAGCAAGTCCTTCGCGTACCATTGCTCTGCAGTACAACTGCAATTTAGCTGTCGAGGCGTGTGTATGCACTTCTGAGCAAAAAGATGTTGGATGAAGGGTGGTATCAAATTTCGGAAATGAATGAATGAATGAATGAATGTACTGAATAGGTGATTTTCACTATTCGGCCAAATACGAATAATTGGATCACTATACGCATAGTGTGCCAAAAAGGTCTACCAACAACTTTCAAAAGCAAAAGTTTCAGAGAAGTAAATTAAATATATAAACTAAAAGTAAACAGTTAAATACATGTAATTTTTACATCCTCCTGCCAGTCTGTGTTAACTAGGAATGGAACTAATTTCACTGAACTAAGAACTGAGACGGCTGATACCGCAATATCGTGGTCCAGGCAGTAGAAAATTACTTCAGTCCACTAGATATAGCACCCGCCGCTTGGGCAGAAACATTGTCACTTGACCACTATTCATATTCGATCTGACCGCTACTATTCGGCCAAACACCGAATGGCTATTTGGCCCAATATTCGGCTCCAAAGCGAATATTCGGTACAGCCCTAATAATAACACCAAGAAAATTACTAGTAATTATATTATTACAGCAATAACACTGGAAATACGCCTGGTCACCTAAGTTGCACTTGTTTAGAACAGCACTTTTAGGAGTGGCTTGAGACTGGTGCTATATAAATTGTCACATTACATTCTACTACTACAAAAATGAATTGACCTATACGGCTTACAAATATTATCACTAATAAAGGATTCTGATGCTAGAAATGCAATGCAATAATTAATCAATTCATGAACTATACTCATCATTTGCAGGTGCTCAAAGTCAATTGAAGTTTAACAGGAAAAAGAACGAATATAAATAATTAGGAACAAGTATTTTAAAAGGATAAAATGAAAGGCAAACATTTTAATGTAGAAAATGTAACAAAATAAAAGATCAAAAGTACCCTCCCTGAGACACTAGATTATTAAAATACGCAATTTGCCGCCAGTGAACATACTACCTGATTAAAAGGTCACTGAGATAAACTAAAAGACAGTGGATGGTGATGATGATGATGATGACGACGACGACGATGATGATAATGATAGGATAGGATGGCAAACAGAAGAAGCAAGCACACCTGAGATGGTGATCCAGTTTGTTCCAAGAGGCAGGCTCTCAGTTACACCGGCTCTTATGTAGACATTTCGCTTGCTGTCGATTGCCCACACCTGAATTTAAACACACCTTCATTTACGACTTCCACAGCTCAGACCTCAAATGAGATAAAACAAAAAAAATAATGTAACGTAAGAAAATGCACCAGCGTAATCAATCATTCAATGAAGGTCTCTGCCAACTAACGTCTTAGGAACATTTGGTACTCAGTAAATAGTGGTGCCTCATAAGCTTGTAATAGTAGCAATAATAATTAAAACAGAATCACAGTAAATTTGATCATAAACCTCAGACTTAATATGAAACAAACTTACAGTATTTCATTGCATTTACAGATTTCAATAGTCCCACTCCCAGTACAACCTAATCAGAGGAAATTACGAAAATTAAGTCACACTTTGACTTAACGGCCAAAATGAGACTTAATTTTCTTACTGGAATTGCCTCTGATTAGGTGCCCAAAATGAAACTGAATTCCTACAGTTAAAAGATATTACGGATGTCTATAATTGCACCTTGAACGGACGCTATGTTATGTTATGTCATTATGTTACGGCATGCTCAATTACATTACAATATAGTATAAGGTGCCCTTAAAAAATGAGGTAACCATCACGCTTACCATGGCACTGTTTGGACTGGTTACGACTTGTGTGATCTGGATTCCAGATGGTAGATTCTTTCGATCCACTTCCACCCAAGCAGGGTTGATGCGCGAATTCGACGGAGGCTTTACTCCAATCCGTAGGTAGATATTGCCGACGTTATCGACTGCCCACACGTTGTGACGGCTTACACTGATGCTTATGATCTTCACTTTGCCTGATAAGAAAAGCCACGAACAGAAATGCCAGTGACACTTTTACATTGTTAAATAATCTAATTAATTTAGCTTACGGTACAATACAGAAAAGAAGACGATTTATACGGAAAATCTTAAATGCAAGAAACTTTCGGTCATTTTCGAAAGTTGAGAAAATCAGGCATTCATTATGTTACGGTATGAGAAACTTTAACAAGACTTCCGGGCGGTCTCCAGGCCCTTTGCAGGGTTGAGAAAGCTGGAAGGGCCTGGCTCAGAAAGCCAAGTATTTGCAAATAAATAATAATGAGAAACTGACATCATTGGTGACTAAGGCTGTCAACAGGTACCCGGGTACCCGACCGAAGCTGACTACCCGGGTAATGAAATCGGCTTTTGGGTACCCGAAATTCCGTAAAAATGCGCGATTTTACCAGAACATATGCCAGAAATATTCCCTTGGCCATATTGGCTGAGTGCCCGGGCAATGAAAATCGGCTCCTGAGTAACGACATTCCGTAAAAATGCGTGATTTTACCCACACGTATGCCAGAAATATTCCTTTGGTCATATTGGCTGACTGCTTGGGCAATGATATCGATTATTGGGTGGCCGACATTCCGCAAACATGCGCAATTTTCTGCATTTTCTTACAAAATATCCGTGCGATTGGGTACCCGGGTACCCGACCGTGTGGGTCGACGGGTACCCGGGTAGTCATTTCAAAATTTTTTGACAGCCTTATTGGTGACTTGTAAAGTACCCATCAAATCCTGTGATCAACTGGTCATATACTCCGGACTGTTAAAAAAGTTATCCTTATTACAGACAAAATAGATACTTCGCAATTGTGGGTCCCCTTGTTTGGAACAAACTCCTATCTGATTTGCGCTCTCTCCTGCGCAACATGTCTGGCTCTTTCTATAAAATTCTCAAGACTTTCCCTTTTGACTGGGCCTGGGTCGAGAGCACCTCTGAATAGTTATCTGAAGAGGCGCTATATAAATTGCATTGATTGATTGATAAATGGTTCTAACATTGAAACCGGATAGAATAAGGATTAACGATTAAGTCCTACAATTCTTCTTCTAGTGCGAGCAGTGCAAACCAGTAAACTTGGAGCAGTAGTAGGTTCACAGTAACCCTGGCCAGCTCAGATTCATTTGCATGCAGATAAAGAGTCACCCATGAAAGTTAAAGCCCAGAAGACAGACATTGATGTAACAGCGGGGAGTGGTTAGCTATGTCCACCACTCCCCAGTTGTGCCCCCATGTTACATAACTTTCATAGTTAATAAATAGTAGTTAATAGTCCTAACTTCAACAGAAACCTATTACATGTTGAGAGTATAGGCAAGCTGGCAGGCCTAAAGTGATACTGTCTTAAGTCTGGCAATGAACTGGCATGCTTAGCTTTATCTATTTGCCTGCAAATGAAATTGAACTATCTGCCTTTATATTATATTGACGAATTGCTAAAGTGCCTCTCACTGCACATGCTCTACATTTTGCTACAGAATACGAAGGACATGTAAGTGTTTGTAAACTACAAATAAAAACAGCAAACATAAACACATGGGGTGTCTATCCGCTCTCAAAGCGCGTACCCAACTGTGAGAGATCGACGGCAGCCCACTCGACCCCTTGGACATGGTGACTGGACATCCCCTTACGAACGTAGATCTTTCCGCTCATCAGAAGGCACCAGATTGCATCGGCTGTTGATGCCAGCATTGCAACCGCCTCTCCAAACAGCGGAGGAGAAATCTCGAGGACGCGTGTCTCAGCGGTAGAGACAATTATACAAAAGATATCTCCATTCGACTGCTCCAACCAAACAACAGCTGAAAGCAAAGTTAGATCAGGTGTATAATTATAATAGAAGCTAATTCAGTCAGCAATTAGTGCAGCAGTTTCCAACCTTCTGTTTTGTTGTATCCCAAACTAAAAAATTTTCTGTGTGCGTAGCCCCAACAGAAAAGACTTGTCCAAAACATTCTTTGGTAATTTTATTTAATAAGAATAGATTATTAGAATTTGAATATTGGTCATAACGTCACTAATGAATTTTGCTATAATTATTAAATTAAAATTAGTATTGTGCACAATGTACCTTTTGCACAGTACAGCTGAGTGCAGTTATAGTATAACTATAATATGCATAAATATGGAATTTCAAAACCTGCGATTATTATCTGTTTCTGCACAAAATATTTATTTAAAATTTCTAAAATTTTCTTGTGTACCCCATGGCAATCGCTGGCCCCCTAGGGGGGGTATGCGTAACCCTAGGGGTACGCATACCACGGGTCAAAAACCGCTGAATTAGAGGTACACAATACACCATTTAACTTCAACAACAAAGATTATCATCACGCTATGTCATTTAAATTGGTAATCTTAGTCCTATGGCATGAAATTGATTATCATCATACTAAGTTACTTAAACGTTATGATTACATATTTTTTCATCAAGCCATGTCCCGTAAAATCGATTACTAATAAGCTACATTGTGCAGTTTTTAGTTTTTGCTGCAAGACCACAAGAAAATTTTCCAAACATAATAAAATCGATTTTAGCCAGGAATACACAGAATCCTCGGGATATTGGCAACAGATTTACGAAGCCTCACAACCATCGATAAGAACTAACAAAACTCAGGATGATGATAAGAAGAGAAGCAACAAGGCAGCTACACCTACTGCTTTCTCTGTCTCCTTGACAACACGAAATCCTTCTCCATTTCGTCGTTGATAACATTCCACTAGGTGTCACTGTTTCCCATCGATGACCTATGAATAAAATATTCACATTTCCTGTAAATGCAGCGTAGAAATTTCATATAGATCACACAAGGTCCAGTTCTGGTTATTTTAAAAACATACAGCTCAATCAATGAAGCTCAAAAAATCCAGTTTGCATGAATTTCTTTTGTCCAGTTACAACAGTCAATGAAAAGACGTCTCCAACACAGCACACAAAAGGAAACATTTGAACACCATCCATAGAGCACTACATGTAGTTTACTAAAGTAATTATGAACTTAAACACAGCCTACAAATGGAGATTAGCAGTAGTTCATCCAACTCTAGAATATAATACAAAGGAAGAGCAGTCAGTGTAATATAAAATATTTTTGTTTAATTTCAAACTGACAAACTGCAGTATGATTACAAACAAGGTATGAACGAATGATGACAAATCATTACAGGAGTCGGCAGACTTGAGGGCGCCCATTAAGCTACACATCTCATAATTTATAATTCAATTCAATTATTGCAGCCATTGTAACCAAATAGAGATACAAATTATTTTTTCATCAATCAGCAACAACAGGGGACCCACCCCAGAAAGGACAATCAATAGTCCTGGGCCTCGGTAGGGGAGGGCCACCTAAGTAAATTATAACATTAATTCTTAACTAGAAGCAAGTTCAACCTACCCCATAGCCTAGTGAAAGAAGGATTAGTCAACCGTATGGGGATATGCGAATCGAACTCCGTTCCTCAGCTCTGCACACCCATGACCCCCCTCCCATACACAATCTTAAATGAGCCTACACAAGACAGTAGCAGTGTTTGCACATTGAGAATCCTAAAAGTTCTAACAAACCCATGATGGATCCATTGGAGGCATAGACCGACTGTAGTCTACCGAAGTAGATCCAGAATTCACCGTCCTTGTTGGCTGCCACTGTTCCACCACTCTCCACCCAATAACTCCTCGTCAGACTCTTTGGAAGTTCCCAGAGCGACTTCGTTTTACCGCCAGGAGTCGACACCTCAGAAGCGGAACAATCGGTTACGGAAATCTTCAAAGAAATGAATACACGATTAGCACATCTCGCAACCTTATGCTGAGATCAGAATCTAATGGCCAAGCTGACCTCCAATTTTTCTATTCTGAAATTTGATATTGCTCTTCTTCCAACATCTTTTTGCTCAGAAGTGCACAAGTCTTGACAGCACAATTGCAGTTGCACTGCAGGTCCCTATACAGTGACGCCTCGGATGAGGGTCGAACCCGCTCACTCAGCGCACACTGAGCGTTACGGGCCGACCACTCTAACCACTCGGCAACAGTCAGTGTTGGACACGAGACCAAAAACTCAAGACCAATACCGAGACCAAGACCAAAAGATCCAAGACCAAGACGTCAGAGACAAGACCAAGACCGAGGGTCTGAGACCAAGATTCATTTTTATAAACAATTCAATTTATTAGGACGCTAAACACGCCTTAAACATTAATTCTATTGCTGAAGAATACCAATCTTAATAATGGTCCAGAAAACAGTTTTACCGGCCACTTTTAACTTTTGCGGGTTTAGCCCTTGGCTTCGGCCTGAGAATATCACACTGTAATTACTTACAGTATACAATAGTAAATACTTTAAAACATCTGAACAAGTAGACTAACATAACGTTCCGTTTTAGTGGTGTACTTGTACTCGGAATTGTAGGTTAACAGTGTCTACAAGTGGCCTACCTCATAAATATTAGATTGTTTCAAAACCTTGAAATTTGTGAAAGAAATTTTGAAATGGCTGGCTCCATTGCAAATGCATTTATTTTTCTGCCCACATTCACATGCATATAAATAAAGATCCATTAGTATGGTCAGCACGCCATAAATCGATAACAATCGTGCAAAGCCTAAACATCCGGTGTCTCTAATGATCTAAAAATAACCAACAAATACTGAAAAAAATTGCTCTGATATGGCAAACGACCAAGAACGCTAATTTAAGACAGAGAAAAACGCCAAGACTGTTCCTTTAAGACCAAGACCGACGCATTCGAGACCAAGACTGAGACCAAGACCGATGGTCCGAGACCAAGACCGAGGCATTCGAGACCAAGACTGCAGTTTTTCGGTCTCGAGACCAAGACTGTGTTCTCGAGACCACATCCCTGGCCACCGTGACACACAATGATGCCATTATATTAAAACGAGGCAGCAATAATTACCAAAATCAAACCCCTTCTCATATATAAAAAGGTTGTTCCAAGGTGTCAATTGGATGAGACTGACAGGCAATCAAAAGGGAGTACAGCACGCAACTTGAAGCCCTTGAGGAAAAACTGTAAGAGAGAAAGATACAAAATTCAGCAAAGTCAACAGTTGGGTCTCTACCTTCCTTCATCCAATAAAGATGACCCCGTACTCCCTGTGCCCTTAATCCTGAGGTCAAAACTGATAATTGAACATTGCCCCTGTTGCATTTTAAATTTTAATTATTATGTCTTATATAGCAAGCTATTTCAAGGATCCTTTTTAGAACTTTGACAGTCATCGAAAATGTCAATGCTCGTCGCTACATAACAAGCATATTTTAGATTGTTTATTCGAAAACAGAAAGGCTTTTTGCTTCCTGAATAGGCGCAGGTAGACTGTTCCAGGCATGTGGATCAGCTACCCGAAAGACCCGATCAAAGGAATGTTCAGACCTACTTCCCACCAGAGGCCACTGCCATGCGGATTGCTTGGCGTAACGTCCGTCATGTACCAGGCTCTCCCGGAAATGTCCATCATCCAAACAATGCCCTGACAACCTAAGCTCAGGCTGAAAGGCATCAACCGGTTGCCCTGTCTACAACAACAAAACCAACAACATCTAACGATCGATCTTCGATCATGTCACGTACAATACGTCATACAATTACGCAGATGTACATACATATGCATATATCTTATAACACTTGCCAACAACTTCTCATAAACACTTTAATCTTTAATGTATAAACCTAATACAGAAGAGATCTTAGAGGACGAATAGAAAGACAGCGTGTTTTAACAATTTGACTGCATGACATGCATGCGTGTATGAACCCATTGAACCCAAGAAGCAGTATACATGATACGACAATGGTAAGGTATGCACCAGTATGTATGCATCTCTGACATATATGTGTCAGTATGTATGTATGTATGGTATGGTATGTATGCATGGTATGTATGAATGGTATGTATGCACTGGTATGTATGCATGGTATGTATGAATGGTATGTATGCACTGGTATGTATGAATGGTATGCATGCATGGTATGTATGAATGGTATGTATGCACTGGTATGTATGAATGGTATGTATGCATGGTATGTATGAATGGTATGTATGCACTGGTATGTATGAATGGTATGCATGCATGGTATGTATGAATGGTATGTATGCACTGGTATGTAGGCACTGCTATGTATGCACTGGTATGAATGCACTGGTATGTATGCACTGGTATGTATGAATGGTATGTATGCATGGTATGTATGAATGGTATATATGCACTGGTATGTATGCACTGGTATGTATGCATGGTATGTATGAATGGTATGTATGCACTGGTATGTATGAATGGTATGTATGCATGGTATGTATGAATGGTATGTATGTACTGGTATGTAGGCACTGCTATGTATGCACTGGTATATATGCACTGGTATGTGCACACTGGTATGTATGCACTGGTATGTATCCACTGGTATGTATGAATGGTATATATGCACTGGTATGTATACGCTGGTATATATGCACTGGTATGTATGCATGGTATGTATGCATGGTATGTATGAATGGTATGTATGCACTGGTATGTATGCATGGTATGTATGAAAGGCATGTATGCACTGGCATGTATGTGTATATGATATAGTATGTATGCACTGGTATGTATGCACTGATATGTATGAATGGTATGTATGCACTGGTATGTATGCATGGTATGTATGCATGGTATGTATGCATGGTATGTATGCATGGTAAGTATGCACTGGTATGTATGCATTGGAAGGTATGCATGGTATGTATGCACTGGTATGTATGCATTGGTATGTATGAATGGTATATATGCACTGGTATGTATGCACTGGTATGTATGCACTGGTATGTATGCACTGGTATGTATGAATGGTATGTAGGCACTGGTATGTATGCATGGTATGTATGAATGGTATGTATGCACTGGTATGTATGCACTGGCATGTATGTGTATATGATATAGTATGTATGCAATGGTATGTATGCATGGTATGTTTGTACTGGTATGTATGCACTAGTATGTATGTAGGTTTATGCATGATATATTGTGCACTGGTAAGTATGCACTGGTATGCATGTATGTATGTATGTATGTATGTATGTATGTATGTGTGTATTAAGAGGCAGCCACCAAGAAGCACAATAGTAGGCCCTCAAGGCCCTCATACCCCTGAAGTGGTGTCCAGCTGGTTCCTTCCTCTGTTCCTTTCTCAACACCAGAGCGTACCAATATAATGCGATCGTCCGTGATCGCCCACACGATTCCTCCGCCACAGATGACCTCTGCAATGTGATGATCACCAGAGACGTTCAATGAACGGAAACTTGTTCTGTCCTTCGTCAATCCTTTCTGCATCATGACCTCTCCACTTAGCTTGCAATACCTTGGCCAAAGATAGCAAAGAACAGCTTTCTCATGAAATGAAGTCACATTCAGAATCATAAACAGCGTGGCCTCTGTAACTTGAGTCATCAATAGATATGCCTTATGCACAGATCACTGTATGCTGATCCTAAAATGTAATGGTGTAGCCTCCCATTAAAACGGACGGTGTTGGAAGATATTGCCCAAATCAATTCAGGGTCGAGGCCATATACAGTCGCTTAAAAAATATGGAAATATTTACATTTATACATAAGCCAGATCATACATACATATATTGGCAAATGCATAAAAGGGATACTGCTGAAAAGTAAGTATTCAGCACAATACTGCAGTCCTTGTATGGTGTGCTAACCAGTACAATGTGTTAAGTTGACAGCTATGGAGTAGGGCATAACCGGAAATCGCCTCGGCCGAATATTGGACTATTCGGGAGTATTCGCTTAGGCAAATGTTACACCCACAAATAGCTAAAAATAACTTTTTTGGATAAAATAACTTTTTTGGATAAAATAATTGTTTTTGATAAAATAATATATTGTTATCAAATAAATTTAGGAGCAACGGCCTTACTTATAAGTTATTTATTAATTAAAACGGAACTTAACATTGAATTTTCTTTAAAATAATGATGTTAATTTATATATTTTAATTTATTTTGGTTGAATTCCCCAGGTGGCAACTATATCAGTAATTTTCCCGCTTAAAGTGGCTCCACCCACTCTCCTGTAAACATTAGAGAGTAAAGACGTTGATGACTTCATATTTCAAATTTTTTTCACAAATAAAGTTATTAAATAATAAATATAATGTTATAGCCTAGAGTGCAACAATACGCTATATGAAGGATATTGCCATAGACTCTGCATTGACTATAGATATTTCTCCGTAGCTGTGCACATGGCAGGTTAACTACACTTTGCCTACAGATGGTACTCGCTGCCAGTCGCTGGCCAGATTTGCACTGCTATTTGGTTCGTACCCAGATCCGGAAAATAGTTCATCCAAATATTCGAATTCGGCACTCGGTGGAAATAGTCTACTCGGTTATGCCCTACTTTGAAGGGGATAACAATACAACGTGCTAAGCAGAATGGCATGCAAAGAAGTCCAAACTGTATCTGAACAAGTGTTTTAATATTTTCTATCACCTCTCAATGCCAAAGTTCCATCAACAGCTGATAATTATTTCATTTGATTGGGTTCTGTCATTAGCAGGACCCCTGTGAAGTTCTATGTACCGGGTTTAGGATGTCTCTCGCCTGGACATTTACACCCGGACAATTCCCCATAGGATATTTCCCCCTCCTGATTGATCACTTACCCAGCACACAACATTTATAAATAACACATCGTATTTAAATAAGTAATCATAAATTATAATAGCCAATATAATATGCTATCTCATTAATATTTCTGTCGAGTAAGTGATCACATGGGGATGGGAAATGTCCAGGGGGAAATGTTCTACGGGGGGAATGTCCTGGGGAAATGTCCGGGAGGAAATGTCTGGATACCCTAAGTACCGCTGACTGATCTGGAAAGGTGTGCGTTATAAGCAGCGCTACAAGATATGCCTAAGATGCATTCACAAGAATTCTAAACAAACAAAGAACTCAACGTACCAAGCGACATTGTCATCTACCGACAGACTGCTAACTTCCCTCGCAACTTCTCGCCATTCACCTCCGGCCGGAGCCCTTGCACTGATCTTGTTCGCCGAATAAGCGGAATTCTTATACAGCAGCCAGACTATTGATCCATTAGGTGAAACAGACATTTGCTGTCCGGGCTGATCGACCTGCACCCACTTTAACGGTTGACTAAACAAAGTGTAATAGACATGGTCCAGGCGGTCAATGCACCATGCATACTTGCTAGACAGAGACAGTGACTTGATAGGTGCAGGAAGGTAGAATTCTAACCAAGTTTCTACTGTTTTCGGTTGAGCGCAAACATCGACAGGCTTTGGTAAATATGATTGAACAACAGATTCCTTCTCCGGCGACGTTTCGTCATAGTTGCTTCGATGATAGATCGACTGAAAATTATCTGAAGAAGTCATATTCGGCAAAGAAGCGCTGTGAGCAGATGACGAAATCTGGCTCTCTGCCCCATGAATGCTCTTCTGGTTCCCTGTTTTATAGAGCTCTCTTTCATCCCTTGCTTTCTCTGGCTCAGCAAGCATCGGTGTCTTCTTATGCAAGATATGGCTCCCTGCTTTCAGTAGCTCAGTCGGACTCCCTGTTTTTGATCTTTCAATCTGGTGCCCTGTTTTTGTCGGTTCACCATGGCTTCCTGCTTTACGCAGGTCAGTTTGGCTTCCAGTTTGCTGCAGTTGCATCAGGCCCAATCTTGATGAAGGCTCCACTTTGTTCGGTGCTGTCTTCCCGCTGTCCATGGCATTATCTGAGATTTTACCAATGGTCTGACTAGAAGCAGCAGTTGGGATGTGCTCATTCACAGTTTTGGATTTCATATCGATACATTGCTGTCTGGTACCAGCCTCCACAATCTGCTGTGGCTCCTGACAAGGAGCAACAGTGCCCACGGCTCGTGACGCGGATGTCGACTCCCTGGCTGATGGCTCAATCGCATCTCTCTCTGAGAGAGCCGACGCAACGGAAGCAGCAGAGACTCCGTCTGGAATCGGAACCATTCGAGGCATCTCAACTCCACGTGATACGAGTAGAACGTCACCTCGAGAACGATTGTTCTGCAGTTTTGTTAAAGGCAGAAGAAAATCGACTGGCTCAGTGAAGGATGGATGAAGAAACGGAGGCAGAGGACTGATCGACCTTGGCTGTGAACTCAAAGACTCTTTGAGAAATGGACTTCCCGACCTCTTCTCAAAGTCAACCGGCGTTATCGACCTAATCTGAGATGTGATAGAATGCTGGAGAAACGGACTAGCTGACCTGTGCTGCAAGTCGGCTGGACTGATTGACCTATCACGCAAGCCAAACTCTCCAGAACTGATACTCACAACGTCGGGATTTCGTGAGCTTCGACCAGCTGAAAGTAAGAAACCATGAATAGACTAAAACTCTTAACTAAACAAAAAGCACATTCCTTAAAATATTTAAGAAACCTAAGTTCAGTTCCTTAACCAACTATAATCATTAATTTCACAGTGCTGCCACCTATCAAATGGCCAAGTATAGCATTATTATTATTATTAATCAGCACTTTTATTGTGCCTGTGTCTAATGCTGGGTGCATCAATCGATGTCGCATCAAATCCAAACCGTCAAAGGGTCAGTCCATCAAGACAAAGACAAAGCCTACGGAGGGTATGCCAACTGAAAAAGGAAGGTTTTGAAATGTTAGCAACCTTATTAGCATTTTCTCAACATCCAATTAACTCCAAAAGGTATTGACCTTCATTAATAACTGTTTAAGATATATGTATCAGAGATGATTTTCATCTACTCCACAGTAAACAAGAAACAAGATCTCCACTCAGTATATATATATATATATATATATATATATATATATATATATATATATACAGTATATATATACAGGCATATATATATATATATATATATATGCCTGTCTCAATCTCTCACCATTTCCCTGTCTCTCTCTCTTTCTCTGTCTGTCTGTCTCTCTTTTGCAGGCAGTCATGACTAAAACATCTGGAATGGCAGTGTATCAAACTAGTCACTATGCCCCAACAGCACATGGCCCAATCATCAACCATGATAACTCACTCTTAGTCTTTTTCTTCTTGATCTTCTTTCTTTCGGATGTAAATACAATTTCATCATCATCATCAGCCACAGGACAGTTTGCCACATCGTCAATCTGCGTTGCATCTGAAGTCGGTTTCGGAGGCAGCTGCGATTCTTGCAAAGACAAACTAGTCAACAATGGTTCTGCTTTTGGAGCCTGGGTCTCGACAACCAGCGGTGCAAACTCAGCCGGATCTAATCGGATGACGGGAATGGAAGCCAGTGCATTCTCAACCGCCTCCAACGGTGATTCAACCTTGGCTTCCTCTCCTGCCTCTGGTGTTACCACCTGAATGCCAGACCCTTCCGAGGTCATTCCGTCCTGGATCGGTGGCATGGCGTAACTCATTTCTTTCAGAGCGCCAAATATAGACTTGGACATGTTGGCTGTTTTTACAGTGGTGGATGGTACAGTGGCTTCAGAGTCTTTCGTCGGGATGTGACGCTCGAAGGGTATCTCCTTGTACGACAGTTGCATGCTCATACCTAATGAGGCAAATCACAACGCAATAAAGAAACAGTGAAAACCATAGATTGAAATTTGATTGAATGACTTCTATAGTGCCATCATAAAACTGCAAACACCTCAATCGATCAACACTTCAGTGAAACCGTCATCAAAAATCACAATTCGCTGGAGCAGAAGCAAGGTCAAAATTAAACAGATACCAGTTTAGCTTGCACGCAGTTAATGAAACAAAATTGGTTCCTAAGCTGAACGATATACAAAATAAACAAAAGCACTATGAAGGTATTTTGCTGTACAGCCTTCACCTCAACAGTGGACACTGGGCCCCAAATGTGCTTGCCTCTTAACCCATATCTGAGATTTAAATCCAGGAGCATGTCAAACTGAAAATTCACTGTCAAGCATTTTAACTGAAATAAAAAAACTTGTCGCAGAATGACTACCTAAATGGTACAACCTAAATTTTCAAAATTACAAGTACAGTTACTGTGATTCTTGTTGCAATTCATACACAGTAGGCTTCTAATTAACGAGATTAATACGAGTGGAGTAATTGAGACATGGCCCTCAATGTTTAAATAGTTTTGTGTTTTCAAGAGACAATCTACAGATTTGTAATTACAATGATCATATTTATAAAGCTCCTCTCACAGAATAACTATTCAGAGGCCGGAAACCCTATAGAAACAGAAACACCTTTAAAGAGAAGACGGTGGAGAGAAGCTAGTCATTAGTTTAACCCTCATGATGGAATAAGCCAACAAAAGCTTGTGTAAACTGGAATTCAAATACAGATAAAGAGCAAAAACCAACTGTTAATCATTGGCTTAAGTAAGTAAGACTGTTTTCCTCATAAGACTACAAGGTTAGCATGTAGAAGAAATGAATGATAGTGACAGTTTTTAACAGCTTTGAGTTAGATTGTGAGCACCTCAGGAGTTTCTCTTGCAAATAGACCTGCACTACATTGTACTGTATTTTCGTTAATTGAACAAAGTTGTTGTCAAAACTCAACAATTTACATTACATACAGACATCAGCAATTACAAACCGCATCTACCGTATTCGCAGGTCCTCAACCGGAGTTGAAATATGAGTAAAAAGCGAGGCGAACCCACCGCTCATCAGTGATGACGGACGCTTGATCCGGAAGGAATTCTGAGCAAGATATCTCAGCAGTCCATGATTTGATCTCATCAGAAGGAGAACCTCTTCATCATTGACCGCAATGTCGGCGATGTCAGGCAGCGCAGCATGATAGCAGACGAACTGACCCGACCGTGGATTCAGCACAAACAGACCATTCTCGAAGTAGCTGAGCATCAGTTCACGGCCAAAGACAAAGAGTTGCGAGAATTGTGGGCTGGCGTAAGACGTCTGCCCCTGATCTTTTGCTTCCAGGTCAGGGACCAGCACCACACCCAGCGGAGTATCCAGGTTGGCAGCCAGCTTACTGAAGATCATCGTATGCGCGACCATTCCAGTTATGTCCGCCTTCCATATGCTAAGATTCGGTCGGGCGCAATACAAGACAGCCTCCTGGGCTTGGAAGCTGCCAGGGAAAAATGTCGCACCATATGGTCCCAGGCTGAAACAGTTTTAAGAGTACATAGCCAAAGGATAATGCTCATTTTCTAAAAGCATGGCATATCTACTACAGAATAACTGTAATAATGTGTTATCATTATGGCAACAAACTGCTCAGAGCACTTCTGAACAGTATGCGGAGTCAGGAAGAAGAGAATCCCACAATATGATATAGAAGTCGGGTAAAAGGCTTGACCTGCTGAAGTCCCAAAGCAGCGGCTGTCAGAAGTAGCAATCTATCTATCTATGAATTTAACATAGCGCCCCTTAAAGACAACTACTCAGAGGCGCTCCCGATTCAAGCCCAAGCAAACAGAACAGTCTTAAGGTGTCGATGAACAACATCAGATGGTACCCTAGGAAGGGAGCGAATGACCAAAGGGAGACAGTTCCACGCTGCGGGGCCAGCAATGGCGAATGCCCTGAACTGTAAGCAATGGATTCCTACAATCATGCAACTGCTATCATCAGCCATATACATATATATATATATTCTGGTGGGAATATATGTATATATATATATGTATATATATATATTTATTTGTTTGATGAGTCCAAGTGTCAAATTGCAGTCATTGTTAAAATACATGAATGAGAAATAATAAGATTATTGCCTTAACAAAATCCTGTCCTGAATGTAATTGACACCTTTCTCCAGAGGTGTGAATATAATGTGTGCGTGATATTGATTAAGTTATAGCGAGCCACAAAAACTGGTGGAAAGAGAGGACATACTACGTGATTGACAATCTCAGTAACAGCATACATTGTTACAAGCCCAGGTATCCAAGGCACTCACATTTATTAAGGAATCAGTCCAGGTTGGACCGATCAGTGGCCGAGGTCATACCCCACCAGGAAGGGCTGCGTAGAGTATTCAAGACATTATGGCTGCCTTCGCGACTCCATGGAGGGCATCTTGTGACAGGCCATGAGTTCGCAGCACTCGGAGGGCGTGGAAATTGCTAGTGAAGGTCACCAAGAGCCGAAGGAGGCGAACAGGTGCCTGCGTATCAGATGTCTCTAGATGTAGGGGGCAAATCAAAATCTCAGCCTCTCAATTAAATTGAAATCTAGAATTCATTGCTGAAACACTTTCAGGAGAAGTATTTTTTGTAGCACCGCTACAAGGTAATTAACTGGATAATTTCAGGTAGATTCATCGTGATTATCGTTACCTGATCATGGCAACAGAATATTACACATAACACCCTTTTGACAAAACTTAGTTTACATATCCCATTCAAACAGGAGCAAGCATAAATGC
The DNA here is from genome assembly GCA_959347315.1 of Bimastos eiseni. NCBI lineage: Eukaryota > Metazoa > Annelida > Clitellata > Crassiclitellata > Lumbricidae > Bimastos > Bimastos eiseni. The sequence goes on along the minus strand of OY365821.1, from coordinate 13,172,460 downwards.
CACACTACAAAATCAGTTTCAGCGCTCGTGAATAAGCTGGTGCCCTGCGCTCAGCATTCAAGTGGTGCTTTAGAAGTTTGGAGATTACGATTAAAAGTCTTTTATCCAACATTCTATAACAGGTTTCCTTTTTCAATTGTTGGAATAAAGTGATAATAACTTGATTTTGAAGTGATGCTAAGAAAATTACATCTTTCGATCTTTTCGTCCCACTTGAGTGACGTTCATCAAGTCGTCTGCTTTGCAGAGAACGGTTCGCCATCTGGTGGAGACAAGAAGAGTCTTGTGAGCATAGCTCAACTGGACGACGGAGTGCGGCTCCTTACAGACAACATATGAACGACTCTGATTCTAAAACAAACAACAACACTCAAAATGGATGCGGAAGCAGTAAGCCGGTTTGGAAAATGGAATTTGAAGTACCATAATCACATTGATTACATTACATTATATAAACAAAACTGCATCACCATTTCCATCATACCATCACAGTGGATCATTGCTGTTTCCACAACCGCATTCCTGGCCATTACTATTTAGAGTTGGTTTCTGTGCTGGTGATTAGTCCAAAATTAATCAGGGGCATGCAAGACTTTCCAAATTGTATGGATAGCTCTAGAGAAATCTGAAGATTACAAGATTGGCTAGTCAAACAATATCAAGTTTTCTACTCAAATATCATTACAGTGTTTACTTTACGTTCGACCGTAACAGGTCTTGTCCTGAAACAATATGGCTTTGGTATGCCACGGTTTGGTACTCTGTTTAATAGACAATGGCGCATCATAAGTTACATACATAGTATTAAAAACACTATTCTCAATAAATTCGCATATCAACTAGGCAATTGTTTATCACCCTTGAAATGTGCCTTGAAAATTTATGTTACAATGAAGTATAAATGCCAGGGAAAGTAACCGTAGTGTAGTCGATTTCTGTGCAGATGACAACCCCGTCTTCATCTCCGCTGAAGAGTTTCATTGCATTCTGGCTCCATTCAAGGCATGTAACTGGTGAATGGTGTAGGTCTCGAATGGAAAAAGCCTGAAGCTACAAAACACACAATCTCACATCAGAAGATACCCCAGACACAGGCACGACAACAGAAATTCCGGGTCACTCAACAGACAAATTCAGAGCCTACTAGACAAAAACGGGCTCGTTCTGTAGCAAAAAATGATAAGTATGGTATTATTCAGATGCCTGAAGCACAAATTGCTTGTAGTTAAGTGCCATTATCCCTCTTCTAAATTCCATCATCGACATCATTCCCTCTTTATCATTTGACATACTAACTATCAACACTCTCATAATTATCATCACTATTACAATCATGTAATCTTCAGTACAGTCACTTAGTATATTCACCTTAGCATTGAATCCTGACAAATTTAGCACTGGTAGTTGAAATATTGAAATGAAGCCGGATGCAGTTCCCATGGCAACGACATAGTCAACACTCGTTTTCAGTCTCACTTTCGTAACACGATTGCGATCACTCTACAACAAAAGATCGTCGAACAACAAAACGTTTAAGAAAATTCAACAAAACATCTTATTAATGATAGAAACTTCTGTGACAGTGCTCGTTAATGATAGAAACTTCTGTGACAGTGCTCATGATACCAGCAAGTTGATTTTACTTGAATTATCACATAATTCTGCATATTTAGAAAACCACATTTTACTCCTGCTCAGTTGAAGACTCCTTGTGAAAGAAAACAAAATCAGTAGGATGCTCAAGCTCAACACTATTGCCCACATATCACACAGGAGTGAGCGAGTCATTTCACAGCACATACGTATTGAGGTTAGCATACAACTATTTAAATGAACCTGGATGTAGTTGCCTTGGCAACAACATAGTCGAGAGTTCTTTTCATATTTCACAAGATTAGCTAATAAATCTAACTACTTAGAAAGCATAATTACAATCAGCAAAGTCACAATCAAAACTCAATATCCAATCGAGAAGTTGCTTCAAAATTCAGTAGATCAGAGAAGAAAGCTATGAGAGGCAGCCTGCTTCCAGTTAAGCCTGTTCATGAGCCAACAGACAATGCTTTGAACACTGCTATCAAATGTAGGTCATACCCATATCATAGACCTGTTGATGATGTGAACTTGCCAGAGGGGAGCTCGTCAGGATGACTCGTTCTAGTGGTTAAACGATATTCAATTTTTTTGATTTTTTTGCAATTTTTAAGCTATGTTTGTAAAAATGTTGATACATTGCATTGTCATGCAAGCCTGAAGTGTGCAAAATTTCAGCTCTGTAGGTCGACGGGAGCATACCGAAAAAAGGGTTGAAAAAACTCCGACGAACTGATGATCTGTCCATGACAAACTTTACGCAAGCCAAGTTAAAGAAAAGAGGGTGAAAAGATTTCAGCAGAGTATTCAAACCGGTTGAGTGGTCAGCCTATGCTTCACAGTTTCCTCAAATCTGTCGTAGAGATAAAGCCATCCTGAGTCAGTTCCAACGGCAACCCAGTCAGTGGTAAAATCAACACATGTCCAAGAAATGTCGTTGCTGAAAAGGCCCCGCTGTTCCTTGCGTGGTATTGCCTTATGGAGGCTTGCAATATCTCTGGACTCCTTCAGGACCAGTCCGGCCATATCCACTGCCAATAAACAAATATTCACTGTGCTATGTGTTACAGTGAATCTCAAAATGTTAACATCAAAGTTTTCAATTTATAGCGTTTATAAGATCATGGTATAGTTGCTGCTCACAGTCTGTTCAAGGAAAAGTAAGTAAATACTACTTGAAATAATGCTGTCACAAGTTGGCAGCTTCCAAAATATAAACAGAGCAATGATGTGCAAAAACGCTATATTGGCAACAGTAGTTTGATTCGATTACACAAAATAGTATTTTGTTTGTATCCTAATATACTATTGCATAGTATTTTAGGTCAGAATACTTTAATCCTTTAACGATGAGCTGCATCGGTTTCTCAGTCACTTTTAGTACATGCTTGTCGCTAAAGGGTTTAAGTGTCTTAAGAAATTTTGGCTTTTAAAAAAACTTTTCGCCAAATGCATTCTAGTTGGATGTGAGGTACTTAAAGTTATTGAACCAGTGTTTGGCATTGAATATTTATATTTTTTATTACAATTGCAGGAATCCACTAAAGCACTAGTAAGGTATCCTCAATTGGTTAGCATCAACACTAATACAGCACCGTGTTGAGAAGGGACCAAAGAGCTTAAAGCAGTTTGAGACTTTTAGTGATTTTGTGTTTGAATAGCTATTGGCTAAAATAGGTAGTGTATGAGAAAAGTTTGAGTTGCAAAATAACCTGAAAAATGTAAAATAATCATTCAATCCACTGAATAACCAATATCCAAATAAAAATATAAAACTAATTTGGCCAGAAGTTGCAAAGCACTCGACTGCTTCGATGCAAACAAGCAATAAAATTGATATAAGCCTACGTACAAAAGAAAGATAAAAGCTGATCATGATCATTTACATCTAGAAACCGTCACATTCTGGATAAACAATCTGCTAGTGTAGCGCTAAGTAATGGCAAATATAAAAAAGATTTCGTCGACTCCAGTCTATAAATCCTTCTACCTCCCACCAGTCCTGCGATTGAAGAACCACCGTCCGTCGTCATTGTACATAATAACAAATTCAACTCCTATTAAATTTATCTCTAAAGCCAAATAAAAGTTAAAATAAGTATTCATACTGCAGTTCATAAATCATTACCGAAAAGAATGACGACTTTTTGTTTTCACAAATTTAATAATTGAAGTTCTGAAATACCCAATCTTTCTCATATGTTATTTACGCACAGTGGCGACAAACTGATTCCTACATATGACATCCTACCCATTTAGCCGCTACAACCGTGAAACGACGCACGGCGTGTGTCAAAACTGCAGACATTATTTTATAAAATTTAATATAAGCATAAAGGATTGTCAAAATGCGAAATAGTCTACAAGTGAGCCAGCTTTTTAACAATCTAGTGCTGAATAATGTCGATGAAATTAAGTATGGACAATTCAGATGTCATTTACCTCAAATTTCCCTTACTTCATCTATCGAGCTCACCAGATTAAAACAAAACTGGCCTGATGCGCTGAAAGCTATCAAAGTAAGTCCATAATAATAATTGTTAGTAAGATCACTACAAAAGATGTGTGCGTTTACATTATACATTATAAAAATCAATTCTCTATCTTCCATTAAAAACTGAAGGTGGGCCTACGCATCATCAGGAAATCAACAGAAGCTGCCGCTGTCTTTCCTTAGGCTCTCTAGGCAACCACCTCCGTGTCCCACCAGTGACACCCTGCAGTTAGGCCTGAATTATTTGCTTGGTGAATAAAGATTCTTATAATAATTATTAGCATTGGTCATGTGAAGACACAATTAAGCATAGACTTCTGACACCGCACTACTGTTTGTAAATGGTCGTAAATTCTATGGAAAGGTCAAAGGTAATGCCTCTGCATTTGTTTACAGTTACAAAGTACAGTTCTGTTAAGTGTCAAGGTCACAAGCTAATTGCTGGACCGCACTAAGTGCTTATGCGCTTTAACAATAAACTGCTAAGCCTATAGCTTGCCAGTTTCGTATGAGAATGGATATAACGTTAGACGAAGTATTTCCTGCTATTCCGTCGTACAACCACATGTTCATGCTGGAGGCCATGACTTACAAGGTAACACTTTCCACCCTGAGCCAGCATTCTGCCCCTCTCGGCCCAGAGCTGATCGTTCAGGCGTGGACCAACCAGTACGACGCCAACCACTGCGACGGAAAGTGGCATTCCATCGACCTCGACTACTCGGGTTCGAGCGATGACAATCGTCGTCACAACTACGGCAAATCGGTGGTCATCACGAGCGACTGCGATTTCCGTTTCACGTTCCGCTACCGACGCCGAGGATCGACAACGAAGAACGAGGAAGACTGGCGATGGACTCACCCGTACATGGTGGATGGGGAGGTTCACGTCGAATCGCCTCGTCTTTACGACGCTTGGACACACGGACCAGACTATAACCACATCGCCGACACCGTCTTTCTGGGGAATTTCATCGCGGCAACCAACGCCCGACAATGCGGCTTCACTCATGTTCTGAACGTTGCAGACAACCTGGATATGGTCTTCGCCGAAGGGGACGGGGTCAACTACAAGAAGATCCCGATGTGCGATGGGGCTCATAACCCCATCGAACCGGAGAAGATGGAGCAGGCAGTAGCCTGGCTGATGGAAAACAACCGGAAAGGCAACAGGATTTTGGTGAACTGTCGGGCAGGCATTGGCAGAGCGGGATCCGTGGGAGTTGCCTTCGTATTTGCTCGAAATTCATCCATGTCGTATAAGGAGGCTAACGAGTTCGTGCTTTCGAAGAGATTCGTGTATCCACACACAGGACTAGAAGAAATGCTTTATAGACTATTTGAACGAAACTGACGCTTGTTGGACGGAAGTCAATTTCTTAATTAGTAAATTTTATCTGTAGAAAGTTATCAAATTACCACTAGGTAACTAAACTTGTTAACTTATTTAGTCTTAAAGCAATCAGTAGGCTAATTGACTTAATAAAAGACCAATCTTCCAACAGTCTAGTGACACTAGCCGATATAATTTACAGTGATATCTTTGATAATGGCTCAATGTGCTTATCTTGGTTGGGAGCACTTCCCAGGAGATTATTTCTAGAGGTTGTATTTTAGAAGTCTTCAATCTGTGATGTTATGGTCATGTTAAATCAATTAAAAACAATATGCCAATTGGTAAAAGTAAAAGGTGTTTGTGTATTTTAAATTTTAAGGTATTCAACTGCATCATGAATTGTGTTAACATACCAGATGAGATACCCGATTCCGTCACATTGACATCTTGTGAAAGCGTTTTCAAGCGTTTCCAAACAGACCCGTATTCCCACTGTTAGGGTTTTTCTATTGCACAATCACATTAAAGTCATTGTGAAACAGGAGGTCCATTTTATTCGAGAATAAAACGAAATATAAAACAATTGATAGCAACCGTAAGCTCAACTGAAAATTTCAAAACTGTATTATATGACCGACTTCATGGTACAACAGCATTTGGCCCTTTGCCAAACAGTCCACAAATATACACTTTCGTTTACAATCAGTCCATATGGGCATTTTAAGATGTTAACTAATCACAGGATTTGCACGAATAAAACAAAAATTACTCAAAATCTGAACTATGCTATGCTGCTGTATTGAAGTGCATATCTTCTGGCTGTAGCCTTTTTACCTACACCACTGCCAATGGCAACAATTTAAGTGTCACATAAACGTCATACACCGCGTGGTGTATCTAGCAGGTCGAGGCTTGTACAATGCTATCACAGCAATATACAGTCATTTTCCTCAGACATTAATGCCAACCAATAACCCCTTAAAACAATCATTGAATTCGGCCAACAAATTGTTAGGCCATCGATCATTTTGAATCAGTCTTCAAGCGACAGTCCATCAGAGAAATGCATCTCTGGAAGAGAGCTGACAATCAGTCTTCGTCCTCTCCGCAAATGATCACAGTCTAAGGGTTCAGCCATCGGTCTCTGGGTTGCCGTGTGACTGCTACACACGGCATTGCAGATTACAGATGCTTCGCGCATCACGTTACTCATCAGTTAGTTGTTGTCATTCGTTACGATCAGCAAGTGGTTATTACTATTAGGAGGTAATTCGAATCCGATGTGTTCTGAACGACGTCTTGGGCAAAACGCGCTAGGTTCGTGCTGGAGAATTCACATGGTGGAAATATGTGGATCACGTATGTTGCCTGAAATTAGAAAAATACACAAAACTAGATGTTTGCGGTTTCAAATGCGGACAATATTAAAGGAAGCATCTATATCACATTAATAGATATTCTGAATGCTAGACATTCAGATTTCATCAATCCAGGATATCAACATCACGCATTCCATGAAATGTACTGAGTAAATATTTCCCTACAGTGCATAAACTGTAAAAGTTTTCAACTAGTAACAATTTACACTGATGGGAGTGTAAATTTTCTTACACAGCTTATCCTCCAAAAGCGAACTACAATATACATGTTAGAACATTGCTCAATTAACTTAGGATGACACAGTATCAAAGACGTTAACGTGCTGCGAAGGGCACCACCTTTATTGCGAAGTTAAAACATTTGAAGATGACAGACTGGAATCTGCAAGAATTGTGGTGCACCAAATTCTTTATCCACAATTCCACATGAGCTTGGCCTGAAGTGCTGACCTATTCTACTACCAAGATGCAGGACTTTCTTCCAAGGCACTCCTGGTTTGAATCCTCTGCAAATGCTCAATCAGCAAGAGCCATGTAGGAGATTTAAATAGCACCCTAACTCAAGGTTATTTATATGTTACCATGTCAGCAGTTGTCTAACCTCTGCAAGCAATTATGTCCACTATGATCAATTAAGAATCTACCTGGTTGGTGCTGGGCTGGTAGATGTTAACTATGCCTGCAGCCTGCTTTTCCTGCAGATAACGAATGAAGCCGTTCTGAAGTGAATGTGCCGATGTCATCAGCATGACAGTATCGGCACCACTTGGAACAGCCACCAGCATACTGTATTCACTCTCATTCTAGAAAAAAGAACAATGTTCCAAGTAACATTGATCCAGAAAAACATGGTTAGACAAACATGCTGGACACTTTGAGAGCACAACTGCAATGACACATACGTCACCAAGTCATCATTACTATTACTACTACTAGAGCTAATAGCACCTTCCAATAAAATCAAGCATTTCAGGATAAGAATTGCTAGTGCTTCTAACAGCGGCAAGCAGTAACCCTGGGTTTTGGGATAACAGTTACTAAACTTCGGATATAAAAACTTCGGAATTTAGAACTTTCGTCTATATTGAATGGAAGTCAAAAGCCTAATGCGAACACTCAGAACTTTTATCGAACTGGATCAAAGTGATCATATATCGAAGCCACTCAATGTTCCACAGTGCAACACGGAAGCTTCATGGTGGTTAGCTCACATTCTGGAACAGGAACCCAATTGGAAGTTCTCTTGTATAGTCCAATTGGGAGTTTTCTTGAAGAGGCACCATATAAATGCAACCGTCTGTTGGTGAATCATTGCAAATGACAATATGCTTACCATCATTCTTCTCGAGACCTGCTCCAGCTGAGCAGCTTCAAGGCGCATGCGCTGGCCTATGTGTAGCGGTTTATTACTGTCCTGGAGAGACGCTGGCACCAGAGTGCGGTTGCCTGAAATGAAGTGCATCTGCACTGGGGCACGGTCATTCTTCAGCTCCAGTGTTCCATTCCACATCACAGGAAACCTCTGTAAAAGACAAATGACATAAGCAACAGATCTTTAAGGTGGTCATCATCATCATAACATGAATCTCATTGTTATATATATATATATACATATATATATATGAACATTAATGCTGGACCTAAACTCATTCCAGGGCACTTAGCATAACTTAACTTACATGGGACAATGAATCCAAAATTGAGCTTCAGAATGAGACTGCTCAAATAGAGCCTGATTGTTGTTGTAAGGAGGCTCAAGTATAGCATGGTACCAGTACACTGGAACCTTCCTACACAGTCTGTTATGACATTCTCCATGACATCCAATTCTAAATTTCTTAGTTTTTTCTGCAGATAATCCTAATAGAACTGGAAACTGAATTTGGTTGTCACGTAATCAGAATCTATGTAAACACATCTATAAACAAGAGCTTAAATTGTGCCTATAAAATTGAGGTAAGTATCTGCATCTATCGATGCACATCAATGCAGATGAAAGACTAGGATTCTACCTGAAGCAGATTTCCAATGGTGTCCGAATTGTCAGGGCTTGGTCGGGCGATGTGGCTCTGTGGTGCAGACGATGATGGAAGATGGTGAACGGAAGGCGGTCTCCCGATGGGATGATCGGGATGTGAGAAAGGCGACATGGACGGCTGCTGCTGTTGTTGCTGCTGCTGCTGTGACTGCATCTGCCCAGCAACCATCAGGTGATGATGCTGCGCAATCTGTGGAGACATGACACGACCCGAGAGCATCAGCTGTTCCAGCTGCCGGGTGTCTATCGCCAGGCCATGGGCAGCAGCAACTCCCTGGTCGTACTTCAGCATCTGGATCCTTGGGTCTGACCTGTACACCTGCTGCCCGCCGGCCGTTCTCATCTCGACCATGCCGAGCGGGACCTTGTCCGCAGAAGTTGGGTGGCTCCCGGAGGCCGGGTCACCGAATGGCTGGACGAGGGACATGGGCGGACCGACGGACGGAAGAGGCGCCGACGATTCCACAGACGACGGAGGCCCGGTCGCCTTGGGCTCGGCGCGGGATGTCGACATGGAACGGGGCTCCTGTATCGTGAACGGCATGCGGTGTTGGCCGAGGCCAACTGGCGAAGGACACAGGTCGGGCAGGCCGTGCGACCGCCCGGCGTGCAGGACGTTTTGCTGCTGTTGGATCAGCTGTTCCTGCTGTGCCAGTCGGGATGGCTGTGCCAGTGCCTCCCTCAGTTCGCTGGCAGCACCAGAGGTAGACGATGAAACAGGCACCGAGTTGCCCGTGTCTTTTGCATTGGCCAGCGACCCATGAGGCAGCATCATGCCGTACTGAACCTGCTGAGGATAGCCACCAAAATGCGCTACCAGAGTGCCAGGCTGACGTGGCAAACCTTGTAAACACAACAATAAGCCCAATTACTAAAAATCTCAGTACCAAAACTGTCCTTGAAAACCAAAAAATTGCTGATATGTAGTTTTAAAAATAAAGTTGAATACCTTCAACATTGGCTGTATTTTAGGAATGTCCATAAATATCACTGCAATGTAAATTTCCAATTCTATCACACCATTTTGACACACATTAAATCGGCTACATTCTCATCTACATCCTAAATATAGCTGAATAATGTCAGCTTCAGATGATAGCTACACACATGTTTAATTATCAAACTAAAATGACCAAATGCAATGATTCACAACAGCAGACAGTTCTAGAAAAAGAGTAGCCAAAGAAATGAATCTCACTCTGCAGAAGCCCCTCCGAAATCTTGGGCGACATCGGATGGAACATGGAACTGTCGAGGCCGACAATGCCGAGCGACGAGAGCGTCGGAACGCCTTCGAACCTCATCTGTGGCGTTCCAACCGATCGGTAAATGTAGTCTGGCCTTCCGTGTCCATCCGGGTTCTGTGCCTGAGCCGAAGATGTTGATGCCGCTGCCTCCAGTGCCTTCTGCTGCTGCTGCTGCTGCTGTTGATGATGATGGTTGAGCTGCTGCTGCTGCTGCTGTTGGTGTTGGTGCTGCAGATGAAGATGTGCCTGAGCCTGGATCATCTGCTGGTGCGAATCGCCGTGTTGGACCGATGCACTCTGTGCTGTGGACGATGGATTGTGCGCCAGGAGAGTGCCATGGGATACAGCAACTGGCATGATTCGAATGTTTGCGTGGCTACCCTGTTCGTGCAGATTGTGGACGTTTGCCGTTGAAAGAACCGTGTTCATGCTCTGCGACGTCGCATCTTGACCGGGTCGACTGTGGACTGGCATGTTGGAGATTTTATCGACAGTCTGATCAGTAATAAGAGAACATCTTGTAAATGTTGATATTCACACTATTATTCACCAGACTGCACAGAACCCACTTCTTGGCAGTGGAAATTTGAATGACACTATTATTTATTTATATTTAGAAGGCATGGGCATACATTTAAATGTCAGCTCAGTTTTGAATCTATTACCATTGTAAAAGCAAACGGCATACTTAAATGTCAGCTCCAATTGTACATGAACAACAATGTATATGTTTAACTGAGTGTATACATGACACATTTCAATAGTATGATCTGTAAAGCATCAAGTCATAGTCCTGCTTGTTGGTCTTCAAGTCACAACTAACACCATGCTGAAAATGTCTGCTGAACCAAGCAACACAATACATTGCTTATAAGCAGTACAACATGAGTCATAGAAATTATCGGCATACTTACTATCACCAATTCTGCTTTCTTAGTTTATTACAAAGCAAGTCAGAAAATTTTATAGATCACAACAGCTATCTAGACATTCCAACATGAAGTAACTGGCTCACTCTGGCTTCCTGTTGAACTACTTTATCTAATGGAGAAATATCCTACTGTTTTACAAGATACAATCACTGACTGAGAGTAATGATGAAAGACCCTTCCAATCTCATCAGTTCATAAATATTTATGATTATCCCATCTGACCTGCGCTCCCTAACGCGCGACCTGTCTGGCTCTTTCTATAAACTTCTTTAGACTTTCCTCGTTGACCGGGCCTGGGTTGGGAGCGCCTCTGAATAATTATCTTGAAGAGGCGCTATATACAGTGCATTGATTGATTAATTGATTGATTGATTTATAGAGCTAAACAAAAGTTTTGTGTGTATCATGCAACAGCCACTCACCCGAGACGATGAAGATGGATTGATCTGGTGCGGAGGCTGAGAACATGCGGGATGGCTTCGCACCATCTCTTCCCTTGGACCAAGGAAACGGTGAAGTTGGTTGGCACCAGATTCTGAATGAGACCCCCCTGGCACTGAAGAAAACTGATACCCAACAGGTGGTGGGCAGAAGAGGAGGCCTGGCTGTTGTCCTGTGCCAGCAGACGACACCATGGCTAGTAAAGTACAGTAAAACAGACATGGTGAACAACAGTAGCAAGAATCAGTCCAACTAAACAGCTTTCCATAAACTTTCTAACAAATTCAACTTGAAAACCAACAAACAGTGTGGACAGCATCAATGAAGGAATAAATTTATGTTCTTATGTAAGGTATCCTAGAAAGATTACGGCCAATACAACAGTCTGGAAAGATTATTTGTAATTTTATCTTTGAAATCACCAGCTTCTACAAACTCTTATTTATTATAACATCAAGGCCACTGGAAAATATATCTACCCAGCATTCCACCAACACCACCACAAACTATCAGTGCAACCAACTCAAAAATCATCATCATCATCGTCGTCGTCATCATCATCATAACCACAGCAAAACAGAATCTAGTTTTCCTACCTGAAGTAAGAAGCCCCGGCTGATAGACAGAGGTCGAGGGTCTGAACTGCGTCTGTGGATTGTGGATGAGAGGCGAGGTGAGTCGAGGAGACGTCTTGTCTGACGACAACATCACAATCTGCGGTTGTGACACGAACTGCCTTGCCGCCGCTACTCCCGCGTTGTACATCTGGAGATGGTGAAGCGACGAGGCGTCTCCTCCTCTTGGCCCGACGGACGCCCCCGACCCGGGGGACATCTGGAGAAAACCCGGCGCCGTCATTATCATGTGCGGCTGCTTGGCCATGTCCGAGTGCGTGAATGAAGGTCCTCCTGAATGGGATGTTGCCTGCTGCTGCTGCTGCTGTTGTTGAAGCTGCTGTTGGAAGTGAGGCTGTTGCTGCTGCTGCTGCTGATCATCGCGACTTTTGCTCCGCGGTTTCTTCTGCGACACGTAATAGTCGAACTCGTGGCCTCGCTGAAAGTTGCCCTTGGCGACCTCGTCGATGACGCGATCCATATTCGACTGCCAAGTGGGAGGAGTCGTCGTTGTCGTCATGGCAACAGTGACTGACGGCGGGGGCAAGGTAGCAGAAGGGCTCTGAATTGTGGACGGCTTGGGGCCGACGGGTGCCGTAGAGACCGCATGACTCAGCAGATTCTGAACCATTTCCACGTGCATCACGTTCAAGCTGACCGGCACGGCGCTGTTTCCAATCGCGTGCGCTTCTTCCTTGGAAAAAGCCTCGACCGAAGTTGGAATTCCAAGCCCTTCCGTCACGAATTCCAGCCTCGACTTCTTCGCCTCCACAGTCGAGTCGTCGCCTGAATCCTGGTCTCCAGGTCGCTTACGGGCTCGGCTTGAATTTAAGGACGACGTGAAGCCAGTCATCAGAACAGCCTTCTCGTCGTCTTTAAATTCATACAGGTCATTCTTCTGGTGTCCGTTTGGTGGTGAAATGACAATGTCCAGCTCCATCCGGGTCGTTTCCAAGGGCGCTTTATCCATAGTTTCCAGCTTCACAACGACAGTCTCTTCCTTCACGGATTCAATGGGCACTACTGCATCCACAGTGCTGGCAGGCGTAACGTTTTCTTCTGATGAAGACACAAGCGGAGCAGAACTAGAACTTTTCACCTCTGCATTGCACACAACCTCTTCCACTTCTGCAGGTATATTCGTCTCCTCCACCTCCTCCTTCGGAACACACGGAAATGGCGAATAGTATCCAGCAAAGTAATCGGGACAGTCGCTGGCCGGCCCATTCAGCTCCAATTTCAGCTTACCCGGAAGCGGTTTAAGCCTGGAGGTCTCGGTCAACTTTACGTCACTATCCTTCTCCTTCTCCGTCACAACTTCCTTCTGAACTAGAGGCTTTGGCTCGGCAAACACCGACTGCGTATCAGTCGCTTGCTTTGGGCTGCCGACTCTTGTTTCTTCCATTTCCACAGGAACACAGGACTCCTTCAACTCTGACTTAACTTCAACTTCAGCACTGAAGACTTTCTCTGGCATAGATTCCAATTCCACCTTCACAGACAAGACTTCTGGAGACAATTCTTCACTGGGCTTGTTCTCTCCAGATTCGCTCAACGCCTGCATCTCCGAGTTCTCCGGCACATCTTCTGGAGTAGCCTCAGCATCTGGTGCCTTCCTTTCTTCGAATTCCTGCGACATGACCAGCCTGTCATCCTCCTCTTCCTCCTCCTCGGGTACCTCAGGCGCCAGAGTGACCATTTCCTCTGGCTCACTCGGCCCCATTACCGTTCCAATAAGGATCTCTATTGCCTGCGTCACCTCCTCTGAATCATCCCTCGGCATATCCGATCCGGCCAGTTCCTCGGTCACTTCGCTGCAGCACGTTTCCACGGCAACAAGACTATCGTCCTGAGCATGCTCTCCGTCTGCTGTTGATTGTACATCACGATCGATGTCAATTATAGTTCTTACTGCCTCGTTTATTGTCTCCACCTTGGAAGCATCCTCCTTTAGTTTCTCAGCCGTCAGCTTGGCCGAGTCCAGCTCAGGCCGCTCCTTGACCGTCCTACTTGGCTCAGGCGGTTCACACAGAGAAGGAGGAGGAGGATGAAGAGGAGGAGGAAAAGTCCCCACCAATTCCTCCCCCTCCACTTCATCTGCCTCAACCATCGGAGTCGTCTCTGACACGGTCTCCGATATTGTCGAATACTGCGTTTCGAGGCTGAGCGAGGCGATGTTCACGGACAGCTTCTCGCTGCTGACAACGACTTCTGCATCGATATCCTTCGATTTATCCATCTCCTCCTTTCTCTCCATCTTCTCGAATATATTGTCCGATCGTACGCTGTCCTTTAAGTTTTCAATTTCAACCTCCATGCTCTCTGCCGTGTCGTGCGTGCTCCCAATGGCCTCAACTGCAGCCAAAGGTCCGTCCTCTCTCTCTGGTTTGCCGGTGGCCGCTTTAATGTCCAGCTTCGGCTTCTTCTTTGCCTTTTCATGAACAGATTCTCTGCGAATGTGAGCACGATTCGCTTTCTCTGTCTCAGTCATGACCGACCCATTCTTACTCATTGTAGTATTTCCAGAAGGAACCTTGGCTGCCCTTGATGTTTGCTTCTGGAGGCTCTTATCCAAAGTCTTACCTGCTTTATTCCGATCACCGTCGGCTTCTCTGTCTCCCTTTCGCTCAGAATCTGTCACAACAACACTCTGGCCTTCACCTCTGTTCACTTGTCTTTCTTTTCCTTTCTCCTTGGCACTCAACGTCGCCTCCACGTGGCGTTCCTTCTTAGCTGACGTTCCAGAGTCTTCTTTATCTTCCGTTCTAGTGATGCCGTCCTCCTTTCGTTCCGCAGCCAACGCCTTAACTTTGCCAGGTCGGTTCTCGTTCTTGGCAGGCGTAAGATGATCCTTAGCAAAGTCTTTTTTATTGTCCTTGCCTGTGCCATCAGACTTCTCTACTTTCTTCTGCCTCTCTCTGCTTTCAACAGATTCTGTCTCGGCCAAATTCTTCGCATCCTTCCGGCTGGCAGAAAGTTCGACTTTCGTAATCTCCTTCTTTGATTTTGACGCAGAACCAGGTGGCTCATGTGGTGACGGCTTTTTCTCGCTCTTACTCGCCTCCTCTGCGTGGTTTCCAGCAGACAGCACTGCAGCCAATGGAACGTTCAACTCGTCTTCGTCGTTGTCAGTAGACATTGAGTGTCGTGCAACCGGCTTCTTTTTCATGGTCGCCTTTGCTTTCTTGCTGAACGACAACGCCTCTGAAGCTACCTTATGTCCCTTGCCAAGAGCACCTTTTGATTTTGCAATCTTCCCATCAGACTTTGTGTCCGAATCGTCGTTCAAATCAGAAGACGATGAATAGATGGGCTCGTGCGCCGATTTAGGCGTGTTCACCTCATTCAGGGGCTTGTTTTTACTGGAAAAATAGTTTTCCATGCTCGTGTCGGAGTCTGAGGAAGAATCGTCCTCGATTGTTCGGATAGTTTTAGAACGAGACGGTTTGGTCACTTTCTCGTCATCGCTCGAGCTCAGTGAAGACGAGGAGGAGGAGGAACTGTCGATTCGTCTCTTCGTAGTCGACTTCTTACGACTTCTGTCCGATTTTGACTCGAGCATGATGCTCATGTCTTCTTTAAAGTCGTCGTCTTCATCGGAATTGAGATTGCTGCTCTCCAAAGATGCTTTGCTGCGATTTCTTTTGCTGCTCCTTGCCTGGAAGATAAACGTGACGAAAACATAAATTTGCATCATCGGTTTCAAAACAAGTGAAAGTAAAAACACGGGTTTTTTGGGACCCTCTTTTATTGACTTTTGGTAATCTGGTAGACGGCCCAATCGATCCATTTAAGAGATCATTTATGATGTAAACTTGACAGAGTGGAGCTCATCAATGAGGACTCGTTCGAGCGGGTAAATGATATTTAATTTTGCTCATTTTTTTCGTACTTTTCTCAATTTTTCAGTTATGTCTGTAAAAATTTGATACATTGCTTTGTCATCCAAGCTTGGCATGTGTGCAAAATTTCAGCTCTGTAGGTCGACGGGAACATACCGCAAAAGGAGTTGAAAAGACTCCGACGTCTAATCATGACAAACTTTACGCAAGCCAAGTTCAAGAAAAGTAAGTATATTCATTTTTGAACAAACTGCATACTTTGAATGTATTGTACACCAGAGTGCAGTACTCTGATGTACAATACATTTAAAAGTACAGAATTCTAATTAAAAAAGTATTTTTGATCTAGATTGTTTGCCTATGGAATAACATGGTCCTGTGGTAGTGGGGATTATGAGATTGTCTTTTATAAAGCCATTTAAAGCTCAACCTCAACAGTACAGAAAACAATAATGCACTTTCAATTTTAAATCACAAACACACTCTCACCAGTCTTTATATCAAAACAATTCAGAAAACATTGAAATATGACAACTTTCCTCATTCAAGCACTACTACAAGATATATCACCAGCCCACATTAAATATTCAACTATAATAACTTCATCTTTTGCATCCAAAAACCATATTTTCAGCTCAAAATTCAAGCAACTTCAAAGCAGTTAGTTACCTGAAGCTGGCTCAAACATTTCGATCGATCTTCAAGGCTGCCGAAGCTATCGTCTCGACCTCGGAGTTTCGAACGCCTTTTCACCATGTCGTACATTGACACGTAACTCGTAGCGGAACTCTCGGCAGGGTGTGATTCCTGCAGCAGAGCCTTGATCTCGCGTTTCTCCTCCGGCCGTTTTTCCTTCAACTTCTCTGATTTCTTCTCCTTCTTCTTGTCTGCCTCGCCCCTTTTGTCGGTCCTACTGCCTTTGCTCGGTTTCTTCTTCGATTCGCTCTTGTTATCCCTCTCCTTCTCCCCTCGACTGCTATTTGTGCTGCTGCCTTTGCTCTCACCAGACTGCTGCTTGGAATCTGGCTTTACCGATACACTGTTTTGCGATTTTGTCTCTAGCTGCAGCCGGCTTGGCTTTTCACCTAGTTTCGAGATGTCGGCAACATTCTCTTTGCATTCATGTCGTTCCTTCTTGTTGACCTTGAGCGTAGTCTTCTCCTTTTTGATGGACTTATCTGACGAGTCAATTGGTGGCATCTTTGGCTGCTTGCTGATGGTCCTCTCTAGTTTTATTTTATCTTTCGACAGCTTCAGATCGCTTGCGGTGACCGTTTTGTCGCCTTGTCGGGATTTTTCTTTTTTTATTCCTTCCTTTGGGTTTTCACGGTTTGTAGTCTTTGGTTTCCTTGCGTCCTCTAGCTTCTTTGCCTCTTCCTTGTTTGAATCTAAAGACATCAACCTCTCCTTTCGAATGTTATTCTTTCCCAACTCAACCACTTTCTCCTTTTTCCCTTCTTCCTTGACGGGTTCATTAATTTTCTTGCTATCCTCAGAGCTGCCTTCTTTAGGTGGTTTGCTGGCATTCTTCTGGTCAACTGCCTTATGCTTGACGTGACTTGCTTTCTCCTTGTCTTTCACCTTATTGCCATCGGGTGCTTGGTCCTTTGACTCTTGCGTGGGCTTTTCCTTCTCCTTCTCCTTTTCCGTGCTCTCCTTAACTGGCACCTTTGTCTTAACCACCTTTCCAAGCTTGTCCTTACCTCCACCAGCCTCTGTGGACGCATCGCCAATGGCCTCGCTCGAAACCTTAGCCTGGTTGTCCTTCTTTGCATGTTCAACCTTATCAGGGTGCACAGTATTGACCTTTGCCCCGGACGGTTTGGTGATCTTCTTAGCATGACTCTTAGCAGAATCTTCCAACTTCTTTGCAATGGAAAGTTCAGGTTTCTTATCATCAGATTTGCTTGGCACAGGCTTTGGACTAACACTGCCAGCAGTTGGCTTTTTCAACTCAACCTGTGCTTTTCCGGCGGACACTGATCCTGACGTCAACACGTGCTTCTTACTTTCTGATGTTGAACAAAGCTTCTGCGGCTTTTCGTCAGAGTCTCTATCCATCTTTGCTGTTCCGCCATCAGGCTTCGCTGGCGCAGAAAGCTTCGGAATTTTTGTCTGACTCCCAGGTTTTAAAGCTGGAGCATCCACACCAAAAGCGAGATCTGCCTTCCGCTTCAAGACACCAGAGAGAGGAATCGAATCTGCGCTTGCAGCAGCAGGCGTATCATTTGCTACTTGGATCTCTCTGACAGCATCCTCCTTCGGCTGTTTCTTCAGAATTGAAACTGGAGGAGAGGCGAGGTCCTTTGGCTTATTTGCCAAAGATGTCATCACCAGGTCGTGTTTCTGAGCGGAAGCCCAGATGTCAACATCAGATGAATGGCTGTCCTGACGTTTTGCGATCGGAGGCGACAGCAATGGCGAGACATTGGATAAATCTGACCGGGAAAGGCGTCTGGGATCTGTGTTGTTCGTCAACACAGAATGTGGATACATCGCGCTGGTGCCGCCAGAGTAGGGAGGGGTTGTAGAAGCAGCAGTGCGCGTGCTGTCAAAACTCGTCTGGTGGAAAAATGGGGCAACTCGTACACCGATGGGAACAGGAGACTCAAGCGATGTGGGTCGCAGCAAATTAACATGGCCAGGCTGATTGGGAATTCCAGCCGATTGCCAGAGCGGAGGAGGCGCAATAATGGAGGACTGGTTAATAGATAGTGGTGAAACTGTTGAAATTGGGAGAGGAGAAGGAGTTGAAGTAACTGTTGTAGATGGCCAAGAGACTGCTGAACTCATCATCATCTGCTGCTGGACAACACCAGATGCATTCCAATTTGGCAAATTTCCAGACGTCAGTCCGGGCGTATTCCATCCAGGACGAGGAATATCTCCAACAGATGGAGAACTGAGGAAACTATAGGAAGGGTTTGATGACAGAGCCGGCACTCCGTCCTGACCTCCACCAACGGTGCTCCGAAAGAGCGGGGAATACATCGCCGAATAGGTCTCGGTATTTGGCAGCCGGCCGAGGTTGCTGTGCACGCCGCTTGGCTCGTACTTTGTATGAAGCTGTTCGAGGCGCTGTGAGTCCTGGTCGAATATGCTGCTACGCGACAGCAACGTCCGTGCCAATGCCGAAACCTCGTTACGGTTTTCCGTCTGCTGGGGTAATTGTAACGAAGGCTCTCTTCTTCGACGCCCGTATTTCTCGCGGTAATCGAGAGCCGGAGCAGGAGAGATTTCAGTAAGGTTGACCGCTGGCTTTGCGCCCTGCCCCACGAGTTTCAGCATGTCGTCTAGAGCACGAATTCGATCCTCGATTGAAGGTACCGACGGCGTAGGCGACAGGAGATCCGATACGTCCGAGTCAGAGGCGTTCTGCTTCGAGGAGACTGCTTTTGGATTGTCTGGCTCGAGCAAATCCTTGTCGGTGCCAGCATCGACTTTTGTGTTTTCAAAAGTCTTTTCAGCAGCGACTTCGGCATTACAAGAATCCAGATCCATTTCAGGTTTTTCGCTCTTCACCTGACAAGCCTCCACAGAATCACTCTGAAGTTCATTGTTGCTCGGGCAAACAGTCTTGTCAGGTTCAGCATCGCACTTTGTAATGCCTTCTCCAACGACACATGGCTTGACATCATCATCGTCGGTCATTACCTTAGCCACATCCTTGGTTTCGTCTGTGGTTACACCTTCAGGCAGAGCAGGTTCAGTTACACTATCCAACTGTACAGTGCTTGAAGACTCCACCGATTCAACCTTCACATCGAGCACAGGTGGCTCAACGATGGCAAGTTGCACAGCAGTGCCACCTGTAACACCCTCATCACCATCGACACTGCCGTTCATTTTACCCGTGTCTGCATTCAACTCATTTAGCTCTGGCTGCGACACTTTTTCCTCCGGCAGCTTCTCGACTGAGATGTCCATATCAAGCGCCCTGTTGTCTATCTTTTCAACACATGGCGATGATGTGAAACTCGGAGAGAAAGGCGGATCATCGGCTGTCAAATCTCGCTGAGCAACTTCTGGTGTTTTAACCGCAACAGGTGTGCTGGGCTTCAACAGTATGGGAGACTTGGAAGGCAGCGTGTCGTACGCAAACCGGGGCAACGGCAGATCTATGGCCTCTTCCCTGCGACAAACTCCCACCGTCTTTCGTGGTTCCTGTGGACCTGAACCTTCACAGCCTTTTGTGACCGGAGAATCGGGGATGATGCACACCTCCATTCGACCATCGACATTGCCCATCTTCTGTGATCTTCGCAAAGGCGGCTGGAGCTCTTTGAGCAGCTCGTCACCAGACCATGAAGACTCGACAGAAATGACACGAGATGTTGGCGCCACGCTTTCTTGTAATCCACTCGCAGAAGTGCCAGCCTCATCATCATGACCAACAGAGTGTCTGCTGTGTCTCGACGACGATGGAGAAAACACTCCCAAATCCTCATCACCGCTAGAACTGAAGCCATCATCTGAAAGTTTAGTCCGATACGATCGCTTATGTTTGACGCAGCCCCCAGAAAGACTGTCACCGCTAGCGTTTTGGCGTTTTGTTGGAATAAAGTCATTTGGAATTTCTACTGGTGAATTACAAGTGTCGTAGGGGTCGACAACGTCCAGCGGATGGTGACACGACATCAGTGCCAGGCGATCTTGTTGACTGGGTTGCAGAGGCGAAGATGACGACGAATGGGATCCCAGTTCGGGATCTGCCTGCTTCTTCTGGGCTTCCATCTGCTTGCGAAAGCTCTGAGTGGTATCGATAGGTTTCAGTATAACTGGAACCTTCGATTTTAGACACTCCTTTCTGCTGTGGTCCATTTCAAGAAAACCAGTCACAGGATTTTTTCTGTCACCCGCCTTGTCGAAATACTCCTTCCGCAATAGCGATTCCGGATCGTTACCCACTTCCAAGTCCGAGTCATCATCCACCACGATCGGCTCCTTCTTAGCCTCATCATCCGGCAGCTCGACGTCACTGCCGCTAGTTGCCTCCATCTGTTTGAGGAGATTTAAGAGGAGCTGCTTCTGCTTTTCTAGTGTCTGCACATCGTCGCTGCCATGCGAGTTCCTGCCCCCCAACGAGTCTTGATCAGAATTGTTCACAGGGGTCTTGCTGCCAGGTGTCGTCGATCCACTCGACACCTGTGCCACAGCCACAGAACTGCTGAAGCGTCTTACCAGCGACAGATCCATTGTAGCACCTCCAGGAACCCGTTCGTCATACTTCGGAGAGGAGAGCTGGTGCTTAGCGACAGAGTCCGCAGCCCCAAACTCGGCTCCAAATTCCCTAGCAGAGCCTGAATTTGGATAGCCCAAGTTTCGTGCAATTTCCAGCTCGAGTTTTCTCTGCCGCTCCAGATCGCTCGGAAGCTCGACCGACCGCCGCCTGGCACCCGGTTCGTCTATCAGCCGCTTTGGCCGCAGCGGTTGATCGAGACCACGCAGGCTTCGGTCACGGTCGGACAGTACGTCGCTATCATCATCGCATCTTGACGAACGTGACTTTTTAGATCCAGACCCTGCTGTAAAGAGCTTGCTGTAAACAGGTCCCTTTCCCGGCTTCTCCGAGAATATATAACAGTCCAGAGACTCTTTAGAGCCACGCCGAGGAGTCAAGTGATAACCAAGTTCGTCGGTGCTATTTGAGTTCCAGAGATAGTCCTTGCCGCCTGTCGGTGATGTTGACCTCTCTTTCCGGTATCTTTGTTTTGTCGAAGCCGGACTGGTGCTTCTGCTGTCCCGCTTCGTAGTTCGACCCTTACTGATCTGACTGAAATCGCTGTTGGCAGGACTGTAGCCTTGGTACTTGTGTTTACCGCCGGGTCTATCATTCCGGCTTTCCCCCGAATAGCTCAGTTCGCTGTCTTTGTTCTTTGCATCTGTGTACCGAAACGCGAAGGGGTCGTCCAACCTTTCTCGGGACGGACTGCTGTAGCGACTGCTTCGAGGGCTGTCGGCTCCCCCCGTGGCACGATAGCTGCGATGCCTGTCCAGTGAAGGGCTGACATCACGATCTCGTCTAGAGAAGCCGTACTCCTTCAGCTCTCTTTCGTACGAGTCAAAGATAACCGCTTCTTCAGGGCCATCAAAGAACTTCTGAGGGCCTCGCAATGGCAATCTAAAAATTCAAGAAACGACATAGAACTAACTAGGGTTGATGTTGCTTAGAAACACTCACACTGTGATGCATATATGTATATGTATATACAATAATATTAATAATATAATATTAATATATATATGCAAGGATGTATGTGCATGTAAAATAACAAATGTATGGAGTGTCCACTGTCCATGCTAATCAATGTATGCAAGTTTAAAAGAATGTAAAAAAAATTAAAGATTATCTAAATTTAGAATGCCCTTTTAAGTTAAACTACAGAGCTTATAACAGAGATTCTGCTTGTTTATTGTGTAAATAAACAGCAAAGCTTATTTAATTTCTGTATAACCCAAGGCAATAATAACACATTATGAATCACAAACATTCCACACTTTCCATAAACAAGCTGCCTAAAAAACTGACTAGAAACACCAAAGAAAGCCTTACCCTTCTCTCCGATCATGTGCAAAGCCATCGTAGTATCCACCTCGACTTCCCATGCGGTTTCCCACATTAAAGAAAGTGTCACGAGACCCATTAAAGTTGCCACGGGCATGACCATCAAAACCATGGTAACGGCCGCCCCTTGGAGGTGGTCCTTCAAAGCCAGGCCTAATACAGACAGAAAGACAAGTAAACGTTATCAGTTACCTCCACAATCACTCAAGCATGCAACTGTTTTATAGATGACTTCTTGAGGACTCACTTACTGAAAATGTGACTGTATGCAGAGAAGATATTTACTCATCCATGAAAAACATTTAGTGAACCATGCAATTGTTACACAGCCAATCAAGTGAAAGCTGCTCAGTCATGTCAACCATTTATGTCCTGATGCCAACTATCACAGATCAAATATTTCATTCCATATGTCGAATTCAGAAACTATCACTAACCACATTTTAACCATATGTTGACAAACATTCAAAGAAATCTAACAACAATGTTAAAAAAACAACAACACTGGAATCAGAGAAAAATAAACATTCACACATATCTAGAACTATCCAAAGATATCAAGAAACCCTTGGACAGATATCTACAGGATATTTAACAACAGCAACTTCTTATCATAAACAGTGATTCAGACATTTCTAAAACACTCCTAGTGAAGTGAATTATAACTTATTAACAAGTAGCAGAACTATTGATAACGTGATGCAAGGTATCGCATGCCTCCATCAATAACCAGAAAGGTTCTTAACAAGCACAATACAAGCTGTCCATGTCAATTTCCATTACAGAATGTGGGAATCACACATCTCTCGTCGAGACATCAATCTTATTGTTGAAGCAACATAATATATGAGCAACCACACAAACAACCAGCCATTCTGCAAGACAAACCACATGTGACCCACGCACTGAATGCATGGGTGAAAAGAGTCATGTAGTACCCATTGGCCGCCATGCATAAGGCTAACCGACGCAACCATCTACTGGATGAGGCGAAAGCAGAATTTTAAGACGTCACCTTTGTCTAATGAATTCTTGGGGACCATACGGAATACAGCCTCGATTGGCACGATCCTCGGGTCGGTCTCCGGGTCGCAGCTGGCCAGTCGTTTCCATGTTGTCAAGAAAGAGATTCTGACAATCACGACTGGCAAAGTCCACCTGAAAATAAAATGAAGTGAGGCATATGAGTTACAGAGCCAATTCATTCATTCATTCATTCATTCATTATGAAGGTGTATGTAGCACCCCTTAAAGGCTACTACTAAGGAATGCAAACTCTAGACCAATGCATAGAAATACAGAGAAAACATAGAAAGAAGCTCAAAATATGACCCAAACTGACCAGAGTCAACCTACGAAACTATGATGAATTGTCAAGGTGCAGTCACAGGTGAGGTGCTACAAGTTGTGAAGTAGCACTACAGGTAAAATTTATCAATGTGGCACGGTACCTGATTGGTTAGAGCAGTCAGCCCATAACACTCTGTGTGTGCCGAGTGAGTAAGGCTATACTGGGACTCTATCACTATAAATGCAAATTCCAACTTGAGAGAGTTGGGGAAGTGATACTAGATATACCATAATATATGAGCATATCACATAAATCAGCTTCAGAACATGACCATAGTATAATGCATTGCAGCCTTCCTACAAACCAGTAATTTATAGGCTCGCAGTGGAAGAATTTTAAACCACAGGCTTATAGTGACTGACCTGAATCTTTTTCTCCAAAATGCATTTACCACGCATTTCGCTAATGGCTGCTGACGCATGGTCCGACGTTTCAAAGAATATAAGGGCCCGTCCTGTTCTACGATCGATATATGTAGACATGACAAGTCCAAATTTGGCAAACTGGTTCGTGAGGAATTTCTCAGATACGGTGTCAGAAACTCCATCAACCCACACACAGGAAGATGGAATAACTTTACCAAAGCCAAGCTGTAACAAACAAAAACCCATCCATGAAAAAAACAATCTACATGTCAACATTTAAACGCATGACCAACATGGCAATGGTCTTGATGCCCTTCATGGTTTCAATCATTCATTGTGAGAATTTGTGTATAGCGCCTCTTCAAGGAGACTACTCAGAGGCGCTACCAAAGCCAGCGCAGCCAAATAAAAGTCTTTAGATGAGAGAGGAATGCATGAGAGGGAATTCTAGGAAGGGAGCAGAGCGTCTAAGGGAGGCTATTCCAAATCGAGGGACCTACCACTGAGAATGCACAGCTCTTTGTTGTCCATCTAACTGTAAGATCGTATGCACGGCAGTTATCATTCTTCTAGCTGCTACCATTCTCATAATTATCAGCAGCATCCCATGCTCAGGACAAATGTTTCATATAATGCTAAATTCTAGCACCAAAGACAATACTGTCACTGGGCAATCTCATTAACTTTAATAATAGTTACCTTTACTTTGTTAGTATTGATGTACTTGTCGTCCATATCATGCAGAGCTTGCACAACACTACGAATGTTATCGAACTGTATGAATGCGTACGAAAGAGCCTGTCCCTGATTCTTTATATCGATTTCCTAAGAAATGCCATAAACTCAACCTGCAGTAACAGTCTGCTCAACATTTTACTATGCATACCATCGAAGTGCAATTTCCTTTCACAATAAAATAGTTTTAATAAATGCTGTCAGGAACAAGAATTCCTACTTACATCCAGCTTTACAACATAACAACACCATATTGCAACAAAGTTATAATGTGATGTTTGAAATGGCTTCCAAAGGTACAAGCGTCAAAGAAATTGCAAATCCACCGACTTCCATAGTGTCATTATCCTAATCCACAGTAGCAGTTCAAACTGTAGTCAAAGCCAGAGTCCACTACACAAGTCAGATCAAAAGTCGTTAAAATCTCCTATTGTCAGTATCATGACATGGAATTATTCTTACCAATAACAACAAAGAACAGTAAGCAGCTATTTTAATGTTCACGCACGTAAAAAGTGTTTCTATAGGCTAACAGATCTGCTCTGTTGAAGCCCTACATCCTCAACTTAAGTAAAGTCATGCTACTTACAATGATGTACCCATACTTGGAGAACAGGTCTCTCAGCATTTCTTTCGTTGTAGTCTTATCCAGATTACCAACAAACAACGTCCTCGTAGCCTTGTGGGAGTACTCGTTATGGTCTGATTCCAATGAATGATTTTCAGAATTTTCTATTTCTGCATATCAAAAAGCAACTTCACTGAAGTTCATTTTATGAACTACCATCTGTATACAAAAGCTGGTAAGTGGTGTGGCTCAGTTACCAACTGATGCTAAACTGATAATGAAATAAGGAAGAGGATGAATCTTCAGAAGGTAGATTAAATTGAAAAGTCAAACTCAGACAAAGAAGGTATTAAGACAATGTCGTACCAAATCCTTGATGTGTGGTGACAGTGACTTTAGTTCCAAAGAACCTTTTGTCTTTGGAATCTTCCAGGGCTTTAGCTGCGTCTTCGTGTCTATTGAAACAAATTTTTAAATGGCAATAGCAAGTCACATACACAGACAAATGTAAAGACACTTTCTTTATTTTGCTACCAACAATAAATATAACCCCACCTTAGACAAATATTTACATAACGCTTTTCTTGAACAACTGAACTCAAGGCTAACTACTTACAGAAGAATAGTTTATTGAATAAGAAACAAAGGTCACTAAAAACAGATTGTAAGCTTAAATTCACTTCTCTAGCAGACGACAAACACCACCTTCATCAGGAACTAAACAGGTAACTGACTGATTGTCCTCACACATGCAAACATCTTTTCTAATGACTTCTATAGCACCTTTATCATAATGAAAGAGGCAAACAGAACATCAATTGATGTTGCTTCAGTTGAAAAATGTTATAAACCTACACAAGTAATCACTGAATAACATATTTTATACAACTGTACATTCTTGGGGAAAGGCTTGAGTATAGTATTGTATCTGATCATTTATAAAGCACTTCTCACAGTCCTGGGCGTTTGCCATTGCTGGCCCCACAACGTCGAATGGGCTCTCTCCGGTCATCGACTCCCTTCTTAGGGCCCCTCTGATACATTTCATCTACCCCACAAGACTTTTCTTTTTGCTCGAGCATGGATAGGGAGCGCCTCTGAGTAGTTGTCTTGAAGGGGTGCTATATTAAATTCACATAAATTCAAATTAGCCCTTCAACAGTGTGATGTTCCCTCTAGAATAGGAAGGTTGAAATAAACACTCACTTTTTGAAGCTGACAACAGCGTATCGTGCGTCTCCCTGTCCTTCAACTATCACAGTAACTCCACGATAGTACTTCTTGTAATCGTGGAAGAGCCCGTCCCTTACGCTCGTGTCGGTCGACCGTGCGGGAAAGCCGTGGATGAGGAGACCACGAGGCTTCTCCGACTGCTGATCTTCATTCTTCTGCATGGTGCCAGAGGCCGGACCAGGCAACTGGACAACGGAGGACAGCTTCTTCTCACCCGACTGACCACAGCTGCAGGACAGTAATCACAGAAATCCAGTGTACTTAACTGACAACTGCTAGTGCTATCCATCAATGCATCAAACAACAAGCCCGAAAACTTAGTGTGATGAATATACTGAGGTCTGCCAATGCAAAACAGAAGGCCAAATTCTGTAGCTGACAGTGTAACATATGGAAGCACTGCCCACTGCTCCAATAACTCAAGTAATAATGACAGTTATACTCCCAATATGGTGCCTATCACGTGCATCGAATAGCTCTGCTAAGACTGTGGCTTATTATAATCAATATGGCTCATTATATAATCAATGCAAATGTCTTGCTTGTTAATCAGCCGCCAATGCCACAGATCTACCGAGGATGACCAGCCAAGCTCTTAATAATAATAATAATAAAAATAATAATAACCACAATAATAAGACAATTTATATAGAGCATAGCTGAGACCGAAAGAAAGGGCGCTAATGCACAGCCACAGAAGATATCAACACAGCAAAATACACTTCCTCATTTATTATAATTCTCTATCAACACTTTTAGAGTTCATAGCTCCCAGTGAAAATCAAATCTACCTCTGTGATCCAGACTCGCTGCTGCCCTGACTCTGGCTTCGACCTGTTGATCGGGACCTTGACCGTGCTCGACCCGATCTGTGTCCCAGGCTTTCGCTTCGGGAACTATCCGTTCGTGCTTTAGAATCATTAAGTTTTGATCCCTGGTTCCCATGTGAGTCTAAATGAGACCTACAAGAAGAGCAACAGCATGTTCTTCAAGACAAGCAATTTTATCTACAGCAAAACGGAAAAAAATTGTATTTAACCTGTACTAATAACAGTTTGTCAAATATATCACTTATATGACAATCTTTATAAAAAAAGTTATTGATATCATTTATAAGTTATAACTACCATAAGGATGAAACAAAACTTGGCTAAATTTTCTAAATTGGCAAAACTTGGACTCAGGCAAACAATGGGTCAAAGTAATAATCTTTTCGATTTTCTGACATATTTAAAACGAAAATCGAATTTTTTATTTACAAAACGACAATTGACGTATTTAAAAGTACAAATAGTGTATTTTTATTTACAAAACAACACTCATCCTAACTAAAAACACAAATACTGCTACTGTTAGTGCTTACAAGTTACTACTTCCCAGTGTTAACTAAGGCAAAACTAAATAATTCATTAAAGTTGTGCAAACTGTCAAACTAAACATCAAGAAAAATAAGACTGTTTTAAATATTCGAAACGGACAGAAATTCAAACTCAGTTCATCCCTAGTTACAACCGCACAATTCCCAGATGTAGCATCTGCATCTTAATGATGCTCCAGCTCATGAAACAATTCACTTTATCCTACACAGTTGCAACCCATGACGACACTGACCTGTGACTCGAGAAGTGCGAACCATGAGAAGAGCCTGGATATGGCCGAGGTCTTGGTCGATCCCTATCCTGATCATGCTCATTGCCCGCTCCTCTCGTCGAACCTCGATCAGATGTCTTACGAGAGTCCCTCAACTCACCCTGCTCTGCAAGCTTAGCTTCAGCAGGATCATCCAGTACTCTTAAACAACAAAAGAATAATAAAATCAATCACACTGATTATTATATTATAAGAATACGGTATGTAAACTAATACCTCAATACCATTGGTTAGCACATTATAACATATAACCCATATGTTATGAGTTCAATATTTACCAGTAGAATATGATAATTAACAATATCAGTTTCAACACTAGCTGCCCGCACACGGGAAATAATATGGATACCATCATTGATAAGACACAACCTTGTAAAAGACCTAACATATAACCGCCACTTAGGCTAGAACATCAGGTTACCACTGCTCATTACCAATGATAAGGGCACACTTTTAGACAACTGAGTCCTGCATAACTGTGTTCAATTTGAATGAGTACATAACGACCCATCACGCCAATAATGAATAAATGACATCACCCTCCTGATGCATGCATTTTGGGTTCATTGATTACTATCTTATCTGATCCCCTTCCCCTTAATATTAGTCTTACATCAGCACCGGAATGACAAATGCCCTTCAGTTTTATTTTTTATTCTTGTTGATATACTGCTGGTTTCTAGCATAATCCAACTCAATCTGCCAAACATCACGGGTGCCACGCCAATCCTGCAAAATATGATTCCTAGGTCATCCGGAAGGAATAGGGGCAGAGGGAAATACTGGCAGACGAGATTAGGCAAAGAAGACTGACATGGCTTGATCATGAAGTAAGAATAGACAACAAGAGATTACCAGCAAAGACACTATATTGACACGCTGAGGAATCATAGAGACAAGAAAGACAGAGAAAACCGTGGATACAAAAATGTGAGACAAGATACAAAAGAATAAGACATGAACATAAAAACAGCCCTAGATACGATCAGATATCAGAGACAGGACAGAAATGCTTTCATCTTCTACAAACATCATCATCAGCACACTCTTGACAGAAGAGGTAGAATCATCTGCATCATTCTTAGATTCATTTTCAAGTGGTAAACTTTGGCCAAAGAAAAAAATGTTTACATTTCTGTTTAATGGCTTATTGATACTTTACTCTGCCACTGCACTATGATACTATTAATACTCTCAAACATAGTCACCAAAGACACTGAATATCCAAGGTGCTGTATATATGCTGCATTTAAACAGGTAAGTTGTCAATTTAAGGATTAATTATAATACAAATAAAGCAAAATACTCTGCATCTTTAACACCTTATTTGAAGAAAACTGTAATCACCATGGCACATATTTTCCTGAATACACAAACAATAGTGATTGGCTAGAGATGGCTTCAGACCACAGTGGCAAATGTCTTTAAAGGTGAAGGAGGAATAAGACCTATGACCACAAAGATAAATCGAGGCATTGAGTGTTAGAGCAGATGTGGTTTCTCAACGAGTTATGCCTCTCAGATGCTCAACACCTCAATTGTAGTATGGGCAGAAACAGCAATTGCTTTTCAGGTATTACAGGCCATCACATGCTGACTAATCACAATAAAAGTAATTTCTAGAAATGTCAGGTAGCAGCTATTGGCAGACTTAGGATTTTCTTCCTTTATTTGGACCATATTACACTGCACAATACTAAATCAAACTCAATCAGACACAGACACACAGCCTAAATTTATGTACTAACAACTGGTAAATACTGCCAGTTTTTAATGAAAATGCTGTACTTTCAAATGCATTGAAATTTTAAAAACGACCTTCTACTCCCTACACGCACGACTGAATTATTCCACACACAGACAATTTGAGTTTTTAATTAGAATGTTGTACTTTTAAATGTATTGTTCACCAGAGTGTAAATATGCAGTTGGCTAAATAAAGTTTTACTTACTTAATTACTCTTTAGCAACACATTTCAAAAATGGATTTTGTATCTAGATACCTAAGCCTGAGGAAAACCCTGTTCTTGACAAGCAGCTGAAATAGAATCATGCTCAATCTCTTGCAACCATGCCACAAACGGCTGGTGTCAGTAACCCATCATGTTTTTCGGCCAATTTAAAACATTAATGCAGTAGAAGTGCATTGCAAATCTGAGCACAGTGCTTACAAAACTTTCAAGCACTGCTACCCAATTCACACAATAACCATATACCGCCACCTTACTGCACAAGAAAAGAGTATGTATGTATCCATGTATGTATGTATGTATGTATCTATGTATATATGTATGTATCCATGTATGTATCTATGTATGTATCTATGTATGTATATATGTGTCTAAGTATGTATGTGTACATATATATGTATGTATATATTTTTGTATATATGCATGTATTTATCCATGTATGTATATGTATGTAGTACTATGTGCGTATGTATTTATGTACTATGTATGTATATACCTACATACACACTATAGTATGTGGTATGACAAGACTTAATCCTCATCTGCCTATGGCAGTACATTTACATGAGGAGCGGTACAGGTATCACACCCACTCTTTTCAATGAGTCCCATTTCCAACACAATCCAACGTGCTTGTGGCTTTTATACAGCAGGCTTTGGTAAGCAATCACCATGGGCAACACTCAGGCAGGCTGGTGCCAGAGTCCGCTGAGTCAACAGTTCTCTATCAGCCTTATCTATTCAAGGCCACAGACCATTTCAAACTCCAATGTACTTGTCAGTTCAGGCCAAAAGAAACCAGGTGTGAGCCAACACTGTCGAAATCACCAGCCACAAGTTACAGTCTAGGTTGATAATGCATTTCAGCTGAGTAATGGATTGTACACACTGCACAGTCATTAGAAAATATCCCCAGTGATCATCATATACACTCCAACTAGAGCCTAAACATACTAATACACCACAAACTCCATACAGCACTACCTATGTGAGTTAAATCAAGTTACGTATTGAGGCCAAGCAAATGTGATATCAGGTTCTAAGCCGAATTAAACATGATACATGATCTACATATCCAACAACAGTATATATGAACATGCAAGCTTTTTTGTATATTAATGATTTTCACATGTAGCAAAATTCATTTTGTATATGATTATTCTTTCACACTACATTTTTGGTATAGCTTACAAGTCTAATCATATTGACAGCGAGGATGGCTGTAGGGTAATGAATCACACACAGGTTTCAGAGCTGAGGAACAGGTTTGGATTTCTGTATCCCGTAAGGTTGACTAGTCCTTCTTGCACTTGGCAGCGGCATTGGTTAACTGAACATTGGTTAGATGAATAAAGCGTTCTGTATCGATAGTGCGAACGTTCGATAGTGCGAAGGTTCGATAATTCGAAGGTTCGATAATGTGAAAAAATGTTCTAGTCCGAGTTTTCTTCGGACTATCGAACCTTCGGATTATCGAGCGGACACAGAATACAGTAATGGACAATTTCATGCGCCAGCAGCTAAATTCGACTCCTGTAATAATTGGTCATCACTCAATCATACTATGCAATCATATTGCGGCTGGTTAGTTTGAAATCTAAAAAAATATTATTATTAATTGATTCCTATCCAAATACCAAAGAAACAATGAAAACTATCAAGATGATCCCAACATGTGACAACAAACCATCGAGCATTAATGCAAATGTCATCTATAGATTCCCTTCTAAGTAACCTGCTCAACTAAATCAACATAGTGCTGGTAATCACTATACAGCACAAGCAAAGCACCTTTACTACCACCTCACACAATCGGTCTGTCAAGGCAACTGCCAGGTCAGGCTGTCCAACACCCACGGGCTCAGGAAGGTCTGCACACAGCACCGCCAGAGCATAATCAATACTTCTCACAAACACTCTCGATCATCTGATCATCGCTCAGTCTCAAGTTGCTATAAACAGCTGTCAACAAAACGATCGTCAAGGCTGAACGAAAACCAGTGTCAGCTCTAGCAACCCAACCAGTGTTCTCCAATTCTTAATTACAGCTTAGGTCGTCCATCAATCCATCTCATTCTCATATGGAAAAAACAAAAAAGCTTCTGTCAAATTGATGCACATTGCTGCGTTTCGTGTCTCAGAACATATCCAAGTGCACCATAACGCCCAGTCACAGTCCAGTTTGTAAGGCGTTTCAGGATATAATATCACAAATCACAAACTAGGATTTCCAGACATCCTACCAGCATTTTGAATCTTCGTTTTCTGAACACCAGCACCCCATCAGATTTCAGTTTCAGTTGTGTTCAAATTCAGCTTGCAAACTTGCATATGCAAGCACGAGAGTAACGGTATTTTGCTGTTCACTGACATAACTGAACTGGATAACCCTACTGAGCAGCTGCACAACAGCTTAACCGGCACTGCTAGTACAGATGCAAACCACGCCACATTAATCCAAAACAACTGAGCATTGCAATTAATGAATCTTGTCAGACAGTGTTATTGCCAGGCTGTATGTAGGACAACACGCAAGAATTAATAAAATGAGAACTATTCAATGCAGCTTCTCCATCTGCAGACTCATTAATTAATCGTTAAATAGTTGAGGTACCAATAATCCACTGCATTGCTGCTGCTGGAAGAAGCGATTAAAATAAAACCATTTTAAAGACTGTAACTGTCAATGGATTGTCTATGAGACATTCTATAAAAATAATATATAAAACATTAAATGCCACCAAGCCCCTCATAAATGGCTAGACAATAAATGACAGTAAGAAATTGCAGGTAAAGGACAAGATCCCTAAGCGATAATAACTGTCTTGGGAAAGTTCACAGGCATGCTCTGTATTACAAGGTCAGTGCTCAACTAATCAGCCACAATATCCCATAAATTGCTAGCATTATCAATTTGATCCTATATTACTATAGTTTATTTAGCCATATGTAAGAACAGCCTTGCTATAAGTGACAAGCCAATAAGGATTGCTTAAAAATCACAAGCTTATCTATGTCACACCCATTTACCCTTACTGGTCTGGTCCAAGGACCCCTATAATAACCCTACACTATGGAGTATGGAGCCCATGCTTAGTCAGACACACTGCTTGCTAGGCACAGTGAAAGATGCCAGGACAACAAAGTCCAACACACATATCAAAGTTCAGATCAATCTTGGACAACACTGACAGGCACATATCTACAACACAACCCCAAATGGGGTGCCTTAGGAAGGGTATTATATCTCAGGGCAACCTCAAACTATGGATCTCACTTGGATGTTAACAGACACCTGTCTATTTACTTAATGTTTACCTCTGAGAAATTTATGCCAGTTACACCTGGAGCTCTAGTGCTAGAGGGCAAATGCCTCATTGCATATTAACATAGGTTTCACACCAGCAAACCTCGTTTATGACTTCTTGTGGCCTGAAACTGTTAAGCAGGGAAATAGTCCTTTTACTGTTCTGCATACAGATGAGCAACAAGTCTCATTAGCACAGTACAGTACTAGTCTATCTAACCTTTGCCTGAAGGAAAGCTACATTTTAGGATGTTGTTACAGGCCAGAAAAAGACACTTTATTAATAAAAAAACCTGATCTATCTAGAAACAGCCCACTAACCTAGCCAAAGTTCTTTCCCAATTCCCATGACATAAAAATACACTAAAATGGACATTAAGTTTTATGTGCAGAGTGTCTCGCTAGGTAATGACATCAACCGAAAAAAACATCAACTGCAGCCAGCTGACATAACATAAAACCCACTAGACCTGCTCCCATCAATGAAAATATCAGCCACGGCAAGGTGTGTGCACCATGGGCCATGTCAATGAGATCACTTCAATGTTGACAAATTATTAGAATCCAGCAAATAGACAGCAATGCCGAAGGACTTACAAAGATGTTGACAAATGAGGAGCCAAGAAGGAATTCAAAAACATGGATGTGGAAGCAGCAACAAACGCAGTCCAAGGAAAAAGGACCAAATCAGCCGCATTCGAATGAAGAAGCGGTTTCATTTATTAACGTTGAGAAATGCACAACTTACAATTGCATTCAAAGACAGACTAATGAATCACAGGCATCAGTACTGAAAATGTAGGAGCAGTACTACTCACTTTTGCTATCACAAACAAGGAAATGTCACTGAATGCTAAGAAATCGTCTAGTTGAACAAATGCGTATCTAGTCAACTTATTTCCCGAATGTCGTCCAATTGTCCCTCTCTTAATGCTGGTTCTAGAACTCAGTTCATCTGATTTCACACACCAACAGCTTGATTTAGCTCTGCTTTCTCCTAAATCTACACTCTTGTATAGTGTATGTGATCCAGGTATTACACTTGATAGTTCCCGTACCTTTCTAGGGCATATTTCCAATCTCACACAGTCTTTGTATTTTCATTGGATATGGTTTAGGGTAATTTGTCTTTCTGTTTTCTCTGCAACTTTTACCACATCAGTTTATGCATTTATTTCTTGTCAAATTGATTGTCACATGCAATTCCCTTCTCCACTGGTCTACTCTATATCCAATGGGTTCTAAGCTCAGCTATAAGACTAATTAATTGCCTCTCCAAGGATACTTCCACATTTCATCTTACATGTTTAAACAGCTACATTGGTTGCCTCTACTGGCATTCAATTCAACAATCCTACCTTATCTTTAAGGCTCAGAGGTTTGCCATGAAATACTGAATGAAGTAATTATTCAGCCTAATTGGGCTTCCGCCTGTATAACCGGCCACTTTGCCCTTCGAATAGACTGGACCTTCTGGTCATCTAGAACTGATATGGCTCAGTCTCTTTTGCTTCAATTGGTACCCCACTTTTTGAATGCATTTTGTTTTTCTGTTCACAATTCTTTCTGGCAACATCTCCAGCACCTTCTCTTAAAACCTACTATTTTCATCAGGGTCCTGCACAGTACATCCCACAAGAGGTACTTTGCAAATGTTTAGATACAATACAATAAAAGCCTATACCTGTGCAACATTCCATATTGGCATGCTAGCATTAAAAATCGCAGGACTTGAAGTCCTGCATGACAAGTCCTAATTAATTTGTTTAAACTCAAATATTAGAGTTGTGTAAAGGCTATGGAATGGCATCATCCTAAACTGATTTCAAGCATGTGTAAGTCTGTATGACAAATCATAAATTTGTAACAAAAAATACTTAAATATTTCAGAGTTGTGCAAAGACTGCCATCATCTAGAAACACTAATCTTCCTCATATGTAACTAAGCTAATCATACTGCTAAAGAAATAACTTCACTTTTAGCTATCCTGTGGTTTTGGATAAACATCTATCAATAAAATTTTATCAACTGGGTGATTTAATAAAGACCAATCTATAAACTTTTTATTCCTAGATTACCCACAGATCATTACAAATGTATAGCTGTGCCACAAATATAAGAAAAGATAAAAATGTAAAGGTGCAGATGTCTGTAATTTGCATTAACCAGTGCAAGCCCTACAACTGGTCTATATCCTGTAATCATACTGCGGTTCGTCAGTTTGAATTGAATAAATGGAAATAGAACTGCTACTAGCAGATTTAACAGTCTCCATTTATTAAAACATTGGCCACATACTAAAATAGTTCCCACATTCATTTTCTTCATATGTAAAAGTCACACTAGTCTAATATGTTAATGTGCATGATTTGTAACTGACAAAATAAAAAATAAAAATTGTTCTAAGAAATCAAAGAATGTTACTAAATCATAGCTGCTCATATACTGTAGTGTTGCTAAACCAAGCCAAAACCCAGTCTGCCATAAAGTGACAAACTTTTACGTTCTGCTTTTCATACAATGACACAAGCTGGATGCCTCTCGTCCAAAAATAATGTGTTTATTGCTCAAAAACTTCATCCTCTTGATGTGCACTACATTTGCTTCATCTGTTTATGACTTGGGTCAGCTCCTATTGCCTGAATAACTACTAAAGAAATTATTTTTTAGTTGTTATGGCATTGCCCAAAGAGGTATAAATTATATCTTAAGTCATGAACTTTACAAACTGACAGAGGTACAATGCTGTGTGCAGTGCAACTATAGTTGTCAAGTAGTGGGAACAGAATATTTCCCTTAAATCAAATTTATCCAAACCACAAAATATTCATAACACTGCACTGTAGCAGAGAAATGTTGTCTACAGA
This sequence comes from Bimastos eiseni, assembly GCA_959347315.1. Lineage (NCBI taxonomy): Eukaryota > Metazoa > Annelida > Clitellata > Crassiclitellata > Lumbricidae > Bimastos > Bimastos eiseni. The sequence goes on along the minus strand of OY365821.1, from coordinate 13,135,932 downwards.
CAATTTAGTTGCCTAAATCTCTACAGAAAAGTATTCCGTAATTTCCATATTGTGCAATTTTTGGCATATATAAAATTAATGAATTCAGCTGAACACAGCTCCTCAATCTAAGAGATAGAACCATTTCAAATTTCTTCACTAGCAAAGCTGTAGAATCTAGATGTCTCAATTTGGCTTACTACCATGGAGTATTGATTAGCATTGACTAGGAAAGATATCTCTAGCATTCAAAGAGACCTTGTTTAGAATAAACTAAAATACTTTATTAAAATAATCTGGCAAGTTATTTAAAACAAATGCTTCAAAAGAAAGCTTGGCAGTGGATAATATTGTCATTCAGCTCTGTAAGAAAAAGATCATACATGTAAAATAGATATAAAAAGGTTCTGCCTATGCAACATTAATCTATTTGAATGTCTTGATGTCCTGTTTGGGATTACAACTAATCCTCCTGGAAAATGTAATAAGTTCTTATCATTCTCATTTCAAAGATGGTCAAATACTGTTTCTATGTTCAGATATAATCCATTGTAGCAGGCGACCAATTATCCACAGTGTCTGATAAATCCAACGGAAAGTTGTGATTTCGGGACTGGGTCCAATCCGCTGCAGTAATGCAAAGTGGAGGAATGACCGATGTCTGTGACTTTACGAACAACGGTGCCCAGGAGTTGTGTACAAGGTATAATCCAAAATAATCCACCAAGTCGAAATGCAGGTGCATTATTGGCTGATGCACATGGCCGACATGACAATATATCCATGTCAAACGAATACCATCAAGCTTGAGATTGAAGTATCCAGGTTTCTTGGGAGTTTTAGATGAGGCAAGGTTAAGTAATAATCCACTGTGTCTGGATGAAGACAAGTGCGCCAAACGTACAATACATTTCTAATACGCCCGAGTGTCTAATCCAAAGTAATCCCGTAGAGTTGCATGAAAAGGCTGCGTAAATCCAATGTGCTTTTTAATCTGGTGTAGTCGTACTGAGATGAAAGTCAAGGAAGCCTGACTTTTTCCAAGTGTTATCCATAATATCCGAGCTATAAAGCATTTCCACAAGGTCAGCGACAGCATCCTGACAAAGGCAAAATTGTATATAATCCATCTAACCAACAGGCCTTCTCAACCGCTGGCCCCAGTCCGGTCTCACTTAATCCACACTACTCCACAGACGAAGATATATCCACATATCTGTTTGCACCTCAATCTCAGAAACTAAACTGTTTTAGCATTAACGTTTGCCTACCGACGACTAATACTTTAGGAACCTGGATAACAAAATCGCCATCATATATAGTTTGTACTTGATCAGCACATAAAATCCAAAATTCGCGCTGAACCGAGCGAGCCTAGAAGCGCCACGATGCAGTACGTGCAATAATCCAAAGTGCAGCTCGTGTGGTACCTAACTACTGGTATTCACATACAAGATTTATTTTGGCAGTGCAAATGTGAACTAGTGGCTGAACCTGTGGCTATCATTTAACATAGTAATGTCAGCCATGAGAAAGCATTTAACGCTAGCTATAAGACCTTGCCCCAATCATTTCTAAGTTCACTTACCCGTCAGCTCTCTGCTGAGGCCGTCCAGCGTGTAACGATTGTTGTAACTGAACGTTAGTGCCCTGCGATTGTCCAGCGGCACCTGACGGCACCGACTTTTGTGTGCTACAGTCTTGAATTCGAGCGGAGGTATTAACGGCCGCAGACGACTCATTATACTCAGTTTCCACAGTCACACCGGCTATAATATTTTCGCTGTCATGTGCCTTGGACGCCGCTTTGATGTCCATAAAAGCAACAACAGCACTCAGCTTTTCACTCGGATCATGACGAGGAATCAGCTTTACGCTCTGTATCTTGCCATAGCTAAACACAGAAAAACAGGCAATATAGTTACCAAAGTTGTATACAGCCAAAGCCAAGCATTACATCATTGGATCCAGTTTCCATTTTAGCATGATTCCTTTCATCAATCCAATTTCTACTTTTTGCAAGTATTTATTCATCACTTGAAAAATGCAGTCATGAATGCTGGACAATCAGAAACCGAAATGCTGTGAGCAGATGAAAATTAAAAAGTCATGGATTTTGCTAAAAGTGATTTTGAATTTCCATCAAATAGTTTATACTCATCTATGTATAAACTACGAACAGATGTCAACAAACAATGAAGCTATCAACAGCAGCCATTCTAAAATAATGACAGATCTCTTTCCAGTTAAAATGCATAGTCTCTGAATTTGTCATCCTACTACACATTGTTCAAATAGTTCACAAACATCAAACCCTAACAAAGCATATCATACAAATGCATTATGCTGTAATTTTTAAATATTTGATACTAAAAGTGTGGAAATTTTCTACACACATGACACTCATATCATCCAACATTGTTCATCTAGTCAGAAACTATCTTTCTATATTCTGCACAGCAAGCGTGTAATACATGAACACTTATTTCACGTTCCCTAAATAACTAGATCTATACACAAAATAGAGTGCAGAAATCAATAATACTAATCCTTATCAATGATTTAACAAACATGCTCAAACACATAACATTCAGTAAATATTCACAGTATTAAAAACACAACTAAAAGTAAACTCAAACAAGCCTGTTAATACAGGTGAGGATTACACAGATCTGTTTATCCTGGAAAAACCTATAGGTAACTCTAGGGTACAGTATAACGGTTGCATAAGCACAGTCAGCAGGATTGCTGTAATATTTGGTGAATACAAATAGACTCCTTCGGATTGCATCAGATTGCTCAGCCAGTCACAGTCACTAGACAGACTATGCCCACTGCAAACCGAACTGGCAAAATGCCAGTGAGGACGCAGAGCGGGCATGCACACACACAAACCCAGCGTATTGATCCCAACAGCCGCCTGTCTGTGTGGCTAGAGCCAACCCTCCACAATAGGCCAAGCAAATTTCATGTTAGGTTTACGGAACCATTAGGCTTGAACGAGCTGCAATGTATGGAAACCGTATTTTCATGAAAACAACAGGTTTAGCCAATTCGCACCGAACTCGAAACAACCCCTCAAGGACACTAAAACTGGTACTAGTCTCAGTTTTTGCAAGTAATGTACGCCTTGCTGCCATACAATTAAATCAAATTTCTGTAATAGCTTGTGACCTTAAGTTCATCCCGGACTTGTGATCTTACCACATTCACATCAGTTTGAATTAATAACGTAAAGATAAAGTAAAATTAGCACAATAAGCACATTCCTCAACTCAATAAGAAATTGAATGCGAACAAAGTATCAAACATTAAATAAACATGTGTTCCAGAAAAGAGTATCAATAATCTTTTTGAAATCATGGAACCAAATCACACAGGAAAACGATTAATAAAAATTAATTAGTGTTCAGTTTTATTCTCCAAAGAAAACATGATGGATGGGATTGCCTCAAGTTTTTAAAGGGCACTATAAAAATGTGCGGAATGAATGAATGAGACGACATAATCCATCTAAGCCTGATGTTATGTCAAACAGATAAGGATGTCAGGCTCTTCTATGGAGAATGGAGAGCAGTTTCAATGACCTGATAAGCCACCTCACTAAGAAATCAATATGCAACCAAGCAAAGCATTGATGTACATAAAGTGATTTCAAAAGAAGTGCTTGCTAATAATTGATGTGAGCAAACCAGTCACATATTAAGACAGGGATATCATAAAAAAAATGACTTCAGTATTGGTATGGTATCACACGAATGACCCAAATCTTGGTAGACTAAGGAGGAAATCGCTCACAGAATATAGGATAACACCTGCATATAATAGTTTCAAGGGCAGAAGAAAGCAAATGTGCATCTTTATGAAAATTTCTCACACAGAGATAATATTTACACAAGCCACAACTATTCTGATTGTAATTATGAAACAATGCTCTCATAAATTCTAGTATTTGCTTTTCTAAAACAACATTCAATGAGCTCATAATTTTCATTTTTAAGGATATTATTAGACTCAGAGTTCTAAAGATGTCGAACTTAAAAACAGTTTATGTAGCCTAATGAACATGTAGGCCTACCCAACTACAAACCCAGCCAGTAGACTGACAATTGACAAGGCTACCTACCAGTAGTTTAGTTTTACCATGGTGTTCTTCTGTTTCCACATGCACAGCCTACATCCATACCCAATTGATGAATGTCGTGGCTACTGCGAGTCAGATGTGTCTGATGCCATCTCTTTTCGAGGCCTCCAATCGGCTTCTTTTAAACCCAAGCTCCAAAATACAGCCCATTTTATTGGATGGTTGCCATAGGCAACTTAAGGGTATTGACTTTACTCTGTTCATTCTTCACAGCCTTTCAACTCACAGTCCATGATCTGGAAGTCACTCTTGACTCTGAGCAGACTCCCTCTCAACATGTGACCATAGTTTCACAAAGTTGTTACTACCAGCTTCATTAGCTTTGAGTGATCTCTCGCTCATGACACAATCGTGGCTCACGTTAACACTTTTGACCCTGGTCAAAACGAAAACTGTTGTTCCTTGCTTGTTGGCCTTCCTCATTGGATCATGGCATGACTAAATGAATTCTGCCCTTCAGCTGCTCAGTTTATCAGGTGTCTTCTAAAATTCATCCTAATCACCTGCATGCATGCATACATGCATGATGTGTTGCATTGGCTGCTTGTGGCCCAGAGGATTTTGTACCACACTGCCGCTCTGGTATTTAGATCTTCCTTTAGATCTTCTGAACTAAAGAATACAAATAAGGTCTATCTGGTTCTTGGTTGTGCTGTCTTACTTACACGAGTGTCCCACTCTACAATGAGGGACGAGCTTCTAGTTGCAAGGGCTCAGTTGGCTTAAGCAGTGCAGTGCAGTGCTTTTTGGTTGTGGACAATTTTATCTAGAAAGACCTCCCACTTGACCACTGTTTAGTTGTAGCTCACCAAGGAAGATTTTACAGGTCACTTTAGTCTTTTCTGTACTCGTGACTGGGCTGGGTGCGCTCCTAAGCAAGATCTTAGCAGGGGTGCTACAAAAATTTTGTGAATAATGACCCATCCACACTATGTGAATCTAGCAAAACCGTAAGGTTTTGAATTTAATATTACTTTCAGATCGGCAAATTGACTTTGCTTGTAATGATGGATTTAGGCAACGCACATTACACGTGCATCCAATTAATAAACCAAATAAATCTAATAAAATAAATGTTAACAAAATAAATGTAGTGAAAAGGCGCGGCGCTAAGCTCAACTTAACCGATATGGCGAGTCTATCGACACGTTTCCGTAATATGTAATATTAAAGTTCTACGACACGTTCGTTAGCCACATGCAAAACTGCGCGTATTTCTCAATCGAAATTCAACTTAATTTCAAATGTTACCGTGAAATCCGTCACAAGAGCGCGTTAGTCCGATGATTTAATATCAAGTAAAATCCTTCGCTCTCAGCGTATACTAGGTCAAACAGTCGGCCATAAGACGCCATATTTTGAATGAACGCCGAGAACAACACTTGCCTGCTAAAATGATCGCATATCTGGTCTTCTACGATGGATTCGGGAAGATTCCCGACCCACAGGTATCTTGTTTCTCGTACCATCGTATGTCTTGTTAAACGCAAGCAACATTTCAACTAAAAACGACAACTTATTGAAGGCGTTGTAGCGCCCTGAACCCTTGCGTCCGTCGCCGTTCTCTTCCTCTTCACTAACCGCTGAACGAAAAGGCTGTCTATAACACGGGCTGCAGTGACGTCACCCACTGCGCATGTGCGTCAGGCCAACAACCAGCTAATGCATATTCACGAAACACGTATGGACTGCGCTGGGTCCAAAAATCAGTATAATCATACGAGTGTACACAGCGCTAACTGAGGCCCGCTTCAGCCGCTTGCATCTATCGACGCGCTGTGTATTCAGCAGAGTCCGTAGTATAGGGTACGCAAGTAGGCATACAGAGTATCTGTACAGCACATACGTGTCGTCTACTGAATGCCAATGCGCTGTAGTATAGGGTACGCAAGTAGGCATACAGAGTATCTGTGCAGCACATACGTGTCGTCTACTGAATGCCAATGCGCTGCATATGCTGCATAGCGCAGCCACAAAATTGAGACGAAGCAGGGCGGGGAATGGGACCGATGAAGTATAATAGTAATATGGCCGACCTGTGGATTGGATTTACGCCGCAATGAGTGACTACTGTACTCTAGCCCAGCTGCCAGCCTGCCACGGTGTATGTGTCCCCAACGTACCTGTTTAGATAGTGCTTTTCTATTCCAAAACGCGTCCAGGTACGTAGAACCGAAAGAAGCCAGTAAGCGCTAGCGCAGTTAAAGTATAACCTATTCAAGCAAACCATTGTGCTGCTGGCATAGGACGTGACATACTTCTATATCTGTATTCTGTTATTTTGCGAGTCCGTTTAATGTAAGTTGTAACTAACACATGTCAGAATAAAAAAAAACGAAATTAATTTTGGTCAGAACTCGAAGATGGAAATCTACTGTCGTCTGTAATCGACTTGAGCTGATTTCCCGAAAGTGGTAAAGATGCATTAATTCCCGAAAACAATTTTTTTCAACATGAGTTAACGTTCTGCAGAAGGCTTGTGTGGACTATTCGATCAATATCCTGAACAGAAAACTGTTGTTCGAAAATATGTCGTTAGTTTTGTGCAAATAATTTTACTTTAAGTTGGAAAAGAGATTTCGTGGATATGGCGGATAGTTTCTTTCTGAGATTGACTTTGGAGAATTCGCTATGCTCCAGTAACAAAGAAATGGTAAAATAATGTAACAGATGTCAGTTACAGTCTACAATCTGTGCTTTGGATCTCATCAATGAATTAAAGAGACTTGATATAGTGCATCTTCAAGAATCTTCTCAGAGGTGCTCCCACGCCAACTTGTGCCAAATAAGACAAATTTTAGAGCGGTACAAAATTAATGGTGCCTGTTGCTTTGTCATATTTGCTGAACTCTGGATGTCTTTATTGTTTATGTTCTGTTTGTAGAAACAAGCCAGGAGAACAATGATGTTCTTACAGTTCTGCAAAGTCAAGTATGGCATCCTCCTGTGCACATATCGAGGGCAAGACATAAAGAACATTAACTGAATCATCTAGTATGATCCTCCTGATGATCCAAAGGTTACTTTTAAAATATTAGCCAAATCATGTAATTAATTCATTTGTTGGTCTGATGAAAGTGTTCAATGAACACAGAATTTTACTGGGTCGTTGTGACAGTTTTGTGTGTGCGTGTGTGTGTGAGAGAGAAGGGGGTGTTATTAAATTCTTGTGCAGAGTTTGGTGTGGCACACTGAAAATTGAAAGAAACAACGCTTTTTTATGCATGTAGTAAAAGTTAGAAGGAAGAACGCTTTTCAATACATGCATTAAAAGTTAGAAGGAGCAATGCATGTATTGAAAGTTAGAAGGAACAATGCATTTGTGTGCATACATTAAAAGTTTGAAGTATCAATGTAAATTTGTATGCATGTATTAGAAGTTACCAAAGACAATGCATCAGTATACACATAAATATTAAACGTTAGAAGAAACAATGTTTTTGTACTGTAACTTTTATTGTACAGTCTGTACTTATACTTTTTTAATTTTATGTGGCAGTGGTTGTATTGTAGTTGTAGAAGTTGGTCACAAGCAACACTTGTGTAAGTCTGCCAAAGGGGCTTACAAGAGTGACTTGCTGAAGGAGGCGTTCGACGATGGCAATCTGGACGTGAAGGTCACTAAGTGCTTCAGACTTGAAGTGCCGCCATTGTCAATCTAAGTACGTTTAACAATTATCTCTTTCTACCTTTTTTCCAGCTGAGCTTCACTTCTCGTTTGTAGTTTTTGCTTGGAACATCAATTTATTAATACATTTATAGGTATAGGTTTCAGTTAACCTCTAGGGACCCTGATCAAAGTCCATTCATGTTCAAAGTTACTTTGTGCCATTGACTGATGTTTGATCATTATACCGTGGCATCTAATCAATTAATAATAACAACAATTAGCTGATTATGAATATGTCATTATAGAAATCACTAGATTATATTAAACTATTTTTTTCATATTTTATCTTTAGCCTTGACATTAACATTGTCATTTGACAGATTAAGGTCTTTCATGGCGCTCTCCTCTCCTTGGTGTGGCACGGTGGCCGATCGGTAGAGCGGTCGGCCCGTAACGTATAGTGTGTGCTGAACGCGCGGGTTCGAGCCTCATTCGGGGTGTCAGTCACTGTGTAGGGACCTTGAGCAAGTCCTTCGCGCACCATTGCTCTGCAGTACAGCTGCAATTGCGTCGTCGAGGCATGTGTGTGCACTTCTGAGCAAAAAATGTTGGAAGAAGGGCGGTATCAAATTTCGGAAATAATAATAATAATAATGAAGGTGCAACTAATATGGACCTGCTAAGGCCTGATTAACACTCAGTGTTGCTGTGCAAATATGAATTGCAGCACAGTAGAATGACCTAAATACTAACAAATGAGAGTAACCTAAACACTAGTTTATTGATAATAAGAATGATCTGAATACTAATTAATAATAAAAATGACTTAAATAATATCTATTGGTATAGGTCTTTTATTTCAAGTTTGCAGCAATTTTCTGATAAGTTGAGTTTTTTTCTACCTGCAGGTCTGTGTGTATTCGACAGCAGAAAGCACGTTCAGAAGAGTTGCAATAGCTTCTACAAAAGCGGTGACAAGAAGAAGACGTTCTAAAGCTCAGAAACTCATGCAAATGACATTGGAGCTGTTGGAATATATTTGCAAATATTCCATGTTTTTGCCCCATACTGAGCAGAGCCAGATTAAAATGCCAACGGTCTCTTAATTAAGACACAGTTGTGGATCTGCCCTTGTCTCAAAAATTAGGGGCCATGATCGGGTCTTTAATATCAGAGATAATTTGTGGTCCTCATTAAGGACGACCATGAGACCTATTTTTAGGCGTTTCCTGCTCCTCATCTGATACTTTTTTGGTCTTTCAGTGCTAACTAGGCCACGAGTTGGGGTGCATTGATGCTGCTGCCTTCATCCAACTAATGTACAACTATAGGTTCCAGTGTTGTACTGACTGTATGCTCTTTGGATTTGGTGTTAAAGGCTCTTTCTGTGTTTTTGTCTTTATTAAGATGATTGGCTCATACGTGTACTTTTGTTAGCCAAAGTTGCCTTACAATTAACTAAGAACAGAATGTTCATCTGGTAATTAGTAGAATCGTCAGTGGCAGGTTGCTACTCGTGCACAGAGCCTAAACCAGCAGCTTCCGATCCAACTTACCCTTTTTGTAATGTGCAGTAATTTAGTAATGGCCTTAGGAACACATATCGATAACAAAGTTAGTCGTAATAACAATTGCAATTGCTTTATACTGATTATTATTTTCTGCTGTCTGTTTTACTATTTTGTACTGATATGCTAACACTAAAGCAGTTTAGTTGATTTATGGTTGAATATGCATTGATTTTTATAATATTGATCGACCATCATGTGACTAATTTAGTTCACCTGTGACTTGTATTTAGTTGGCTAATCCTTGTGAACATTCTAAACATTTCTTCTAATTTTTAACAAATATTTTTTTTCAATTTAATAATATTATTATATTACGAATTGTGTGTTATTCAGTTCGAAATCAAGCTAAATAATTATATGAATGAGTTGGAGCTGTTTTTGATACAAAGTTTGATGCTTTTAATAAAAATCCAAAGGAAAACTAAAAACCAAATAAAACCAACTTTTGATGTTAAAAGAATCTTGTTTTTTTGCACCTATGAGAAGACGTCGATTGTCATCTATTAAACGTCTTTGATGACAGTTAGAGGGTGTCACTTATATTGCCCAATTTTCATGGTCAGGCTTCCATTAGGGCAAACGAAGTGAGTTTTCTGGAACAATCGCATCGCATGTTTCTCACATTTACGTGTTGAAAGGGTTTTATTCAGTCAGACAATCGTCTCTCTTGCAGACGGGTAAATGCGGCGTCGGGTGATGTAAGCGATCGGAAGGTAGGCCTACAGTTAAGGCACTTGCGTCAAATTGCATTTATCCGCTTACATTATGTAGTTATAGGCATATACAGTTCGGTTCTCATCGTTTTACTCCGAGACGATCGCGAGGAAAGTAGTAGACAACATCCGATGATGAGAATTTGAACTGAATTTCATGGAAACTGATCGCGGAACTCCGCACAATATCAACACTCGTGTTTGCATAGCAGAAGCTGGAAGTTCAACCCCCTCATACTCCCACAGGCAAATCCCTCACTGATGAGGTGTAGATGATCTACATTTACGACGCTTATCATCCTCGTTATGGATACGTCATATATATATATATATATAATAAACATAAATATACTAGCCATCTAAGCCTACATTTACTGTTGGGAAAGAGGCAGGAAAGGTATTGACAACAGTGGGAATGAAGTAGATTTTGATTGAAAGACAGCTACATGTCGAGTAGAGGATTTTTGGTGAGTTCGGGGGATGGATCGGTAGGCTGCATTTTATTATTTTTAGTTGTATGAACACCCTGTAGCCATAACACCGTCCATACAAATGTAATCCCCCGGTTGACCCTGTATACTCGTCGCACTTCTGTCAGAGGTTTAATTATTCCAGAGAGGCAGAACACTACTCGACATCGAACTCTTATAGCTTCGTCTGGGATCGAATGCCCGTTTCGCATAGGTGGCGTTAATTCCGCTCAGATGGCGTCGAGGCTGCAGAGGCTGTTGATTGCCTGGCGCAGACGAAGCACCGGACCAAGCTTCATCCGGATGACGTTCAGCAGATGACCCTCCGACAGACGAATCAGACACGCTCCGTCGATCTCCTCCTGTCGAAAGACCTAGAAGATACACAAAAGACACTCATCAGTGCACACGCTACGAAAATATTGACCATCGCAGCTTCAGTTGCTACTTGCTAGAGTGCTAAGAGCTATCTTAACGGCATGTGCATGCGTATTACGTTTTCATCATCGTCATCATCATTATCAGAAATGATAATATATTAATTAGGCTATCATTGCTATTCTGCCAAAGGAGTTGGAGCTCTTTTTCATGCTGTGTTAAATGCTTTTTAATAACAAAACTGTTGTGACAAAATCCAAAGGAAAACTAAAAACCAACAAACCAAATAAAATCAAAAAACCAAAAAACTAACTTTTGACTTTTTATAAATCTTGGTTTTTTGCATCTCTGGTTAAATGAAACCGTAATGTACATTTTTATAGCGCACGTTTCGCAGGTCTCTGCTCTCTATCTGTATAAGGATCGAGTCAGACTGTCAGAGCTCCACTCATTTGTGACAACCCGGTTCATTCGTTGCTAGGTCTTTGTACTTTGAAATCGCTGAGGGCAAAAGATCTTCGATGCTTACCTCTGACGTAGGCCTAATCTTAGAACGAGAAACCGAGAAGCACGCGGACGGCAACCACTCAGAGACAAGTGTACACATACACTAACACACATACACAGGCCCGCAGAGATGAACCGGAGCAAATGCCCAAGGGCCTGGCGACTTTCTAGGGCCCGCAATCTAGTTTCTTATGTAGCCTAAAGATAATTTATACACCCATGACTGCCCATCCTAAATGGGGCCAGGAATTTCTGTCGGCGGAACTACGCATGCAGGCAAGCCCTGACAAACAAGCACGAGAGGGCAGACAAAAACAGACCACAGTCGCAACAAGCATTCAATCATTCCTAAGGCAAACGTAAACACTGAGACGTACATACTGACCAACTGAGACTGACCGACCAACACGCATAGGCAACACAGAGGCGGCGATCTCGACTGACAGGTGTGGGGGACACCCAATGAGGGGGATAGAAAATTGGGGGTGGGGGCAAACGTGCAACGTCCCCTCTCTGTAAAAAGTGGGAGGGGGACCTATCCCCCTCGACACCCAGGGGATCGCCGTCTCTGCAACCAACACACATAGGCAACACAGAGTTACGTGAGCGTTTGAGACAGGCAGACAGACAGGAACACAGAGAGAAATTGAATAAAGCAGGCAGCGAAGCCATTTAACTGGGTCGAGGTTTTGCCCGAAGTGCGAGCAACAACATCCAACAAACACCGTTCAAAGGTGACGCAGAGCTAGCAAATCCCGTGGGTGTCAAACGAACACCTTCTGCCCATCGGTCTTCGCATAGAACGACCATCCCATCCCATCCCCCATCTATCCTCTCCTCGGCCGACTGCCTCCAACAATATCAGCAACCTCGGTCTCAGTTGGGTTGATTTCTGTCCAAGCATGCGAGACGTTGCAGGCTTAGACGCATTCACGCCCAATGGACATTGCGGACCCCTTCCTCCCTCTCCAGTCACGCCTCGACGAATTGGAGTTTTCGTCGTCGTCGTCTGTCAGTATGCCTGCAAACAGGTATCTTTTCACGCTCCAGTGCCCATCCCGCATGCGGGTCACGGCCTCAAATGCCTTCGTATATTTCGAGCCCTGATTTTTAGGTGTTGATCCCCTAAGTACTCGAGAAAGTACAAGTCTCGAGAAATCTCATGAGTAACGAGATTTCTCGAGACTCGTGGATAATGTGGTTCCAGACAGCAGTGATTCTCAACCTGTGGGTCGCGACCCGCAAGTGGGTCGCAAAGGATATCCAAGTGGGTAGCCAACTTTTCTTTGAAATCGCATTTTTTCCACTGAAAAATATTGTCACGTGAATGTAATGCGCTATATTTTCTATAGATCGTTGCCTTCTCAGTGTTGCTGCCATTTTAAACTACGCATACATCTGTGAGACCCAGTGGCGTAAACGAGGCAAAGCGCCGCCTGGGGCGAAGGTACAAAATGCCGCCTCTACCTATTTTTCCATCACTTCGTTCTTGTATATATAGGCCTACCCCGAGATATGCACAAGGCGATAGACATAGGGCGCCTGTTTTGAGTGCTTTCATTAAGCTCTTATATATATATATATATATATATATTATGATTATTCTATTCAGTATTCAAATAATTGTAGGGCCTACAGTTAGTAATAGCATCAGCATGCACTGTCGACATTAAAGCTGTATGTCCTTTGACTAATTAAAATGCATCATCATCAGATATAAAGATATGAATAGAGAATAAGATTGTATTAATTAAGAAATTAACCAGTTATAAAACAAATAAATAAAGCAAGACTCACAATAAAGTTACTAAACGTCTTGCAGGCTAGATCGAAAATTATAAAAGTCCCCATAAAAATAAAATAAAAAAATACAAATCATAGGGCCTATTCTTTCTCTATACATATTGGTAAGAAAGTCCTAGGCCTAAACAATAATTTAATCATAGTGAGACCATAATAAGTATGGTACTTAGAATAGATTAGTAACTGATAACTTTGGCTAATTGGAGCGCTCATGAGTAGGCCTAGTAACCTTGAAGGAGCGCTATATAAATTTTCGTAATGAATGAATGAATGAACTTATCATACGGATTACGGATACAGTACGGTCTCATGCTTTCATTATACCTGTCAACTGTTACAATTTAAAAATTTACTTTTCTTGCTTTCCCTGCAGCAAAATTACAAATAACCTTGTCAAAGTTATTTGTGCTTGTCAAAGAGCGTTCAACTGAAAGAATTGCTGAATTGGAATGTAGCGATTCTCTAATTGTAGGTTTTAAGTAGGCTTTAATTTTGCTGATTTTAATTAATTTTAGTTTTGAAAATCCAAATTCTGTTTAGGCAATATCTCTTTCATCAACCCAGATTCTAATTAAGAAAGATTTTTTGATAAATCCAACTTCTATTAAGTTAGATTTCGATCCAACTTTGCATTAATTTTTTCATCACTAAAAGTAGGCAAAAACGCCTTTCATTACTCAAATTTCTGTTTCATAAAACTTTATTTACATCAATACATGATGCATTTTGCAAGTTTTTTCATAAATCAAATTTATTATTTAAGCAGAGATTGTCCTTAATTAATCCAAATTTGTACTTAGGGAAGAATGATTTCTCACCAATCTAAGAATTTGCGCATTATTATAATTGCAAAATTTGTTTCATTTTATAGGTGCGAAAGTCATGGTAAGATAGACAGAGGCGGCATTTCCATTTTGCAGTGTATCTATTAACACTAGGCGCCATTCGATGGTCCTTCCGCATATCGTATATGCTAGTTTTAATTCGAGGAGAAGCAAGAGAGCATATGGTGCCTTGTTTAGACAAGAGCAGCAAGAATCTTGAAGAGTGCAATTTATGCAACACAAATTTTTTATTTATTTTCTGCCAAAAATGCCGCCTCTAGGACAAGTGCCGCCTGGGGCCATTTTGCGCATTACTATTGCAAAATTTATTTCATTTGATAGGTGCGAAAGTCATGGCAAGATAGACAAGGGCGGCATTGCCATTTTGCAGCGTGTCTATTGACACTAGGCGAGTAGGCGCCATTCGATGGTCTATCGGTATATCGTATATGTTAGTTTTAAGTCAAGAAATAGCAAAAAGGCTTTAGGTTTAGAAGAGAGCAGCAAGAATCTTTAAGAGTGCAAGTTATACAAACATTATTTTTTATTTATTTTTTTCCCGAAAATGCCACTCCTATGACAAGTGCCACCTGGGGCGGTTCGCCCTCTGCCCCCTCGCTACGCCACTGGTGAGACCGGCTGTTCAGTTACAATTACACTCAAGACTAAATAATTATAGGAAAAAGCTCTGTGTAAATAATGACTTAGGCCTATTTCTGACCAGAATGCAAGCCCCGCCATCTCATTAACATTTTTTATGTCTAAATGTGAGTCAAACAATAAAGGTATAAGGCCTTAAACCGGGTATGTTAACGGATCATTACAATAATAGGGAGGGCAGAGGATGATGAGGATTGGTGGAGAACGGAAGATGGGCGAGACTTAGAACGGAGGGAAAGGCTAATGAGGATGGGAGTAATAAGCGAGGAGTAAGGAAATGGGACGAAGTGTTGAAATCGGAGAGGATGGGCAGGTGAGGAATGAATGAGAGAGAGGTGGAGAAATTTTTTTTCTTTTTTCCTACTAAGTCGTGCGCACGAGATAACAATTCGTTCCCTCGACTTAATAAGTCGTGCGCACGAGATAACAACTCGTTCCCTCGACTTAAAAAGTCGTGCGCACGAGATAACAACTCGTTCCCTCGACTTAATAAGTCGTGCGCAAAAATCTTGGCAATTGTGAATTAAGTGCAGATCTGGATGTCCTCCAATCGGCTAAGATTGAACCTGGATAAAACTGAATTTATGTGGCTGGGCATGAGACAAGCGCGTTCGAGGGTTGACAAGGAGGCGATTAAAGCAGCATTTCCTCATTGGAAGGTTCAACGCATCGTCTGGGACCTAGGAGTTCTTCTGGATCAAGACCTGTCTTTGGATGAACATGTCAGTTCCCTGTGCAGGTCTTGCTTTTATCAATTGCGCCAGATTAAAGTCATTCGGCGAAATCTGTCAATTGACGCCGCTGTAACTCTTAATTGTCCACTCCTTCGAGCTGACTCGCCTGGACTACTGCAATGGCGTCCGTGCGGGTCTGCCAAAGTTCCGGATAATACAGCTTCAATCCGTTCTCAACTGCGCCACTCGAGTCGTTGCCAAGCTGCCAAAATACTTGCCTATTTCAAGCTATATGCGTGACACACTGCACTTGCGCCCGGTTGAGGATAGGCTCACATTCAAGATCATCCTCATGGGACGGACATCGGTGGTCGGCACGGATCCAGAATACATCGGAGAGCTCTGCCTTCCCGTCTCCAGCCAGCTAGGTCGTCGATCCTTGCGTGATGCAGCTCGTGGGGACTTGATGGTCCCGCGCTCCCGTACATGGATACGGACAAACCGTGCCTTCTCATGCATTGAACCATCATACTGGAACGCTCTTCTGTTACAACTTCGCAACATTGCACTGCTTGCAGCCAACTTTTCTAAATTACTCAAATCGCATTTGTTTAGATCTATTGGGTAGCTACGTTTAGCGTCTTCGAGAGGTTCTTATAAGGAGCCATGTAAATTGCCTAATAGAGGCCTATATACATACATGCTCCAAGATTTTGGAGTTGTGGGTCTCGTTAGGATCTAGCTACTGCAAAGTGGGTCCCCATGTCAAAAAGGTTGAGAACCGCTGCCATTCAGCGATGACCCAAAGGGAAACATCGTACATCCATGACATCGCCTTGAGCGATTTCAAATCGTGCTTTTCGAAGCTATAGGCCTACCTAGGCCTGTTCAACTAACAACACAAATAAAACTTATGAGTGCAGTTAATTGCTAGGCTTAGACTATATAGGCCTATAGACTAAAAAGATTTTATCATTTTTCTTAGCCTTCTGGTAAAATACTCCTCCGTATGTACCGATGGAAAGTCCATAGTAACTGATTCTGGTTCAATGCATTTCTTGTTTTTGGTATAATCTTAGAACGTGCGTTGTTTCTGCTCCTTCTCTAGATGTTGAAGTAGCGAATGTGAAGCATTCTTCAACTTGCCCAATTTAATAGAAGGCTGGCATTAGACAAACCCGTATTTCTATACACGTTCTTCAATGACAGAAGAGTCGCATCTTGATTCCCTCAGTCGTTCGACTCCAATGTTCGTCGAGAGCTGAAACTTGCGATTACGAATTTACACTAGTCTACATTACAGTACAGAAATGTAACTTACTCTCGACATACGTACCTCTGCATACTCTCGACACCCTTGCACGTTGGCGACAAACCGAACAACCTGGTCGACACTCCACAGCCTGACGTCACTGAAGATTGTAGCTGATTGGTTGGCGACTTGTGGTACGATGCCAGCGACCGAAGGGCGAGCAGCGCCATTGCCGTCTGCTTCGACTTCGGCGGTTTTATGTCGGTCGATAGGTGTCGCCTCCTTTTGCCAGACGATAGGCTGGTTCACTGCCCCGCTTGGATAGTCGTACCAGTTTTTCCCGCGCTTGCTGGAGAGGTCAACAACTACTAGATCCGGGTCGTCGTCTGCTGTCAGTTTGCGTTTACGGCAGTTGTCTCTTAGATCGACCAAGTTCGAGGATCTCCCCTCGACGTTTTCCATCGACAAAGCACAGGATGTTGCAGAGGGCGTCGTCGCAACAGTGGTCGATATCGAGGAAACAGGACTGAGCGATGAGGAGGTGATTGGCGAAGACGTCAGAAGATGCGACTCTGATACGGTAGAAAGCGGTGTGATAACGCTTTTTGTTGGTCTTTCTCTGACGTAAAGGCTACGTTTCTCGTCCTTCCTTCCGAATGCATCGACTGCGACCAGTGATCCTCTGTTTTCTTGAAGATTCAGTCTGGACGCAATGATCCGATCAATGACGTCAGCTGCAATATAACCAGGCGGCACAAATTCCTTCGGGCCTTGTGACGTCAAGGGAAAATGTCCGTGTGACCTTTGACCGGTGGGTGCCTGCGTGTATCCAGGCCGCGAAGAGGTTGGTGAACCGGATATGGCCGTCACGTGGACGACGGTCAGAATGGATGGGTTGGCCGAAGCGGTGACGTTACCAAGAGCCTTTGCGGCGACTTCCGGAATTTGGGGCGGAAGTGGATCGACGGTTGGCTGTTTCTGATAGTCCTTTATAGGAGGAGAGAGCGGACTACGTGACGGACGGACGTGTGAATCTGGTAATCTGAATGTGGATATTAAATTAATTAATTATGCCTTTATGAACATAGATATGTTTTTATCTGGCTATTTACGTACAATACAGTTGTAATTCGATATCGACCTTCTTACAATTAGCTCAGAAGTGCACACACGCCTTGACGGCGCAACTGCAGTTGTAATGCAGAACAATTTAGCACGAAGGACTTGCTCAAGGCCCCTACACAGTAACTCCTTGGACGAGGATCGAACCCGTACTCTCCGCGTCAAAGGCCGACCGCTCTAACCAGTCGGCCACCATGCCACACGATCGGTCACCGTATACCACACATGTTATATGTAGGCTATATAGGCCCTAATGTGGAAGTTTTAGTTTGTTGAGCATATTTTAATAGATTAAGTTGTTCTTGATGAGTTCTGATAAAGGCTACTTATAGACCATTAGAATCTTATGATACACACTTCTAAAATGTAGATTGCCTTGAAAATTCAAGAGAAGATGATGACTGTATGGGATTGTATGAGAAACGCCCAGATGTGACCACAATAATAGAAAGCATAGGCCTACTCCCGACGTATGTTACCCAACCTATGTTTCAACCATCGATCGATGCTACATGAGCATTTAAAGCGGCGCCATAGAAGTCTTTAGATTGAATTCGTGTGAATGCAAGCAGAGGCGGCGATCTTGCGTGACAGGTGAGGGGAACAAGCAATTAGAGGGGTAAGAAATGTGGGGGACAAACCCTCCTTGTAAAAGGTTGGGGGACTTGTCCCCCTCTACCTCGGGATCGCTGCCTCTGAATGCCAGGCATGTCTTACTTTTGCCGGTCTTGGTAGGAGAGGTAGACTTCGTAGGCTCGACCCCCAGCCTCAAAGAATTCTCTCATTGACAACGTCCGACCGTCAGATCCGCCCATCACGCCTGTACCTGCGCTCTTTTTAGAGTTGGTCGTGGTGCATGCTGGGTTTACTTCAGCTATCGCAGAGGATGATGGGATCGGGCGTATCAGTCCGTCGAGCGGCGTCTTATCACGTGACATTACCTTTTGGCAGGGAAGCAGTTGAGAGGAGATCTGTAACAGAGCATGCAGCCCTTGCAAGGTGTAAATTTACCAAAAGAAATCCGTTTATAATTGGCAGAAATTATTCAGCGCAAGAGTTGTCTACAGACTTTTGGAATGCTTTGAATGAATCTGTTGTCTCAGTACGGAGAGGTTTGGTTACAGCGCATGTGCTGCGAACTTCATGAAACGCTATAGTTCCTCGACACGGTCTTGGACTCCCGGTTGGTCTACACGGAATACATGTCAACTATCATAGTCCGTATTTTGTAATCGTAATCACAGACTTGTATAGCGCCTCCTCAGTGATATCTATTATTATTATTATTATTATTATTATTATTATTATTATTATTATAATTATCATCATCATCATCCTCGTCGTCGTCGTCGTCATCATCATCATCATCATCATTATTATTATTATTTTCGTTGTTGCTATAATTATTGCTGTTATTATTATTATTATTATTATTATTATTATTATTACTATTATTAGTATTATTATTAAATTACTATTATTATTATTTTATTTCTTCATTTTCCGAAGGTAGAAATGATCCCTCAGGTTCTAAAAAACTAAATCTAAAACTGTGTTAAAGGTTCTCGTCCCCAAAAGATCGATAAAGTGCCACCCACGGCTTTATTTTATTTTAAAATAACAGACGAACTTTATTTTAAAGTAGCCGAAGCATCACCTACTGGCACCGAACAGAAATCCGTCTTCCTTTTGCCGTTCTTCAGCAACGTCTCCGATTATCTTAGTCGTGCTTGTCGGCTGCAGATTGTTAGGACATCTTTCGTCCAGTTTGAAGCGTTTGCCCTTGCTGCTCTCCGTGAGCGGGATTTTGCTTTCACGGCGCAAGCAAGCGTGACGGAACAGCACACGGCGACGAGCTTCCTCCGGCACGCGTCGCTGCACAACGCTACGCATGGCTGGCAGTCGTCTCGGGTGGCGTGTTTATGACGTCGTCTACGAACCAATTTGATTTCGCTGATGTTAAAAGAAACGGTCGTTCTAGCCTATTTAATATATAGGCATACGTAGGGGTGACGATGAACGAATATTGCAAATGAGCGGAACATTGAGTCTCTAGATGTACCAACTGGTCAAGAAGAACAAATCACCTCTTCATGCCAAGATTCTCCCAGACGCCTTTCTGTTTGACCATAGGCCTATCCATCAATTCATCCATTTATTACCAAGGTTTTAATTTTAAGATGAAGACCAATAAAAATCATGATAAATCACAATTAGGCCTGTATACATACCCAGCCTTGTCAAGTCGAACGAAACCAGATATTTGAATCAATCATTATTCATTATTTCAAGCGAAGCATCTCTTAAATGTAGACTGCAGACAGTGCAGAAAATTCTGAGTTCGTATACATACAAAACTGATCGAATACATTTGTATATATACAAAACTTATAATGTTATTCTATAATTATGCTTTGTTTCATTTCAATATGAGACACCACGGAGCACGTCTTAGTCAGTAAATTCTAGGCGAATTGATTCTTATAAAACGCAACAGACGTTATAAAAGCGAGCTATCTATAGGCCTATGGTGCTGAAGCCGCTGGAACACACAGGCTGTTTTTTAAATCGCGTCTTTTTAAATCATCACATGGTTTATCTGGCTTCTGAAACAATCTGTGCAAGGACTACGAATCCAGGTACAGCATAACAGTTGCTGCTGCCCAGTGGCTAAATTTCTCATCCAGAGGTGGCGGATCTCCACATATTCAACAATTTAAAACTTAAACCTAGGCAAAGTGGCGAATCCGTTACAGATATAATCTCTAAATTTTGCTATATTACACTCGAGAACATCAAGAGTGCTTAGCACTAGACCTCTTCCATGCGTCTCTGTGAATACTGTATGCATACGAACGGCGACTGCCGACTCATTTCAAATATTCGAATTTCGATCTAGCATGCACGGTCCCTAAACACCGGGACACCAAGTGGCGTGAGAGCCAGTCAAACGGACATAGGCGGTGTAGGATTTCACCCGATTAATTCCCTGGAAATTACAGTAGACTGTGGAACTGAAAGCATAAGCCTAGGCCTTCGGTTGCCCAGCAGAAGATCTTCACAACTAAATGCCTTTGTTAGTTGCAGTTCAACGACACCGTGTGATAACATAGATCATTAGTGTCGCCCTCCTGCTTTAATCAGGCTTGGGACTGGCACTGCTCGACTTCTAGAAGTGGAGGAGTTCGTGAATGCTCTTGTTCATCATTGCATTTTAAGGATGTTTCGCAGCCGTGGTAACTGGTATGACCGCACCAGAAATGACGTAAAATCCGCGTCCATTTTCAGCCTAGATGTTGCTGCTTTAGTGCTTTCTTCAGCAAAGGAGATCCCTCTAAGGCAGGGTCAAAAGTTCACATGCTTCTCCGTCAAAGGGGATACGGTTGGTTTCATGTTGCGAGATCTTGCAACTTGCGTCGCATGACTCGTGTCTATGACGCCCTAAGTTGCGACTTAAATAAGTAAGCAGGCAAGCTTAAAAACAAGGAAGTAGGGAAATTACATTCTGCCCTGTTGTGTGCGAATCATGGACTTGTCTGTTTGTCTGTCTGTCTGTCTCTTGCTTTGTGTTTGTCAGTGTTGGTCTGT